>OY783193.1:21613389-22213589 GCA_963678675.1 Xiphydria camelus | reverse complement strand
TCTCTCTCTCTCCCTCTCTCTCTCTCTCCCTCTCTCTCTCCCTCCCTCTCTCCCTCCCTCTCTCCCTCCCTCCCTCCCTCCCTCCCTCCCTCCCTCCCTCCCTCCCTCCCTCCCTCCCTCCCTCCCTCCCTCCCTCTCTCTCTCTCTCTCTCTCTCTCTCTCTCTCTCTCTCTCTCTCTCTCTCTCTCTCTCACCTGGTATAAAGCGCAGGCGTTTTACCAGCTCCAAGTTCGCCTGGGATAACTATTCCAGGTATAAGCGTTGGCCATCCAAAATTATTTTTAGGTTGGTAGTAAGAAATACGTACTGCGCATGACATTTGGTCGTTTTGACAGCTGTTCCGGCGCGATAAACGAAATTCGGAGTTGTTATTCTCAGTATAACCTATTTGTTTGACGTCTTTATTCTTTCATGACATAATCATAACCTGATCGTTGTGGTAAATTGTTATTAATTTTGAAATAGAGTTGATTTATGTACCAGTTTTTTAATCATCAACTGATGATGACATTGACGTATTACCAAGAATCAGAAATCCGAAGAAAATACGTGCCCGGTAAATAAAAGATATCTATAACAATATATTTATATTTTCGTAACAATAACTTTTATTTTCGAGTCGTCGATAAAAGCATCCGGTACAAAACACGTCCAAACATTCGATATCTCACCAACAAGAATGTGTTCAGTTTCAAAAAACTATGAGGGTCGTCAATAATAGTAATTACAACGTAAAATTGCACCATTTGATCCAAATCTCGTATAGGAAAAAATATATTCTAAAATCTATAAACTTTTAAATCGCTGCAACTTAAGATTTATCACGCGGTGACATTACTCGGAGATTACATAGAGCGGTACAATGTCATCGTTTTTTTTAAGTATACGCGACCCTATCTAAAAAGTATACAAAGAGCGTTGTACGACTTGATGTCTAGTGCCGAGGTATCTTACAAAAGTGTATCAATGCAAATCTAACATTTTTTCATATTCTACATCGTACGACGGATGTATCACTTCTGCTCCTGAAAACTCTGCAATCACGCGAATTGAAGAAAGGTATAATGTCTACCTAGATAAATTTAAATGTTACTTATACAAGACAATGCAATGGTAGATGACTTTTTTGGTTGATATTATTGAATACCGTTGAGATTCTCGGGATTAGAGACCCGCGTGCGTAAATTTTAAATTTAAACAAACTTTTCCCGACGTTTCTGTGAGCTTCAATTCTCCTATTAAAAAAGAACTATAATCTAAAATAATGTGTCGCGCGAAATTACCTCGCAGGGAAAGACTCATTTATAAAAAAAGAAGAGAGATCTATTAATTTTGATTCTCCAGAGCTCTGACTTAGATAAAATTATAATCATGATTCAATCGCACGCGTGGAAAGGAAGGCTACAATAGCCGTTCCTCGGAGCACCGACCGACGCGAAAATGCTGCGACCTAGAGACCTTGAGCATCATCGAGTTCTTAATCTAGAACGAATTATCGAACGTCAACGTCGCGGTGGAATTTCTACTGTCCGGCGATTGCATTGCGATATATCGTTTCCGTAAGATCTCTTGAAGGTCGTTGCAAGAGCTATTTTCTCGTTTGGCTCGCAAAGGTCTTCCACCCGGCGATCTGAAAAATACGTTTAAAAGCCCACTGTGAACAAAATAAATCCTTCGCAGCCACGACATTCTGACAATGCGAAACTCCTCTTTGTTCCTGGCGAATTAAAAGTTTACCGCGATAAAATTGTTTAATCATACCTTGCGACGAGTTTCAATTTGACTTTGTCGATGTCTTTCAGTATATCGCCCATTAATTTCTGGGAGATCAGTGGCGGTTTATGCCGATCGACGAATTTGTAGTCTTGTAAACTAGCTCTCCTCGCGATGTTAGGAGTCGTCGGAGGTTGCAGAGGTGGCGGCATATAATTATTTGAGTAAAGAACACACTTTTTTCTTTCTGTAATATTTTCCACTTTTGTAGCACGTTGCTATGCCTTCAGTTGATCTATTTTCTCTAATTTTCCAAACAGGTTTTCAATGTATACTACACGTTCATTTGGTTTTGGAAAACCGTGAAAACACAAGGATAAATGTTTTTTCGAATTACTTTCGCAGCCGCTAACTGCACAAGACTTTACATATTTTTTTTATTCGTTCTACGAAGCTCACACCACTCATTATATTCTTTAAACTTTATAAATTGTCACGTAAATTTCATTCACTAAATACGATCAACTGTCCGTACTTTATACGTAGCGTCTTAATAATGGTTGCGGGATCCGCCACCAGGTAGCGAGCATTCAATGTCGATTCCCAATAGCATCGTGACCATGAATATCTCGACAACCTAGTAGCCCAGGCAATATGCATTATCTTCTTTCCAGCGCCTCGTAGGTAAAAGGTAGTTTTATGAAAATTGTAGAGGATACAATTCTCTACAAGTTTTGTTTAAAAATTGTTTTCCTGAAATAAATAATTTCAGAGTTACGCTTAAGTAAACTGGAGCGCTTTTCTAACAGTTGCATTCACGTACCCTTTTCAATCCGATTCTTTGGCATTCCAGCGCCTCCTAGGTAAGAGGTAGTTACATGAAAATTATAGAGGAGACAATTCTCTAAAAGTTTTGTTTGAAATTTTTTTCTCTGAAACAAATAATTGCAGTTACGCTTAAGTAAACTGGAGCGCTTTTCTTACAAATGTATTCACGTACCTTTTTCACTCTCAACTTTGCTAATTACCGATTCATTATATTTTCGTAATCGAAGACACAAGTGCATAAAGGGTCTATGTAACATTTGAAAAGTTTTGAGATAATCGATTTTAACTGTTAATAATTTGATTAATTTTTAATTTTTTAATCCTTTATCAACTGTTAACTTTGTTAATATTAATCATTTTGCTAATTTAAGCTCGGCATACAAATTGTACACAGCTAAATTTCTTAAAAAACGTTAGAAAATCATTCTTCAAAAAATGTCACTTAGACCCTTTATGCACTTGTGTCTTCAATCAATTGTACTCATTTCCGCACCACCGTGAGGTAGAGTAAACGGCGCGTTTTTTTATTGTGGTTTCCTCCGCAACTGTCGTTCTAGCGTGCAGTTTTCCAAATTAGTTCGTGTTGTTTTGTTCAATTTTAATTCAGAATGAAATAGTTGCAAAGCGTGAAATTTGAAAATTAGATATTTGAAGCAGAAGTTACGTATTTATATCTAAAGCATAGTGAACGCGCAGCGAAGAGCTAGTAGTACAGGCAACGAAGACCAAAAAGGGCCAAATAGCGGAAAAAATTCATGTAAAAGCGAATTTTGGCATAGTTGTAGGGGAAGGTGTCAGTAACAATATACTAAAAGTACTGATGGGTGGGAGTTTTGCTAAGGGAGGGGGGGGGGGTCTCTAAAGGTCCCCTTTTTCAGTTTTTCGTTAATAACTCGAAAACTACTGCCTCTAGCGAAAAAAAGTTAAATAATAAATTAATCTATATAAAAATTCTCTACAAAAAAGGTCTTATACACTTTTTCGCTAGGATCAATACTTCAGGAGATATGGAGGGGGAAATATGGAAAATTAAAAAAAAATCTGTTTTACTGTTAAAAATCAAGGTTTAATGATAAATTAACGTTGCTCAGACCACGTTTTAATGACTCTAGCGCATATAAGTGTAGTCATGTAATATATCGACGTTGTCAAGTTAAAACCTGCTATGTGAAGAACCTGCTATATGTCGCGCTTGGCAGTTTTTAACTAGGAATAACTCTCTCTTTGATTCATGTAACATTCCTTCAAAAGTAATCCTAAATGATAATCCTAATTACCTTCTGGGGGGTCGTCTGGTAATCATATTCCAGGAAAGGCGCGGGACCGAATTATAATGACCTATGTTCATAATACTTCATATAGCATATTCTCCACACAGCAGATTTTAACTTGACAATTACGATATAACGGAAGAATTGTGTGCGGAGGGGACCACAATAATATGCGTCGTTGAAGCCTGTTCTGATAAACGGTAGTTGGAATTTTGAATATTCATTTATACCGCTTAGGATACCGATCGTGATAACGATCGCAAATACCTCGCAACCCTAGGGTTAATCTTTCGATCGGCGACGCAGGTTTATTTCGGCGAATATAGGTCGTTAATACCTCGGTTCCGCGCATTTTCCGGAATGTGATTACCGGACGACACACCGAAAGGTAATTACCGGTAATTAAGGTAAGGTAAGGTAAATACACCGAAAGGTAGGTTGGACAAAGCTGCTGTACATCCAACTGTAGCAATAGTTGGGGAGAATGTGGACTTGATAGTTCTCCTCATTGGATTGGCACCACCATCTATCAACATGTACTTCATGAAGCCAGGCCGTGGGAAGGCGGAGACCAAATTGTTTTCAGTGCGACAACTTCAACAGCTTCCATTTGCTAAGACAATCCTCCTTCTCCATAGCTTCTCCGGATGCGATACCACCTCGGCGATACATGGAAAGAGCAAAGTGGGAATCACTAAGCTTTTCACGGCAAATCCTGGCCTCACCCATGATATCTCAGCAATATTCACAGATCCTTCAACATCACCTGAGGATATTGAACAGGCTGGCGAGAAGCTTTTTCTGGCTGTATACCAAGCACCTGCACATCAAGATAACCTGAACAAATATCGGTACTCGGCATTTCTGAAAGCGTCAACGAAGCCCAAATCAGACATGGCCACTCTTCCTCCCACCAGAGGAGCTTCAAAGCAACACTCGCTCAGAGTATATCTACAGGTAAACTCATTTACATATAGTTATTAAATACTGGTTTCTTAAAATTACAAATATCAATTTCTGCTAAATACTTAACTTGGTCTGATTGCTTTCTTACAGATACAACAGTGGCTCAGCAACCCTCTACCACCCACCCAATGGGGCTGGAACATGGGGGAAGATGGGATCCTCAACCCAGTTACCACGAAAGACCCTGTGGCACCCGACTCCGTTTTGAACATGATCTTTTGCCGATGCACGACTGGGTGTGGAGTACGCTGCGGTTGCCGCAAAGCAGGGATAACCTGCTCCGGAACCTGCGGCGTGTGTCTCGGCTCATGTACAAACGGAGCCCCCATCCAAGACATCATCGACGATGATGAAAATTTAGATTCTGATGAAAATTAGTGTTTAAGATACATCCTTGAACATTAATTATTTCATTTTTAACGGAAAAACAGATTTTTTTTTAATTTTTCATATTTCCCCCTCCATATCTCCTGAAGTATAGACCCTAGCGAAAAAGTGTATAAAACCTTTTTTGTAGGGAATTTTATATAGATTAATTTATTATTTAACTTTTTTTCGCTAGAGGTAGTAGTTTTCGAGCTATTAACGAAAAACTGAAAAAGGGGACTTTAGAGACCCCCCCCCCCCCCTTAGCACAACTCCCACCCATCAGTACTTTTAGTATATTGTTACTGACACCTTCCCCTACAACTATGCCAAAATTCGCTTTTACATGAATTTTTTCCGCCATTTTTCCTTCGTTGCCTGTACTATAGGCGGCGAGCGAATTTGCTACCAGCGCCACCATCGGCGACTTTGTACAGTTTCCACGGGAACGAGTTGACTGCGACGTGCCAGCTGTCAATCCTGTTCCATCGCAACGAGCGACGGAATTAGGAGGGTCGATTCGTGCTTCTTGGTAGCATCGACCACAAATAATTCGCCGACTAGAATTAATCGCGTCGTAGGCGAAACGAATATTTCGATAAACATACCTAGGTCGTAAATGTCGCAGTTCCGAACTTTTCTCCGAAGGTAATTTTAGAGCGATTCGTAGCAAGCCGTCTCTCGCAGTGCCTGCTTCAATAGCTACCGTCACAAAAGCGATCCGAGCTGGATTAAGGGGAGGAATGTCGGATGCAGTCGATGGACAATTGGGGAATTTTGATACCTGGTTTATCCAGGAAAGCCATACACTCTTCGCGATCGATGTAGAGATTAGATCTAGATTGGCGCGTTACTTAGGTTGCGATGATAGTGAGCGGTAAGAAATGACATAGAAGTCCCCTTGCGACGGAACACATATTAACACAAACTCAAGTCACTTGATACATTTTGTAAATCGGTCACAATGGCGAAGCGGTAGGTTTTGGCGAATTTAGGCTGTCAATGAGCCCGCAGCCATGAACCTTTCCCGGAAGGATTAATTACTGGACGAGTCGTAATGAACCGCTTTCCGCAATACCCATTCTAATAAACACCGCTATCTATCTTCTTCTATCTTCCATATACACGTTTAAATAAAAATGTTATATTCGTTTCTTCAACGTCTAACGTCGCGGTCTCACAGGGTCATAAACTGGGTAAGAGCACTACATACCTGTATTGTGCATGTGTCACGTCAATGTCGACACGTTGAGACCGCGTCGTAAGATCTCCGAAAGTTCTTTACCGATTGCTTTGCAATTTGGACATAACGTTGCATTCGAATACGCGCGTTTTTCATATATACCTACTCTTTATATACCTACTCCTTAAGGGGGTTAATGAATAAAAATGTATCTTAAATTTCCGAAAGTTTTTCACCGATTGCTTTGAAATTTTAATACAACGTTGCATTTGAATACGCACGTTTTTTTAAATATATATCTACTATCTATATACCAACTCCCTTAAGGGAGTAAAATAAAGAAGAGATTATTTCGTGATTCACGCGGACAAAATCGCAAGGGGAAAGCTATTGACTACTGTAACGCGTGGATCGCAGCCGAGTCGGCATGCGTCAGCCTGCCGACGATTCAAGGGTTGGAGACAGCCCCGAGCGCGTCATAAGGGACGCGCAGGTAGTTAGGACGCGTCATCCGAGGACCTAACGGTCATCGGTCATCAGCGGGCTTTCGGCAAGGTCCGCAAACGGGGTATATTAGACGGCCGGCGAGCCATCGCCGCCAGACCATCTCGAGTCACGGTAGTGGAAGTTTTCGCTCAGCGAACACCACTATCCCTCGGAAGTCTCAGTCGAACGCCCTAGGGAAGTTTTCGCTCAGCGAACACCCTAGTAGTCGAACGGCCTCCACACGAGCGGCGACAGTTTTCGCTCAGCGAACATCGCAGCTCTCGTGGTTCACCGATCGACTCTCGAGCAACCGAGAGGGAAGTCTTCGCTCAGCGAACACCCTCTCGCGCGCAGATCTCTGACGGCCCTACGCCGTCCCGGCTTGAGGTTCGCTAGCGGCAGTTTTCGCTCCACGAACACCCTAGCGTCCTCGCCGCTCCAGCCGACGTTCTCACGTCGCCTCGCCTACCCGGCGACCTTCTACGCGGACGAGTTACCTTCGCCTCCGGCCTGACGACGATTCCCGGGACGCGAGCAGCCCCCGGCACGCCAGGACCGACGCAGCCGTTCCTGAGGACGACCCGCACCGCCTTCGAGCAGTTCCGGCACGCCAGGACCGACGCAGCCGTTCCTGAGGACGACCCGCACCGCCTACGAGCAGCCCGACCGGCAGCCCCCTCCGACGCTTCTCCGAGCTCGATCCCTCCTCGGATCTTCTCTTTCCACACGCTTACGCTACCATTTTGTATTCCAGATCACGAATAAACCTTAGTTCCTAGTTTATTCGCGCTCTGTACATATTACCCCTCCTACAACTGGCGCCCAACTTCCGGGTAGAATCCTCACCCAACTTCCGGGTAGAATCCTAAACCCACCACGTCCCCCCCCCAGGAGAAGCGCGAGGCTAGCGGAAGGTATGGCGGTCCAAATGACAAACGAGCAGCTCACGATGCTGCTCGAGAGGATCAACATACCACAGCAGCAGGAAAGAAGACGAACCAGCTTCGCCAAGTGCACGTCCAGATACAATGGAACCAGAAACCGCGACAAGGTCGAAGAATTTATCACGGCGTCCACCATTTTTAAAGAGGTGAGCGAGATCAGCGATGCAGACGCACTAAAGGGTCTGCCACTCCTCCTGCAAGATGTCGCAGCCACGTGGTGGCAAGGTACCAAGGAGAACGCAGGAACTTGGGCAGAAGCAATGGATCTCCTTCGGACCGCCTTTTGTCCAAAAAGGTTGGCGCATCAAGTCTTCGTGGACCTCTTCCAACGGAGGCAGGATAACGAAACAACCACGGACATTTTCATCTGCAAGGCACGAGCTATGCTGGCAGAATTACCATATCGGCTACCGGAACGCCAGCAAATAGATCTAGTATTCGGTCTATTACGACGACGGATCCGGGAAAAAGTTCCTCGAGACGTAGTAACCACGTTCCAGGATCTACTACGCAAGGCCCGCGAAGTAGAAGAGATTGATCGGGAGCTATCTAATAATATAGTGAAGTCAGCACCTCAAGAAGAAAATAATACGGAGGTCGAGAAGTGTAAAACGGAAAAAGTAAGACCACGATGCGAAATATGTAATCGCTTCGGTCATACCGAAGAAAGCTGCTGCCGAAAAGAAGCACTAGCAACACGAGTAAAGGAGGAACCCTCAACAATACAATGCTATGGCTGCAAACGCCCGGGAGTTGTAAGGAGTAAGTGTCCTACCTGCAACCCGAGCAAAGCAGACGTGGCACAATTGGACTTCTGCGCCATAAACACCGACGTTTCGCACCAACGTCCGACCATCCAAATTTCAATTGAGGGATTAGTCGGCAGCGCCTGCATCGACACAGGCGCAAGAGCGAGCGTTGCCAGCTACAGTCTTTTTCAAGCTTTGCTGGAAAAAGGGCGGAAGTTCTCCAAAGTGGTCAAGCAGATCACCCTCGCGGACGGGAACCCTCAGCTCCAGGAAGTACCAATTACCAGCGTGGTCATACGGCTGCAAGGACGACGAATTCCTACAAAGCTCATCGTTTTGCCAGACGCCAAGCATAACCACATGCTACTAGGAGTAGACTTCTTAGAAAATGCCGGTATCATGATTGACATTCCGCAACAAACTTGGTGGTTCAATACGGATCCCCAACAACGCCACGACTTCCAGAGGACGCCCGGGAAATCAGTTTCCTCGTCCCAAACTGAAGAGGTGTTGACAACAATGATTGAGGCGGCCGAAGAAGTCAACCTTTGGTCGGATCTGATAGAGATTCCAAAGGCACTCAGCCCCTTACCCGCCTCCCCTCAAAGGACCGAACCAGACGACTATCTGGACGAACTCTTCGATCGTTGCTACCAAACAACGACCAGCGCCGAAGAAATAAAATTTGAAATGATCGACGTCGCAACAACAGATATCATTTTGCAACCTAAGGAAGCAGCTCTCTTCCAGGGGGAGAGTCCT
Source organism: Xiphydria camelus (assembly GCA_963678675.1). NCBI lineage: Eukaryota > Metazoa > Arthropoda > Insecta > Hymenoptera > Xiphydriidae > Xiphydria > Xiphydria camelus. Next base: position 22,204,321 of record OY783193.1, on the reverse strand, counting down.
AAGGAACTTAGTCAAGGGAAACCCGAACGGATCGACCTGGGATTGCTTGACGTCGTGTTTATGAATAACACTTTACAACCTAATGAAACCACGGAAGCAGCTCTCCTCCAGGGGGAGGGCTCTGAGGAAGAAAAACCACCACCACCAATACGACCTCTACGGAAAAGAGGACGTCCCCGCAAGCAAGCAGTGCAGCCATCCACACAGGATCCTGGACCTTCGTCGGGACGCCGTCAGGTCCAGAGGGGGAGATTGTAACGCGTGGATCGCAGCCGAGTCGGCATGCGTCAGCCTGCCGACGATTCAAGGGTTGGAGACAGCCCCGAGCGCGTCATAAGGGACGCGCAGGTAGTTAGGACGCGTCATCCGAGGACCTAACGGTCATCGGTCATCAGCGGGCTTTCGGCAAGGTCCGCAAACGGGGTATATTAGACGGCCGGCGAGCCATCGCCGCCAGACCATCTCGAGTCACGGTAGTGGAAGTTTTCGCTCAGCGAACACCACTATCCCTCGGAAGTCTCAGTCGAACGCCCTAGGGAAGTTTTCGCTCAGCGAACACCCTAGTAGTCGAACGGCCTCCACACGAGCGGCGACAGTTTTCGCTCAGCGAACATCGCAGCTCTCGTGGTTCACCGATCGACTCTCGAGCAACCGAGAGGGAAGTCTTCGCTCAGCGAACACCCTCTCGCGCGCAGATCTCTGACGGCCCTACGCCGTCCCGGCTTGAGGTTCGCTAGCGGCAGTTTTCGCTCCACGAACACCCTAGCGTCCTCGCCGCTCCAGCCGACGTTCTCACGTCGCCTCGCCTACCCGGCGACCTTCTACGCGGACGAGTTACCTTCGCCTCCGGCCTGACGACGATTCCCGGGACGCGAGCAGCCCCCGGCACGCCAGGACCGACGCAGCCGTTCCTGAGGACGACCCGCACCGCCTTCGAGCAGTTCCGGCACGCCAGGACCGACGCAGCCGTTCCTGAGGACGACCCGCACCGCCTACGAGCAGCCCGACCGGCAGCCCCCTCCGACGCTTCTCCGAGCTCGATCCCTCCTCGGATCTTCTCTTTCCACACGCTTACGCTACCATTTTGTATTCCAGATCACGAATAAACCTTAGTTCCTAGTTTATTCGCGCTCTGTACATATTACCCCTCCTACACTACTTACTTCTAAAGTAACTGAATATGGATTAAGAGTTACTGATGTCTGGCGAATCACACGGTCTTCTATCACAGAAATTTGGGTTATACCACATTTGTGTGTGTGTGTGCGCTTACTCGCATTTAAAACATGTTTAGAAAAGACTAATTTTAGGCCATTTTTATACCAAGCATCATTATGATGCATAAATTTTACAGCCTGAAAGCTGAAATAAATTATAGTATCCATTGCCAGCAAGTTGACATTGACACATCAGGTCCTACGGTCACTTAACTACAAGGCCGGGTGTCCACCGGATCGGGCCGACCACAATTGGGTCGATCGCTGGGCACTTGGGTGTATATATATATACAGATTGGGTATATATAGATATACAGATTGGGTATATATAGATATACTCAAGTGCTCAGCGATCGGCTCAGCGATTCTGGTCGGCCCGACCCGGTGGACACCCGACCTAAGTGACTCTGGTCAGTTCCCGTAATAAATGTTTCGGTTCGCGTAGGAGAGGCGCTGCTAAACAATATTCGCTCGCCGCCTATAGAACTAACCGTCGCTGCAGCGAAGGTTCGTTACCTGCCCGCCATAAATGGCTATTTTCGAACTGACCAGGGCTACGCACCCCGAGTACGTGACTTTCTCCGGCAGAACGATGCGACGACTCGACTGTAACGGTCGAACCGAACTTAGCTCAAATATTCATAACGGAGATTGATTTTGAATATTAGACATGGTCCTTCGAGCCGGATTTTGGACTAACGAGACTTCATCAATCAAGTTTTAATAGTGATTTATACGTGCTACTGGAGTGGACTGGACTTGCACAACATTGTGATGTGAATAGTAAGCTGTATGTGGTACTGAATGGGACTGGACGTGTACAACATTGTGACTTTGAACGAGGGTAACCAATCCAATAGTACGTCGTGGGACTTCGATGGGACTGGCTGAGGACGAGAACTGACGAAGACGCCAAAGGAAGCTCCCACGATCTGGCAATCAAGAACGAGAAACCTCCAATCAGGAAGTCCTGTGAGTTCCTTAAACAATTCTTTGGTTTGCGCTAATAATTGCCAATCATGGCCGAACTAAAAGGCCTTGTTAAAGATCGCGGACAGATTAAGGCTTCCCTGACTCGCTTTAAATCATTTTTTGAAACGTTCGATAAAGCTACAGGCTTAAATGTACTTGAGGCCCGATTAAAGGTAATCGAAACCCTGTATGAAAAATTTGATCGCGTACAATCGAATATTGAGGATTTATCTCAGGACGAAGAACAGGTCGAAATTAATGAAGGCGAACGCACTGCCTTTGAAACATTGTACTTCGAGCTAGTAGGCGCGTCGCGAGCAATGATTGAGGAAGATAAAGAAACCAGACGTCGCGAGTATGAGAGAGGTAGGAGCCCTGCGACTATCCAACCTACCCCCTCTCCCGCCGCTTCTCCCGCGCCTACCGTATGTCCCACTCTGTACGGGCCAGTTTGAAGTTACCTTAGGGGAGGCTTGGTCGGTACTTGAGTCATTTAATACCGGTAGAAGTCGAGTCGGTAGTTACCGTATGTCCCACTCTGTACGGGCCAGTTTGAAGTTACCTTCGGGGAGGCTTGGTCGGTACTTGAGTAATTTAATACCGGTAGAAGTCGAGTCGGTAGTTAGAGTTGGTTTCAATTCGGGTGATTGAAGCGTCTAACTTTGAAATTATGAATTTGTGAATAATGGAAATTACTCACCATTATTCACAAATTCATAATTTCGAGATTAGACGCTTCGATCTCCCGAATTGACACCAACTCTAACTACCGACTCGACTTCTACCGGTATTAAATGTTTCGATTACCGACCAAGCCTCCCCGAAGGTAATTTCAAACTGGCCCGTACAGAGTGGGACATACGGTAGAGTTGGTGTCAATTCGGGTGATCGAAGCGTCTAACTTTGAAATTATGAATTTGTGAATAATGGAAATTACTCACCATTATTCACAAATTCATAATTTCGAGATTAGACGCTTCGATCTCCCGAATTGACACCAACTCTAACTATACCGACTCGACTTCTACCGGTATTAAATGTTTCGATTACCGACCAAGCCTCCCCGAAGGTAACTTCAAACTGGCCCGTACAGAGTGGGACATACGGTACAGAACAGCGGCAACCGAAACTGCCAATAAAGTTACCGACTATATCACTGCCAACCTTCGATGGTTCGTATGGCAAATGGTTAAAATTTCGGGACACTTTCGAATCATTAATTCATAATCGTGAATCACTGTCAAATATTGAGCGATTTCATTACTTGAGTTCTGCATTAACGGGTGAGGCCGCGCGCGTTATTGAATCACTGGGAGTTTCTGAGACGAATTACGCGTTAGCATGGCAAGGTCTAAAGGACAGATACGAAGACTCAAAGGCACTCGTACAACATCATACTAAGGGACTTTTTGAACTGCCAACGTTGACAAGGGAATCGCACATTTTGCTACGACAGCTGATTGACGATATGAACAATCATTTACTTGCTTTGAAGGCGCTAGACGAGCCTACCGATTCGTGGGACACTTTAGTTATTTACCTTGTGACGAATAAATTAGACTCCACGTCGAGACGTGAGTGGGAGAAGCGGCGACTTAAATTAGATGGAAAACCCACGTTAAAAAACCTAACGGATGCATTAGAGCGCCATTGTAAGTATCTTGAGGTGACATTGAGGGAAAAACAAGGCAGTTTCGCGAAGCTCTAGAGTAAAGACCATAAGAAATCGGGTATTCACAAGCAATCAGAGCACGTGTCATCGCATATCGTAGCAAATGCGGTCAATTGTCCTTGCTGTAAGAAGTCACATCCCCTGTACAACTGCGAAGACTTTCGAAAACTCTCCCCCTCGTCGAGAGTTCAAGAAGTGCAGAGGATGCGTCTGTGCTTCAACTGCTTAGGCGCAGGTCATGGAAACAAATTTTACGTATTCGGGCGCTGCAAGAAATGCCAGAGTAAGCACCACACATTGCTTCACCCTGACACAAACACAGCGAGGGCCGAAACAAATAAATCAACGGGAGAATCCGCAACAGCGACGCGAGAATCCGCACCAGCGAAGCGGGAATCCGCAGCAGCGACATCCTCCACATCGGCAACTCCAGCATGGACAATGGTGACTCGATCTACAAGTAACGCTTCACATGTTCTACTATCAACTGCCCTCGTGTACGTTCAGGATCACAAAGGCAAAAGACATGAGTGCAGAGTTCTGCTTGACTCTGGCTCACAATCGCACTTCATAACGCAAGATCTCTGGCGTCGGTTAGGGCTACCTTCAACAAAGGTCACCACGGTAGTCTCCGGATTCGAACGCGTTCCTCGCAACATTGACTACAGAACTGACGTCAGGCTACTCTCCAAGGCAACTGGCTTTACGGTAACTCTGACTTGCCTAATAGTGCCAAAATTCACTGACTATGTACCAAATCTGCATATAAGCGTAGACACGCTTCAACTGCCACCGGGCATCACAATGGCAGATTCTGACCTTCATCGGCCGCGGGAAATTGATCTACTCATCGGAGCTGGACTTTTCTGGGACTTACTTTGCGTAGGACAGATACGTGTACGGCCAGACCAACCATTACTACAGAAAACTCATCTTGGTTGGATTTTGGCTGGATCCATGGCTTCGTATCCAAGTGTAGATTACACAACCACATGTCATGTATCGACGGAACAGATGAACATCAACGAGCAACTTTATCAGCAAGTAAAGCGATTTTGGCAACTTGAAGGCTGCTATATGCGACGTGACGACATGCAGCTCGATTCAAACGATACCTGCGAAAAGAACTTCCTCGCAACGACGACTCGCAACGGTGACGGACGATTCGTGGTGTCAATTCCATTCAACGAGAAAATTCAGGACATTGGAGAGTCGCGGGAAATGGTAATGAAGAGATTTCTTTCTCTTGAATGCAAGCTAAACAGATTACCCGAACTAAAGCAACAATACGTAACTTTCATGCGAGAATACAAAGACCTGCATCACATGACTAAGGTATCTGAGGATATGCAAGGGAACTCGCCATCGTATTACCTGCCACATCACGCGGTCATGAAGATGGAGAGTAGTACAACGAAACTTCGCGTCGTATTCGACGGATCAGCGAAGACTACCACGGGGATATCACTGAATGATGCTCAAGAAATCGGATACAAGATACAAGAAGATCTCTTCTCTATCGTGGTTCGATTCAGAAAACACAAGTATGATTTGTCTGCGGACGTAGCAAAAATGTTCCGGCAAATACAAGTCATACCCAGTCAACGCCGCTTTCAAAGGATTTTCTGGAGAGAAAGAAGCATGGATCCCGTTGAAATCTATGAATTGAACACGGTTACATACGGCAGTGCGTCGGCACCGTTTTTGGCAAACTTTGCGACAAATAGGAGAAATCAATAAGGATACGCATCCTTGCGCAAGCCAAGCAATTATCAAGGACTTCTATGTAGACGATTCGCTCTCTGGAGCTGATACGATCAGGGAAGCTCGAGAGTTGAAGGAAGAACTAACGCATTTGCTCGGAGAAGCTGGAATGGAATTACGCAAGTGGGCATCAAATGATCCTGAGATAGTTGTGCAGGACAGCAGAGACGAGTGCAAACGATTACAATTGGATAAGGACCCGAAAACACTTGGACTATTGTGGAAATATAAGGAAGACACGCTGGGATACTCGATAAACATGGACAGTGACGGCCGGTCAACAAAGAGAACCATTTTGTCCACGATAGCTCAGATTTTTGATCCGTTAGGACTTGTTGGTCCAGCTACAATTCAAGCGAAACTGATACTCCAGAAATTATGGCAGCTCGAGCTACACTGGAATGAGTCACTTCCACAGCTATTGCACTGGAGGTGGACAGCATTCCACGAACAGTTAAATGCTCTCAACGAACTTCGGATACCAAGGCGTGCATTATGCAGAGATCCAATTAGCATTCAAACACATGGATTCTGTGACGCCTCAGAAAGGGCCTACGGAGCGTGCTTATATCTGCGATCAACGGATGAACATGGCTGCCACACAGTACGACTATTGTGTGCCAAATCAAGAGTAGCACCGCTGAAGTCAGTATCGCTCCCTAAGCTTGAACTGTGTGGAGCCTTATTGCTCGCACGGTTGTACCATCAAGCAACGATGGCCTTGGACTTGAAACACTACCAATCGTATTTTTGGTCAGACTCAACGATAACCTTGTCATGGATCAAAGCACAACCCAGCAAATGGACCATATTCGTGGCAAACCGGACGTCAGAAGTTCAGGACCTGACAAACACCAATTGGAATCATGTAGAATCTGGAGATAACCCAGCAGACATTATATCCAGAGGAATCAATCCAACTGAACTACGAGATGCTGCTTTATGGTGGAATGGACCATCATGGCTATCAGAAGACTCTAATAATTGGCCAGCATCTTCGAACACCGAACTTCAAGATATTCCGGAAACGCGAGCGAACACACATACTCTGATTGTCGCGGCTAATTCCAATATAAAACTGCTTGAACGATATTCTTCATTAAGTAAACTCACGAGAATAACAGCATATTGCTTTCGGTTCGTGCACAATGTTAAGATATCTAAGATCTCGCGAAATATTGGCTCATTGTCACCCGAAGAACTCGAACACGCGACAACGGGACTTTTGAAACTTGCGCAATCTCTAGAATTTCAGACGGAGATTGACGATCTTACACAAGGGAGGAACGTCTCAAAAACAAGTGACATCCGCGGGCTAAACCCCTTCATAGATAATAAGGGACTTATCAGGGTGGGCGGAAGGCTTAATAACGCCATGATTCCCTTTGAACAGAAACATCCAGTAATTTTGAGCGCAAAAAACCCCTTAACGCGATTGATAATAAGGGAAGAACATGAATGTCTCATGTATGCAGGATGCCAGGCAGTATTAGCATCCCTTAGAACGCGGTATTGGCCAATTTCGGCACGGAATACAATTAAGGGATTTTTGAGAAAATGTGTCACTTGTTTTCGAGTCAAACCAATCGGGACTGCGTATATTATGGGAAACTTACCAGCTCCTCGGGTAAACCCAGCGCCTGTTTTTTACTCTAGCGGAGTAGACTACGCTGGTCCGTTTTACTTAACGGAAAAACCCCGAAGCAAGGTAACGACCAAAGCATATGTTTGTATCTTTGTGTGCTTTGCAGTCGAGGCAGTACATATAGAATTATCAGTTGACCTTAGTACGGAGGCATTCCTCAAGTGCCTTCGACGATTCATTTCAAGGCGCGGGATGTGCCGCCATATATATTCCGATAATGGCACCAATTTTGTAGGCGCGCGTAATGAATTAAATGAACTGGCTACACTGTTAGTCAATGACCAGCATAATAGGCAGGTAGCCAATTTTTTGGCCGAGAAGCGAATCAATTAGCATTTGATGCCATCCTCAGCACCACATTTCGGTGGACTGTGGGAAAGTTCGGTAAGGTCAACAAAAGGCCATTTAAAGCGAGTCATAGGTGAGGCAAGATTAGCATATGAAGAACTGTATATGGTGTTAACGCAAATCGAAGCTTGTTTAAACTCCCGTCCGCTATCTCCCTTATCAGGCGATCCTAACGACCTGAATCCTCTGACTCCTGGCCATTTTCTGGTTGGAAATGCACTAACTACCTTCCCAGAGCCAGACTTACGCGACATCAAGGAGAACAGATTGAACCGGTACCAGCAATTGGTTCGGATGCTGCAGCACTTCTGGGAACGCTGGAGAAACGAATATTTACAGCAGCTTCAGCAGCGAACTAAGTGGATTTTCTCAACGGATTCAGTATTAAAGCCAGGGACTATGGTCGTGATACGAGATGAGAATCTACCTCCTTTGCGATGGCGCTTGGGGTGCATCACAGAATTGCACCCGGGCAAGGACAACGTAACTCGGGTTGTGTCCATCAAGGTACCAGACGGTATTTTGAAAAGACCCGTCTCCAAGATTTGCATCTTACCCATTGAGGACATCCAGGAGAGGGCAAACAATGCAGCCGAGGATCAACCGAGAGGTAGAATCGAGCAGGGAAGGGAGAAGGACACCAAGGCACCTACTCAACGACCGAGTCGATACCCGCTAAGAAATAGAGCGACAATTCAATCAATAGGAACTAGATTGTAACGATTTCAGTTTATAAGAAATATTGCATTGTCAAACCTTTAGAATTACCTTAGAATTAGAACTCAGTTATATTGAATCTAGAATTAGAAATCTACCGTATTGAAAAAATAGTTTTTCAAGGTGGGCGGGATGAACGCGCAGCGAAGAGCTAGAACTAACCGTCGCTGCAGCGAAGGTTCGTTACCTGCCCGCCATAAATGGCTATTTTCGAACTGACCAGGGCTACGCACCCCGAGTACGTGACTTTCTCCGGCAGAACGATGCGACGACTCGACTGTAACGGTCGAACCGAACTTAGCTCAAATATTCATGACGGAGATTGATTTTGAATATTACACACATAGAGAAATCGACAATTCGGCAGCGTTAAATGTTGGAATATTATATTTATGGTAGTTAGGAACAAAAAAAGAAAAGGAATTTTACATTCGGAAGCAAACCACCAATTTCATTGGTAGTATAACGCTCCAGCTTGTTCTGTTATGGAAATATTTAAAATGAAGAATAAAAAATTATTTGGACTTCTCCAATCGAAGTGGATCGACATGGATTACTCATCCGACATCGGAATATTTCTGGAGGAACTACTGGAATATTATTTTTTTTAGATACATAACATTATTAATACGCACTATCGACTTCCATAAAATCAACATCGTCATCACTTCCATTTCCACTAGTTTCAGCAAACATTTCTACATCTTCAAAATTCGGTTGCATTTCTTCATCTTCTGAATTTGTGTCTTCAGGATCATCCAGCGTCGAATTTTTGCAGGCTTGACCCTTGCAATTCTTACAAACTTGAGTGCAATGGAGGCCACTTCTTTTGCAACTACATCTACCTACTTGTGGCACAGTCACTTTTACAACCACAAAAAATCTGAAAAGAGAAAACATCAAATACAAATTTTCATTAAAGAGGGTGCAAAATTATTGCATAATCTTTGTTGCGCTACTTTTCTTTGATTACATGAAGATAAATGTAGGAAGAAAAATTATTCCTTTCTTTGTAGGAGCCACAAAAATTAACTACCTTTTTCAGCAACTTTTTCAGAGCTAATTCTGCACGTTGCATCACTGGAAGGAGCACTATGTTGCTTCTCCTCCATCCCCAATCCTCAGCGTTCAATTCTCGTCCTTGCCGTGTTTGAACTTGGTAATACACCCTCTAGATATGTTCACGAAATGAAGGTGGAGTTGGTGGTAATATCGCATTTCATTAATAGGTTCCTTGTCGCGATCATTTGTTGAATACAAGTGCTGGATAATGTCCTCAGCAATGGGATATAAATCATCAATTCTTTGATTGGGATGATGAGGAGGAGGAGAAGTGGCCTCCATTGCACTCAAGCTTGTAAGAATTGCAAGGTTCAAACCTGCAAAAATTCGACGCTGGACGATCCCGAAGACACAAATTCAGAAGATGAAGAAATGCAACCGAAATTTGAAGACGTAGAAATGTTTGCTGAAACTAGTGGAAATGGAAGTGATGACGATGTTGATTTTATGGAAGTCGATAGTGCGTATTAATAATGTTATGTATTTAAAAAAAATAATATTCCAGTAGTTTTTCCAGAAATATTCCGATGTCGGATGAGTAATCCATGTCGATCCACTTCGATTGGAGACGTCCAAATAATTTTTTATTCTTCATTTTAAATATTTCCATAACAGAACAAGCTGGAGCGTTATACTACCAATGAAATAGGTGGTTTGCTTCCGAATGTAAAATTCCTCTTCTTTTTTGTTCCTAACTACCATAAATATAATATTCCAACATTTTTGACGCTGTCGAATTGTAGATTTCTCTATGCTTTAGATAAAAATACATAATTTCTGCTTCAAATATCTAATTTTCAAATTTCACGCTTTGCAACTATTTCATTCTGAATTAAAATTGAACAAAACAACACGAACTAATTTGGAAAACTGCACGCTAGAACGACAGTTGAGGAGGAAACCACAATAATAAAAAACGCGCCGTTTACTCAACCTCATGGTGGTGCGGAAACGAATAAAATGGATTGAAGACACAAGTGCATAAAGGATCTAAGTGACATTTTTTTGAAAAACATCTCGTGAGCGGTAACTATGGAACGGAAATGTGATTGGGATTTGTCAATATTGGTATATGTAATCGAAGTAATTTCAAACAATTTTAAAACTTATTACTGTAGAAAAATATTTTCCATCTTCATTTTCATTTAATAATGCCGCGCTTGACACAATCGGCTTATGGTAGCTAAAATAAACAGTAAGTAAGTCGGAGTAGAGCCGATCGACGAGGAGTTACTCTGACTTACTTACTGTACATGGCGAACATCACTTCCACACAACATTCTTCTGCCAGAAGTTTAAACATCAATTAGTCATTCTAACTTGTAATTGATGTGTAAACATCTGGCAGAACAATGTTGTGTGGAAGTGATGTTCGCCATGTACAGTAAGTGAGAGTAACTCCTCTTCGATCGGCTCTACTCCGACTCACTTACTGTTTATTTTAGCTATCATCAGCCGATTGTGTCAAGCACGGCATTATTAAATGAAAATGAAAATTAAAAATATTTTTCTACAGTAATAAGATTTAAAATTGTTTGAAATTACTTCGATTACAGATACCAATATTCACAAATCCCAATCACATTTCCGTTCCATAGTTACCGCTCATGAGATGTTTACACATCAGTGTCTCGAGTACTAGCAGACTCGTTTTGTTTTTTTTTATTCATTAAATCAATTATATAATATATATGTATATATGTCATGGCAATATTTCGTAACCTCAAAAAATGCTCTAAAAATACTCTAATAACATCGCACAGTACAGCATTTAATATTTACAGTAAAATTCTGTAATAATACTTACTGGCAGCTTCAATCGGAGTGGATTAATTAACTGCTGTTGCATACCGAGCCGGTAGAGGTCGTCTGTAGATGGCGGGTCGTGGACGTGGAGCGCTAAATCACTCTGCTTCAAAGGTGCGAAAACGGGTAACGAATAAACTGATCACTGCACTCACTATAAGACTGATATGGGTATATTCAAGTGATACAAGATGAGTTGATGACTGATACAATTAAGACAAGGCAAGAGAAGACGCCGGAAGCTTTCTGGCTTCGTCTTACGTAGTTCGGAACGTAGCAACTTTTCGAACAACGGAGGGGATAGCGTGGGCGACGCTATCCACCCTGATTGGCTAATTAGAGGAGAGTGGTGGAACAGCCGATGACGCTGGGGCTGTCGGAGTCCGTGTCCGAAGGTACCGTCGCTAAAGGCCGCCACAGATGCTCCAACTTGTCTATCAACTTGCTTGCGCAAACTTAAAGTCGCGAATAGGGCGCGGTCGTGGAGCCTGGGCTATACAGGTAGTGCTCCATGATCGCGCCTTAACCGCGACTTTAAGTTTGCGCAAGCAATTTGATCGACAAATTGAGGCGTCTATGGCAGCCTTAACGGTTTCCCGAGCGCCGCACTCACGGATCAAGAATGTCGACCGCGAGGACCCGTCAGGCTATCTTGAACGGTTAATTGTTTCTCTCGTACCTGGATAAGTCGTGTACTGCATTAGGTGGCTCGCGACGATCCGTCCGATAATTGATTTCCAGGAAAGGTATAAACCGTGGTGTTCGCAGCTTACATTCCCGGAATATGCCGTTTCGGAGAACTTAGGATTAGCTAAGGATTGGCGAGGTATTTATGACTGTGATTCTATTAAACGGTGCGAACCGTTGTGTCGAATTTCATTTATCCGCTCGTTATTTCTCGATAGAATATCAATCCTAAATTAGTATAGAATATTTGAATTTTACTGCTGTAAAATCTAGTAACCCTTGAAGGTTGTATGGCTTTAGGATCTAATCTAGTTGCATATGCGACACTGCACAAATTTTCATGTACCGTATGTCCGCGATCAATCAGACCATAACAAAATTGCGAGTTTTACACGAGCACCCCCGTGGGTCTCCTCGTCCAATAGAATCACCGGAAAAGCGTGAATGCGCATGCGTAGTCATCCGCGTTGGCGTCGTCAGCAAGTTCAGATCGGTTATTTCGATAACCGATGTCCGTATGTTGATGTTCGTATGACCGATGTCCATATGACCTTCAAATTTACCTTCGGCCGGGTTTGGTGGCCGGGGCGAATTCGAGCCATTTTTATCGGTAGAAGTCGAGTCGGTAGTTAGAGTTGGTGTCAATTCGGGAGATCGAAGCGTCCAACCTCGAAATCATGAATTTGTGAATAATGGAAATTACTCACCATAATTCACTAATCCACGATTTCAAGGTTAGACGCTTCGATCTCCCGAATTGACACCAACTCTAACTATCGACTCGACTTCTACCGGTAAAAATTGCTCGAATACCGACCAAGCCCGGCCGAAGGTAAATTTCAAGGTCCTTGTAACTGTGCGGTTCTGGCCGGGACATACGGTATACCGCATACCTATGTACCGTATGTCCGTCTCTGTACTGGCCAGTTTGAAAGTTACCTTCGGATAGGCTTGGTCGGTAATCGATACATTTGTACCGTAATTATAATTATTTTCGTAATTTTCATTATTCACAAATTCACAATTTCGAGGTTAGACGCTTCGATCTCCCGAATTGACATCAACTCTAACTGCCGACTCGACTCGTACCGTATTAAATGACTCGAGTACCGACCAAGACTATCCGAAGGTAACTTTCAAACTGGCCAGTACAGAGACGGACATACGGTACAGAGTGGGACATCAGTATAAAGTGGGACATACGGTATCCCGTAAGAAACGCAACAAGCGACATTTACCTTCAGCAGTATTTGCCAACGCTGTACATGTAAAAGACTCAAATACCGTCGGCAAATACTGCCGAAGAAAAATGGCGATTGTTGCGTTTCTTACGGGACGTGCTGTATACGGTATTACGGTATATATAGATTATTTAGACAGAGATACAAGTGTTAGCTGTTTACGGAGCGCGTGGGGAAGCTAGGAGAAAGTGACTAGGCTTGTGTGCGTCTCCAATTCCAGATGCGCTATTAGTAGGTTGTATAGCGATTTACTATATCGACATCATCGACATGAAAATGTAATGCCACCTTAGGCCGCAAGTGCTGAAGTAGCTGCGCACGAATCACTGCGCACTAATCACATACGTTTTCACATTTCCGTCCCGTTTCCCGAGGTTTACCCTCCCCTTGTCGAAACCACTACAGCGGACTGAACACTACAGTGGTCAGTAGTGGTTTCTACAATAGTGGTCAGTATTGGTATACAGTGGTGAGAATAGTGGTCAGTAGTGGTATACAGTGGCGAATAGTGGCATGCAGTGGTACGTAGTGGTAAGAAGTGGTAAGTAGTGCACATGTAATGGTTATACTATTTTTTTATTGAATCATATAAAAAGGGTACAAAATTTAAATTATACGATGGATGTATCACTTCTGCTCCCGAAAACTCTGCAATCACGCGAATTGAAGAAAGGTATAATACCTACCTAGATACATTTAAATGTTACTTATAGAAGACAATGCAATGGTAGATGACTTCTTTAGTTGATATTATTGGATACCGTTGAGATTCTCGCGATTGTAGACCCGCGTGCTTAAATTTTAAATTTAAACTTGCATTTTCTAGTAAAAGACCCGTGTCGAAAACCACTACAGAACACTACAGAATATTTTCAACCACTACTGAAAACCTGAGTAGTGGCACAATAGTGGTGAGCAGTGATTCAATGATGGTCAGTAGTGGTTCAATGCTGGTGAGCAGTGATCCTAAAGTGATATTTAGGGCCGGTTTTACCATCACGGTAGAAATGCGGTATAGCGCTATACTGAGAATAACCAGTACGCAAGCGTTTTACAAGTATGATGTAAGTCTGGAATAGGATAAACTTTGGAATAAATGCAGACATAACTTATCCGGCAGTTTCATCGTGGAAAAAGCTAGCTATCCTCAGTATAACCTAACTTTTTGGTTTGCTCTCTCTTTATTCTTCCGTGACAGAATCAGAACCGTGACAGAATCATAATAATTGTTATTAGTTGTGAAATGGAGTTGATTGATGTGCCAGTTTTCGAATCATCATCTGATGATGAAATTGACGTCATACAAAGAATGAGAAATCCTAGGAAAATACGTGCCCGGTAAGTAAATAAAGGATACCTATACCTACTAATTTATAACCAAATTTAATACAAAACTATTCCAGAGTTGACTATTTCGAAGAATACAATGATGTAGAATTCTTCACTTGATTTCGTCTGGAAAAACAAATCTGTCAGAGATTATTGGGACAAATACGACATCGCATTGCACCGAGGTCGCAAAGAAATGCAGCAATTCAGCCAGCAACGAAATCATTGCCAACTTTAAGATTCCTTGCTTTGGGATCAATGCTAATTACTGTAAGTAATCGTTTTGATCGTAATGTTAAAACTTTTAATTAGTTATTATTATATGTCGCCACCTCTGCCACCTCCGACGACTCCTCACATCGCGAGGAGAGCTCGTTTACAAGACTACAAGTTCGTCGAACGGCATAAACCGCCACTGATCTCCCAGAAATTAATGGGCGATATACTGAAAGACATCGACAAATTCAAATTGAAACTCGCCGCAGGGTATGATTAAACAATTTTATCGCGGTAAACTTTTAATTCGCCAGGAACAAAGACGAGTTTCGCATTGTCAGAATGCCGTGGCTGCGAAGGATTGATTTTGTTCACAGTGGGCTTTTAAACGTGTTTTTCAGATCGCCGGGTGAGATACCTTTGCGAGCCAAACGCGAAAGTAGCCCTTGCAACGACTTTCAAGAGATCTTACGGAAACGATATATCGCAATGCAATCGCCGGACAGTAGAAATTCCACCGCGACGTTGACGCTCGATGATTCGTTCTAGATTAGGAATTCGATGATGCTCAATTTCTCTGGGTCGCAGCATTCGCGTCAGACGGTGCTCCGAGGAACGGCTACTGTAGCCTTGCTTTCCACACGTGAGATTGAATCATGATTATAATTTTATCTGAGTCAAAGCTCTGGAGAATCAAAATTAATAGATCTCTCTTCTTTTTTTATAAGTGAGTCTTTCCCTGCTAGGTAATTTCGCGCGACACATTTTAGATTATTGTTCTTCTTTAATAGGAGGATAGAAGCTCATAGAAACGTCGGGAAAATTTTGTTCTCCCTTCGCTCTTTTACTAGAAAATGCAAGTTTAAATTTAAAATTTAAGCACACGGATCTACAATCGCGAGAACCTTAACGGTATCCAATAATGTCAACCAAAGAAGTCATCTACCATTGCATTCTCTTCTATAAGTAACATTTAAATTTATCTGTGGGTAGGTATTATACCTTTCTTCAATTCGCGTGATTGCAGAGTTTTCGGGAGCAGAAGTGATACATCCGTCGTATAATTTAAATTTTGTACCCTTTTCATATGATTCAATAAAAAAATAGTATAACCATTACATGTGCACTACTTACCACTTCTTACCACTACGTACCACTGCATGCCACTATTCACCACTGTATACCACTACTGACCACTATTCTCACCACTGTATACCACTACTGACCACTATTGTAGAAACCACTACTGACCACTGTAGTGTTCAGTCCGCTGTAGTGGTTTTCGACAAGGGGAGCGAAGGGAGAGCAAAATTTTCCCGACGTTTCTATGAGCTTCTATCTTCCTATTACAAAGGAACTATAATCTAAAATGTGTCGCGCGAAATTACCTAGCAGGGAAAGACTCACTTATAAAAGAAGAAGAAAGATCTATTAATTTTGATTCTCCAGAGCTCTGACTCAGATAAAATTATAATCATGATTCAATCTCACGCGTGGAAAGCAAGGCTACAATAGCCGTTCCTCGGAGCACTGTCCGACGCGAATGCTGCGACCCAGAGAAATTGAGCATCATCGAGTTCTTAATCTAGAACGAATCATCGAGCGTCAACGTCGCGGTGGAATTTCTACTGTCCGGCGATTGCATTGCGATATATCGTTTCCGCGTAAGATCTCTTGAAGGTCGTTGCAGGGGCTATTTTCGCGTTTGGCTCGTAAAGGTCTCTCACCCGGCGATCTGAAAAACACGTTTAAAAGCCCACTGTGAGCAAAATCAATCCTTCGCAGCCACGACATTCTGACATGCGAAACTCCTCTTTGTTCCTGGCGAATTAAAAGTTTACCGCGATAAAATTGTTTAATCATACCTTGCGACGAGTTTCAATTTGACTTTGTCGGTCTTTCAGTATATCGCCCATTAATTTCTGGGAGATCAGTGGCGGTTTATGCCGATCGACGAATTTGTAGTCTTATAAACTAGCTCTCCTTGCGATGTGAGGAGTCGTCGGAGGTGGCAGAGGTGGCGACATATAATAATAACTAATTAAAGCTTTTAACATTACGATCAAAATGATTACTTACAGTAATTAGCATTGACCCCAAAGCAAGAAATCTTAAAGTTGGCAATAATTTCGTTGCTGGCTGAATTGCTGCATTTCTTTGCGACCTCGGTGCAATGCGATGGCGTATTTGTCCCAATAATCTCTGACAGATTTATTTTTCCAGACGAAATCAAGTGAAGAATTCTACATCATTGTATTCTTCGAAATAGTCAACTCTGGAATAGTTTTGTATTAGATATTGATTATAAATTAATAGGTATAGGTATCTTTTATTTACTTACCGGGCACGTATTTTCTTCGGATTTTTCATTCTTGGTAATACGTCAATATCTTCATCAAATGATGATTCACAAAAACTGGTTTATTGTTGGACTACAACGCCCTCTGTAGTTGCGTCTCCGAACTAGACGAAACGCTAGTCGGGCGTTTGATTAAGCGTCCTTCTTCTTCTTCGCTTGTGTTACGACCTGGTCTAATCCAGTCCTGGTCGCTTTGAAACGCGAGGCGCTAGGATCGTTTTACCGCGTGAATGGGTTACATTCAAACGTGCGAGTAGCGCGAATTCCGGTAAAATTCATTGACACAAGATAGAAGTTAATGCAGAGGTTGCCGACAGGATTCAAAGTTTTATTGACTGTAGAAACACACTGATGAATGAAGAGGCACTGCTCGGTATACTACACTGAACACAGAACAAAACTATACTCCCGCTCTCTTGTATTCGGTTGCGGTTTATATCTCTTACAACAGCTAGATAGTGGGGATAGCGTGGGCAATGCGGTACGCTCTAAATGGCTGCAAAGTGGTGTGAACGCGAGGGATGACGCTCCCCTGAGTCACACACCTAACGGGACCAAGCGGTGGTTGCTCGTAGCATACGCAGGGATCGGAGTACGTCGCTATTTCTCCGTAAAGCGGATTAAGTAGCCGACAGTTGGCGGTGATTAGCAGAATGATTTCGGTGACGCGTGACATACTAGGAATCGTCCGGCAATTAGCCTTCCGCGAAAGGTACGGGACTGCGAGCACATTCCTGCCCCCTGTTTGGCCTTATCATATCCCATCTTATCCCTCGAGTGACCTTTGTTCTACTAGAGTATACGCAAAGAAATATGGTAATAGCGAGAATTTGTAATACACGAGCTTTGAATTTGAGAGTCCTTTGAACACCCCGCGTTTTTTAGCGGAAAATATGATGGTTGTCGCTTCATGTAGACTTGTCCAAAGAACTGTCGTTCCATGAAAGCGTGGCGGAACGTCACACTTGATAGTCTAAGATCCGAACTAGAGACGTTCTTCACCGATCTGCTTACCGGATGAAAAGTATTTTTTGTCAAACATAATACGTCAATGAATATATCGCGAATGGGTAGGCTAATAAAATATGCTCAAGACTACCCTTAAAACTATATAAACAGGTGAGCTGATATGAGCAATTTGCACCGATCTGCTTACCAATTAAACTATATATGAAAATAAAGATAATTTTATTGCAAACACGATGGTATAACCCTACCTGCAAAAAATCGGTCATGAATCACGGTTGTAAGGCTTTGAAATTTATCGGAGCTAGCCAAGATGCGCGTACTACAGGGAAATTTGCTATAGGACGCAACGTAGGAAGTGGGCGCGACGCGACGGTTAGATGAGAGAGAGTGCGTACATGCTGCTTCCTCGTACGATTGACAAAGATAACACTACTAAAATGCCGAGAAAAAGCGACTACGATGGAATAGGTATTGGCAGTAAACTTTTAATTACTTTAAATTAAATATAAAATATTAAAATGTGAGAAAGATTTTTGAAATATTTTCAATTAAATATATGAATGGGGAAATATTAATATTTCTATCACAGAATAATAATATGTTAGTGATAATTATTCGATAAATTTTATCTATTCTATAAACATACCAGAGCAAACAAACAGAAAAATTACATTTTTTAGAGAGCGATAAAAAATCATTAACAAATTGGCGGTGTAAAAAAACTTTATTATAAAACAATGAATACAATATTATAGCCTTCCAAAAACTTGTATGTTGCTGGAATAAGTGCCCAGATTTTATATAACAGTAACCTAAACAACGCAAAGACTTCAAGAAGAATTTTTCTTAACAATTTATCGTTTCAACTTATGAAATCTCAAAAGTCCAGAATTTCGTCTTTACCTTCAGATATTTTTAATGCGTTACAAACCCACCCCATGAGCCATCGTCTCGACTGTCTGTTTATCACATGTTCGGAAAAAACTTTCACTTGAAAACCCGGTAAGAACGTTTTTCCCCTTTTTCTGTACTTTCGAGAAAGAGCCATAAAGTAATAAATTGTCCCTTCCAGACAGGCAAAAATAAAAATGCAAAGTTAGTTGAATCTTGACCGAAAATAATTTTACCAGGGATCCAACAGTAATATTGATTGAAAAAAATAACGATTGAAAAAGATAACACTACATTACATTTATGTAATAATGGAGCACGCATTTTTCCGCAAACTGAGGGATGTAAACAGCGAGTCGCTTGTAGTCGCTTTTTCTCGGCATTTTAGTAGTGTTATATTTGTCAATCGTACGAGGAAGCAGCATGTACGCACTCTCTCTCATCTAACCGTCGCGTCGCGCCCACTTCCTACGTTGCGTCCTATAGCAAATTTCCCTGTAGTACGCGCATCTTGGCTAGCTCCGATAAATTTCAAAGCCTTACAACCGTGACTCATGACCGATTTTTTGCAGGTAGGGTTATACCATCGTGTTTGCAATAAAATTATCTTTATTTCCATATATAATTTAATTGGTAAGCAGATCGGTGCAAATTGCTCATATCAGCTCACCTGTTTATATAGTTTTAAGGGTAGTCTTGAGCATATTTTATTAGCCTACCCATTCGCGATATATTCATTGACGTATTATGTTTGATAAAAAATACTTTTCATCCGGTAAGCAGATCGGTGAAGAACGTCTCTAGTTCGGATCTTGTACTATGACCGTTGTAGCGAGAGCGCGTGTACGAGTCGGCATCGAAATTCTATTGTAGTAATAAGTGTATAAAAGCGGGTGATTCCGATTGAGGGCGGATCTATTGGTTATAAAAGGAAGCGTTTAAAATAAAGTACGGCTCGTGAAGTAGTGGTATATTTATTCAGCAATCCCCCCTCCCATAACCTCTAACAGGTTATGGGCCCAGCACGCTTCTACTGCGCGTGTCCGGGAAGATTAAAACAAGAGTGAATAACAAGTGAAACGTTGAGGAGGAAAGTACTTACGAGAGAAAAAAGAAAAAAAAAGATGGCGGACCAAACAGATGCCGCGACACGTGGTAAGTAAACGAAAGAAATTGAAGTGAAAAGAAATGAAATTATGAGTGTCATGGGGATAAATAAATAAGAGTGAAAGAATGAATGCGCACGAATACAGTAAGGTTAACCAGAATAAAATAAAACAAAAGGACTGAAATAGAACGAGTGTAAAGCATGCTTGACGAAAGAAAACTAATAGATTGAAAGCAAACGAGTAAACGAAGTGAGATTCATATTTATGTTTATGTAGACGAAATGACGCTACAGATAATACTTAGAACATATGAGGAAATTTTCAAATTCACGGAAATTCATCCGAATGAGCAAGTCACCATGCGACAGGACGAGAAATTCTTGTATTTTAAAACAGAAACCGGAATGAAATATATTATAGGTACGTACAAACAAAACAGAATAGGAACGAAGTGAACGATACGAGAATCAAAGGTTCGAAACTATATGGAGCTGTTAAAATCAAATAATTAAATTCTGGCGATTTGGGTTCGTACATGTGGTGTTAATCGCTGTGCGCTCTGATGCTACATGTATGAGGGTAATCGTGGCCGGGGGGGGGGGTCTTGTGTTCGGACACCAGCACGGTTATTCGTCTCAACTCAGTTAACTTGCGTTCGGTAAATTGAGCGGAGACAAAGCCATGCTGAGCACAAAGGGATGACTATAAAACCGGTAAAATAACTTATATTATAGGCAAAGCTTCATTAAGCAACGAGGAGAAAAGAGTAATCGCGGAAACAATAATGATAGCGGAAAGTCAGGGAAAAGCTCTGACAATGCCAGCATGGACAAAAGAAGACACCCAGGTATCGGAGATAGGGAATGTGACTCAAGGACTGAATGATGTGATACCAGGCCTGGTTGAGGACAACAAAACGAGTGATGAACAGAACGAGAGGAACGAACAGGACGAGAAGAAAGAAGGTAGTTAGGAGAGAAAACGATGTGACAAAGAGAACGAGAGCGCAAAAGAGACACACAAGACCCCACCGGCCATCAAAAAGGTTGAAAGAATTTATTTAAATCCAGACTGGCTAGAGAGATCACAGCTCGGTTCCCAGACAAACCAAAAGGTCTTCGATAGTCTTGAAAAAGACGAAAATAAAGCAATTAAATCTATAAAAACCCTTGATGAAACCCCGGAACTTAAGGAATCTGTGATCAGCGAACTGAAACGAGAGATAAAAAAAAGTAAATGAGACACAGGAAAGGATGGTGAATATTTTGGACAAACTAAGTTCTAATACGGAGGTACAAGCGCGCAACCAACAGCAGCTTACCGTATTCATGGAAAAGCTGATAACGAGAAATGGGCAAAACGGTGAGACACACGAAAATGAAAAAGAACAAACAAATGGAGATACAAATAAAGAGAATAAAAGGAACGAATCAGAAGTACCTGGGAGAGACAAAGCAAATGACAGGGATGACAGCAACAACCGACGTGAAGGAATCATGAACCATCTTAAAGATACAATTAAACTAGAATTAATCAGTAAAGATTCAGGCTCAAAACGAAAGTACAAATTAACAAATCAAACAAAATTTGAACATTTCTATGATTACTTCACGTCGGAGCTTAGAACCATCGATCTATTATACATTATTGACAAAAACGTACAGACGAACAGAAAACTTGACGATACAACGAGAGAAAAACATGCATTCAAAGTTAGAGACATTTTAATTAACCGTATTGATCTAGACTATTACAGAAAGGTCGATGAATTTTAAGATTCAGTTGCAATGTTAAACAAATTGAAGGAAATAAAAAGAGACGAAATGAATGTAACTACAGTAACAGTAAGATAACAATTATATGACATGAAGTATGTACCAGAAAAGGAAAAAGCAACTGCATTTTGGGATAAATTCGAGGAACTAGTGAGAACATATGAAAGGCTACCTAATGCAGATCCTTTGACAGAGAGTTAAAAAAGAGATGCTTTTTACAATGCTATTATGCTAGCTGTTCCCCAGGTACAATCTGTGGAGTTTATGACGAAAACTCAAACTGGAAAAGGACTAAGCTACAACGACTTAAAGAAATTTATTCTCCAACACATGAAGCTAATAATAAATCAATAACTGATACGACGAGAACGACAGCGATGCACGTACACAAAGGAGAGGCAGCTGAACGCTGCTATGGCTGTGGAGATATCGGTCATATCCACCGCGATTGTCCAAATCTAGGAAAATATAAATGCTACGAGTGCAATAAAATAACAGAGCATAAATCAAACGAATGCCCGCAACGACTGAGCAAATTAGGAGTACAAGCTACTCCTACTAGGCGAAACAAAGGGTATGGTAACTTGAGTTTTCCACGAGGAGGCAGGTTCAGAAATGACGAGAGTAGAACCTTTAAACGAAAGGGCAATTGGGAGAGAAACAGTTTCAATCCAAAGCGAACAAAATTCACAGTAAGTAAATCCAATCGAGGCAGATACAACAATCTGAGAGGCAGAACAAAACCATAGTCAAACGACTACGCGAAGGACAAGAGAGACACGAGTGACGGGAGTACACGAGGAGATAAAGGTAAGAACTTTAAATCTATTATAAAATGTAAAAATGCTAGAATGACTTCAGAAAAACAATTAGCAACATATACGAGTGAAACGACAGATCATGACGTGACGAACGAAGACAGGCTACTTGTAAGATTCTTGGCAGACTCTGGAGCAACAGAACACTTAACGAATTCTAAATTAATTTTTAAAACTTTTGATAATTCAAATAAAAGAATAATTAAATGTGCAAATAAGGATACTGCCGCAGACTTAAAAACGGAGGGAGCGGGATGTTTAGAAATCTTTCTTGACAATGGTAGAACGATGGAGTTAAATAAAGTTATATGTGCGAAATCATTGGCAGAAAATTTATTATCTCTAAGAAAGTTTGTTGAAGTGGGTTTAAGTATTTATCTCGATAACCAAGAAATAAACATATTCGATCCAGTCTCAAATGAGTCGTTCATCTCAGGAATCTATAGAAAGCCCTATTGGATTATAGAGCTAGAAGTAAATAAAATTAATAAAAATTCACAACAAATTAAAGAAAATAACGATATAATAGATAAAACGACAGTTGCATACTTAACGACAGATGAAAATAGCGATCAACTTATATACACGACCCGTAGACAGACTTCGTTATTAAAACAACAAGAAAATGGAAACGAAACACAAGGTTCAGCAGACACGAGTGATGACGCGAGGAAGGAGAATTCAATAAAGGAAAATAAAGACGAAAAGTCATGTGAGCCGGAATCTAAAACCAGTGGTCTCACTCCTTTAGAGCTACCCAATACCGTGAAACTAACGAACTTACAAAACTGTAATTTCGACACAACCATTAGAGATAGGAAATTACACGACGTGGATGAACTGCCTAGTATTAAAATATCGGAAGACGAAGTGCCATTTAACGACAAGTATAGAAGATTTGCCGAAAATAATAATGCATTACTATGGCATGTAAGGATGGGCCATGCGTCGGTTGCATATTTTAAATCATTGCAGCAGAAATTTCCAGAGAACAAAAAGCTGCAAAGAGCTATATTCGACGATTCGATTTTGGACTGTGAAGTGTGCATGATTTCTAAATTCAACAAATTACCTTTTAAACGGACGAGACAACGAGCTACAGCGCCACTTCAAATAATACACTCGGACACAATGGGACCAATAAGCCCAGCAACGCACCCAAAAGGTTACAGGTACATATCAGTATTCATCGACGACGTGTCACGACTGGCAATGACATACCCAATGACGGCAAAGAGTGAAACAGGACGATGTCTTGAAGCGTTTGTTAGTACTGCCAGGAACATCCTAGGCTATGATGCTAAAGTATGCTATCTCAGATCGGACCAGGGTACCGAATACACTGGAGGATATACAATGGAAGTCTTGGAAAAATTAGGGGCACAACAACAACTAGCCAGCCCAGATACACCACAACATAACGGCGTGTCGGAGAGGTTCAATCTAAGTATCCAAAGGAAAGTACGAGCATATATGTACGACAGCAAGCTTCCGGAAAACATGTGGGACGTGGCCCTGAGTGCAGCAGTCTATGCTTACAATCGAACCCCACATAAATCTAATGAATTACAAATGCCATTAAAATCATTTGCTCCAAACTATCCTATCAACATCGAACAAATAAAACGATTTGGCTGCCTTGCTTACGTTAAAGTACACAGAAGAACTGGCCCGAAGTTCAGATACGAGGCGCGACGAGCAGTACTAGTGGGCTATACTCCAACAAGGTACATTTTATTCAAACCTGAAGAGGGAAAATTTTACGAAAGTCGAAATGTACGATTTAACGAGAAGTTGGTTTATGGAGACAAATATCAGAAGGACAGTATCAAGGACTGGATAAATATGTTTGATGAAGTGGATAAAGACAAATGGTTTTTAGAACTTAGTCTGGATAAAGATAAGGAAATCGAAGAAAGTTCAAAAACGGAGGGAGAGATCAAAGGAAAGAGAGAAAATCCAAGGAAACGAGAGAAACGGGACGATGAGGTGACCGATAAAGAAGCAACAACTAGTACAACGGATGATCAAACAACAGAAGCAAATGAGAAAAGGAGAAAACTGGGAGAGGACACCTGCGATGAGAACATCGAATTAAAAGACGAGGCCTTTCTTGCTCTACTAGCAAAAATAAACGATGACCCGGCTCCATACGAAGAGGCGATACAATCGAAGGAAAAGGATAAATGGCAACGAGCGATAGAGGACGAATTAAATTCGATGAAGAAAAACGAAGTGTAGAAACTAGTGAATAGACCCAAAGCAACGGGAGAACGACAGACACCAAATATAATAGACTCTAGGTGGGCATTAAAGAAGAAAATTGAACAAGATGGCTCCATAAGACATCGTGCGCGACTAGTTATCAGGGGATTTAAAGACAGGAATAATTACGATTTGACAGAGACCTACGCTCCGGTATCACGCCTGGCTCTAGTACGATCAGTAATATCCATTGTAAATAAATATGATCTAGATGTTTGTCAGCTGGACGTGAAGACAGCATTTTTGAATGGCACGATTGACGATGAGATTTTCATGGAAAAATACCAGATGGATGTAATTACCCAGAGGAAATAAGGAAAACCAAAGTTTGCAAATTACAGAAGGCTTTATATGGTCTACGAATAAGTCCAAAACGATGGAATGAGAGATTCAAGGAAGCGGCTCTGAGAGCAGGCTTGACTTCATTTGATTCCGAGCCATGTATCTTCACCTGGAGACGAGGAAAGAAAAATTCCTAATTTTATTACTGTATGTGGATGATATGCTTCTGGCAAGTAATGATGAGGAAAAGATGAACGATGTTAAAATGAGTCTACAACTGGAATTTGAAATGACAGATCTAGGAGAGCCAAAAGCGTTCCTAGGAATAACTATTAAACGAAGCAAAGAAACGAAAACGATAATTTTGAGTCAAGAAACTTATCTGAACAAAATTTTGAAACGATTTGGGTTAGAAGAAGTGTATCGACAACGTACTCGGATGATAACAAATCAAGTGGCAAATAGAGAAAGAAAATTACGAGAGGAATCTAACGATGAGAAAACGCTAAACATGACTGTAACAAATAAAAATATACCATACCGAGAAGCAATAGGTAGTCTTCTGTACCTGGCAAATGCCACCCGACCAGACATGGCATATTCGGTCAATGTGTTAAGCAGACGCCACATAAATCCCACGGAAAACGAATGGAAGATGGCAAAACGAGTGTTTCGATATCTAAAAGGAACCAAACAACGAGGACTGACTTTTAGAGGCGAACGACATGATCTGCAAGCATATTCTGATGCAAGTTTTGCAGATTGCAAAGGATCACTTACGACGAGTGAATACGTAATATGACTATTTGGCGATCCAGTAGCTTAGAAAGCACATAAACAATCCTATATAGCTCTATCGACGTGTCAAGCAGAGTACGTCGCCACGAGTGAAGCGTGCCAAGAGATGATAGCTTTGGACTACTTACTGAGGATCATGATGAATTCTTCACTCAGTCCGATGACTCTGTGGTGCGACAATAAGGCTGCTGAAGCCAGTGCTAAAACGAGTGGTGGAAATAAATTAAAACATATGACAGAAGTACGAGAGCATTATGTAAAAGAGTGTGTTACACAAAATCTGATTAAGATTCACTGGATTCCATCCAAAGAACAGATCGCAGATATCTTGACAAAGCCTCTATCATTCAGTATTCACGAGCGACTAACAAAATTAATTTTCAACGAGCGAAAATAAATGACGGAACCAAAACTATGACAGAATGACGACTGAGCAAAGAAAGGACAGAGTGTCTATAACCAAATTTAAATTTGTTACAGCTGAATAATCTTGAGCGCATGCAACCATGTCGTGTGGGAGGGAGTGTTGGACTACAGCGCCCTCTGTGGTTGCGTCTCCTAACTATATGAAACGCTAGTCGGGCGTTTGATTAAACGTCCTTCTTCTTCGCTTGACCGTTGCAGCGAGAGCGCGTGTACGAGTCGGCATCGAAATTCTATTGTAGTAATCTATATATATAAAAATGAATGTTTGTCTGTCTGTCTGTCTGTATGTCTCTTATGCCTTCCTAAACCGTTCATCCGATTGCGATGAAATTTTGGGAAACGGTTGGACGCATGCCCGCGATGGTTTCTGAGTTAGTAAATCTTATACAGGGTGTTCAAAAAGTCCCGGTACGGCCGATTATCTCAGCGGGAAAACATTTTAGAGAAAAATGTTTAATACAAAACTTTAAGGATTTTACCTTGGCTATCCATTGGTCGTATTGGATTTGACCTTGACCGTGACCTTTAAGGTAATATCAAATGCCTTCCTAAACCGTTCATTCGATTGCGATGAAACTTTGGGGAATGGTTGGACGCATGCCCGCGAAGGTTTCTGAATTAGCAAATCTTATAAAAGGTGTTCAAAAAGTACCGGTACTGATGATTATTATGCCTTCCTAAACCGTTCATCCGATTGCGATGAAAATTTGGGGAACAGTTGGACACATATCCACGAAGGTTTCTGAGTTAGTAAATCTTATACAGGGTGTTCAAAAAGTCGAACTATACTTGACCTAAATTTGACCTCCGCTGACAATAAAGGTAACATGAAAAAAATGGTCAAGGACACATTTGAACGCGAAAAAAAAATTAATTTGACCTTGATATAACCTTGAAGGTCATGGTCAAGGTCAAATCCAATATGACCATTTGGTAGCCCGGAAAAAATACTAAAAGTTTTGTATTAAAAATTTTTCTATAAAATGATTTCCCGCTGAGATATTCAGCCGTACCGGGACTTTTTGAAGGTCAAGTACAGTTCGGCTTCATACCATGAAAACTATGGGCCCTATAAAAATTCTTTTTGATAGTAGGGTTTAGGATTTTTCCGTAGCTAACAATGTGGTGGACGGACAAAATCAATCCACAATCTACCCGTGCGAAGCAGGGACGGGCTGCTAGTAAGTGTATAAAAGCGGGTGATTCCGATTGAGGGCGGATCTATTGGTTATAAAAGGAAGCGTTTAAAATAAAGTACGGCTCGTGAAGTAGTGGTATATTTATTTAGCGAGCCTCCCATAACCTCTAACATTTATCAAATAACTCCATTTCAAAATTAATAACAATTTACCACAACGATCAGATTATGACTATGCCACTGAAGAATATAGACACAAACAAAAAGTTAGGTTATACAGAGGATAGATAGCTTATCCCACGATGAAACTGCCGGATAAGTTATGTCTGCATTTATTCCAAAGTTTATGCTATTCCAGACTTATACCATACTTGTAAAACGCTTGCGTACTGGTTATTCTTAGCATAGCGCTATACCGCGTTTATACCGTGTTGGTAAAACCGGCCCTAAATATCACTTTTGGATCACTGCTCACCACCATTGAACCACTACTGACCATCATTGAACCACTGCTGACCACTATTGTGCCACTACTCAGGTTTTCAGTAGTGGTTGAAAATATTCTGTAGTGTTCTGTAGTGGTTTTCGGCACGGGTCATACCGCCGTAACAGATGTTTACACAACAAAAATTATTTTCTAACGTTTTTTAGAAGTTTTGCTGTGTACAATTTATATGCCGAGGTTAAATTAGCAAAATGATTAATATTAACAAAGTTAGCAGTTGATAAAGGATCAAAAAATTAAAAATTAATCAAATTATTAACAGTTAAAATCGTTTATCTCAAAACTTTTTAAATGTTACATGGACGCTTTATGCACTTGTGTCTTCGATTATGAAAATATAATGAATCGGTAATTAGCAAAGTTGAGAGTGAAAAGGGTACGTGAATACAATTGTAAGAATAGCGCTCCAGTTTACTTAAGCGTAACTCTGAAATTATTTGTTTGACAGAAAAAAATGTCAAACAAAACTTTTAGAGAATTGTCTCCCCTATAATTTCCATGTAACTACCTCTTATCTAGGAGGCGCTGGAATGCCAAAGAATCGGATTGAAAAGGGTACGTGAATGCAACTGTTAGAAAAGCACTCCAGTTTACTTAAGCGTAACTCTGAAATTATTTGTTTCAGGAAAACAATTTTTAAACAAAACTTGTAGAGAATTGTATCCTCTACAATTTTCATAGAACTACCGTTTACCTACCAGGCGCTGGAAAGAAGATAATGGAAATTATAAAAGTTATTTGCTTTAGAGGAGAAAAGAGAACTGTGTATGTTTTATTTTTTATTTACTAGACATTTTCAAGGCTATTTTAAGGTCAACGTTTTTGTCTTTAAATGGAAGCTTATATTTTTTCAACAAATCCTTAATATAAACGTAAAAACAGACAACGTTTGCCTTAAATATTTTTGTTTCTTTATATTTTTTTCATTTAAAGAAAAACGTGTGGCCGCCACACGCGAAAGAAGTGAAACTTCGATATCAATTTCTCTGAATTTGATTCCGGTGGTATTAGTTTCAATTGGCTCTATACAAGTCTTTTACAATGCTTCTTCGTAGAACTAATTGAAACTAATACCACCGGAATCAAATTCAGAGAAACTGATATCGAAATTTCACTTCTTCCGCGTGTGGCGGCCACACGTTTTGTGTTTTTTGTTGAATTCAATATGAATTTTTTATGGGCATAAAATGTAGTGTAAGGAGTATCATATTCACTGGATGTATTTTCACCGATATTGGATCCTCCAGGAACTTGAAAATCTATTACATTCTCCAGGGTTTGGGACTGGAGTTGATCTGCATTAGCAGATATAGCAATATTTGATTGTGTTAATTTAATTCTCTCTCTCCATTTTCGACTTCGTTCTGCATCAGTTTTAGGTAGTGTCTCCGTCATTGTTTTCTTTACACGGTGCCTGTCAAGAAACTCTTTTGCCCGTTGTTTTCTTGTTTTTGCCATAATAATTTTAATATAACACACACGCGAAAGAATGTTCAGTGTTCATTGACGTTAACGAAATTGAAAGTTTATTTAACACGTTGCCTGTCACTGTACTCTTTTGACCGTTCTGTTGTTTTTTTTGCAACGATAATTATAAATTAATACACACACACACATTATGACGTAGCGTTTCGGTGAGGGCCCTCGGTGCCCTCCGCTACGCCACTATTAAGCGGCGTCGATGCCGCGCGCGAAACGAAAAACGATGGGCGCCAGGCGGGTCACGATCCCGCCACTCAGGGAGACGAACGCGGTCCCTGAAAACGGACGAGAACCGGGAGATCGGAAGCGGTTCGATCTCCGTCGGGCTCGGCTACCTCTAGCGTATGGTAGAGGGGCGGTTCGGTGGACGATGGCTGGGACACGGAAGGACGGACGAACAAAACGAAAAGAAACGGAACGCAGAAACAAAGAGACAGAAAAAGAAACTTTATTGTTCTCCGCGGAACGGGACGACGGTTCCCGGGCGACGTTCGCAGTCGCGACGACTCTTAGCGCGGCTTCGGTGCCACACGCCTCCCGCTAACGCGACGACGAAACGCACGCTCTAACCGGTGACCGCTAAAACGGAAACGGGCGCTCTCGGACGGCGAGCGCGGGATGAAATCGTGCGCTCTCGGACGGCGAGCGCTAGACGGAAACGTGCGCTCTCGGACGGCGAGCGCGAGACGGAAAATGGGCGCGAACACGGCGAACAGGTGCGCGCCGGCTCGACGGAGGCCCACGGCGGGTCGGAGGTCGAACGTTCGGGAAAGGAGGAGCGTACCGGTGGCATCGAGGTCTTCAATGGCCCCCTCGTCGTCCTCCTTGGTCGTCTGGTTGGCGGCCCCTCACGACACCTCTGATCCTTCAGGTTTCGGCGAAGGATCCTCTCGGAATCGGGGCTGACCACGATGACTCCTTGGAGACGCTCCGTTTCTCCCTCGACTCTCTCTCTCTCGACCACTTATCTCACTACTCGTACTTGACACTCTCTCGCAGGCTCGCTAAACTCGTTGAGCGATCGTGCTCGTATCGTGACTCGAGCGGAACTAACTCGCCTCCTCCTCACGATCGCGATCGTGACGCTTCGCGCGGCCTTATCGCGAATCGATTCGCGCGCATTTTCCGAGAGGGGCCCGAGTGCACCCTTTTTGTGACGCGGAGCGATTCTCCACGTCACAAACTCCCCCCTCCTTAGCTCGAACCCTTAGGTTCGACACGCGCCGCCTCCGACTGACTCGATTAGTCTTAAGCTAACGCGCTCCGTCGCTAGGAGAATGGTATCGGTTTAAAGTAGGGGAACGTAATTAGTTAAGTCGTCAGCGCATCGGTATTTCTATATAACAGTACCCAGGACGCGGTGCTGCCGAAGGCGGAACGGTTTCCGTCTTCGAGGTCATATTCGAGTTGTTCGGCGCTTCCGAACACGACTCGCGGGTCGACCTCCGTTTCTTCGGCGTGACGAGCGGGACCGAAGTTACGGTTAAATTCGAAGGGTACCAATGTATGACGTACGGCGAGGTCGAAGCTGCGAGGTCCGGCGTTAACGGATCTTCCTTCGGGACGCTCGCTGTCTTCGGGGCTTCATTTCCTCTTGTTGGTCGTCGCTCCCTCGCTCGCAGGACATTGCGTTGCCGAAGGCGGAACGTTTTCCGTTTTCGAGGTCCGTTTCGAGTCGTGCGGCGTTTACGATGACGACTCTCGGGTTGACCTCCGTTCCTTCGGCCGGTGGGTCCAATGCGATTGGCGATAGGGAAGTCGATACGGCGATCTTCCTGACGTTGGAATCCGTTGCGCGCGTTGGCCTCCTCGGGTTGGTCGTTTCCTGCCGTCGCTTCCTCGCTCGCAGGACGATGCGTTGCCGAAGGCGGAATGACTTCCGTCTTCGAGGTCCGTTTCGAGTCGTGCTGCGTTTACGATGACGACTCTCGGGTTGACCTCCGTTCCTTCGGCCGGTGGGTCCAGTGCGATTGGCGATAGGGAGTCGATACGGCGACCTTCCTGACGTTGGAATCCGTTGCGCGCGTTGGCCTCCTCGGGTTGGTCGTTTCCTGCCGTCGCTTCCTCGCTCGCAGGACGATGCGTTGCCGAAGGCGGAACGTTTTCCGTCTTCGAGGTCCGTTTCGAGTCGTGCTGCATTTACGATGACGACTCTCGGGTTGACCTCCGTTCCTTCGGCCGGTGGGTCCAATGCGATTGGCGATAGGACGCTGCGGCGACGGAACACGCCGTGGAAGCGAGTCTAATGTCGGGCGCTAGGTAAGGGGAAACCTACCGGCTCTTGTCGTCTACGGTGGTCCCCGATTCTCCTAGACGTCCTGTCGGTGCTCGCTTCGAATTCCCTGTGCTCCCGGTCGGGGTACGGTGTGACTTCCTGTAGTCTTGCCGACACGGTGCTCAGGCACGAAGACCGATTTATACCGTTGGCCGCCAGTTTGTGACGTTTGCCAATCGGTTCGCGAGACATTACGGACGGTAAGGTGTGACGTTCTCCATCTTCGGTGAAATATCCGAGTCTCTTACCGCTTCCGGGTCGACTCCATCGTATGCCTTCGGTTTCTCGGATGTGGCGTGGAGTCCCATGCGACCATGAAGTTGTACGAATTATCCGCTGTGGATAATAATTCTGAAGGATTTCCGGTGGTCCTCTTCGGCGTTTTCCTCGGTTCCTGCGGCGCTTCCGCGATCGAGGCGAGGATTCCGGGGAACTTGAGAGACTCCATCTCGTCGAGATGGGAGGAAAGTCGTGGTGATCTCGCGCGCCCCTCGATTTGCCGTTTCCCTTGCATCGACGGCACTGGGGATCCGGAGTTCCTTTATTGCATCGGTAGCAATAGCCCTTTAGTCGTGGCTTCGGGCACCGACGTAAGCGATGGTCGGGGCTCGAACAGTTCCAACATCTTACGTCCTCGTTGGTAGTTCGTGCGGGTTCACCCGTTATCTTCGGTCTGGTCGTGGAAGACGTCAGAGCGACTCTCGAGGGTCGCAGCGAGGTTTTCGGCCGAGTCGGTCGTTCCGTGGAGCGAGGAGGAACGGTGATCCTTCGTCCTGCGAGCGAGGAAGCGACGGCAGGAAACGACCAACCCGAGGAGGCCAACGCGCGCAACGGATTCCGACGTCAGGAAGGTCGCCGTATCGACTCCCTATCGCCAATCGCACTGGACCCACCGGCCGAAGGAACGGAGGTCAACCCGAGAGTCGTCATCGTAAACGCAGCACGACTCGAAACGGACCTCGAAGACGGAAGTCATTCCGCCTTCGGCAACGCATCGTCCTGCGAGCGAGGAAGCGACGGCAGGAAACGACCAACCCGAGGAGGCCAACGCGCGCAACGGATTCCGACGTCAGGAAGGTCGCCGTATCGACTCCCTATCGCCAATCGCATTGGACCCACCGGCCGAAGGGACGGAGGTCAACCCGAGAGTCGTCATCGTAAACGCAGCACGACTCGAAACGGACCTCGAAGACGGAAGTCATTCCGCCTTCGGCAACGCATCGTCCTGCGAGCGAGGAAGCGACGGCAGGAAACGACCAACCCGATAGAGATTCTCGCGAAGAAGCGAAGGCGCGTAAAGCGAAACCGCACAGCGCAACCTCGCGCCGTCGCCGACAGAGGGCTACGGTAGAGAACTGCGGCGCACGAGAGTGCGGGAACGAGCCACGGAGGATATATCGAGGTGCGAATCCGGAATCCGACACCACCATGGACGACTGGACAAAGGTGGAAGCGGAGGTGGAGGTGGCAGGACTGCCACCTCCCCTCCTCGACTTTGCGGGTGCCACGGAGTGGCAAGAAAGTCCCTCGGTACCGCTTCGCATCAGCGTACCGAGGGCGATTTTGGAGCGTTCGATGGGACGCGGGAGGGAGAGGTCGCCGCCACCACGACGGAACGCGGCAACCCAAACATCCCCTCCACCGAGGCGAAGGATGGTGGACCAGGCCACTACCTTCGAGAAGCAGCCCAGGGGGAGGCTCCTAACTCCGACGAGGGAGCGACGCCGGCGACAACGGGACCCCAGACGGGACGACCAGGACTCCACCGGCTGCGCAAACTGCTTTGTAACAGGTCAGGCCTGGATGTACTGTAATAAGGTCCTCCGGGACAACTTCTGCCGGAAATGTTGCCGGCAGGGAGTTTGTACCCGGAGGTGCCCAGCCTGTAATAAGCGAGCGAAATAAATGTAAGATCGTATGATATTCAAATAAAACTTACAGTATCCCGAGAAATAAAAATATCGATACAGAAATACCTCAAACGAACGATACCACCACTTAGGATACGCGTGAGTCGGAGGCGGCGCGTGTCGAACCTAAGGGTTCGAGCTAAGGAGGGGGGAGTTTGTGACGTGGAGAATCGCTCCGCGTCACAAAAAGGGTGCACTCGGGCCCCTTTCGGAAAAGGCGCGCGAATCGATTCGCGATAAGGCCACGCGAAGCGTCACGATCGCGATCGTGACGAGAAAGCGAGCGAGTCGGAGGAATCAGTCTTGCGATCGCGCTCGTCAAGCGAACTTCAGATAGTTTAGAAGTCTTAACCAGTGCGTCCCGCGTATAAGAACCCGAAACCCCGTCACTCCAGCGCGTAACAAGTTCGTGTCTAACGAGTGCCACGAGGAGCCACGCCGAGCTCCAACGGGAGAGCCCTACGCCCTCGAGAGAGAGCTCCCCCAGGAGGACGAGACCGGAGGAAGACGAGACCCCGGATCCGCAGCCCGGAAACCGAGGGACCAGGAAGCGCCTGGCCACGAACGACCGCTGCAGACCCGGTACGCTCCCCTCTTTTGTTAGCGCGACCTCCGACTCGCCTCCGCGCCGTAGCTCGCCGTCCGAGAGCGCACGTTTTTTTTGTGAGCGCCTCCGCGCGAGCGCTTAGTTTCGTCCGTCGGCGAATCGAGCGGTGTCCGCGGGATTGTGCGGCACCGTTTCGACGTTTCATTTGATTAACGCACGCGAGCGTCGTTCGGGGACCAGTAGAGTCCCCCGTCAAATAAACGCTGTTCTTTTTTTTTACGAAGTTGAGATTATTTTTGCGCGAATCCGTCCGCGAATCCGTCCTTCCGTGTCCCAGCCATCGTCAACCGAACCGCCCCTCTACCATACGCTAGAGGTAGCCGAGCCCGACGGAGATCGAACCGCTTCCGATCTCCCGGCTCTCGTCCGTTTTCAGGGACCGCGTTCGTCTCCCTGAGTGGCGGGATCGTGACCCGCCTGGCGCCCATCGTTTTTCGTTTCGCGCGCGGCATCGACGCCGCTTAATAGTGGCGTAGCGGAGGACACCGAGGGCCCTCACCGAAACGCTACGTCATAAATTGGAAGCTCCGGCTCGGCGGCGATCGGTCGAACGGGCGGTTTCAGGATCGGCGATCCGGAGTTCCGGTCGGGGAACTCCAGGTGCCCGATCATCGTGTCGATCGGTGTGATGATCGGTGCTCCCACGGATGCGCTGACGATCGTGCGAGGCAGCGACTCCGTGACCCTGGTCATAGCCGTCGACGAGAGGGGTACCCAGGGCGCGGCGGTGGCCCATAACGATGGGGTTCCGATCCCCAGTGGCACCTCAGACGCCGTCGTAATCGTTGGTGGCGTCTCGTACGCCGGCGAAGTCGTGGGTGGCGTGTAACCCCGCGCGGGCGCGTCTCCGGGCAGAATTCGAGCTTCGGAGTCGGAGAGGAGTCTTCCGAGGACGCTCCCCCCGAGGTCTTGCGGGCCGTTGGTGATCCTCCCCTGCGGTTCGAGAGAAGACACGTTCCGTTCTTCATCGCCGGGGACCTCCCCCCTCCTCGTCGGTATTTGCTGAGGCGGCTCCGGGGTAGTCTCTCCGAGGAAATCTCGAAGTTCGCCTTCGCCCGTCCGATTCGTCGGCTCCCCGGCGGATGTATCGGGACGAGCCGTCACGTCGAAACGAACGGGACCGGTTTGACGACGATCCTCCTGGACCATCGGATCTTCCTCACGCGGTGGAGCGACTTCTATCTCCGACCTCCGGGGTCGAGCGGACCTCATCTCCCTTGCCAGGCGCGCGCCTAAGGTGAGAGCATCTCCGCTCGGGTCAAGTCCGAGTGCCTCGGCGAAACTTTGGAGATCCTCCAGGGTGAGGGAGTCGTGGCTCACTCGCGAGTCACCCGACGCACTTGACATTGTCCTTTCGGTGTCGGCACCCCCGGGGATTGGTACGCGCACTCAATCCCAACGCGTGCGTGCTCGACGAATCGGTCGTCGATCGCTCAGCTGATCGAGCTCGGAATCGCGTCGATATCTCGCGGAGTTTGTGCGATGGCCGATCAGCTGCTCACACGCGTTTCTGGGTCACGGCCCAGGCGACGGTACTTGCCTGTTTACCGACACGCTAGGCAAGGCGCCGTATAGGTAGGTCGCGCGACACTACCACTACGACTCGTCGGTGAGCCCGTGGGAATCGTCCCACTGCTCGACGTGCGAAAGGTCCGCTTGACCCCGCAACGATCGAGCCGCTCGTACCGAAGCGAATAATCCGCCAACGACAACGACGCAGGAAAAAAAAATTGCGCGATTCTTATCTAATCGTCCTCGTCCCAGCCGCCGAGGTTATTTCGAATTCGCGACGACGAATGGACTACTCAAACCGTCGATTCGCGAAAAGACGTTACACGCGCTTAGGCAGCCCCACGTTGGGCGCCAATTTATGACGTAGCGTTTCGGTGAGGGCCCTCGGTGCCCTCCGCTACGCCACTATTAAGCGGCGTCGATGCCGCGCGCGAAACGAAAAACGATGGGCGCCAGGCGGGTCACGATCCCGCCACTCAAGGAGACGAACGCGGTCCCTGAAAACGGACGAGAACCGGGAGATCGGAAGCGGTTCGATCTCCGTCGGGCTCGGCTACCTCTAGCGTATGGTAGAGGGGCGGTTCGGTGGACGATGGCTGGGACACGGAAGGACGGACGAACAAAACGAAAAGAAACGGAACGCAGAAACAAAGAGACAGAAAAAGAAACTTTATTGTTCTCCGCGGAACGGGACGACGGTTCCCGGGCGACGTTCGCAGTCGCGACGACTCTTGGCGCGGCTTCGGTGCCACACGCCTCCCGCTAACGCGACGACGAAACGCACGCTCTAACCGGTAACCGCTAAAACGGAAACGGGCGCTCTCGGACGGCGAGCGCGGGATGAAATCGTGCGCTCTCGGACGGCGAGCGCTAGACGGAAACGTGCGCTCTCGGACGGCGAGCGCGAGACGGAAACGTGCGCTCTCGGACGGCGAGCGCGAGACGGAAAATGGGCGCGAACACGGCGAACAGGTGCGCGCCGGCTCGACGGAGGCCCACGGCGGGTCGGAGGTCGAACGTTCGGGAAAGGAGGAGCGTACCGGTGGCGTCGAGGTCTTCAATGGCCCCCTCGTCGTCCTCCTTGGTCGTCTGGTTGGCGGCCCCTCACGACACCTCTGATCCTTCAGGTTTCGGCGAAGGATCCTCTCGGAATCGGGGCTGACCACGATGACTCCTTGGAGACGCTCCGTTTCTCCCTCGACTCTCTCTCTCTCGACCACTTCTTTCACTACTCGTACTTGACACTCTCTCGCAGGCTCGCTAAACTCGTTGAGCGATCGTGCTCGTATCGTGACTCGAGCGGAACTAACTCGCCTCCTCCTCACGATCGCGATCGTGACGCTTCGCGCGGCCTTATCGCGAATCGATTCGCGCGCATTTTCCGAAAGGGGCCCGAGTGCACCCTTTTTGTGACGCGGAGCGATTCTCCACGTCACAACATACACAGACACACACACACACACGCGCGAAAGAATGTACAGTAATGCATGGTGGTTATTCGAGAAAGGTCATGACTCCGATCGCAGACTACACGAGCTCCGTATATCCGGCCATTCGACGCGATAAAATCCGGAAAACTGAAAATGTACAAACGAAATACAAGCAACTCACAAGTAACTCTGCGCCCTCTAGTCTGGCTTCACATGTCATCTTACGGATACGCCTAAAAAAGGGTTATAAAAGCTAGATTTATGGTGAGACTAAACAGTCCTCTTAGTGGAGGTGCGACACTGCGTCGCCTCATAATACGAACAATAGCTTTTTTCGCCCGAAGAAACCCTCTCGAGCAACACAAACCAGACCCCCTCTGCACAGTCTAAACAGCGATTAATTTTTGCGTCATTTTTCTTCAGTTTCAAGTTAATAACTAATGTTATCACTAATGTTGTCTGTGTACATGTTAGTGCGATCAAGAGTAGATCTCCTCGAGGTCGTAAATCCCGAAGGCACTACTGCGTGACACGAATATTGACCGAAAACGTAGAATGGTGGTATTTAAACCGTATCGGTTAGTTGCAATGATTTAACACTGCACTCACACAATATTACTGGTGATTATATTGGATTCAAAGAGATACAGTAATTCTGTGATGTAGCCGTGGTTTACAATTAGATACACTGAGAGATAGTTTTGAGGGAAATGTGTGGGACTGCGAACGCATTCGTAACCCCCATTCACCAAAACATACCGCCTACCTCGCTGTTGCGACCGATGTACAGATGGTATCTAGATTAGTGCGTTACTTAGGTTGCGATAATAGTGAGCGTCGTCGCGTGAGTGATAGTCGCACGGCGGCCTGGCGATCCAGCCTTGCAAAATCGACACATGGCTTGCCTGGCAAAGGCGATAGTCTACGTATGCGGTAGAGAGCGGTGGAATGGGGCAGAGTTGAAAGCGGTGTATTGGGGCAGGGTCGAGAGCGCTGTATGATTGAGGCACGGTCGGAAGCGCTGGAGTGTGTGGGTTTCGTTACGGTCTCTCGTGTCAGCACGCGCGATTTTAGTACCCTCAGCAAAGAAGTTTCACTTCAATAAGATAATGCATATTGCCTGGGCTACTAGGTTGGCGAGGTATTCATGGTCGCGATGTTATACGAAACCGGCCTTCCAAATTTCGTCTATCCGTTACTCCAAATACGCAGAGAGCAACCTGCTGTCACTGGCACTCGCAACAACTGCAGCAGCGCGTGCACACAAACGTCAGGGCGACGAGAGGAAGAACGGTGCGACACTATAGTCTGTGTAGTCAGTGGTGATCGTCGCATAAATGTCCTTCTTCTCCAATTTAAAATATCCTACAAACCAGGCAAGATACGTTCAATTGCTGTTTATCTTTTTTTTTCAGAAAAAATTCGAAATAAATAATGGTATAATTAAAAAAATTTTTAATTGTAAATTTCTATGTGAATTGGAGCATTAAAAACTTTAAAAATCAATTATTCTTAAACAACACTGAAAAAAACAATTCGTCGCTAGGAAAAAAGGAGAGATTTTTCTAAACAGGTCATAAAAAGAAAAATTGTTAAAAGCTTAATTTTTGCATTTGTTATGAATATTTTTAAATTCCAACTCATCTGGAGGTCATAGTTTCTTAGAGATTGAAGATAGGGTAAAAATGTAATAATCTTTTTTGTAGATAGTTTTATTATCTACAACTTTTATCTAAGCTGTTTTTCAATAGGTCACGTATTTTTCAAAATATGACCGAAGAATCGATTTTTCAACAATAAATAAATTTTTTGCAGCCGACCCCGGGGGGTGACACTTCTTTTAACATGCTCGCTCTATTAATAACACTAAAACATAACTTTTGGCAAATTTTCACCTCTGTGTCAATTTTCGATTTAAACGGAAATTTTACTTGACTATGTAGGAGAGTCACTTCACTCGTCGCACACTCGGCGGTCTCTTTACTCGGCTTAAATACATTGGGTGTGTTCAGCCGATACTCCACTACCCATAGCGATAGGGTAGCGGTGTAGCAGAAAATGGCGACCACTAACTTAACGGCGGAGGCGCAAAATACCGGCTAGGACAAGTGTATGAAGCATGATAATCTGACATAACCTCGTCTGCGCCTACACTATTTTCGAGACTCTAGAGTTACGAAATATGGATCGAGAACGTATAATTCAACAATTTTTCATTGATTTTTCCGATGAAGAAGATATTATTGATCGATTAGCATTCATCGCACGGCGCCCGAACAGTGAAGCTAAACTAAAATGCCAAAATCATCAAAATCTTTGAGTGGTTCAAAAATTCGAACAGATAGATGTTTAAATCCTTTCGATCTGTCTCCTTATTCAAAAATAAAAGATCAGAAGGTTCTGAGACAAGTTTTGAAGCAACATTTACTGGCTCTTAATTTACCGGCAACGGACGAGTCCCTACAGAGTCAAGCCATGTCAAGTCGGACTCGAAATTTCCACTAAATCGCGGATTTCGAAAATAATAACTCTATTACGAAGGGAGTATGGCACTTACGTTACCGTATTAATATTTCGTGAAAATTCCGTTATTTGTTAATGTTATTAACAATCAAACTTTGAAGCGCGATTAAAATGAAAAATCGTTTTCTCTTAAACTACTTTAGACAATTACTTAAAATTTTGCACACTGATAAAGCAATGTTTACACTATCGAATAAATATTTGCTTGAGGTGAAATTGTTTTAAAAAATGAATTTTGCATTAATTTTTTTTAAACAATTGCAATTTTTCATGCGTTCTTCACGCTATAAAAAAATGGAACTTACATAAATTCATGCGGCAAACGTTGGCCTTTTATAATCTGCAAAGAGAACTTTGTACTTTTTCTCCATTCCGGAGATACGAAATTGTTTGTTACGCGGTGCGCTCGTAGATCGCGCGGCGCGCTCCGCTACTGGCGTCCGCGGCATCTTGATGGCCGCGCAAACTTGAGCAAAAACCGTTTGAACTTGCATGAACATGATTTTCCGAGTTTGGCAAACATACACAGTTTTCTTGTCAGTTTGCTGATGGTGCTCGTGCGGTATACTTGCGTAAAAACTATTCGGTGTTTCAATATCATTAAGTGAAAATGGTTCGACCGAAGGAATGTTGTAATCCTTTGAAAAAGAAAGGTCATAATTGTGTTCGTCATAAGTTGTTCCTCGCGCGTTACCGCCAAGTGGAATAAAAAATTCGAAGAATACATTGATCGATATATTTGTCAGATATGTCGTAAAGACATGTATAATGATGTTAAAATTGCTTCAAATGTAGAAAATGAAGACCCAAGCACGAAGTGAGTTTACTAATTACACAGGTTTACAAAAAAAAAAGTCCGGACTATTTGACCATGGTATTCCGAGGTATTTTTGCGTCCTGAATCCGATCCCGAGGTCATCTGAGCCCCATCACGTCAGAAAAATGAGATTTCAAGGTCATTTAGAGGTTAAAATGACCATTTTTTGGAACTGGATCCGGGACAATTTCTCAAGCGACCTGTTGAGTTGGAGGGTAGCTGTTTAGGTCTTGAATACCTTCCAAACATTGGAATGGAGTCCTAAATCTCGACCGGGACTATCACAGAACCACCCCAGTGGATAAAATGTTGCCATGATCGTTGTATCTCGCGGATTACGATCTCCCTGTCAAGGCATCCAATTCCGGCGATCCGTTCACTGTGACAGTGGACCCAGCACTGACCGTAATGGCCTTAGAACCTTGGAGTCATGCTCTGGGTGCTGCTCAGGGCAGTCCCATTTCCTTATTTATTTATTTCGAAATCTCGTTTTTCTGACGTGATGGGGCTCAGATGACCTCGGGATCGGATTCAGGACGCAAAAATACCTCGGAATACCATGGTCCGGTCAAATAGTCCGGACTTTTTTTTTGTTGTAAACCTGTGTTATTTTTATATTTTATTGTATAATTAATTGCTATACTGTAACACCTTCTTTAATAGTGAACCACGAATAAACTTCCAAGTAATTATAACTGTTCACTGTTCAAATCCAATATTTACATTCAGTTAAAAATTCAATTCGTTCCCTGGAAGGTATTACAGTATAGCAATTAATTATCGGTATTAACTATCTTGGGTCTTGGGTGCTTGGGTCTTCATTTTCTACATTTGAAGCAATTTTAACATCATTATACATGTCCTTACGACATATTTGACAAATATATCGATCAATGTATTCTTCGAATTTTTTATTCCACTTGGCAGTAACGCGCGAGGAACAACTTATGACGAACACAATTATGACCTTTCCTTTTCAAAGGATTACAACATTCCTTCGGTCGAAAGATTTTCACTAAATGATATTGAAACACCGAATAGTTTTTAAGCAAGTATACCGCACGAGCACCATCAGCAAACTGACAAGAAAACTGTCTATGTTTGCCAAACTCGGAAAATCATGTTCATGCAAGTTCAAACGGTTTTTGCTCAAGTTTGCGCGGCCATCAAGTTACCGCGGACGCCAGTAGCGGAGCGCGCCGCGCGATCTACGAGCGCACCGCGTAATAAACAATTTCGTATCTCCGGAATGGAGAAAAAGTACAAAGTTCTCTTTGCAGATTATAAAAGGCCAACGTTTGCCGCATGAATTGATGTAAGTTTCATTTTTTTATAGCGTGAAGACCGCAAGAAAAATTGCAATTGTTTTAAAAAAATTAATGCAAAATACATTTTTTAAAACAATTTCACCTCAAGCAAATATTTATTCGATAGTGTAAACATTGCTTTATCAGTGTGCAAAATTTCAAGTAATTATCTAAAGTAGTTTAAGAGAAAACGATTTTTCATTTTAATTGCGCTTCAAAGTTTGATTGTTAATAACATTAACAAA
Organism: Xiphydria camelus; assembly: GCA_963678675.1. Classification (NCBI taxonomy): domain Eukaryota; kingdom Metazoa; phylum Arthropoda; class Insecta; order Hymenoptera; family Xiphydriidae; genus Xiphydria; species Xiphydria camelus. The sequence continues at coordinate 22,162,202 of OY783193.1, read as the reverse complement.
TAACAGAATTTTTACGAAATATTAATACGGTAACGTAAGTGCCATATTCCCTTCGCAATAGAGTTATTATTTCCGAAATCCGCGATTTAGTGGAAATTTCGAGTCCGACTTGACATGGCTTGACTCTACAACAAAAAATTTGCAACACTTGCCGTCGTAATGTGTGTCTGAATTACACAAAAATAGTGAAAAAAACGAACAACACCAATCAAATCAGAAGGTATGTTTCACTGTAAATAATAGTTCCGATGCACAGTTTTTCACTGAAATTTTATCAACAATATAATAAGTTTAAAAATTGTCTAAAATCTAAAAATGAACTGTTTAACTTCAGGTTTATTGATATACGTATGAATTTTGTATGTTTCAGAACGAAGAAATTAGTGATTATAATTTTATCGCGTTGGCAAATGATGACGATAATATGGAACGTTTCCCTCAAAAAGTCCTAATATATCTTTTAAGGGAGACGAAGTGGTGGTCTCTGAAGCAATTGATGCTATCAACAAAGATTTGGATTTAATAGGAATTTCACCCATTCAAAAAAGAAGAGTTTCTCGACAGTGTTATTCGAATGAAAAGATGAACAACATATCTGAAGAAATGTCTAAAAAAATCTTTCATAATTGTATTGATGATAATGATGATAGTGTTGAGGAAAATGATGAAGATAATTTATTGCAAGTTTTGAAGAACGAATTTAACGCGACCGCAGAACGTTCAAAAAGAATGAAAATTTTGACTATTTTTAAGGACTGGTCTTATCGAAAAATTCAACACCATTTTCCTTCCGCTACTAATCATATGATTACAATCGCGAAAAAAACTGCTCAAGAAAAAGGAATTTTATCGGATCCAAGCCCAAAGAGCCATCCATCTCTACAAAAAGAAGTAGTTAATTCAATAATTAATTTTTATTAACTTGATGAGAATAGTCATATAATGCCGGGGAAAAAAGATTTTTCGTTTCTGTAAAAGTAGATGACAAGCGCGTTCATATGCAGAAGAGATTGTTGTTGAATAATTTAAAAGAACTTCATCAACTTTTCAAGGAAAATTACCCACAAGTTCAATGTAGCTTTTCTAAATTCGCAGCTCTACGACTTAAACATTGCGTGCTCGCAGGTGCAAGTGGCACACATTCAGTTTGTGTTTGTGCGATTCATGAAAACGTTAAATTGTTGATTGAAGGGTCTAATATAAAAAACCTTACAGCCGATACCCCCAACCCATTAGAAAGTTATCATGACTTCTTAAAATGTATGATTTGCGTTTAACCTTGAGATAATTGTTATTTTGGGAAGTGCTCTGAGTGTCCTGGCGCAGAACACCTAATCGACGAACTAGAAAATATTTTTGACCAAAATTTAATTGACGAAATCACTCACAGACAGTGGATAAACGTTGACAGAACTACTCTGCCAGTTATGATATCCGCAGTTGATGAATACTTACAAAAATTAAAGACCGGTTTGGAAAAATTACTTCTTCATTCATTTCTTGTGAAAAAACAAAATCAGTTTATGAAAAATAAAAAAAAGGAACTATTAGAGAATGAGTGCATTGTAATCTGTGATTTCTCTGAAAATTATGCTTTTTTTTGTTCAAAATGCTGCACAAGGTTTTCACTGGAATAATGATCAGGCTACAGTGCACTCATTTGCAATTTACTACAGACATGATGACGGCAATATCCAATTCAAAAGTTTTGTGATCATATCAGAATGTTTGCACCACGATACTATAGCGGTTCATGTGTTTCAAAAACATTTAGTGGATTTCATTAAAAAAGAATTAAGTAAGCAAAATTTCAAAAATCATATATTTTTCTGATGAGTCAGGTGCGCAGTATAAGAACAGAAAAAATTTCGTCAATCTCACGCATCATGAAACAGATTTTGGTCTAACTGCAGAATGGCACTTTTTTCCAACGTCCCATGGCAAGGGTGCGTGCGATGGGTTGGATGGGACTTTAAAAAGGTTGGCTGCAAGAACTAGCCTTCAAAGAACTTCCAATACAATCCAAGCGCCGAAACAATTATTTGAATGGGCGAATGAGTCTCTTCCTAATATTTCATCACAATTTGTAACAAATAAAGAATATGAAGAGGAAGAAAAAAAATTAGAGACAAGATTTAAAAAAGGCTATAACTGTAAAAGGGACGTTGACATTTCATTGCATTTTACCAATCGCGAAAAAGAAAGTACAAACCAAGCACTTTTCATATTGCAAGAAGAAAATGACTCAATAGAAGTTAAAGTCATGGAGTAAAATATATACCAAAGAAAATATACGTCGATAGAGAGAAATTACATTACATCTAATAATGGATTGTAAGTTTAAGAATAAATGTACTTAACAATTTGTCATAGACTTTTAATTTAAATATTTCATTACTTGAATTTTTCTACCTTTTTGATATTAGATAAGTTTTCCTTATGTTCCGAAATATAAACTGCTTCAGTTTGGAAGTTTTTGTATAAGTTGACTTTTACTTTTTATTGATGTGTAAACACCTTTAGGCTCACTTGGGAGTGATTTCATGGAAGTGGTGGGGGAAATGTTAACGACATTAGTATGTGTCCGTGTGAGCTCGGTGCAGGATCTTGACATTTACCTTCGGCCGGGCTTGGTCGGTATTTACCACCGGTACAAGTCGAGTCGGTAATTACCTAGAGTCGGTATCAATTCGAGAGATCGGAGCGCCTAACTCGAAATCGTGAATTTCAGAATAACGGTGAGTGCTTTCCATTCTTCACAAAATCACCATTCCAATGTTAGACGCTTCTATCTCCAGAACGTACATCTTTATACTGTTTTCAGTGTATAACAATGGTTTCACTACGATTTCTAATAAAACTAGATACCAATTCGTGACTTCCATAGTTTAGTAGATGTAATTGGTTTACGATAGCTAAAAAATACGGTACATAAACCCATATCAAGTTCCAACTTATCCTTCAAAGTATTAATAACTGGTGTATATGCAGGACAATTACACTTTACGTTGAAATCACCAAACAATTGACAGAATAGTCTGTCCATTTGGTTACAACAACCTCGCAATTACAACCGCCTCATATCGTGCTGCATTCTTATGTTCCTCCTCACATTTCTTTTTGTCCATAGTTTCTCATGTATTCTGCCCTACTCTTCTTTTCAATTCCTGTACATTATTAATCACTATTTCATTTCACCAGTTTAAACTACAAATTACTACATAAATGATTGTCATGTACAAATGAAATATGAATACACAACAACTACACACTTCACCCTGTAGAATCTTTTCACACACTTCGATTTTTGGTTTTCATGTTTTCCTTTCACCGATTATACCCACATCACTTCCACGCTACATATTCGTATACAAACATCGCGGCATTCCAAAATTAAAATTTCATTCCCATTCTTCCCAACTTGTGTCGAAAATTTCCCCTCACAAACTCAAGGTACTTTACGCGTAATTCATATAGGGATCTCGCGAAAAATGCTAGTGGAGGTACGGTAGGTGGGAAAAAACTAAAAACGAGAGTCATTCTAACTTACAATAGATGTGTAAACATCTAGCAGAACAATGTTTCATGGAAGTGATGTGGGTGTATTCGGTTACAGACAATTATTAAAAAAATGATCGTCTTTTTGTTCTAATAACTTTATTTAACCGAATATACCCATATCACTTCCATGCAACATTATTCTGCCAGATGTTAACACATAAATTTGATATTTTGTCCTTCTTTGGATTATGTGCATTGATTGTTATTCGTGAATATAATCAACACACATTTTCAAACTGTAATGTAAGATAGTAAACATTTACAAGCGAAAAATAGGTGCAAGCGTGGACGGACTGCGTAAGATCTGTAATAGACGCGGACCTCGCTGCATGACCTGCGCTCGAAAATATTTCATATCTTCCGACCTAATGAAGACCCCACTTTTTCGAAAAATGGGTTTTTCAGATGAGAGAATGGCAAACAAAATGGCCTTTTTCCGAATCAATTTATTGCGGGGGCGACCATGTAAAAACGGTTTAAACAATTAAATTGTTATTTATTTTTATTGACCAACAATCAGACATTTTGTAAACATACAGTTTCAAAGCCAACGCAACAAAGTGTAAAATAAAAAAAGATCGACATTGATCCGATTAGTACAACTGGAGATAATGAATTTCAAGTATAAGAGGTTTGGAGAAAATCCAGCGAGGCATCAAAAATTCATATGCAGATATTTTCTAAACAAATTTTTTTTGGCAAAATCCTGAAATACGTATCACTTAATTTCATATAAATAAGTTGTAAACGAGTTTTCGGACAATTCTAAAATGTCAAGTTCAAAGTGGTGTACGGTTTGTAAAAGAATGACCCATATTGTGAGCATTACTTTGACTTTGAGCGGAAATATCTCTCAAATCGTTCAATGGATGGGTATTTCATCTTATGTATTTCTTATTAGTCTCGATAAACTCTATAACTTTTATGGAAATAAAAATATTAAGTTTCGTATGAAAAAATGAAGGTGACTCTCATACCTCGTAAAGAATATATGGTATCAAAAGTTTGTTGCATGTATCGTATGTCCTTCTCGATACTAAACAACTTTTATTTGAAATACTTGTTCATGAAATAGCAAATAACGGAAATAAACAGCGTTACACTATCCTGAGTGGAACACCCTGTGTAAAATAAATTATAACGATATTATATATCTGTACCCCAGGATAAAAGTGTATTAAGTCCAATTATTACAAATTGGACTTAATACACTTTTATCCTGGGGTACAGATATATATATACATATTATTTTCCATACATGCTTGTGTCGAATAAGCCATTATAGTTTTATAATAAAGAGCCCATACAACAAAATTGATTTAATAACATACAGGTAAGTCGTCAAAAGTAGGCGAAAAAAGTATTGATTTTTGTTCTCGAAAGTATGGCTAAGTAAGCTCCTACACTTATAATGAATAACCTATGCAATAAAATTGAAGCAGAAAGTATTGAGAAGTCGACAAAAGTAGGTGAAAAATGTTGGTTTTTTAGTCTCGAAATTATGGCTAAATAAGTTTTACTTTTCAGCAAACATGAGAAAATTGTCTAGCTGAAAGTCTGGTATAAATCTGTAGCCATACTTTTTTAGTTCAACTTTTCTTAGACTTCTGCCATACTTTAGCCATTTTTTACGCGGGTATCCTCTCTGCTGTCATTATCGCAAACACCAAAGACGCAGTGCTTTACAGCTCAACGCCTTCTTATTTTCAAATTATTAATTATCTTCTAATAAATCTGAAGAGTTTCAATATTTGAGTATTGTACTCGTAAACAGCATGGACATACGGCGTGTCAGACGGGCGGGTCCGAAATTCTCATGGCGCGTTCGTGCATGCACTCCAGCTGTTTCATATAATGAAATGATCTATACCACGTTGAAATTATAGTTTAATAGCTAAGGAGGAAAATACGGATAAAAAAATAGATATTCAAATTTTGCAGTATAACCTACGTTGTTCCGGTAAACGAGCTCGAGCTGTATCAACAAAATGATCCTCGATAGGGCTATTCCTACATACGCACAGGTATAAGGGCGTGTGTCTCGTGATCCCTTAACGATCGCGCCCTCATAAAATCGCCGATCTCTGATTAGCCGAAAGCACGGAGAAGGCCGAATAAACCTTCAAGGTTCCGCTTAACGACGGGGGCGTGTTTGGCAGCCTCGGTGTCGCCTAGTTTTTGTCGTGACCACGAGTATCTTTAATCAAAGTTTGATTACCGTAAATGCTCTTATCCACAGCGATGATGAGTCCGCGTTTACGGCTGACCGGCAGCGAGGCAGCAGGTTCAAGGGAGTCTCGAGTGAGTCTATAAATCAAGCAATCAACCGCCATAAAAGTCCACCTACGCAGTAACATTTTTCAGAACCTTGCCCGTTTTATGCCTGTTTGATACGAAAGTGTACATGAACTACAAGGCGAGGCGATCCCCGTCCCTTTTTGCTCCCTTCTAGGTCCGACTTATACGTAATTCGACTCGCTATGCACGGTAGGTGCGTTTATACAGGGTGAGTCATCTGAGATCCGAAATTCGTATAAAATTTAATGCGACCAGTAGCGGATTACCTCGTTGTTTTCCCTCTGCGTAAATATACCTTTAACTTTATGAGATGTTCAACAGTATTCGGCCTATCTCTGTCGAGTACTGAGAGTTGTCGATCGATTCGTAGCCTATTATTGGTCGCTTTAAGCCACATATTAATCCTAGATTTTAAGTGACTCACCCTGTGTAGGTAGGTACATACATACATAATATCGTTGCCCATCAAGATATTGTTGCACTAATAAAATGCGCCGTAGTGATAACAATAAGACGCATAGAAATGCAAGGGCTATTGTCGCGGTTGGAAGTGTCGTCCCAGTGTAGATACATGAGAGTACGTAGGGGGGGGGGGGTACATATTATACATATATTACAAGGGGTTCGGAGGTACAGTGCGACGTAACTCAGCGATCGTACGAAGCTGAAATTACTATTGTAGTAACAGCCGAACGTGGAATTTGACTGAAGAATTTGATTGAAGATTTAGAAATCGATATGAATTTGTCGTTTCTTTTGCGGTGAAGTGATGGACAATTAGCATTTGCGCTTCAAAAGAAATCCCTTATTATTCTACAAGAACATTTTTCCTCATAGATGGCGATTAGGTATGTCACATAGCAACCCAATTTTTTTCGCTACAAAGTATGCAATACATGTAGTCCTTCCATTGACGTTATGTTGCGAACAATTTTTACTCGAAATATAGAATGATTACGTATATACCTATAACTCGTAAGATTTTTAGCCGATTTGGCTTGATTAAATTGAAAACTCTGCTACTTGGATCGGATAATTTTGTCATACTTTCATATATTAAGAGGCCGACATACCAGGCCCACTAGTTTCTCCTGCGGGGCAGCGGTGAGACGAGGTAATGTCAAAACGCTAGAAGGGGGTGGAGCTACGCGAGGTTAGCGATGTTGCCGAATGCATGCAGTGTGGACACGGTCCGGTTAGGTTAGGTCTTACGCCGGCCTCAGTGGCGAGAGCATGGCTCGCTCCCGTTTAGACCGGGATACCGCGTCGCGCGCGCGTTCCAAGTGTCTCCGGGATTGGCGTACGTCATTTCACCAATGCTTCGATAGCGCAACGGTTAAGTTGCCGGGCTGGGGTCTCGATGTCGCGGGTACAATTCTTGTTGGGATTTTTTTTTTATTAACTTTTTTCATTCGATTACAACCTTTTCTTGTTATAGAAAGTGGTTTACATTATCGAATAAAATAAGAGTTTACAATTTTTTTCATAGTTTTACGTTATTTTCTTCCTCGTTGAGGTGAACCAATATTATTAGAAAGAACAGTTGGAAGCATCGTTGCATTTTTTATTCTTACATTTCGTCATGGGAATTTTTGGCTACCAGAGATTTTATACACGATTTTTTGGATAATAATTGTCGAAAAAACATTTGAAGCACACCGTATTTTGACACCATAAACATTTGACGAATGGAACTTTGCCACACGCACATTTACACTTTAAAAGCGTTATGGGAAAGCAAATTTCATTGACATTTTCGAAAAACGGCCTGGTTGGCAATAATATTGGTTCACCTCAACGAGGAAGAAAAAATAACGTAAAACTATAAAAACAATTGAAACTTTTATTTTATTCGATAATGTAAACCACTTTCTATAACAAGAAGGGATTGTATAATCGAATGAAAAAAGTTAATAAAAAAAAAACCCGACAAGACTTGAACCCGCGACATCGAGACTCCCAGTCCGGCAACTTAACCGTTGCGCTATCGAAGCATTGGTAACATTATGCACGCCAATCCCGAAGACACTTGGAACACGCGCGCGACGTTATTCCAAGAAGTTTTCAAGACAAAATCGATTTGACATCTGCCGGGGACCCCTTGTGAGATACGCCCTTACGTGATAAGACCGACGATATTCTGCTATTCGTGGCGGAGACAAATCTGACAACCCCGCAGTCCGTACGTAGTGAAGACGCTAGATGGAAGCATTACTCGGCTGATAAAAGTAGACGAGTAATAGGTTTGAAATAAAGGTTTTCTGCAATGGGCTTTCAGAAATCTTTCGTGCAAAAGGTGGTAGTACCTTGTACAAGGTTTATTTTAGGGTCCCATAGAAGAATTCATTTCAATACTTTGATTGTTTCCGCGTTTACAACTTGCAAAATATAGGTATATTTGTGAGGTCGCCGATGGATTACAACAAAGAAATTTATTTATTTTTTTCTATAGGGCCCTAGATTTATGTCTTTTAAGTGTGGTGGCGAAAAGTACAAAAGGTTCTTATGCACCATGTTGGAATTATCGCTTTACAGCCGCGACAACTTTTCGGGCGTTTCCAGACGGGGTGTGTCGGCCTCTTAAGCGAATCGGGCTGTATCTACTAATCGTTTTTACTTCGGATCAAGAGACACGGTAGTGTCTCGCGGCATGTTCATTCAAGTAATTCGTCGGAACGACGACAGCGCTGTCGCCGCGGGCACCCGTCTATTTTTACAGGAAAAATGTCTGCCCCCTTCACCCCTCAATTTTTACATCGAATTTTCTCAATAAATATACGATTATAACCAAAACTATGCTTAGATACGCCATATAAATTGACTATTCTCTATTGATAGAGACCAGAATAAATGTTATAAGTTTTATATTAACAGAGATTCTTCCTTAGCAACGCGACGCCACGCCCCTTGCGCCTAAAAGTCGAGAATCCGATTTCTCGGGCAATGTGTATATGTCAAAATGTCACATAAATTCCGCGAATCTTCGGCGATAGTCGGCCATGATCGGAAATGTGTACACAGATGCGGCCACACGCATACGCCATCAAATGTATGTGAGAGTGTGTGGGAGAATATATTCCTTGAATGTTTAGACATGGTTTTCAAAGTTAATCAATAAAATATTTCCATTCACGAAACGATTTCCCTCGCGTTTATTTCGATCCTCGGACGCGCTCGTTAATAAAAAGTAAAAATTCAGTGTAATCGGAGTAGTGAATCTCAATAGTGGTGAATGTGATAGCTTGATAATCGCTTGCATTTTTTTCATATCGAGATAGTGAACAGATGCAGTGGTATTTTTCTCTAGTTACCTGTGCATCAAGAGCAGGAAAGGAGACCGCAGTATCTCAGAAAAATTGCCATCAGATAAGTTTAATTGCCATCTGACAGTTTTAACCTCACTTTCGATGGAAGGACAAATATCTTTGTGATCATTCTATTTTTTGTTTTCCTTTTAATGATGCCTTTTACTTTTTATATATAAATCTTGAACATGGCGATCTTAATTGATTAAAAATCTTTTTTGGAGAGTATTTTACGTACGAAATTTTGTTGGCACTGAATGAACATGCTGCCTTTTTTTTACAGAGAATCTGTTTTTGTGGGGGAAGTCACTACTTTTTGGAATTTATTCATGAGGAGAATACGTACATGTGTAGAAGAATAGCTTTTAATACCACAAAATTAAAGTCTCACATTTTATACCGATACGAGCTAATTAATTATAACCACATTACTTTTGATTTATTCTCGTGACATTTTGAAAGGGATTTATAGACTGGAGAGCCCTTATATTTTTCACTTTTCCTTAGTATTTTGGAGAAATAAAACATACACCGCTTTCGAATTTACAGGCCATCGGATTTTTCTTATATTTTGGTCGTCTACAGAAATCCATGAAGACGTTTTACCTTCAACTCTCTCTCTCTCTCTCTCTCTAAGTATACTCTTCCAATGACCATGACGAATTGTTTCATCACATGTAAAGATACCACTTATGACAGTATATATGTTGTTACATATATTAACTCAAGACGTTGGAATAGTTTTAAGAAATACTTTTGCATGCACCGCTGAAAATTCGCCCTTATACTGGTAAATTAAGGGTATAGCCGGATAAGCATATGAAATCAGGCCCGCCCTGACTTTTTTTCCCCATTCAGGTATATTTTGTGTCTATACATAACTAAGCCCTCTCTAAATTTTTAGACCAAAATATTGATTTAATCAAAAGTTATCGCCAAAAAACCAAAAAAGGAAAATATTGTTTATCTCGAAAACTACTCGACCGATTTCGCGCAGCGAAATATATATTATGCACCGCCATGTAGCTATGTTATAAAAAAAGTATTGGATTGTTTCGCCCATAAATAAAGAGAAACAACAAGTTTGAATTTTTCAATAATTTTTATTTTTCATATGAAAAATAACACCCCCGCCGTTTTTATTATACAGACTCAGGCATGACTAAACTATGATATATAATTTTTACAAGATGATTGGTGTGGGACAACAAGTCGAAATAAATTAAAGAAAATAGCACAACTTTGCTTCCGCCGTTTTCTTAACGTAATAAATAGACGAAAACGGCGGAAACAAAGTTATACACCTATTAATTCGAATTTTTACTTAACAAAAAGTAATAGTATTTATTTACAATTGTTTATTACTAACGAGAATACAATTTACTACTTGCAATATATTATGTACCTACATATATATCGAAATTAAATCAAATGAAAGGTACTAACATAGAAGCTTCGTTTCAATCTTCGTCGCTTTCGTAATTTATTGTTGGTTGAATATTTTCTCTGTGGAATAGTTTGCTTAATATTTCTGCAGGTTTAATAAGCTTTGTTTGGTATCGCACAAATGACAAGTAATAAATAATTGCAGCTATATGGGAACAACAACCGACCATTCTCTTGCCGTTTGCACACTCGCACGTGTATCGTAAGATCCCGGAATAACCAATAGAATCAGGTTTATATTCAATAAAACAGCGATATTCTTTATGGTTTATATGTCGTGATTGAACTTGCAATTTTAAAATGCTTGAATCGTCTTTTAAATAATGAACATTAATCGTATTGCCATCATCTATCATCTCTGCTAAATAGGAAATGGCTTGAAAATATTGATAAGTACCCGTAAACAATATTTTTAAGTCTTTTTCAGTCATTTCGGGAAAATCAAACAAATCAGATGAGGTTATTTGTTGAAACGGTACTTTTCTGCGCTTCCAACCATCTTTCTCGACTTGAATACTAAGAGTATCGTTTAAATTACGTCTCGATTTCATATATTCCACGATTTCTTCAGATAATTCAACATCGCTATTTAGACGTTTGCCAAATTGATTATGTAAGAAACAAGCCGTCTTGCAAATTAAACTGGTTTTTGGAAGTATTTTATTGTCAAGTTTTTTATCTAAAAGTTTGAATTTTTGTTTGATAATCCCATGTATAGCTTCTACCGCCCACCGAACTTTAGTGACATATCGAGAGTGATTTGATTCTTCACACGACAATTGAGCACGTTTTCCTTTTAATGCAGGCATGTGTACTTCAAAACCTTGCTCTTCTAAATATTCTATAATATCCCGAAAGCCTCTATCAAGGACCAATTCATCTCCTCTACGAAGCAAGTTTCTTAATTCCGGCGAAGAATTTAAAATATCATCCAGAATCTTTGCATCATTGACATTTGCCAAATAAGGACCTATCATATCGACAATATAACCATTTGTCGTGCAAATTGTAAATGGCTTGCATAAAGGTACTTTTTTTTTGGCCAGAGTATGATTTGCGCTGATACTCATTATTAGAACTTTTTTGATGTCTAATGTACGTACCGTCACAAATAAGAATTAATTCGCGGTCTGAATTCAAGAGTTCTTTAGCAATTTTCGAAGTCTCATTTTCTATGAGATTATCTCTGTGTTAACACTATTCAAACCAAAATTAAAAGGGAGAACATCTTTTTCAAACAATGTCAAAACTTCGTCAAAATAATCGGAGACAAGTTGTTCACGTTGTAACTGTAAAAAAGGAAAAAATCATACTATTGTATCGACACATGCGAGTGCGCAAACGGCAAGAGAACGGTCGGTTGTTGTTCCCATATAGCTGAAATTATTTATTACTTGTCATTTCGGCGATATCAAACAAAGCTTATTAAACCTGCAGAAATATTAAGCAAACTATTCTACAGAGAAAATATTCAACCAACAATAAATTACGAAAGCGACGAAGATTGAAACGAAGCTTCTATGTCAGCACCTTTAATTTGATTTAATTTCGATTTATATGTAGGTATTTACAAGTAGTAAATTGTATTCTCGTTAGTAATAAACAATTGTAAATAAATACTATAACTTTTTGTTAAGAAAAATTCGAATTAATAGGTGTACAACTTTATTTCCGCCGTTTTCTCCTATTTATTACGTTAAGAAAACGGCGGAAGCAAAGTTGTGTTATTTTCTTTAATTTATTTCGACTTGTTATCCCACACCAATCATCTTGTAAAAATTATATATCATAGTTTAGTCATGCCTGAGTCTGTATAAAAAAAACGGCGGGGTATTATTTTTCATATGAAAAATAAAAATTATTGAAAAATTCAAACTTGTTGTTTTTCTTTATTTATGGGCGAAATAATCAAATACTTTTTTTATAACATAGCTACATGACGGTGCATAATATATATTTCGCTGCGCGAAATCGGTCGAGTAGTTTTCGAGATAAACAATATTTTCGTTTTTTGGTTTTTTGGCGATAACTTTTGATTAAATCAATATTTTGGTCTAAAAATTTAGAGAGAGCTTAGCTATATATAGACACAAAATATACCTGAATGGGGAAAAAAAGTCAGGCCGGGCCTGATTTCATATTGTTAGCGCCACTGGCACTTGGTGCCGACGTTTGAATTTCGCGGGGAGGATGCCTGTTCACTGGTGCGTGTCGCCCGTCGGGAGGGGAAAACACTTGCAACCTGGTGGCCTGGCGAAGAAGACGTCGAGCGCGACGAGCAGTTTCTTTTGATTATTTTAATTCGTTCGATCACGTTAATCACGTTATTTTTGCTTAATTGTGTTCTTTAATAAATTCCGTTCGAGTCGTGTCGAGTGGTTGTGTAAGAGTGATGCCCAGACTCTTTAGTTTCTAACAGCAGCGGTGGGATTCCCCCCATTTCCTCTCCTTTGTTTTCGAACAATGGATGCAGCGCAGTTAGCCGAAATTTTGAAGTCGGTGTCGAGGACGAGTCGACTGGGACCGGACCAGGTGGATCTGCCGTTCTTCCGACCCGAAGTGGATGAGGCTAAGGTTTGAATTGAACAGGTCGAACAGATTAAGAACGAAAGTGAGATATCGGAGCTGCAATTAACGGTGAGAGTTGGTCGCTATTTGCTTCACGAATCTAAAGCTTGGTTTGAGAATTGGTGTCCGTCAAAGAGAGATTGGGCGACTTTCAAAAATGACTTTTTGGAATCGTTTCCGCCCAGGAAAATTCTGGGGCGATTGCTTTCGGAGGCTTCCAATTGCTCCAGTGCTTCCTTTAATACGTACACCGCATATGCACGTAAAAAGAATTATTATTTATCTTATATATAAGAAATAATATTATCTTATTGAAGAATTTGCGTGCTAATTGGAAAGAGGAGGACTTGATCGAGATTGTCGTTTATGGCATTAAGGATAGCAGAGTGCAAGAGTCTGTTACCACGCGTACTCTTAGATCGATTGGCGAATTAATTTCGTTCCTGAATACTTTTGCTAAGACGGTACCAGGGGAATTAGTAGGCAAACGAGAACGCGAACCGATGACATCACCGAAGCGGCCGCGCTTAGACCAAACACAAACAAACGGCCGAAACTGTTTTAAGTGCGGTCGTATCGGGCACACTCAGCGCAATTGTCGCTCGAATATTTCTTCGCGGACTCCGAACCTTTCGTTCACGTCATCTAATAGGTTCGTTAACAACAGTGAAGAAAAAACGCAAGCTGAACGGTGTAGTTTTTGTTTTAAGCAAGGCCACAAAGAGGAGAGCTGTTTCATCAAAAGGAACATAGAGCAGAGGCGCAAGGTTAATCTGCTGGCGGGGGGTCAAAAGTCAACAATCCCTGTTCAAGTCAGAATTGATAATCACAATTACATGGCAATCATCGATACAGGGGCAGATGTATCATTGATGTCAGTTAAATTCGTCGAAAGATTTACGCCCAAAATAATTCCGACTAATATTACGATCGCTGGAATAACGGCGGGCACCGTTCATACACAACAACAATTTACTGCCGACGTCGAAGTGACTGGTCAGAGAGCTCGTCTCAATTTCCTATTGGTTTCAGGCGCCAACCTTGATTGTGACGCCATCATTGGCTGTAACCTTTTCTCTGATAAACATCTTGCTGCCGTCACGGATTGCGATGGCACTCGAGTAATTAGGCGTCAGCTACCAGGGGTGTTGCGGGCTCTGGAGGGGTCTGTGTCGGGAGGATTGAATCCAATTGGTGTACCTGAAAAGTACACGGAGGTTTTGATGCCTTTGCTGAAGAAGTACTCCTCTATGATCACTATTGGGTCTGCGGTAACAGAAGTGAAGAACACCTTCATGCACATTAATTTGACAGACAACTTTATCGTAACGAGACGACCTTACCGCCTATCCGTCGGCGAGCGGGCAGAAGTGCGAAAAATTGTCGACGAATTGCTGCGAAATGGCATCATACGTGAAAGTACTTCCCCGTATGCGAGCCCTGTCTTACTGGTCAAAAAGAAGGAGGGTAGCTACCGTATGGTAGTTGATTACCGTGAACTTAATGCACATACTGTTAAAGATAGGTACCCGATTCCAAGAATTGATGATCAGCTGGACAGACTCGGGCGCGGAAAATTATTCACCTCGTTGGATATGGCGTCTGGGTTTCACCAGATACCCATTCACCCGGATTCTGTACACAAAACGGCATTCGTGACGCCGGATTCTCACTTTGAATACTTAAGGATGCCATTTGGACTCGCCAACACGCCTGCGGTTTTTCAGCGTGCAATAAACAATGCTTTGGGTGATCTGAAGTACACTATTGCTCTCGTTTATGTTGACGACATCTTGATACCTTCTGAAACTGTTCAGCAGGGCCTTAAACGGTTGGGTCTCGTGTTAGAGGCGTTGCAGAGAGCCGGATTCTCCCTTAACATGAATAAATGCTTCTTTTTTCAAGGAAAAATTGAGTACCTGGGTCAAGAAGTTTCGGCAGAAGGGATACGACCCAGCGAGCGGAAGATAGTAGCGCTGGGACGAGTTCCGTCTCCATCGAACGTAAAACAAGTGAGACAGTTCATGGGCATGGCATCCTATTTTCGGAAGTTTGTGCCAGAATTTGCGAGTAGAACGGCATGTATTAATAAACTCACTCAAAAGGAAGTCCCATTTGTATGGACGTAGGAACATGAAAAGGCTAAAACATATGTGGTTGACTGTCTTACATCACGACCTTTGTTGGTGGTATTCAATCCCGATCTGCCCACGGAACTCCACACGGACGCGAGCGCCATCGGACATGGAAGGATACTACTCCAAAAATACGACGGGCAGAATAGAGTCGTGGGTTACTACAGTAAGAGAACAACTCCGACGGAAGCGAAATATCATTCTTACGAATTGGAGACGTTGGCGATTGTCAATTCCTTGAAACATTTTCGCGTATATCTGGTCGGGATTAAATTCACGATTGTTACGGACTGTAACTCGGTGAAAGCCACAGTCAATAAACGAGAGATAGTTCCAAGGATTGCTCGATGGTGGACGTATTTGCAAGATTTCGACTGTGAAATTGTTTACCGCAAGGGATCCGCCTTGAGTCACGTAGACTTCTTAAGCCGCAACCCGGTGACAGTTATGCGAGTTGCACGACATGACACCTGGTTGCACATCGAGCAAAAAGGCAATGCGGAGGTTCAACAAATGCTAACGGACTTGAGGGAAGGCAAATTGGACTCTAACCAGTACATTGAAAAGAATGGTTTGTTGCTTCATCGAAAACTTATGCCGGATAAGACGGAGGTAATTCGCTACTTTGTACCACGGCAGAGTAGATTGGGTCTCCTGAGATTATTTCACGACGAGCAGTGCCACATTGGAGCCGACAAGACTATCGAATCCATTCTTACGCATTTTTGGTTTCCAAGGCTACGCAATTTCGTCAAGAATTATGTTCGACATTGCCTTGTATGTGCTGTCAAAAAGACACGAACAGGTCCCCTTCAAGGAACAGTATCGACGCCTGAAAAGCCAGTAACTCCAATGCATACTGTGCACGTGGACTGTCTGGGTCCTCTGCCTACGTCAACAGACAAGAATAAGCATGTTCTAGTTCTTGTGGATGCGTTCACAAAATATTGCACCTTGACTTCACTGAAAACCGTCAAGGCTGAAGAAACGCAAAAGGCTTTGCAGAATTTTATTTCCTGTTTTGGTACGCCTCAGCTGATCGTTATGGACAGTGGGACCAATTTCCACAATATCTCAGTGTGTTCGTTCTTGGGTGAAATGAACATCAAATATCATTCCATAACGCCTGATATTCATAGAGCGAATGGGCAAGTTGAGAGGTACATGAGGACCATAATGAATCTGTTGCGTATCGAAACTAGAGTGACTAAGGATTGGCCGAGCACTTTGTGGAAAATACAATTAGTACTGAACACTACTATCCAGAAGACCATAAATATAACACCATTACAGGCACTGATAGGAATAAAAGCGACAACGCCGTTAATTCAAGCAGCACTGAATGACCTGTCTAAAGATATGACACCTGTTCGCAATCTGGAGCTGGACAGAGAGCGAGTTAAAGCTCGCCTACGTCCAAAACATGAAGCTAAACTGAATTCCAAGCGCCGTGATAATAATCACTATTCCGTTGGTGATTTTGTGTTGCTGCATCGAGCCAGTAAAATGCACGCTAGAAAGACCGATTTCGAGTTCTTGGGCCCCTACGTAATAGTAAGTACAACACCTGAGGGACGGTATGAATTAAAACGAGTCGGACTGGGGAAACATCGGATCGTCAAAGCTGCAAAGGAACAGCTCCGAAGATGGCCTACAGCGTGGTCGATGGCTACAGATATGAGTGATTTGTTGGAGTTGCTCGATGATAACGATCCTGAAGGTATGCATTTTGTTGTTGTTGGTCTGTAGACTGTTACGATTTAAAGTTACGATTACTGTTAAAGTTACGATTTGGCATGAGATTTGCTTTATTCTGAGTGTGGGGTCAGCAAACTCCCACAGCATTGTCTGAGTGTGGGGTCAGCAAACTCCCACAGCTTAAGTTTTGTTTGAGAAACGGGCTCAGCATAGTCCCACGAAATAAAATTTGAGTTGATATTTTGACAGACTTCTGAGATACAAGACAAGTTAGAGACCTCAAAGATGGGCTCAGCATAGTCCCATGATAAAGCAAGTCGGTTACCATAGTGGAAAAACCATTTTGAAGATGGGCTCTGCAAAGTCCCATAATTGTTGAGACATGGAGTCAGCATACTTCCATGTAACCAGTAAAATAAATTGTTCCTTACTGTTGATTTTAATTTTCCCAGATAACAAGTGCTGAAGATGACTGCCCCGAGAGCGGCGCTACGGTCAGGTTGGCCGTGTTAGCGCCACTGGCACTTGGTGCCGACGTTTGAATTTCGCGGGGAGGACGCCTGTTCACTGGTGCGTGTCGTCCGTCGGGAGGGGAAAACACTTGCAACCTGGTGGCCTGGCGAAGAAGACGTCGAGCGCGACGAGCAGTTTCTTTTGATTATTTTAATTCGTTCGATCACGTTAATCACGTTATTTTTGCTTAATTGTGTTCTCTAATAAATTCCGTTCGAGTCATGTCGAGTGGTTGTGTAAGAGTGATGCCCAGACACTTTAGTTTCTAACAATATGCTTATCCGGCTATACCCTTTAATTCAATTATTACCACATTATTTACAGCTTCGATGCTGACCTTATGACTCATTTCAGTCCGAGTAGAACATTCATTGCAAATATCATCATAAACATGCCAATGCGAATAAAAATCATCTATTAATTGTTGCAGATCAAGTATTCCATTGTGGTGGGGGTCATGATTGGTCTACTCGCTAAGAAACGTATACGCATCTTAGCGAGTAGACCAATCAGGACCTCCACCGCAACGGAATACTTGATCCTGATTGGTCTCTTCGCTGAGTTGCGTGCACGCAAAGATACGAGTGACTCGAGAAACGCCCCCCTGATCTCCCGGTAGCTGTCAATTCGGAAGATCGAAGCATCTAACCTCGAAACCGGTTGTTTGTAAATAATGATGAATAATGTGTATAAGTGATAAGAAATAATTATTCGGGTTTCTTCGGTGAGTTTCCCCAAGTATTTAAAAATCGGTGTCCGATTGTTGCCAATAACTGTTGCTTCAACTTCCAGTGATATTAAGTATTACTGCAGAATGAGTAGGTTAGAAGATTTTCATGAAGACTCACGATTTTGATCAAATTTATTGGTTGATCCATCCACTGTCAACAATCAAAGTCGTGGCAGAAAAATAAGTGATACACAATGCTATTGGATTACAATAATGGAATAACTACTTCATTATTTTTTCTTTATCGACATATTTCCTCTTTTGTATTATACTATCACAAGTTCCAATTTATATACCGACTTGTCAAACGTGAAGTGTACATGTACCTCACTTCTATTTCAAATCTTCTTCGCTTCTGGTGTAACGATGGAAATTACAAAATATCATCATTTATACCCCACAAAGCACATTTTTGCAAGTAACTTTTCTGTAACATTCCTGCGATATTTTACAATATTCGTGAACACTACCGTATGTTAGAAATATATATTTCTCGATAAAAACGTTTCAGAATCATTACGTTGAAAAATCTCCTCGATAAGGTATAGCTCGATAAGATTGTACTTGTTCGGGCTGAATTATATGGGATTTTTATAATTATTTCAGGAAGTCCCAGAAGAATATAGGTGCAGCAAAATATCGATGCTCTGTGCTAGACAAAATAAGGAGTAACCCTCGAACAAATATTCGGGCTATGGCAACAGAGGTTAGAATCAGCAAGTCTACGGTTCGGAGGATATTAAAGGATGAAAATGTTCATCCATTTAAAGTGACGTACGTCCATGTACTCGAGACAGCAGATCCAGCTCGCCGAATGTAACTGGTTCTTGGAACAAGTGGATGATCCCTCGTTCGAAAGAAACCCCCTCGGGTTCGCATACGATCTGTAACAAATTGTAAATAACACAAACAATCATATGCAACATTTCCATATTTAAAATATACCGAACTTACTAAACGTAGAAATTAAGAAACTATATTAATCTGAGTTAAACAATTCTAATAATGACAGAATTAATAAAAATGATATATTTCCTCTTTCGTATTATACTATCAATTTATATACCGACCTGTCAAATGCAATGAATGCAACTAATGCAACTGGTTCTTGTTGGAACAACAAGTGGATCCCTCGTTTGAAAGAAATCTCCTCGGGTTCGCATACGATCTGTAACAAATTGTAAATTACACAATCATATGCAGCATTTCACTATTTAAAATATACCGAACTTACTCAGCGTAGAAATTAAGAAACTATATTAATCTGAGTTAATTAATTATATTCTAATAATGACAGAATTATTAAAAATGATATATTTCCCCTTTCGTATTATAATATCACAAGTTCCAATTTATATACCGACCTGTCAAACGTGAAGTATACATGTACCCCTCACTTCTATTTCATCTTTTCTTCGCCTCTGGTGTAACGATGGTTTGATTTACCTTAGCCTTTTCTTCATTCCTTGTAAAGAGTCGCGCATTGGCAGATTGGTAGATAAAAGTCGGATAAGTTCGTATAAGTTTCCGTATTGAAAATGAATACGGGTGTACGGTTCTGTACAGTTCGAATACATGTTATATTGTTTTCGTCTTAAACGATATAAAGCCGTATTTATTTTAATATGAAGACTTTTACGGCATTATTCAGCACTTATTGGTATCAGTGATTCCTTATTGATCGTTGTTACACCGGAGACGACGAAGAGATGAAATAGAAGTGAGGTACAGGTACACATTAGGTTTGGCAGGTCGGTGTATAAATTGGAACTTGTGATACGAAAGGGGAAATATATCGATAAAGAAAAATAATGATAAAGTAATTACTTGATTAATGTGATCCAATTCCATTGCATCTCCTATTCTGCTACGGCTTGTATTGATGACTGAGAAGAAAATCCATCGAGTCGTCCCGTGCTCGCATGACGCTGAAAACAAAAAATAGAATGAACACAAAGATATTTGTCCTTCCATCGAAAGTGAAGTTAAAGCTGTCAGATGGCAATTAAACTTATCTGATGGCAATTCTTCTGAGATACTGCCATCTCCTTTCCTGCTCTTGATGCACAGGCAACTAGAGAAAAATACCACTTCATCCGTTCACTATCTCGATATGAAAAAAATGCAAACGATTATTAAGCTATCACATTCACCACTATTGAGATTCACTACTCCGATTACACTGAATTTTTACTTTTTATTAACAGCGCGTCCGAGGATCGAAATAAACGCGAGGGAAATCGTTTCGCGAATGGAAATATTTTATTGATTAACTTTGAAAACCATGACTAAACATTCAAGGAATATATTCTCTCACACACTCTCACATACATTTGATGGCGTATGCGTGGGGACGCATCTGTGTACACATTTCCGATCATGGCCGACTATCGCCGAAGATAGGCAGAATTTGTGTGACATTTTGACATATACATATTGCCCGAGAAATCGGATTCTCGACTTTTAGGCGCAAGGGGCGTGGCTTCGCGTTGCTAAGGAAGGATCCCTGTTAATGTATAACTTATAACATTTATTCTGGTCTCTATCAATAGAGAATAGTCGATTTATATGGCGTAACTAAGCATAGTTTTGGTTATAACCGTATATTTACTGAGAAAATTCGATGTAAAAATTGAGGGGTGAAGGGGGCAGACATTTTTCCTGTAAAGATACACGGGTGCCCGCGGCGACAGCGCTATCGGCGTCGTTCTGACGAACTACTTGAATGAACATGCCGCGAGACACTGCCGTGTCTCTTGATGTGGCTGAAAGATGTATTATAGCTTATTTCCAGTTACATATACGACTGCAATTAGTTACCATTCTATTGAAAACAGTTATTAATCATTGCTCCAAAGGCTTTTCATTATAAAATGGCGCTGATTAACGTTTCAAACGTAATAAACATGTTAACGACTACGTTTCAAATTACGGAGTTTTCACAGACCCCTATAACATCAGATGAAATTGAAGTTCATAATCAAATTCGTGACATTATAAAAACTTTTAGAAACGTAGATCTCGTACCATTAATTGAATACGATTACGTATTGGATTTTGCTAATCCATCTGAACTCCATGGAGCACAGGTGGTGGAGTACCCTACAGTTTCAGCAGAAGAGGAAGATAATTTTGAACCTGCAGAATGCATTGTTGATGACGAAGGTGGAAAAGTCGACTTAAGTTATAAGAAAAAAGCTGTTGAATTTTGGAAAAGCGGAAAAAAGCCCGACGATCACTCACTAGTGTGCAGACAAAATTTCGCAAAGTTAAATCTTTGCCACAGCTATATAGATGGGAAGAAAGTGTACAAAAAGGTGGAATGAATGCAGATGAAATTGCATTTATTGCGGAATGCGTTCTGCAAAAATTTGAAGAAGCTTGTGACAGAAGATCGATTATTCACGATATGGATTTAAGATTATGGGCTCTGAGGGCGAAGGACTTGGTGGACCTTTCCGAATTCAAGGCAAGTAAATGGTGAATTTGGAAACTTAAAATAGTGCATGGAATCGTGTCTCGTAAAATAACAACATTCAGGACGCAATCTACGTTCCAAGATATTGACAACCTGCAAAATATTGCGAAGACGTTTGTATCAAACGTAAAATTAAATATACCAACTATTGGATTTGAAGAAATATATAACGCAGACGAGAACTTCAACCTCGAAGTACATTCAGGGCGAACATTGGCAAAATTAGGAGTAAAAACGGTAGAAGCAACGGTCCAATCGGTATCATCTACGACACACAGCTATACTATAATGCCTATCATTTCGGCAAGTGGACGTCTTGTTTCACCACTGTACATAGTTTTGAAGGAGTCTACAGGAACATTTGGCCCAAGGGTGGAAGAATCTCTATTTCGACCAGCTAACATTTACATTCAAGCTTCAAAATCAGGTAAACTTACATCTGAACATTTTAAAGCTTGGTTCATCCAGGTGTATTTACCGAATACTGGCCATAAAAGCATGCTACTACTCGATTCATGGACGGGACATTGTTCGAGTCAGCTAGAGACGTTGATCCCACAAGACAAAGAAGTACAGTTTTCAAAGATTCCGAAAAAAACGACTGGCATTATTCAACCTTTAAATGTATTTGGATTCCGGATTTGGAAGAATTTCGTTCGAACATTTTCTGATAATGTACTTTTTCAAGAGAAAGATATTAGTTTGCACTTGCGCAATGAAATAATTAAATTGCAATCATTAACACACAACCAGCTTTCGTCGCCTAGATTTAAAAATCTTTTCCGATATGCTTGGTTTAAAAGCGGATATCTAGAAACGCATCCCGGTGAATTTCAAAACCCTGTAGATTTTTGTTACTTTAGGAGTGTAAAGCACATACCCAGATGTAGTATTTGTGGAGAAGTTGCTTTCATACGCTGTGCATGGTGTGCCGAGTGTTTCTGTTTTGAATATTTCTATGAACAATATCACTACTGTACAAATTATAATCCGTAATTTTAGTGTATTTGCCGTTTTCTACCATTACAACTGTTTTAATGTAGAATCCATTAATAAAATATGTACAATAGATACAAATATTTTGTTTATCAGGATTCATTGAATGAATGAATGAATGAAATCGTTTATTTATATGTCATAATTTGTGATTAATGTAACTGCGGATTAGCTATATGTATGTATATTATGAATATAATAATCATAAAACGTACTTACATAAAACTTTTAACGAATGATGAAGGGATATCTCACCAGCATGTAGTGATAAGGCCAGGTGCACACATCCGATTTTTAAACGTGCGGTGCCGCTGCAGCGCCGGAATTGCGGCGGCGATACCATGGATAGATTGTGGCACGTCACCGAAGGTATGTGTGCAGCGCCACACATTCTATCTATGGTATCGCCGACCGCAATTCCGGCGCCGCAACGTTTAAAAATCGGATGTGTACAGCGGGCCTTATAGTCACGAGTCAAACACATTCCTATTATGCAAAACGTTATCGGCGTCAATGTCAACATAGATCCTGCGTCATTCAACGTTATCATTGAGGTTCACACGATACCTTATTTGTGTAGTTTGAAAAATACATGTCATTGATTCATTTCAATAAGTTTCATTCTTCATGTAATTGTAAGTACGTGTTTTGCTAAAATAATTAAAAACTGTATGAAATGTATGTAAATAAAAATGTAGATATCGTTTCATAAGACCGTTTCACTGTTTAATTCAAAACGGCCTTAAAGTTCGAGATTTTCTTAATTAAAAAAAAAGGATACATAATAGACTGCGGATGTATGGAAAGAGGTTATTAAGAGGTATTTTTAAATAGACTTAAGAAATCCAAAAATCCAATTTTATGCGTCGGTGGTGGGGGTAATTAAAAAAAATGTTTTCCACAATTTTTTTGTCCCAGTTTTATAGATCGGAAAAAACCATAAAACTTTTATTTCAACTTTTTTCCCGTATCTTTCACCGTTCGGGGGTTATTCCGCGAAGAAGAAAAATCTGCATTTTTTTCAAGGGATGATTTCACCCCTTAAAACTGGAATTCCACACCAATGAAATGTATTTTTGTATTACGCTTGAACTACTCTACTTGCACACGGAATAGCGGAATTTTCTGAATTTTCGGGTTCCATAACTTCCCTTATCAAGAGACACGGTAGTGTCTCGCGGCATGTTCATTCACGCCAGAGCGCTCTCGCCGCGAGCACCCGTGTATCTTTACAGGAAAGATGTCTGCCCCCTTCACCCCTCAATTTTTACATCGAATTTTCTCAGTAAATACACGGTTATAACCAAAACTATGCTTAGTTACGCCATATAAATCGTCTATTCTCTATTGATAGAGACCAGAATAAATGTTGTAAGTTATATATTAACAAAGATTTTTCCTTAGCAACGCGAAACCACGCCCCTTGCCCCGAAAAGTCGAGGATTTCCTTTCTCGGCTGCGATATATATATGTCAAAATGTCACAATTTTTTCGGCTATCTTCGGGGATAGTCGGTCATGGTCGGAATGTGTACTCAGATGCGACTACACGTATACGCCATCAAATGTATGTGAAAGTGTGTGAGAGAACATATTCCTTGAATGTGTATAGGGGCCTATTTCATTGCCGCGACCGTCGCGCGAAATCCCGTGAGTGCGAGTGAGCACGGTATACGAGTGAGTAGTGGCGACTGTATATCATACTCACTCGCACTCACGGGATTTCGCGCGACGGTCGCGGCAATGAAATAGGCCCCTTTTTTAGTCATGGTTTTCAAAGTTAATCAATAAATTTCCATTCGCGAAACGATTTCCCTCGCGTTCATTTCGATCCTCGGACGCGCTTGTTTATAAAAAGTAAAAATTCAGTGTAATCGGAGTAATGAAGGAAGTAGACGTTTCAGTCCGAAAAGCATCTGTCATCTCAATAGTGGTGAATGTGACAGACTCTCGGTAGTTTAATAATCACTTGCATTTTTTGTCGAATAATCGCGATAGTGAACGCATGCAGTGCTTCCCTAGTTACTTGTGCATAAAGAGCAGGAAAGGAGACGGCAGTATGACAGAAGAATTGCATCAGATAAGTTACTTTCTATATAACCGTTTTAACCTCACTTTCGATGAAAGAACAATTATCTTTGTGATAATTTTATTTTTTGTTTCAGCCTCACGCGAGCACGGGACAGAATCGATGGTTTTTCTCAGTCAATTCATCAGGAGATGCAATGGAACTGGATCACAATAATCAAGTAATTACTTTATCATTATTTTTCTCTATCGATATATTTCCTCTTTCGTATCACAAGTTCCAATTTATACACCGACCTGCTAAACCTGAAGTGTACATGTACCTCGCTTCTATTTCATCTCTTCTTCGTCTCCGGTGTAACGACGGTCAATGAGGAGTCAGTGATACCGATTAGGCAGATAAGTGCTGAATAAGGCCGTAAAAGTGTTTATATTAAAATAAATACGGCTTTATATGGTTTAAGATGAAAACAATACAATATGTATTCGAGCTGTATAGAACCGTATTCATTTTCAATACAGAAACTTCTACGAACTTATCCCACTCTTACCTACCAATCTGCCAATGCACGCCTCTTTACAAGGAATGAAGAAAAGGCTAAAGTAAATCAAACCATCGTTACACCAGAGGCGAAGAAGAGATGAAATAGAAGTGAGGTACATGTATACTTCACGTTTGACAGGTCGGTATATAAATTGAAACATGCGATAGTAATATAATACGAAAGAGGAGGTCACGTTTGACAGGTCGGTATATAAATTGAAACATGTGCGATAGTAGCATAATACGAAAGAGGAGATATATCATTTTTAATAATTCTGTCATTATTAGAATTGGTTAACTCAGGTTGATATAGTTTATTAACTTCTACGTCGAGTAAGTTTGGTATATTTTAAATAGTGAAATGCTGCATATGATTATATTATTTACAATTTGTTACAGATCCTATGCGAACCCGAGGGGGTTTTTTTGAAACGAGGGATCATCCACTTGTTCCAAGACAGTTCATTCGGCGAGCTGGATCTGCTGTCTCGAGTGCATGGACGTACGTAACTTTAAATAGATTAACATTTTAACCTTCCGATATCCTCCGAACCGTATTCTTCTGGGACTTCCTAAAATAATTAATAAAACCCCGTATATAATTCAGCCCGAACAAGTAAAATCTTATCGAGCTGTAACTTATCGAGATCTTTCAACGTAGTGATCCATCGTTACACCAGAGACGAAGAAAAGATGGAATAGAAGTGAGGTACATGTACACTTCACGTTTGACAGGTCGGTATATAAATTGGAACGTGTGATAGTATTATACGAAAGTTATACGAAAAAGGAAATATATCGATAAAGAAAAAATAGTAATAAAGTAATTACTCCATTATTGTAATCCAATTCCATTGTATCCCTTACTTTTCTGCCACGACTTTGATTGTTGATAGTGAAGAAAAATCAAATTTATTGGTTGATCCATCCACTATCAACAATCAAAGTCATGGCAGAAAAATAAGGGATATAATAGAATTGGATTACAATAATGGAGTAACTACTTTATTATTATTTTTTCATTCTCGATATACATATTTCCTCTTTCGTATTATACTATCACAAGTTCCAATTTATATACCGACCTGTCAAACGTGAAGTGTATATATACCTCACTTCTATTTCATTTCTTCTTCGCCTCTGGTGTAACGATGGAAATTACAAAATATCATCATTTACATCCCATAAAGCACGTTTTTGCAAGTAACTTTTCTGTTTCCTACGATATTCGTGAACACTACCGTATGTTGGAAATATATATTTCTCAATAAATTCGCGAATGTTGCAAAACATCATAGAAACATTTTGGAATCATTACGTCGAAAGATCTCCTTGATGAGGTACAGTTCGATAAGATTGTACTTGTTAGGGCTGAATTATATGAGGTTTTTATAATTATTTTAGGAAGTCCCAGAAGAATACAGGTACAGCAAAATATCGATGCTGTGCTGGAAATGTATGTACGAGTAAGGGCGAAATTTCAATGGTGCATGCGAAAGGATTTCTTAAAATTATTCCAACATCTCGAGTTAATATATGTAACAGCATATCTTTGCATGAGATGAAATAATTCGTCACCGTCATTGGAAGAGTAAACAGTACGTTCGATGGCAAATTCCAATTTTTGATTAGTCGGGAGTGGTTGGGTCGGTCCTCTAGTCATTAGAATTGGTTTTGGAAGAGTGCGCTGCGGTCTTACGAGCCGAGCGAGAAGTGTCAAAAGTCAGTAGCTGTCAATTCGGGAGATCGAAATATATAACCTCGAAGTCGTTAATATATAAATAATTAATAATGTGTAGAAAGTGATAAGAAATAATCATTCGGGTTTCTCCGGTGAGATTCCCCAAGTGTTTAAGAATCGGCAACTGTTATTTCAACTTCCAGTGATATTAAGTATTACTGTAGGATGAGTAGGATAGAAGATTTTCGTGAAGACAAACGTTTTTCTAACATGTCATCTCGTACAGGTGCAACCGAAGAGGATTTAGCTCCTGTCCTGTCCGTGAAAAGATGACTCGATGGACATCGGAGAACGTCAGGCTTGTCACAGAGCGCCTATTACCCACGGTACATGAATTGCAATACGCGCTTCTCGTTTACACTATTTCAGAGTTAAACAACTCACTTCTTTCAAGCTAATAACCTTTTATGACCTGCTCTAGGTAGGAGGCAGCGATGGCTAATAATAACTCATCGTAGACAAGTTCGTCTATTAATTCGGTTTGCCGAACTACTACTGCGATAATCTGCCCGAGTTCGTGGTCT
The DNA here is from genome assembly GCA_963678675.1 of Xiphydria camelus. NCBI lineage: Eukaryota > Metazoa > Arthropoda > Insecta > Hymenoptera > Xiphydriidae > Xiphydria > Xiphydria camelus. The sequence continues at coordinate 22,134,638 of OY783193.1, read as the reverse complement.
ACTCTGCGATTAACGTTAACGTAATCGTGATTATGCTCGGGTGATGGGTGTTCCAAAAATGATAAAGTTCATATTAAACATCGGACGTTGTAAGCTGACTTGCTAGTGTATGCTTTGCAACTGGAACATCATCGCAGGAATAATTTTTCTACAAGTAATCATAATCATTGATCGCTGCCCCCTACGAAAAACAATTCGTACAAGGTAAATACTTTGAAAGAAGTGAAAGTTATATAAAGCAGGAATAGTTGAACCGAGAAGCGCGTATTGCAATTCATGTACCGTGGGTAATAGGCGCTCGGTGACAAGCCTGACGTTCTCCGATGTCCATCGAGTCATCTTTTCACGGACAGAACAGGAGCTACGTCCTCTTCGGATGCACCTGTACGAGATGACATGTTAGAAAAGCGTGAGTCTTCATGAAAATCTTCTAACTTACTCGTTCTGCAGTAATACTTAATATCACTGGAAGTTAAAACAACAGTTACCGATTTTTAAACACTTGGGGATTCTCATCGAAGAAACCCGAATGATTATTTCTCATCACTTCTACACATTAGTAATCATTATTTACAAATTAACGATTTCGAGGTTAGATGCTTCGATCTCCCGAATTGACAGCTACTGGGAGATAAGACGTTTGACACTTTTCGCTCGGCTCATAAGACTAATATTTCTCCAAAATACTAAGGCAAAGTGAAAAATGTAAGGGCTCTCTAGTTTATAAATCCCTTTCAAAATATGACGAGAATAAATCAAAAGTAACGTGGTTATAATTAATTGGCTCGTATCGGTATAAAATGTGAGACTTTAATTTTGTGGTAGGTAATAAAAAGCTATTCTCCTACATGTACGTATTCTCCTCATGAATAAATTTAAAAAAGTAGTGAAATCCCCCACAAAAACAGATTCTCTGTAAAAAAAAGGCGGCATGTTCATTCAGTGCTAATAAAAATTGATACGTAAAATACTATCCAAAAAGATTTGAAATCAATTAAGATCGCCATGTTCAAGATTTATATATAAAAAGTAAAAGGCATCATTTGAAAGGAAAATTATTGTAAATCAAGTTACTAAAAAATCCGACTAAACAAATTTATAAAAAAAATTTAATAAAAAAGAACTTGCCGTGTTTTTTCCTTCAAAATAAAAAATTCAGGCAGAATTATACTCGATGTTTATGCACTTATGATTTTAAATAAATTCATAACACTTATATGATACCACCAGTATACCGAATGAAGGGAAAAAACGCGGCAAGTTCTTTTTTATTAAAATTTTTTTATAAATTTGTTTAGTCGGATTTTTTAGTAACTTGATTTACAATAATTTTCCTTTCAAATGATGCCTTTTACTTTTTATATATAAATCTTGAACATGGCGATCTTAATTGATTTCAAATCTTTTTGGATAGTATTTTACGTATCAATTTTTATTAGCACTGAATGAACATGCCGCCTTTTTTTTTACAGAGAATCTGTTTTTGTGGTAAGTATACTCTTCCAATGACCATGACGAATTGTTTCATCACATGTAAAGATACCACTTATGACAGTATATATGTTGTTACATATATTAACTCGAGACGTTGGAATAGTTTTAAGAAATCCTTTTGCATGCACCGCTGAAATTTTGCCCTTACTCGTAAATAAATTTAATTTAATTATTACCACATCATTTACAGCTTCGATGCTGACCTGACGACTCATTTCAGTCCGAGTAGAACATTCATTGCAAATATCATCATAAACATGCCAATGCGAATAAAAATCATCTATTAACTGTTGCAGATCAAGTATTCCGTTGTGGTGGGGGTCCTGATTGGTCTACTCGCTAAAATGCGTATACGTTTCTTAGCGATCAGGACCCCCACCGCAACGGAATACTTGATACTGATTGGTCTCTTCGCTGACAAGGAAACGTTTCGAGGCCGCCGCTTCCGATCTTGATGAAACTTCGTAAATTTAAAGTTTATCGAAAAATAAGAGACCCCTATTTTTTTATAGCGGCCCAATTTTGGTTTAAGGGGGTGAAATGGACCCCTGAATTTTCACCCCCTTCGAGCTATCTCCGAAACGAAGCGAGATAGATGAAAACTTTCAATGTACGTTTTGTTTGTTTTTTTTAGTATAATAAAATCCCCTAAACAGATTTTGAAAAAAAGCATTATTTTTCAAAAAAAAAAAATTTTTTAATCTAATTTTTCGAAATTTCGGTTTAGTCATGTGGACAAAAATTTAGGAAATTTTATTACAAATTCAACCATGTATGACATGATATATTTCCCTCCTACAGTTTTGCAAATTTCTAACTTTTATGTCTGATAATGAGCGGGCTACCAATGGCAGTGACGGGATAGGTCGGGGGTTATTACTTCTATGTATTTTAATGCCACTTTTCTTTTATTTAATAAAGTTCAACTTCTATGGCTCATAATTATGACAATAATGGTATTCCGTGAAAAAATGTTTTATACAAAGTTGTTTCTTACACCAAGCACACGTAATAACGGCAATATCGCCACATATGTGGCATCGTGGTTCCGAGTCCTGTGCAAAACAAAATTCTACAGGATGTTCAAATTCAGGAGGTCTCCTGAATATATATCCACTCTTGAACCACGAATATTTAATAAAGTTAGTAAACCGTGGTGAAGAAAACTGATTATGAGTAAGAGATTGAAGTTTTAAAATATTATCTCTCGAATGAAGGTTAATATCGTAATTGAAAAGAGTTACAATATCTGAAAACCTCCTTACAAAATTCTTCCACATTCGAAAGCCGTATACGTCTAGCGGAATATTATCAAAATAAAATGGACAAAAATTGTTCAGAAATCTTATTAATAAATCCGACCGTTAATTTATTTATATTATTTTCTGTTTGTGTGTAAGTAACTAATAATTCACTCACAGGTTAGATAAAATTGTCTGAATTTTTATAGTTTTTTGTTGGAATCATTTTTTTCTTTACTTTTCTTCTTCGCGTACTGTTTCCTCCAGTACTCCTCACATTCTTGCAGCTCTCGTTCTACTTCGGCCATGGATGGTCCTGTTGTGCGGAATGTCAGATCCAGCGATTTCCCGGGAGACGGCAATGGTATGTGCCCATTTTTAAGATCCTCCACGATCTTCTCAAAAGTCGGTAACTCGTTTGAACCCATCACTTGAATGATAGACGCAGCCAATGAAACTGAAGCTCTTTGCTTCTCGGCCCTGTATATATACTCCTCGAAAATGCCGTAAACAACATTCCTGTTATTTGTAGGGTTGCCTTATATGGCCCCGGTGATGCGAAAGAGGGAGTTTAGTTCTTTGGACAAGCTTTATTATTAGTTGGCTCTGTGCCCATGTAAAAATATTTTCGTTCGCGCTCTCGAGTTTCGTACGCGGACTCCGAGGATGATGGCCCCTTTTTGGGAAGTCGGACCTCCCACCCTCTCCAGTCTGTTTCGTTCTTGTGAGGCGACTTCATTATATATAAGGAAGCGAAAGAGAAAGCTTTTTAGTCTGAATATTCAGTTTCTATAGTGCACAGCAGTTCATATTATTATTATGGCAATTATAAATCCGATCAATGTGTTAACTTTATTGGTGGCCGTTTTCAGTGTACCAAATGGAAGAGAAACTCCAATGAATAGTGCAGAAGTGCAATTGAAAGATTTATTACAAAATATTATTATACGTAGCATGGAGGATTCATCATTTCGAGTCGAACATGAAAATAAATTGGAATTGGAAGATTCAATCGAGGATAGTGAAATGCACGCTGTTAATACTGACTGGCTGGAATCGGATGTCGAGGATGTTCCTCACGTAGAAACCTCTATACCTCCAGAACCATATCCCTGTACACCCGATGAAGAAGCGGTTAGCTTTGAATATAAACAAAGTGCCATAGATTACTGGAACAGTGGGAAGAAAAGACGTCGAACCGTAGCAGCAGTTCAACATCAGTTTAAAAAAGTGAAATCTGATAGACAATTACGAAGATGGGCTGCGCAAGTAGGACAGGGGGGTACTCAAAATGATAAATTAATACGCATAGCGAAATATACTTTTGATAAATTTGTAGAAGCTAGTAGATCGAAAATAATAGTACATGATGTAGACCTTAAACGATGGGCTTTACAAGCAAAAGAAGTAGAGAATCTTCCAACCTTCAAAGCAAGTCAAACATGGTTGAGGTCATTCAAGAAAGCATATAGAATTGTCTCTCGAAAGATCACAAAGTTTGTAACGAGAAAAAACGTTGAGGGTGAGGAAAGTTTGAAAGTACGAAGCCATGCCTTCGTAGAACAAGTGAAGCCACTCATTACACAATATGGACCACAAAATGTATTTAACTCTGATCAGAGTGGATTTAATTTAGAAATACATTCTGGCCGAACTTTAGCTACATCGGGGCAAAAAAAAATTGAAGCTGTGGTACAATCAATATCTTCTACAACCCACAGCTATACTATACAACCCACCATATCTGCTGATGGAAAACTACTGTCGCCTCTTTATGTGGTATTAAAAGAGGCTAGTGGGCAATTGGGAGAACGAGTGCAACAAACCGTGTTTAGGCCGCCAAATGTATACTTCATGGCTTCCAAATCTGGGAAACTTACAACCGATCTCATGAAAACATGGCTGCAAGAAGTTTACTTCCCTAGCACTGGATCTACAAGCGTCTTACTGCTGGACTCTTGGAGTGGACAATGTGAGCGAAGTGTTCGAGAAGCTACACCAGAAGACAAGACAATAATATTAATGACGATTCCACAAGGCACCACCGGACTGATTCAACCGCTAGACGTATACGGATTTCGAATGTGGAAGAATTTTGTAAGGAGGTTTTCAGATATTGTAACTCTTTTCAATTACGATATTAACCTTCATTCGAGAGATAATATTTTAAAACTTCAATCTCTTACTCATAATCAGTTTTCTTCACCACGGTTTACTAACTTTATTAAATATTCGTGGTTCAAGAGTGGATATATATTCAGGAGACCTCCTGAATTTGAACATCCTGTAGAATTTTGTTTTGCACAGGACTCGGAACCACGATGCCACATATGTGGCGATATTGCCGTTATTACGTGTGCTTGGTGTAAGAAACAACTTTGTATGAAACATTTTTTCACGGAATACCATTATTGTCATAATTATGAGCCATAGAAGTTGAACTTTATTAAATAAAAGAAAAGTGGCATTAAAATACATAGAAGTAATAACCCCCGACCTATCCCGTCACTGCCATTGGTAGCCCGCTCATTATCAGACATAAAAGTTAGAAATTTGCAAAACTGTAGGAGGGAAATATATCATGTCATACATGGTTGAATTTGTAATAAAATTTCCTAAATTTTTGTCCACATGACTAAACCGAAATTTCGAAAAATTAGATAAAAAAAATTTTTTTTTTGAAAAATAATGCTTTTTTTCAAAATCTGTTTAGGGGATTTTATTATACTAAAAAAACCAAACAAAACGTACATTGAAAGTTTTCATCTATCTCGCTTCGTTTCGGAGATAGCTCGAAGGGGGTGAAAATTCAGGGGTCCATTTCACCCCCTTAAACAAAAATTGGGCCGCTATAAAAAAATAGGGGTCTTTTATTTTTCGATAAACTTTAAATTTACGAAGTTTCATCAAGATCGGAAGCGGCGGCCTCGAAACGTTTCCTTGTGAGTTGCGTGCACGCAAAAATACGAGTGACTCGAGAAACGCCCCCTTGATCTCCCGGTAGCTGTCAATTCGGGAGATCGAAGCATCTAACCTCGAAATCGGTTGTTTGTAAATAATGATGAATAATGTGCACAAGTGATAAGAAATAATTATTCGAGTTTCTTCGGTGAGTCTTCCCAAGTATTTAAAAACTGGTGTCCGATTTTTGCCAATAACTGTTGCTTCAACTTCCAGTGATATTAAGTATTACTGCAGAACGAGTAGGTTAGAAGATTTTCATTAAGACTCACGATTTTCTTACATGTCATCTCGTACAGGTTCAACCGAAGAGGACCTAGCTTGTGTCCTGTCCGTAAAAAGATGACTCGATGGACATGGGAGAATGACAGGCTTGTCACCGAGCGCCTATTACCCGTGGTACATTAATTGCAATATGCGCTTTTCGTTTCAATTATTCCTACTTTAAATAACTTTCACTTCTCTTTCAAAGTATTTACCTTGTACAAACTGTTCATCGTAGGGGGCAGCGATCAATGATTGTGACTAATCGTAGACAAATTATTCCTGCGACGATGTTCCAGTTGCAAAGCATACACTAGCAAGTCAGCTTACAGCATCCGATGTTTAGTATCAACTTTACCTCTTTTGGAACACCCATCACCCGAGCATAATCACGATTACGTTAACGTTAATCGCAGAATAGACCGTGAGCTCGGGCACATTATCGCAGTAGTAGTTCGGTACACCGAATTGCCTTTTAGTTTTAATAGACGAACTTGTCTACGATGAGTCGCTATTATCGATCGCTGCCTCCTACCACGAACAGTTCATAAAAGGTTATCAGCTTGAAAGAAGTAAAAGTTATTTAACGCTGGAATAGTTGAAACGAGAATCGCGTATTGCAATTAATGTACCGTGGGTAATAGGCGCTCGGTGACAAGTCTGACATTCTCCAATGTCCATCGAGACATCTTTTTACGGACAGAATACGAGCTAGATCCTCTTCGGTTTCACCTGTACGAGATGACATGTCAGAAAATCATGAGTCTTCATGAAAATCTTCTAACCTACTCGTTCTGCAGTAATACTTAATGAAATAAAAGTGAGGTACATGAACACTTCACGTTTGACAGGTCGATATATAAATTCGAACTTGTGGGATAGTATAATGCGAAAGAGGAAATATATCGATAAAGAAAGAAAAAGGGTGTGCGTGGTCGCCACGCGCGGTAGAAGTGAAACTTCAACGTTATATTGAAGGAATGGAAAAGTCGTAGGGTAAACAGATGATTAAAATCTATGCAGTTATGAGTTACAAATATATCTTTATTCACTAACTTCCATATCTTCACTCAAATCTAAAACTGAAATGATAGGTCTATGATAGCTAAACTAGGAAACAAAAGTTCGAGATTGAAGTCTATCTACATATCTACAAAATACGGCATCAATTGTTGTTCCAGATCGTGTCGTTGGTATTCTTTTATCGTTATTTAGCTTCAAGTTGAATGTATGTTGTAGAAAGTCGATCAGTTATTGTGCTTCTGGTGTAGCGAAGTTAACGTTAAAATCACCACTCAATATCATCGGCATTTCACCCCAATTTTTGTTTAATAGGGCTGCACCCTCAGGAGTATATGCCAGTAATATTTCATAAGAATAAACCGAAATACCCTTGGCGCTCGAGAGGCGCCGCTAGGGCGCCCGGGCTGTGGCTAGTATCCACTGGAGCGGCGCCGCTCGCTTATCGCAAAGCTATTTTTATCGCAATTACTGCTATGGAACAGGCTCAGTCGGAGTTAGCATATTATCAGCGTAGCTTAGAATTCGCTTGAAACGCCTAGAAAAATTGTGGCAGTGAGAGTGGCGGTTTAAACATTTTTGAGCCCTCAATAATTTGCAAATGTAGGCGCCCGATTCATGGAGGAACTCGAGGGTCTTTGTCCTGGAGGCCGAAACTGTTTACCCTCGTCGGGTTTAGGGGCCTGCAGAGGATAGGGACCATAGATTTATGGTTGCTATATCTCGGCTACGATCAGTCGATGCATAGACGATGCATTGACGGCGTGGCAGCGAAGCTGCAGCGTGCACGCACATTTGTTCACTTGGTTTCGCGGAGTTGAGATCGCTCTCCATGCATATGTATTCCATATCCATGGCCATCGCATTAGCGAATGCATTGGCGAACGTGTAGAGGAGCCATAAAGTGTGGGACGGGGGCAGGAGAAATGAAACTGTGTAGTCTCGCTTTACTAACGCTTGCCAGAGAGAGAGAGAAAGAGAGAGAGAGAGAGAGAGAGAGAGAGGGAGAGAGAGAGAGGGAGAGAGAGAGGGAGAGAGAGAGAGAGAGGAGGGAGAGAGAGAGAGAGAGAGAGAGGGAGAGAGGGAGAGAGAGAGGGGGAGAGGGGGAGAGGGGGGAGAGGGGGAGAGGGGAAGAGGGGAGAGGGGGAGAGGGGGAAGAGGGGGAGAGGGGGAGAGGGAGGGAGGGAGGGAGGGAGGGAGGGAGGGAGGGAGAGAGAGAGAGAGAGAGAGAGAGAGAGAGAGAGAGAGAGAGAGAGAGAGAGAGAGAGAGAGAGAGAGAGAGAGAGAGAGAGAGAGAGAGAGAGAGAGAGAGAGAGAGAGAGAGAGAGAGAGAGAGAGAGAGAGAGAGAGAGAGAGAGAGAGAGAGAGAGAGAGAGAGAGAGAGAGAGAGAGCGTGTGGGTAAGGAGTGAGGCATCGATATTCCCTTTCTTCTCTCTCCGTCTTCTGAGGCTGTCCCCCTCCGTTTCACGTTTTCGTTAACAGCCGCATTCGCCAAGAGAGGAACTTACTCCACCGAGCGTAAAGAAGTTTCACTTCAAAAATAATAATAAAGCAGTTACTACAACACTGTAATCCAATTCCATTGTATCCCTTATTTTTCTGCCACGACCTTTAATTAGTGATAGTGAATAAAAATTAAATTTATTGGCTGATCCATCCACTATCAACAACCAAAGTCGTGGCAGAAAAATAAGGGATACACAATGGAATTGGATTATAATAATGGAGTAACTACTTTATTATTATTTTTTCTTTATTTATATATTTCCTCTTTTGTATTATACTATCACAAGTTCCAATTTATATACTGACCTGTCAAACGTGAAGTGTACATGTACCTCACTTTTATTTCATCTCTTCTTCGCCTCTGGTAGAATCATTTACACCCACAAAGCACGTTTTTGCAAGTACAGTGGTCCCTCTATAACTCGCGCGTTTCGTGGCTGTAAATTCGCAGAATTATGAGTTACAGAAGCTTCGCTTCAGCCCTCACTCACCTCAATGGAGGCGTGGCAAAACAAAGAGACAGCGTGGTTTTTAGACAGAGAACACACGATAAGTTGCACGCGGCTCTGGTGAAATTGGGATCGTGCAGCTGCTTGGAGGGGATACGGCGAATGATCGTGCGCAACTAGTGGTGAAGCTTGAAGTTAGGTAGCACGTCTCTCCATACATACCGGCTTCTCCTCTCTATATTTTCATGCGCACCTCTGTGCGCACTTCATGCTATGGCAGCAGCCATGGCGTCACGGGAGGTGTGGGGGCAATCGCTTCCCCTCTCGCGCGAGTTATGGAGGGCGCGAGTAATTGAGGGACCACTGTAACTTTTCTGTAACATTCCTGCGATATTTTGCAATATTCGTGAATACTACCGTATGTTAGAAATATATATTTCTCGATAAGTTCGCGAATGTTGCAAAATATCATAGAAACATTTCGGAATCATTACATCGAAGGATCTCGATATGGTACAGCTCGATAAGATTGTACTTGTCAGGGCTGAATTATATGGGGTTTCTATAATTATTTTAGGAAGTCCCAGAAGAATACAGGTGCAGCATAATATAGATCTGTGCTAGAAAGAATAAGGAATAGCATTCGGGCTGTGGCAACAGAGGTTAGAATCAGCAGGATCATGGTAGGGAGGATATTGAAGGATGAACGCACGTCCATGCACTCGAAGCAGCAGATCTAACCCGCCGAATGAACTAATGCAGCTGGTTCTTGAAACAACAAGTGGACGATCCCTCGTTCGAAAGAAACCCCCTCGGGTTCGCACATGATTTGGAGTCCTTCTGGGTGGAATTGAATAGCAGCACGTTTATTTCTGTAACAAATTATAAGTAACAAAATTATATCCAGCATTTCACTATTTAAAATATAGTACGAAGGAGGAAATATATCAATAGAGAAAAAATGAGGTTAAAGTAATTACTTGATTCCCGTGCACCTCACTTACAAAGCCCAATTGACGGGTGTGAAGGGGGGTTGAACTTCCCCTGCCGGGCGTGTCCCTAGGTGGCAGATAAGGGGAATGGCCAATCTGATTAACGCCTTAGTGGCGCGAGAGGATCGGTTAATGAGAGAGATAAGCGCTTTCAATGGTGTGTAAACCCACCAATGGGGGCGTGAAGGCTCTCGTCGTGGACCAAAAGCTCCCCCCAAACATAAGGTGTGAGCTACCGTGCTGAGATGTTGTATGGCGCAGGGGGTAAGATGCGTTCCCAAACGGTGCCTCCCAGATACCGGGCGCCCTCTGGGTAGTAAGTAGCCAAGCCCTGGGTGAACGGACCTCTCCCCAGGTGAGACCGCATATGTCTGATACTCGCGGGACGAAAAATGGACCAATTAACTAATCTCAACTTAAATACGGGACGTTCTGGGACGGAAACGAACCAGAAGGGTGACAAACACACTGACGGTGGACAGGAAATCGCTAAGCAGAAACTTAGTGGAGCTGCGAGGCGACGACTGAAAAAACAGTTGCAAGGGGGAGTAGGGAATAAACAAGTCCCAACAACCCCTGGGACAGTTACAGACGGGGCGAGAGATGGAAGTGGGAAGGGGATCAAGCGAATGACCCCTGAACACCATACACCTAGCCCCAGTACGACACAGACTGAGAAAAAGACTCGGACGGAAACATATGCGCAAAAGTCGAAAAAAAATAATCAGGTGGGCCCTTATATCGGAAGGGTACCCTGAGAGACGATTGACGACGGATGAATTGACAGCGATCAAGAGACTTATTAAAGCCCAGATTCTGTCAATACCCGACGGTACAAAGACGCCCATCTTCGAAGACATTTGGGAAAGAGACGGTGTAGCGGTGGTAGGCTGCACCGACGAACAAACTGGGATGTAGTTGAAAAGCCTATTCCCAGAAAACAAAATAGGGAATCTCGTTCTCGGGGTGGTCTCGACTGAGGAGCTTCCAAAGCGCCACAGGCCCACGTCCACGTAGTGGTCCACGTCGAGGATGAGGAACTGACACCCTCGGAGGCTATACTGTTTCTGGTGAAACAGAATACAGGATTGGCCAAGGAGGACTGGACGATTGACAAGGGCAGTGAAAGTAAGGGAGCTACTAGCACCCACTTTTCGGCACTTGTCAACGACAAAGCGTTGCGGTGCCTAGAAGCCTGCAACTTCAAACCTCACTGTGGGACTCGAAGAGCGACTGTAAAGTTGCTTGAGTTGAACCGAGGTGGGAATAAAGAGGCATCTGAGGCGGGCAAGTGAACCCTGATATGGTTCATTTGTCGCTCAATTTTGTGCAGATTAACTTGCATCATAGCAAGAACGCCTCGGCTATATTGGTTAAGGAGCTAGCTAAGATGCACACAGGCATAGCACTAATACAGGAACCTTGGTTAAAAGATGGTGCTATAAAGGGGCTCGAGGGAAGCGGGAGATTACTTTACGCGAACTCTGAGCAAAAGATCAGAGCCTGCATTCTTGTAAAGGGAGTACAGGCTGTTTTCATTCCACAACTGAGCTGCGGAGACCTGGCGGTGCCTAGGATGATCCTAGCAGACGGGAGTGGAGGTAAACAAGAGCTTATCATAGGGTCAGCTTCTCTGCCATATGATTCAAGGGTACCCCCACCTACAAAGAAATTTAAATACCTTGTAGAAGAGGTGAGGAAAAGGAAGGGTGAACTCCTGGTGGGGTGCGATGCGAACTCACACCATGTGGGATGGGGGAGCACTGACACCGATGCCAGAAGAGAAACCCTGTACGAATACATCCTGGCTTCAGATCTGTTGATACTGAACAGGGGAAAGGAACCTACCTTCATGGACCGTAGAAGACATGAAGTATTAGATATCACCGTATGCACCATGGGAGGATTGGACTGGGTTGGAGACTGGAGGATGTCTAAAGAACCTTCAGGATCTGACCACAGCCAAATACTCTTCACGGTGAGAGGGTATCGGGAGGGAACTAAAAGAAACCCGAAAAAGACAGACTGCGATGGGTACATGGAGGAACTCAAGCAAAGGATCCGAGATGTACCTGTCCAGTTCTGTAATAAGAAACAGCTCGAGGTGACGGCCGAGCGCTTCGCCGAGGCGCTGAGACTGTCATCCGAAGCGAGTAGCACTGTGTATATCCCCAAGGGAACCAGGAAGGTCAATTGGTTGAATAATAAGCTGGCTGCAATAAGGGGCTTGCTGAGGAAAGCTTGAAACAAGGTCAGGAATGCCAAAGACCTGTCCAATAAAGAAAAGCTCTGGAGGAGAGAAGATCCCTTCAGAGGAAATATAATATAACAGAGAACTAGCATATGCTAAGAAAATAGGCTGGAGAGACTTCAGCAGTAGTATTGAGGAATACGCTGAGGCCTCCAGACTAGTTAAAGTACTAGGAGGGAAAAACAACGCCAGGGTGGGTCGTTTAATCAAACCAAATGGCGAATACACCTGGAGCACGGAGGAAACTCTGGAGCTCCTACTAGAATAACATTTTCCGGGTTTTGAGAAAACGGAAGAACGAAAGCGAGAGGACAGGGATGGGCATAAAGCACAAAACTGGACTCTTGCTGCCAAAATTGTATACCCTCAGGCGGTTGAATGAGCGGTTAGCACATTCAAACCACTGAAGTCACCAGGACCAGATGGCATTTATCCCTAGATGCTTCAAAGGGGTTTAGATATCATAATTGGACCACTAACCAAACTGCTCAGAGCTAGTGTCGCTCTGGGATCAGTCCCAAGGGTTTTGGGAGAAGCAAGGATCTCCTTCATTCCGAAACCCGGAAAAAACGGCTACATTAGATCGAGGGACTTCAGACCCATAAGTCTAAATTCCTTTGTGTTGAAAACCTTGGAAAGGCTTGTGGATAGAACTTGGTGGAACGACCTCTATCCCCTGCACAGTATGAGTACCGGGAGGGCAAATCTACTGAGACTGCTCTATATCACCTCGTGGCAAAGGTGGAGGAGCAGATAGAGGGAGGAGGCTATGCTATGGGACTTTTCACAGACATTGAAGGGGCGTTTGATCGCACCGGTTACAAGGTGATAACTGAGGTCATGTCTAGAACGGGGTTAGCAGAAACCCTTATAGACTGGACTCAAAGTATGCTGGCGAACAGGTTGGTTATCGCCAAGGAAGAGAACACAGAGGTAAGGGGGCGACCACTGGGAGGATGTCCGCAGAGGGAGGGGTTTTATCACCTCTACTGTGGTGCCTTGTGGTAGACGAACTCTTAGAACTACTGAGAGGAGAGGGAATCCTGGTCTACGGCTATGCAGATGATGCTGCGGTCGTGGTCAGGGGTAACTTCCTAAGTGTACTAAGGGACAAGATGAGCTGTGCCGTGAGTATAGCGGATGGGTGGTGAAAAAAGGCAAATCTCTCGGTGAACCCGGAGAAAATGTCTGCCATAATATTCACTAGAAAATACAAAGTGGAGTACCACAGGTAGCACACTAACGTCGAAATGACGTTTTTTGAAGGTCAGTTCTGACGTCAGATGACGAAAAATATGACGTTCTACCGTACATTGTGATGACGTAAAAAATGACGGTTCTACAAGGTTAGGTCTGACGTATATCTTTTCATCGTGAGCGGTCACCCATCCAACTAGTGTCCGCACTTTTCGCTGCTTAACTTCGTTGACCGGTCGGTGTCCTCGAGTCCTCATCTGCTGCACACTCCTGTGGTTAAGAATATTATTACTATTGGTGTTCATATGAAGTTTGATGAATAAATGTATATTGCTTTTCCTGTCAATAAGAAAGAGCTTGAATAAATAAGAATTTATAATCATATTATTCTTTTCTCAATATTTTTCTAAATTTATGATTGTATCTTTTGATAAATATTCTTGCATAGACGCAAATAAATAATAAATAAATAAATAAATAATTATATGAATGTTTATTCATCCTACATTAATTGATTGTCTTTCATTTACTTTAAAAAATTTTTCTAAGTCTCGTTCGTCATTAAAAGTGACGGAAAAGTCCCGTCAAAAAGACGTTGAATTTTGACGTCCAAGGTACGTCGTACATATGACGTACCTGTGACGTCAATATTACGACAACTGACGTCTGAAACCCTATGCTGACCAAAAAATGACGTATGAGACATTATTCTAACGTCAGTGTGCTACCTGGGACCCTAGACCATTAAGGTTTAGGGAGACAGACATCGAGTATGTTAAATCACAGAAATACTTAGGGGTCGTTTTAGACACTAAGTTGCACTGAAAGATACATATCACGGGCCAGATTGCGAAGGTATATGCCTCGCTATGGGCGTGCAGAAGAGCGATGAGCAGAAACTGGGGCTTTAGTCCCAGGGTTTGTCTATGGCTATATAAAATGGTATTATTGCTAAGATTACTGTATGCGGCAGTGGTTTGGTGGCCGAGGGTTGGGAGGATCGAGTCAAGAAACCGGTTGAGGGCCCTCCAGGGCGTGTTCCTGAGGTCTGCAACAGGGGCGATGAGAACCACACCAATCGAGGCCCTAGAGGTGGCACTGGACGTGCTACATCTAGATCTTTCGGCAAAAGAAAGAGCGGAACTCTCGGCATACAGAATGAACTGCCTTGGTGAATGGATCAGGGCAAGAGCATCACACGCAAGATTAGGCATACTTGACCAAGGATCTGTGACCTTGAGCCAAGATAAAACAACCAGGAGATATCAGATAAGGAAGACCTTTAAGGTTTACCTGCCTGAAAGAAATCTCTGGGAAATTACCAGGCGGACTCCGGGCCCTACGGTTAAGCACTGGTACACCGATGGGTCGGGGTACGAGGGTCGCTTTGGGGCGGGAGTCTTTGGTCCTCAAGAAGACATCAGGGTAAGCATTGCCCTGGGTAGTAAGGCTACAGTGTTTCAGGCAAAAGTTTTAGCAATAAGACGCTGTTTAGAACTACTCACAGAGCAGCGTACTGTAAACAAATATATTTATATTTGGTCACACAGTCAGGCTGCTATAAAAGTACATCATAGGACCAGCACAGATTCTCGGACTGTGTGGGGTATTATGGAAGCGCTGGAGACACTAGGAAGAACCAACAAGATTACTCTTGCATGGGTCCCTGGACATACGGGAGTCCATAATAATGAGGTGGCGGACGAGCTGGCAAAGGAGGGTACCAAAAAGGAAAACCTCGTGCCGGTGGGAGTACCCTTTGCTGTGGGCAGGCAAGAAATTAAAAGGAAATTCCAGAGGGATCATCTCGGTGGACTAATCTAGAAACGTGCAGACAGGCGAGGAATTTAATGCCCCGCCTGGCACAGAAGAGAGCCAGGTCACTGGTGAACATGAACCGAATGAGTCTGGGCACTACGATCAGGCTACTAACTGGTCACGGAAGATTCAACTCTCACTGCAGGAACCTGGGTCTTTCAGACACCGATAGATGCCGGTACTGCGAAAAGGAAAGGGAAGATGTCCAGCACCTGCTGCTGGACTGTCCAGCACCGGGGGTTCTCAGACACCACCTGATAGGCGAGACGTTTCCTAGCCTGGAAAGGGTTAGAGAGATGGGAGTTGAAGAGATATGCAGACTGGCCAGAAAGGCCAGGATGCAGATCTAAAATACACTCCCCAAACATAGCGGGGCTACAATAAAACAATCATGTTTTCGGTGGCATTCAGGGACGTTCGCGTCCCGACCGCTTACTATTATTATTATTAATTAGTTGATTATTGTGATCCAATTCCATTGCATCTGCTATTCTTCTGCCACGGCTTTGATGGAGAAGAAACATCAAATTTATTTGTTAATCCATCGATTCGCCCCGTGCTCGCATGACGCTGAAAACAAAAAATAGAATTACCACAAAGAGATATTTGTCCTTCCATCGAAAGTGAGGTTAAAGCTGTCAGATGGTAATTAAACTTATCTGATGGCAATTCTTCTAAGATACTGCCGTCTCCTTTCCTGCTCTTCATGCACGGGCAACCAGAGAAACATAGCACTGTATCCGTTCACTCTATCTCGATATTCGAAAAAAATACAAACGATTATTGAACTATACGGAGCGTCTGTCACATTCCCCACTATTGAGATTCATAACTCCGATTACACTGAATTTTTACTTTTTATTAACAAGCGCGTCCGAGGATCGAAATAAACGCGAGGGAAATCGTTTCGCGAATGGAAATATTTTATTGATTAACTTTGAAAACCATGACTAAACATTCAAGGAATATATTCTCTCACACACTCTCACATACATTTGATGGCATATGCGTGGGGCCGCATCTGTGTACACATTTATGATCATGACCGACTATCGCCGAAGATAGGCGAAAATTGTGTGACATTTTGACATATATATGTAGGATCATGGGCATGAAGGCAGGACGCATTAAATGGTATGAATATATATTTAACGATATAAAAGATACATATAGGTTGCTCGTGGCTCTAACACATCACTCACCGCACTCTGCACTCTGTACCGCCTGTTACTCTGATCTCTTGACTCTTAGCTCTCTCTTTCACCCTTAACCAACTCCCCGCTTATATGCTATTACCCCCTCTCTACTCCCGTCTCCCCTTCTCCGTCTATCCCTTGTGCCTGAGGAGCGGCCTCGCTGGCCGCTACTCAGGCCCCTCGCCTTCCTAGAACTCGCCGGCCGTTACTCGAGTCCCTCGCCTTTCTAGAACTAGCCGGCCGTTACTGATAAAGGAGTGTTAGGTAGGTGTCCGCCTCCGATTTCGATCTCCTTGTAATATGTTGTAGTCCACTAAAAACTAAGAGATACGTATTTTTTCTTATCGGCCCATAAAGGGTTTTAAGGGGTGAAACCGACCCCCAAAGTCAGGACCAACATCGGGTGGTTCTGCAGTTTCAGGTAGAAACACCGAACCTACGGGAACGAGATCCATGGCAAATTATTCATTATAACGAGTAATGAAAATACACGTTAATCTGCCAATGGGGGTGTAAAAGAAGGGGGTGAACTACCCCTTCAAAACCAATTTTCTTGCCGTGATAGAAAAATTGTAATTTCTATTTTGATCGGACCATTTGCATTTTGTAGAGGGTAAAAAATTAAGGAACACGTGTTTTTGCATTTCAACGAAATCCCGCTCTAAAGGGATTACTTACCCCCTGATTCTGAACTCGATTATCGTGCTATTATAACTATAACATTTTTTTTCTAGTGTTGCATTAGTACTTAAATAATCGAATTTACGTCAATATTACGGATTTTAATTCCATTTTAACATTTAACCATCGGTGCTATTTGTATACATGTACTTACATATAACCTGATGAATTTCATATGTCAGGTATAATAGTCTCATTTGCGCCATTTCTTGGCCCGTATGTATGATGTCATTTTATCTCTAGCAGATTACTTTTCATTATCACGTTTCCGGCATTTAATTCAGAGGTGTGGCCCTTACGCCTATTGTCCAAATATAGTCAGATATATTTTTATGGCTCAATAAACAAAAAGAATAGATATCTCTAATTTAATCCTTTACTGCGACATTCGTCCGTAATCAAAGGTATCTGATGATTATTTTTATCTTATCGGATCTTTGGAACAATGGATTTGTAGCTGACGCAATTCATTGCCAGAATACGGTGCACTCATGCTATTGATGTCAAATTTAATATCATTTATTTTTATTAACAAATTAAATAAAATACATGTATCTCTTCCAATTAATATAAATACTTTGTGACATGTTATTAGGGTTTATAGGTTTCACAGTAGTGATACTCATCGAAAAAGTGTTTAAAACATAGTGATTTCTTACACCAAGAACACCTTACTATTGCTACTTCCGTACAGCCTTCAATTTCACATTTCGGTAGAGATGAATCCCCAAATGCAAAAGGAACAGGATTGTCAAATTGTTCTGGTTTTTCATTTGTATAATTGCTTTTGAACCAAGCATATCGAAACAAGTTTTGATACCGTGGCGAAGATAATTGATTATGTACTAATGATTGTAGCTTAATTATATTATTTCTCAAATGTAAATTGAGATCATGATTAAGAAGCAAAACAGCATCAGAAAAATGTCGAACGTAATTTTTCCACACTCTGAATCCGAACACATCGAGGGGTTGAATTTTTCCTGTTGTTCCTGCCGGTATGATTTTTATCGTGAGAGTTTTTCCAAGAGGTGTAGCTGCTTTCACAGCTTCTGGACAATGACCAGTCCAAGAATCTATCAAGAGTAGACTCTTTTGACCAACACTTGGGAAGAAAACCTTTTCCAACCAGATTTTGAAGTGGTCTGTAAGAATAGATAAGGCATTGTAAAGTATCGTCAATAGCATATCCATTTTTAACTCAAGATTATGTTTACATTATAGCAAGTTTAATAAATTACGTAATACCTGATGTAAGTTTTCCAGATTTCGATGCAGTTACGTAAACATTGGCAGGTTTGAATAGGTTGCTCTCAACTATCGGGCCGAAATTTCCCGATTTCTCCTTCATAACCATAAAAAGCGGTGATAGTAATTTTCCATCTGCCGATATCGTTGGTTCTATAGTGTAACTGTGAGTTGTTGAAGAAACTGATTGTACAAGGCATTCTACTTGTTTTGTTCCCTGAATGGCCAATGTTCTGCCCGAATGAATTTCCAACTGGAAGCCACTTTGATCAGCATTATATGTTATTTACACCGTATTCTTTTATAAGAGATTTGATATCTTTTACAAAATGTTGAGCGCTCTCTTGTAGATCTTCTTTTTGTTCCAGAGTTTTTCGGGTAATGAACTTGTTAATTTTGCGCGATGTAATACGGTGTACTTTTTTAAAATTCCATAACCACTAACGAGAAGCTTTAAATCGGAAATCTTTATATACTATTTCTTTCTGTGCTTGTAAGGCCCATCTTCGAAGATCCATATCGTGAACAATTAAATGAGAATCTAGAGCAGCCTTCATATTATTCAAGGTATATTCGGAAATCCGTGCCAATTTTTCCATATACGTTCCACCTTGATTAATTTGGTGTGCCCATCGACGTAGTTGTCTGGCAGATTTCACTCTCTTGAAACGATGTTGTACGGTGTTAATGGACAGATTTTTTCTTTTCTTCCTACTTCTCCAAAATTCCACTGCATTACTTTTGTACTCGTAACTCAAGTCTTCGTCATCACTGGTGCACCTGTCAGGAGAGTGTTCAGGACTCCAGCCCAAATTCGTCTTATCTTCAATCGCAGTTGATTCCCATTCTTTAAAAGGTTCTTGAAAGTCCAGAGTGATTTCTTCCACAACTTCAACTCCATTGTATTCATTCATACCATCGAATAAAATTCTCTCGAAACTATCTTTCAATTCGAGCTCCTCATTGTTTACAGGACTGTCGGGGATATTTGCTCCTTCAAACGTAAGCAGCAAAAGACGTATAACGTTAAGTGGGTTAACTTTCATTATCACACGAGAAATGTGCACAAAAGAAAGACCGTTCTCCGTTAACGAACTGAACTGGTACTGACAAAAAAATACTTATCGTGGGTGACGGGCACTATACTTATAAGTGCCGATAAGATACAAATAATCATCAGATACCTTTGATTACGGACGAATGTCGCAGTAAAGGATTAAATTAGAGATATCTATTCTTTTTGTTTATTGAGCCATAAAAATATATCTGACTATATTTGGACAATAGGCGTAAGGGCCACACCTCTGAATTAAATGCCGGAAACGTGATAATGAAAAGTAATCTACTAGAGATAAAATGACATCATACATACGGGCCAAGAAATGGCGCAAATGAGACTATTATACCTGACATATGAAATTCATCAGGTTATATGTAAGTACATGTATACAAATAGCACCGATGGTTAAATGTTAAAATGGAATCAGAATCCGTAATATTGACGTAAATTCGATTATTTAAGTACTAATGCAACACTAGAAAAAAAAAGTTATAGTTATAATAGAACGATAATCGAGTTCAGAATCAGGGGGTAAGTAATCCCTTTAGAGCGGGATTTCGTTGAAATGCAAAAACACGTGTTCCTTAATTTTTTACCCTCTACAAAATGCAAATGGTCCGATCAAAATAGAAATTACAATTTTTTTATCACGGCAAGAAAATTGGTTTTGAAGGGGTAGTTCACCCCCTTCCCTTACACCCCCATTAGCAAATTAACGTGTATTTTCATTACTCGTTATAATGAATAATTTGCCATGGATCTCGTTCCCGTAGGTTCGGTGTTTCTACCTGAAACTGCAGTTATAGTTATAATAGCACGATAATCGAGTTCAGAATCAGGGGGTAAGTAATCCCTTTAGAGCGGGATTTCGTTGAAATGCAAAAACACGTGTTCCTTAATTTTTTACCCTCTACAAAATGCAAATGGTCCGATCAAAATAGAAATTACAATTTTTCTATCACGGCAAGAAAATTGGTTTTGAAGGGGTAGTTCACCCCCTTCCCTTACACCCCCATTGGCAGATTAACGTGTATTTTCATTACTCGTTATAATGAATAATTTGCCATGGATCTCGTTCCCGTAGGTTCGGTGTTTCTACCTGAAACTGCAGAACCACCCGATGTTGGTCCTGACTTTGGGGGTCGGTTTCACCCCTTAAAACCCTTTATGGGCCGATAAGAAAAAATACGTATCTCTTAGTTTTTAGTGGACTACAACATATTACAAGGAGATCGAAATCGGAGGCGGACACCTACCTAACACTCCCCTCGCCTTTCTAGAACTCGCCGGCCGTTACTCGAGTCCCTCGCCTTCCTGGAACTCGCCGACCGTTACTCGAGTCCCTCGCCCAACTACTCTTTCAATCCTACATATATATTGCCCGAGAAATCGGATTCTCGACTTTTAGGCGCGAGGGGCGTGGCTTCGCGTTGCTAAGGAAGAATCTCTGTTAATATGTAACTTATAACATTTATTCTGGTCTCTATCAATAGAGAATAGTCGATTTATATGGCGTAACTAAGCATAGTTTTGGTTATAACATATATTTATTGAGAAAATTCGATGCAAAAATTGAGGGGTGAAGGGGGCAGACATTTTTCCTGTAAAGATACACGGGTGCCCGCGGCGACAGCGCTGTCGGCATCGTTCTGACGAACTACTTGAATGAACATGCCGTGAGACACTGCCGTGTCTCTTGATATCACTGGAAGTTGAAGCAAGTTATTGGCAAAAATCGGACACCGATTTTTAAATACTTGGGGAAACCCACCGAAGAATCCCGAATAATTATTTCTTATCACTTGTACACATTATTCATCATTATTTACAATCAACCGATTTCGAGGTTAGATGCTTCGATCTCCCGAATTGACAGCTACCGAGAGATCAGGGGGGCGTTTCTCGAGTCACTCGTATATTTGCGTGCACGCAACTCAGCGAAGAGACCAATCAGGATCAAGTATTCCGTTGCGGTGGGGGTCCTGATTGGTCTACTCGCTAAGATGCGTATACGTTTCCCCCCCCCCAACGGACAAGACCCCCACCACAACGGAATGCTTGATCTGCAACAGTTAATAGATGATTTTTATTCGCATTGGCATGTTTATGATGATATTTGCAATGAATGTTCTACTCGGACTGAAATGAGTCATAAGGTCAGCATCGAAGCTGTAAATAATGTGGTAATATTGAATTAAATTTATTTACGAGTAAGGGCGATATTTCAGCGGTGCATGCAAAAGGATTTCTTAAAACTATTCCAACGTCTTGAGTTAATATATGTAATAACATATGAAGGGCCTGCGGTCAAAACCGGCTGTGACATTTTTTCAAAATGCTTTTTTTTGTATTTTCGGGTTATCTTATCTGACGCCGACATAAAACAAGTTCAGAAACTCGGAAATCGTGATTAGTTTTTTTTTCAGTAAAGGTTCAATAATGGCTATCATGCTATGTACGAGGGTGGCCGGCGGTCAAAACCGGCTAAGTTCTTATTGAGTCTTATGGAAGCGTCATGTTTTCTATTGTAAACTAGCGGTTCAAGCTTAAAAAATAGTACAGAGCTGCCAATTGATAGGTGCGTTGTGTAGGTGAAAGTGCAAGAAAAGTGTACGTGCCGAGTTTTTCATTTTTCATGCAAGCACGTGGTCAGTATATCGTATACACCTTCAAGGGGTAGGAGCGCACTGTGTTTACTTACACGAATAACAATGTTTCGCATTTATATATTCAATTATTGCAAACATAATCTTGTAGACGAGTAATTTCTGTGAAGTTAGATATAATAGTTATTTTCGTTATTAGGGCGTGAAGCGCTGTTTCTAACGAATGTGAAGTTTGCCGCACGAGCGAAGCGAGTACGGCAATCACACTCGATAGAACGGCGCGAAACAACCGAATAACGAATTCTATTTTTTGTCACTAAGTGTCAAATACGAGGTCGACGATTTCACGCACTGCGCAGGTTATTTTACGCACTGCGCAACTTTTCACGAATTGATGTGTGAAAGATGATTTCACATGCGTCGACGACGCCTATGAAACCGAGTATTTAACACTGAGTGACAAAAAAACCTGTTCCGTAGGCCTACAAACAGCTGAGAAAAATCAGAAAACGTGAACAATGCCGTGAGCGTCGCAGGAATGGCGAGGAGTACTCGAACAAGAAGGGGAAGCGAGTTGGCGCTAGAATTCTTCCAATTTCTCAAGTAAGATTTCTATATGTAATGTTATTTATAACGCATTAACGGTAAAAGTTTATGATCGGAGAACGTTTATTGAAGTGAACCCCCCCCCCCCCCCTAAACATCGACGATGTATGAGAGCACGAATTAATAAAATAGCTCCCTTTCCAAAGTAATCATGTAACAACCCAGGTAGCACACTGACGTTAGAATAACGTCTCAGACGTCATTTTTTGGTCAGTATAGGGTTTCAGACGTTAATTGTCGTAATATTAACGTCACAGGGACATCATATTTACGACGTACCTTGGACGTCAAAATTCAACGTCTTTTTGACAGAACTTTTCTGTCATTTTTAATGACGAACGAGACTTAGAAAAATTTCGGTCTCCTGCAAATAGGTATAGGGACTTGAAAATTTATTTGTGAATAAATGGACAAACATTGTAATTTGTTCAATTATTAAATCAATAAATTATTTCATTTCGAGTCTCCAGAGTATGTTGAGCAAGTTATAAACTATACTGTTTATTAAAAAGCACAGATTATTAAAGTAAATGAAAGACAATCAATTAATGTAGGATGAATAAATATTCGTATAATTATTAATTTATTTATTTATATTTATTTATTATTTATATCTTGCATAAACGCAAATTGATATTAATATCAATTTTCGTCTATGCTAGAATATTTATCAAAAGACAATCATAAATTTAGAAAAATGTTGAGAAAAGAATAATACAATTATAAAATCTTATTTATTCAAGCTCTTTCTTATTGACAGGAAAAGCAATATACATTTATTCATCAAACTTCATATGAACACCAATAGTAATAATATTCTTAACTACAAGAGCGTGCAGCAGATGAGGACTCGAGGACACCGACCGATCAACGAAGTTAAGCAGCGAAAAGTGCGGACACTAGTTGGATGGGTGACCGCTCACGATGAAAAGATATACGTCAGACCTAACCTTTTAGAACCGTTATTTTTTACGTCATCACAACGTCCGGTAGAACGTCATTATGACGTGATTTTTCTGACGTCGTGTGGATGTGCAATTAAGCCGTCTTGGCGACGTTAAAATGACGTCATATTTTTCGTCATCTGACGTCAGAACTGACCATCAAAAAACGTCATTTCGATGTTGATGTGCTACCTGGGAACTTACGAATCACCAAAGATAATGAAAAAATTATGATAAAAAAGTAATGAAATCATTACCGCCAAATTAATGAAAGCAAGTGCGTTCTCAAGGTATGTTGCGTTAATGAGAGAAATAGTACATAATTCCATACAATGGTAAACTTTGCTACAGAGACTAAAAATAATACAGAGGAAAAAAAACCAAGTTCCACTGAAACTGAGAATGTATCCACAGTTAACCATTGTATGGAATGATATACTATTTCTCTCATTAACGCAACATACCTTGACAACGCACTTGCTTTCATTAATTTGGCGGTAATGATTTCATTACTTTTTTATCATAATTTTTTCATTATCTTTGATGATTCGTTAGTTGTTACATGATTACTTTGGAAAGGGAGCTATTTTATTAATTCGTGCTATCATACATCGTCGATGTTTTGAAGGGGGGGGGGGGGGGGGATTTCATTTCTTTTTTCGTTAATTTTCTTTCGTGCTCTTTTGTCAGATAAATATGAAACATTTTTTTAAATGATAGAATGTGGTCAGTTATTATTATTGCCGAGTTCGGTTGTGTATTGAACTGAAGCGTGATGTGAAGCTTATTAATATTATATATTTATTGTATGGTTTGTTATCTACTTACTTCTTAGTGGATAGAAAAAAAATATGCAACTGTACGCATCTGAAGCTCAAGACCGACTGCCTTTCGGGCAAAATTCCGTACACCGTGAGATAAAGGTTCGACGAGGTACCGACATATGAGGGCCTCACTGCAAAAGTGGTGTAAGTCACTTTTTTGCCATTTTAAGATAATGGCGAAAAACGTTATCTACATAATCAAATGTGTTAGCTAGAATAGTGGTATAAGTTATACCTTCGTTCAAAGGTCCATAGGATGGCAGCACAAATACGAACGGCACATTACAAACGGCTACAAACGGCAACATTTCTATTAAATTCTTCTGTTTCTTGAAATGACTTACACCACTTTTGCAGTGAAACCCTCATATGAGGGGCTGAGAAACATAGTGGTGCAAGTAAGCAAAACCTAATTCTGCGGAAATGAACCTTTCGAATTAGTGCTAATAAAAAACTAAGTTACGTTTGTATCGTGTTTCAAAATGGTATGGATGATTAAAAATGTATCAAATTCTATGTAATACGTCTAGTGGGTGAAAACAATGAAGGATAAAAAATTGTACTAACACAAAATGAAAGAACAAACACTTTATTATTAAGTCTACTGATCAACATCCTCCTCGTCGTCAGGCAGTGGATCCGAGTCCACAACGTTTGCAGACGTACTTATGTTTTCAAAAAAATTGTGGTGGATGGGAGGAATGTATTTTAGAAGAGACAGCATATCTCTTTTCTTTAAGTGGTTCATATTCCGCGGACCAGAATACATCGGCGCCTGCTCAACATTCTTCAGGAGTCTGGGTCGTCTGTCTTTAGTAGGCCTAATGTTGATTTCATGAAATTGAAAATATCCTCATTTAAGGTTTCTTTATAGAAGATGGTAAATGGTTTTTCTTTTTCAAACCTCAGTCACTGTATTGACAACCAGTTTACCGCTGCACCACTTTTATTCTTGTCTCGTTTGGTTATAACTTTTTCTAGTGACTCGGTGCTAAGCAAATCCTCTTGTGGCATTTCGATTAACATAAACTTCTTACTTCACTGTACATTTTTTATAATGCTATATCAGTCATCTGGAACAAAAATAGTCTTCTCTCTGCTCTCCTTCTCCACTAACCCGAAATCGCTGTCATTAGGTAGGTAAGAATGTCCTGATACCATAAATTTGTTGTCTATTCTATCAACAGAAGATGACTCCTGTGTTATTTTCATTAAAGTTAACGCAAGCTTAATGTTTCGGTTTTGACCAGTGCATGAGTCGCTGTAAATTACAACGTACTTTTTATTCACAACGCTGAGGTGTTTTTTTACGCAAGCAGCTACTTCCTGGGAACCTAGTGATGCTATAGTCTCGTCCCAAACGTACATATACCCAATATTGTTAGCAACATCATGTACCCCGAAATTATAGCAATACATGTTGCGCTTATAGTATGCCTCCGAGACCGATAATTTTGGAAATGGTAAGGCTTTTTGTAGATCGATGGTAATGGTCTATATTTCGGAATTTTCTTTAGCATCTTCTCCGTCTTCTTTCCAGCTAACTCTAGCCTTTTCTGCCTTTCTCAAGTGTAAATCATGTTCCATTTCAAGTTCACATTTCTTTTTTTCATTCTCCTCCATATCTTTTAACTGTTTGTATTGATCACAACTTTTACATGTATCCTGTGTTGGTACATGAAAATGTAAATTACATTTTGTGTTAAATATATACCTATACAAGTATTCTTTGACAGGTTCGTAGTTGTTTGATCTGCACCATTCCACATAAAGGCTAAACATCTTTCTCAAGTTCAAAAATCAGGGTTGAGATATTTCCTATCCGGGTTATCATGTCGAGAATAGTGGCTTTGGCATGCTGAAAATAGGCTGATATATTCTCTGCAAAATTGTCGTTGCTCTTCAGAAATTTTCTGAGCGGCTTTATGTTTTCCCCGGAGGTCCTCGCCCGGAGAGTGGTTTATCTTAAGTTTATTGATGGCTCTTGTAATCCTTCCATCAGAAATTAGAAATGTCTGTAGAAAAAACTTCTTGCAAACTCGGACTGTGATATTCGCCTTTTGTAAATAATATCGGTTTGAATGTTGTTTATTGCCCCTACTGCCATTAACATGACGCATTTGCTTAACTTCTGTTTGGTGAATCAAACCACACAGGTACGCATTTTGCCTCGAAAATTCGGCCATTCCATAAAAATTTTCAAACAGCAATTTCCTTTCATCTTCTGTGACCGATTCGATACACTTTTTTGCACAGCCACAGTCAGTATTTCGAAAAGATTTTTTATCTATCATGGCACCCTTCACATTTACGTAAGCTTTACCACTGTTGCGTAGTCGCTTTGCAGTTTCTCTTTTGGATCTTTTTCGTTGGCATTTTCGAGATTTCGTTACACCATCAGCTTCCACTGGCGGTGAGTGTGCTCCCACAGCTACAACAAGATTATCTGCCATGAAGTCCTCTGCAACCAAAGGGTCTCGCCGTATTTCCATATGAAAAATGCCCCGGCACTAATTAACTTCGTTAAACTTTTTATTTATTGCTTTTTATCCAAAATACCTCCACAACAAATTTCAGACCTCTAACTTCACGTACAAGGGAAATAGGGGGTTAACAACAATTAACGTTACTATTTTTTTTCTCTGGAACTATAAAAGATATCAAAGTCGTTCAAAAACTAAATTGTAGGTATTCGTGAGTAGTATATTATATATTTTTTCGACGGCATAAAAGCACTGTTTAAAGGTGTAAATTTAAAAAAATAGTTTTTGCAATGGAAAATTTGTAACAATTGCTGGAGATACACCAACCAAAAAAATCATATAGAATCATCAATTAGTGAGCTGTTATATAAAAAAATTGTCAAATAGTTTAATTTGGTGGAAGACAGTAAAAAAATTGAAAAACCTTTAACGCGTTCACGCCGGCGCAGCGCGGTACTCAGTGCCAGCGTGAACGTGTTAATTCATATTATATTATGTATATTTATTTATTAATTAATTATGTATGCACAATATCTATATTGTTTTATAATATACATAATATACAATAATGTGTACAAAAAACAATAATTCGTATGATTTACATAATCTTGGTAGATGAGTTGGTTACATCAAATATAGTGGTAAATATTTCGGCACGTCTAACGATTTTAGATTTTTTACATTTAGCGGGTACGTGACTAATAATAAATTATAGCAGCTATATGCAAACTGCATCCTACTGTCCTACTATTAACAGACCCTGTTCATGACTTTAGTCATCATCACTATTCTCCTCAACGGTGGTACATAATGTGGTTACGTCAAATATATTTGTCAATATTTCGGCTGGTCTAACGATTTTAGACTTATAGCGGCTGTGTGACAAATAATAAATTATGGCAGTTACATGCGAACAGCACCCTACAGTCCTACTGCCATTAGCACAGTCACAAGTGTATCTTAGGATACCCTTGTAGCTATTCACGTTTGTGCCGATATTCAATGTAGCACTGGTACATTTTACTATTTATATGGCGTGAACGAACTTTAATTTTGATAATATTTTCAGAGTCCACTAAATATTCGACATTTAAAGTGTTCTCGTCATCCATTATTTCCGCGAGATAACATATTGCTTGTGACATTTGATGTGCCTGTAAATAGTATCTTGAGATCGTCTTCAGTAAATTCCGGAAAATCTATTAGGCATGTTGAAGAGAGTTTTATGAACGGTTTTTTACGGCGATTTAAACTTTGCGTTTCAACCACTGTTTGCAAAGTATTTTGCTGGACTGTACGCTCTTTCATATAATTAAGTATTTCGTCGGCAAATTCCCGATCAGAATTAATCCTTTTTCCAAAAGTATTGTTTAAAAATCCAGCAATTCGGCATAAAGATTTTACTACAGGCAATAACTTGTTGCCTACTTTGTTATGTAATAATCGAAATTTTTGGCCTATGGCTCCATGAACAGCCTCGACGACCCACCTTACCTTGGTAACCCACCGCGAAAAATTTTCTTCTTCAGTTGTTAATTGTGCACGAGAGATTACCCTTAAGAGCGGGCATAAAAACCTTATATCCTAGATTTTCCATATTCTCTACAGCATCACGAAAACCTCGATCAACAAAGCAGAAATAACCACGTTGCAAAAGAGACTTTAATCCATTTTCTAAAAAGGTTTTCATTATAGAGGCATCATTCATTGTACCGTTGAATGGTCCTGCTATATTAACTATATAGCCATTTTTGTTGTGCAGATGGTGAAAGGTTTACACAGTGGAACTTTTTTTTGTCCGGAATAAGATTTTCGTTGATAAGCATTATTTCGACTTTTTTCATGTCTAACATATGTTCCATCAAATATTAATGCCAATGTAGATTTACCAATATCAACAAATCATTTCTCCCCTTTACAAGCTGACTTAGCATTCGAAATATAGCGGTACCTATCTATTAGAGTGTGTACTGCGAAAGACATTCGTTAATTAGACTTTTCGGGAAAGGCGCGGGGCTACAAGCTCATTAGTATCCTAGATTCACGGAAACATACCGCCTCACCGTTGTGACTGATGGCGAGATTGACTCTAGATTAGAGAGGTACATAGATCGCGATATCGAGTGGTAAGAACCGACATGTAGAAGTTCGTTTATTGTGCGACGGAACAAGGTTGTTTGGCTATATTTTCGTTACCTATGGAATATTTTTATCGTAAATGTGTGAAGAAAAAAATCCCAGCAATAGCCAAACGTGAAAGGTTACAAGGATGTAAATACTAAGGTACACTACTTTTGATTGTGCTAATGGCAGTAGGACAGCAGGATGCAGTTCGCATATAGCTGCTGTAATTTATTATTAGTCACGTATTCGCTAAATCTAAAAAATCTAAAATCGTTAGACCTGCCGAAATATTTACCACTATATTTGATGTAACCAACTCATTTACAAAGATTATGTAAATTATACGAATTATTTGTTTTTTGTACACATTATTGTATATTATGTATATTATAAAACAATATAGATATTGTGCATACATAATTAATTAATAAATAAATATACATAATATAATATGAATTAACACGTTTACGCTGGCACTGAGTACCGCGCTACGCCGGCGTGAACGCGTTAAAGGTTTTTCAATTCTTTTACTGTCTTCCACCAAATTAAACTATTTGACAATTTTTTTATATAACAGCTCACTAATTGATGATTCTATATGATTTTTTTGGTTGGTGTATCTCCAGCAATTGTTATAAATTTTCCATTGCAAAAACTATTTTTTTAAATTTACACCTTTAAACAGTGCTTTTATGCCGTCGAAAAAATATATAATATACTACTCACGAAGACCTACAATTTAGTTTTTGAACGACTTTGATATCTTTTATAGTTCCAGAGAAAAAAAATAGTAACGTTAATTGTTGTTAACCCCCTATTTCCCTTGTACGTGAAGTTAGCGGTCTGAAATTTGTTGTGGAGGTATTTTGGATAAAAAGCAATAAATAAAAGGTTTAACAAAGTTAATTAGTGCCGGGGCATTTTTCATATGGAAATACGGCGAGACCCTTTAAAAAATGTCTTATTCGCTCAAGAAAATATTTGCGAAAGTCCTAACTGGCACTTAATTTTAGTGTCCAAACTATACAAATGTTGTGTTTATTTAAGCCAAGTTAACTGAACTACTGAGGTTGCAGATGAAAATGGATAAGAATGAATATTATTAACTTACCTGGCGCCTCAGATAAACAGTCACTCTCAGAAGATATTTCGTAATCCAGATCCTTAACACTATCATCACTATTGTCAATCCAATCATTGTCAATCAACATTTACTTGACGAGGCCATTACATTTATACACAAAGTACACAGATGAATTGTTGGAGTTCCTTTACTCGAGGGACGAGCGGATAGTCTCGCCAATTGCGCTCGAGAAAAATTAAATACTGCCCGTTCGACGGTTTTTCTAAGACTGCTTTATTTTAGAAAACGGGAGGTATTTCGGCCAGGAAATATAGGGAGTGGTGGAAGGTTGTAGGAAGGGAAGTTTACGCTTTCGTGGCATGGGAAGAGGGATTCCGAGTTTTTAGCAATAAAATTTACAGCGTGAGAGTTTTACGGGGCGACAGGGCCTTTTTGACTACCTAACTCTAGAAACTTTAGAACGGGATACCTACGGAGTAGCATAGGTACACAAGAGAATTACTCAGAATTATATTATTTAATAATAATTCGTGATGAGCACGACAACCAAATCCACATAACCTTATAATCTTCTTTTGAATAAACGTTTCTGAACATAGTGGTGTAACTCTGACTTACACCATTATGATTCAGCGAGTTTAGCTCTAGTCGTTTACAACACAAAACTGATGGTGCTTTCTAGTGAAAATAGTAGAAACATGAATTATTTCGAAATGTTTCCAAATGAAGCTTGTGATTCTGAACCAGAATAGTGGCTTAACACAATTTCTTATTTTTGTTGACTTACACCACTATGTTTCTCAGCCCCTCATATGTACCTCGGGGTACGGAACGCTGCGATAAAACTGGCAACCGTAAGGGCCTTTGCACACGACGTTTTTTAAACTAGCTGACGACGCGCCTTTTTGATGAGCGCGTTCGCTGCGCGTCATCAGCACGTATTAGCAGGTTGTATTAGCAAGGATCGTGTGTAAAAGTCACAACTTGCCGACTGCCTTGCGTTTGCTGAGCGTCCTAATCGCGTATAACGCGCGTCGTCAGCTAGTTTAAAAAACGTCGTGTGCAAAGGCCCTTAGTTGTGACATAGGCAGGGTTCTCAGGTAAGGAGACCCCTGGGGCCCCTTCCTCTAACTCAGTCGCAAGAGAAATGTATACGTTTCTTAGCGAGTAGACCAATCAGGACCCCCACCACAACGGAATACTTGATCCTGATTGGTCTATTGGTTAAGATGCGTATACGCAACTTTGCGAGTGAGTTAGAGAAAGGGGCCCCTGATCGCTTTATCGCGTAGTTTCCGACAAGGCGGAGAAAAGAGCGGCGTGGCGCGTCACTACACATTCATTGTTGTCAGCCAACGTATCGCGTGTTAACAGTTTGAAAACAATTGAACATCGAGTTTCGCATGTAGAGCGCACTCAATGATAATCGGAAAATCGGTAAAAATGTTTTCAGCCTAGATGACTGATTTAAAAATTATGAATGATAAATAAAATCACGAACACATGTAATGATTTTATAATTAATGTTTCGATAATATTTACATTTTCCCCAGAACAATTCGTTCGTGAAAGAAGTCACAAAAATCGTAAATAAACAAACTATGCGGTTTATTCACCGTTTCAGTAATTTTAACGAATCGGTGGAAACCGGATATTATGTTCATAACATAGCATTCGATTTGCACCGATTTGTTAAAATTATCGAAACAGTGAATAAACTGCACAGTGTTTACGGGCTGTAAGCCAACTCTAACTACCGACTCGATCTCTACCGGTATAAATGAAACATTTATTCTGGTCTTTATCAATCTATCATTAGAGAATAATCAATGTATATGGTGTAACTAAGCATAACTTTGGTTATAACCATACATATATTTATTGAGAAAATTCGATGTAAAAATTGAGGGGTGGAGGGGGCAGACATAAAGATACACGGGTTTTCGCTGCTCACTTTACGCCGCTTGACTATCACAGGCACACAAAATAAAAGCTCCTGTTCCCGGAACCAGACCAGTATATCTTTATGTTTTTGAGGTTGCTGAATCCGAATCGGGTGTCCGTTTGTCTCCACCACGTCATGTTCAAGGTCATTTCAAGGTCAAATCCTGGAAAAATAGTCAAATCGATTCAAATTATTATTCCCATATATTTTTGGGGTCGCTGAATCCAAATCCGATATTCGTTTGATCCGACAGGGTCAAATTCAAGGTCATTTCAAGGTCAAATATATTTATTCTCCCAAAAAATGAATTTTTTTACTGCAGATTCTGAAAGAACGGGAAATTTTACGTCTAGATATTTATCCAATTTTTTTGATAACAACCCCTAAGGTCATTTCAAGGTCACTTTATATTACTGTATGGAAGTTTCATATGACAATTGCAAAAATAAGAAAATGTGTTTTCACAAGAATAAACTACCACGTCGATATGTTTTCGAAGTCACTGAGTTAGAATCCGAGGTTCGTTTGCCACCAGTATGTCAGGGTCAATTTCATTTCAAGGCCAAATCTAGCAAAAATGTTCAAATCTTTTCGCATCATCACTCCGTTATATTTTTGGAGTCGCTGAGAAACGTGTATTTTATATTTCACTCTGCTACTTCTTCATCGTTTCGCCTTCTTTTATAACTTCTTCAAAATCTTGGTGGAAACGTTCTCCTTGTTCTTCACTGAAATTGCCAATAGTCCGGGAGGCAGCGACATTTTTACCGTGGTCATTTTACCAAGGCTGGTTTTCATTCACATGATAGATTCCATACTGTGTGTGAGCGAAATGCTTGTCAGCTGCCGCACCGGCGGTGGGGGTGTGTACAGTAGAGCCTCAAACGCGTAAAAAAACTAGAGAAATAAAGTGATATCACCAAAGTTCAATTTTTGTTTATGGTTTATTTACATTATGTAGTTATAAAAAATCGTAGTCAGCTGGACATATTTCGGGGGGAAATGTGTCAGCTGGGACAATAAACATGCAGCACGCCGGCTAAAGAGGCTGCGACTTTATCGACTTTTCCCCCGCAATTCGGCTAGCTGACTTTTATTTATATTTAATACAAGTAATACTGGTTCGTGCAGTCAAATTTCAACTTTAGGGCCGGTTTTACCAACACGGTATAAGCGCGGTATAGCGCTATACTGAGAATAACCAGCAATAAGCCTTATGGTTATTCTCAGTATAGTGCTATACCGCGTTTATACCTGTTGGTAAAACCGGCCCTTAGTAGTATAAAGAGACATTATATTTTTTGCAACAAAAGATTCGATGGTTTATTTACATTATGTAATTATAAAAAGTCGTAGTCAGCTGAACATATTTCGGGTGGAAATGTGTCAGCTGTTGAAGTATACTTGCGCAATACAGACGCCACGTAAACTAATACCACCATGCTTTAAATTAAGTTATGTGATTGCTAATTCATTATATTTTATGAAAAACATCGTCAGATAGGTGTATAGTGGGGGTCAGTCCGTTAGCTGAGACAAAAAACATGCAGTGCACCGGCTAAAGAGAGGCTGCGCATTTATAATTTCAGCTGACGACTTTTCCCCCGCAATTCAGAGAGCCGACTTTTATTTATATCTAGTACGAATAATAATAGTTCGTGTAATCAAACTTCAGGTCTGGTAGTATAAAGAAACATGAAATTTATTGTAATGTATTGTATTGTAAATGTAAATAAATCATAAACAAAAATTGAACTTTGGTGATATCACTTTATTTCTCTAGTTTTTTTACGCGTTTGAGGCTCTACTGTACTCACCCCCACCGCCGGTGCGGCAGCTGACAAGCATTTCGCTCATACGCAGTATGGAATCTATCATGTGAATGAAAACCAGCCTTGGTGAAATGACCACGGTAAAAGTGTCGCTGCCTCCCCGACTACAACGTTATCTGGAAATTCGTCCACATGACTGTCCATCATATGTAATTTTAAACTCATGTTACATTCCAATCTCCTGAAATTCTCAACCATGTCAGATATTATTTTGTTGTAGTTCGAGCTCTTATGATTGCCTAGAAAATTACTACATACTTTCTTGAAGCTGACCCACGCATTCTTCTCAATAGAGCTCATTTGAGTTACGAAGTGATTGTCTCTAAACATTTTTCTGATCTGAGGTCCATCGAATACTCCCGCGCCTACTTTAGCATCAGATAGACCTGGAAATTGATCTCGTAAGTATTTGTAACAATCGCTTTCTTTATTCAACGCTTTGACGAATTGTTTCATGAGTCCTAACTTTATATGTAATGGAGGTATTAATACCTTCTTTGAATCTATCAACGGCTGCTGTAAGATATTGTCGGATCCTACAACGAAGGATGTTCTAGGTTCCCAAACCTTTTTCACGTAATGATTTTGTTTATTTCTACTATCCCATTTACAAAGATAACACGGTTTTTTTTGTATAGCCAGATTGCTGTCCCAGAATCATTGTGAGGATTTTAAAATCTCCGCAAACTTGCCATTTGTGGTCATCATATTTTATTGCTGCTAATAGAGTTTTCAAACATTCATACGATTCATTCATAACAGTCGAATGCGCAACTGGTATTGGTGCGTATACATTAGTATTGTGGAATAAGACTGCTTTGAGACTACGTTTACTAGAATCGATAAAAAGTCACCATCGATCAGCACTATAAGTATCGGGCTTTAATTCGTCGATTAATCCTTTGATATTATTACAATAAACTAGAGACTTATTTGAATTACGAGAGAAAAAGCTCCTTCATTTTTTTTCTCTTGTCCTGTAAAACGTTACCTTCGTTTTCTTCTTCAGCAGATTTCTCTTTTTCAACGTAGAAGCACAGTACTCGGCAACATCTTTCGGCAATCCTATGTTACGAATGAAATCGTTCAGTTCTTCCTGTGAGAACAATTGAGGCTTTTTATTCTTACAACCTGTTGGAACGTATTCATGAGAATCATCTTCAGTTTCACTTTCTTCATCATTCGTTTGGCCATCTTCGCTGCCACTTTCATTTCTGCTCATATATCTCTCATCGTCATTATCAGTTTCATTTTCACTCGTGTAACTTTCATCTTCGCTATCAGTTCCACTCATATAGCTCTTATCTCTATTATTATCATCGTACTGTTCATCCTCATTCACACAATCTCTACGCTGATCTATATTTTTTCTTTCAACGTTTGCTTTAATCTCGTCTATTTCCATTCCATCCGAACTAAAATTCCGTTTGTTTGTATTGTCCTCGTTGGAAATAACAGGTAGTATGACACTCGTAACGTTAGCATACTTTATATGTGATTTATTTTTCATATTGTACCCAGTTAGATATGTTTTGCAGAAATAACAATCTTTTCTAGATTGCGCTTTGGTCCAATGCATTGGCATAAGAAAATTGAGATATTTCTTGTCTCGAGATTTATCATAACGATGAAACATTGTGTTACAAGAAGCACAAATGATGTGTGGTACCCAATCATTACCTTCATCTATCATGTTGAAATCAAAACAATCCTTATACATATTCCTTATACGCTCTGAAATACGTTTGCGATTCTTTGATGCTTCATACTTACCACAAACATACCAAAATGAATCTGGATCCTTATTGCATATGTGATCCGAACTTGTAGTGATAGACTCTACAGTAGCCAAGTTTTCCACCAATGCAGAGCTGCGGTCGCTTGATGACGACGATTGCGGGCCCGCTTGCTTACCCAGACCAACCGCCGATACTGGGGTTCCTTGTGAGAACCCCTGTATCGTAACACATTTCCGTGTGCCTGCCATGACGGCTTGGACGCCTTCATCCAGGGATTTTGCCGGAAAAATAAACAATAAAAAAACCGTTGCCCGCCGTCACCCCGTGGAGGTACCCTGGGTGCAGGCACATCACATATATTCGCTGTATCAAATTTACAACGATGAGCTCCAATTCACTGGAATTGAGAGATCACGTGACTGGATATCAAAATTTATTTTGCGGTACGAGAACAGATTTATTCTCGCTCGGAACTGAGTGAGTTGATGCACGGAAAAAAAAAACTTAGCAGATCTCCAAACAGACCTCCGCGTCTTTTAAACGTCAAAGACGGGTACCGCTCAACGGATCATTCGGTCATGGACGCCGATCCGCGGTAATGCATTGAAGACATGAGAGAGCTAGGAAACCGCCACAGGCGACAGCCTTCCGACTGACCGCTCCGCCACGGCCACTCTTACCACAGACCCAAGCCGGCGCGATCGAAGCTCCACTATCCACTCAACGCGCGACCCGGCGTCCTATGAGCGGAAACACCTATAAGGTTATCGAAATATTGACTGAATGTGCGAGGTACCCGTTGATCTGAGAACTCTAAAGGAATTCGAGCTTTCCTTCCAAAAATTAATTCGTGAGGTGTGAATCCGGTAGATTCGTGGACAGAGGTATTGTATGAAAACATACCGAATCTAATCCACTGATCCCAATTCCTTTTTGTGCAGTAATGTTTCAGATACTCAATGAATGTGTGATGAGCTCTTTCTAAGGATCCCAAAGATTGCGGGTGAAAAGCGGTTGATTTTATCTGCTGGATTTTAAAGATCTGGCA
Source organism: Xiphydria camelus (assembly GCA_963678675.1). NCBI lineage: Eukaryota > Metazoa > Arthropoda > Insecta > Hymenoptera > Xiphydriidae > Xiphydria > Xiphydria camelus. Next base: position 22,098,024 of record OY783193.1, on the reverse strand, counting down.
GAAGTTTTTCATGATGTTACTCATAAAATTGCTTCCTCGATCGGTATGTATTGCCTTGGGACAACCGAATCGAGAAATAAATTGTTCAGCGAGTGCGAGGGCAACTGTGACTGCATCGATGGTGGGGAGAGGGATGGGATCCGAATAAACTTCGTTAGGTTGTCTTGAAGAGTTAGTATAAGTACCGATTTCCTTTCTCGGTAACTGGTAAGGGACCGACAATGTCCATTTGTACTTTATCAAAAGCTTGATGCGGAGTGTCGGTGATGCGAAGGGGCTGCCTAGTTTTCATCCTAGCGAGCTTGTTCGTTTGGCAACTACTACATGTACGAACGAAATTAATGATATCCTGCTTCATCCCTTTCCAATAGTATTCGTCTCTAATTCGATTATAGAGCTTGGAGATGCCTTGATGTCCACCTACAACCGACTCATGGTACTCTCTGACGATAGCTGCCTGTTCGTGTTCGGATGGAAATTTCAATTCGTTTGAGCAAACCGTAATTGTATATCCTTTATTGAAGAAGACCGTTTGAAAGATTTTTTCTATGTTTACCCAGGGGAGTTGATCTAATCTATTTCGATTTTTTGAAACGCTACAGGTGAAGATACCAAGGAAATCCATTAAATTTTTCAAGCTTTTTACGCATGACTCGACGTTGACTAAATTAGGATATTCGTTGGACGAATTTTTAACAAATAAATGGAAGACGTGATACTTATTGGATGGAAGAGTGGTTGTGTCACCTAAGCTGCCAGGGATTTTCTGCAAATCGTGAAAGGTAAACCATTGTGTTTCGATCAAATCTTTGCTTGTTTGAGACGACAGGTCGTAATCGATAGAGATGAAATATACAGCGTGATCGTTTCTCGGGGCCAAGAAATCTTTGGTGTAGACAAGGCATGTGGCTGTGGAAATCAAAAGGTTGCGTCTCGTAATTTTGTCTTTGTCAGTACTGTGAGAATCTTTGTCGTCAAATAAGTCATCGTGAACAGTTATTTCTCGATGTTCTCCGCAGATACTCCGGGGAGGGCTGACGTCATCTCCCCGCTGACGTGTGCTCCGGAGTACCGGGTGACGGCACACGCCAGGAACTCCCTCGATGTTTTCTTTAAAGCTGCTCGATGTATCTTTAAAGCTGACCTGGGGGAGGGCTAACGTCATCTCCCCCCCTGGCGTGTGCTCCGGAGTACCCGGCGACGGCACACGCCAGATATTCCCTCGCTGTTCTTTAAAGCTGACCTGGGGGAGGGCTAACATCATCTCCCCCCCTGGCGTGTGCTCCGGAGTACCCGACGACGGCACACGCCAGTTATTCCCTCGATGTTCTCATGCAAGTGGCGTAATTATTCTGTCTTATCCGTCGACATTGTCTCCTCTAGTTTCGTCAGGGAAGGAGTTTCGTCAGAGGTACTGTTGTCTGCGCATCTACGAAACATGACTCTCGTTTGACGCATCCAGCAGCATTGATCTGCCGGGTAACGAGACGTAAATTCGTTCAAGAACCTCGGCGGAAGAGCAGACGGGAGGAAAGGTGCAAGATCTCTCTCTTCACACGACAAACGTCAACCACCCATCGACGGAGCGTCAAACAAGCAGACGAGACATGCCGCGCACGTTCGAAATGCGAATAAATCTGACCTTACGACCTTTGCGCAACGCGCCGAATAAGCGGGCGATGACACAGTTGCGAATCAAAAAGATGCTGAGCACACCCCACCGTACACCTCTCTCTCCCACCTTTCGTCGATCTCGTGTGAAAGATACGAACGAAGGTTGCCTCGTTCTCGTCACACTGGACGCCGAAAATCGGCGCTCGTTCGAAGATTACAGATAACGTCGAGCTCTCCTCGAAGGAGAGTGACGTGCAGACTCGGCGTTCGACGCGTATCGTGTGTGTGTTTGCACACGTACGACTTTGCATTTACTTCAGTTACGTCTGCTCAAGTTGACAAATTTTGTATTTCTTGTTTGTGGATCTGTGGGTATCGATATTGTTTGTGTTGATTGGAATCTCGTCCGTCGTAACGACTTTAAGTCTCAGTACCGTGGTCGAACCTAATTTATCTCCAGAAGATAAAATTGAAAAGGAAAGCTGGCGATACACTCCAAGGTGCTGGTCTTTTCGATTTCGGAGGAAGATCAAACGATGGGTGATTACAAAATTGAATTTCCTGATTACCTAAAATCAATTGACTGGGGATATTGGCATGGAAAGCGATTACTGCCTCCTGCTGGGTCAAAAAGGACATGCCCAAAATACCTATTTGTTGGATGGGGAAGTCGCTGTCGACGACCTGAAACCGTATGTCTACGCTTCGTATTGTGATAAGGATCTAGCCATAGGTCCGCACCGTGCCGGAGCCGATTTCATTAAGATGGCAAATTATTTTTGTGTTTATGTCAATATCCGATGTTAAGGCATTTTCTTTAATTAAATTTAATTGGGAGCTGGTATCGATAAGAAAATATCCAAGCCCCGAATGAAGGAATTCGTTGTCCAAAATAACGACGGGGAGCTGTTCTATCTTTTCTGAGTTGAAATCGTAATTAATTCGGTAGCTTCTGGATGCGCTTTTATTATCGTGCTCCTCAACGCGTCGTTCTGGGGAGCAAGCTTCGCGTTTAATATCCTGGTGCTCTCGTTTTCCGTTCTTTCGCGTAAATTAGTGCGGAAATTGTCCCGACGGCAATCCCTGTCCCGCTTCGCGTAGCACTTAGATTCGACGTGCCCCTTTCGTTTACAGTAATCGCAGTGCGGCGGTTCTGATCGCGAAAAATGTTCGCGTTCCCGTCGCTTCCCGTTGTTGCAATTTTTTTAAAATGCCCCGGTTTCCCGCAGTCGTAACAAACGGCGGATAGCTCGCCGTTTGAATTCGCGGCCGAATATCTTACCTCATTCACGTAAGCTATACGAGGTCTACTATATCGTGAGTTCTTCGATTCGTTCAAATTTCGGACGCGCGATCGTTCTTTTTCGTATTCTTCCTCGGTGACGGCGAGGTTAATGGCGTCCTGTAGATCTCGTGGACTCTGATGTCGCACGGGTAATTCTATTCTACTCGTGAGACCTTAGACGAAGCAATTGCACGCGTTTTGTTTGGCTCGCGACTTTACTCCGCGCGCGGTTTCGCCTTCGCATTCGCAGTCTACTGCCTCTGATATCTCAAATAGGAGTTTTTTAACACGATTTCCGTATTGACTAACGGATTCATCTCTTTTCTGGTGAATATTAGACATGCTAGCTTGTAGCGAGTCTTGCGCGGCGCGAAAGCACGTTCTAAATCATCTAGGAACTCGTCTAAATTTAGGTCGTTATTTGAATCGAGTAAGTAAATTTTTGCGTCGCCCGAAATTCTCTGACGAATGATTTTAAATAAGAACTGTCGATTAGCGGGTCTTACCGACTTCCAGACATCTCTGCAATCCTTAGCGAATTGACGTATCGGTGGAGATTTCCCGTCGAATTTTGGTATAAGGTCTGTTGCTATTTTTAATGATAGGTATATATTGTGTTTTATCGCTTTCCCGGCTTGAAATATTCGACGCAGAGTTTCGATCTGATTGTGAAGAATCGTCTCGTAATGATGTAACTGCCGGTGATGCAAAATCGCGCGACAATACCAATGGGTAATTAATATTACGCGACGGCTCGGAGTGCGACACCACAGGCATTAGTTTCTCTACAGTTTCGCGGGATAGGGGCGATATGTTTGAATCTTCGATGACCCAAGAACTCGTAAATTGATTTCGATACATTTTCGCGATGCAAGACCTCGTACAAATCTATTCTAATTCGCTGATTTATCTACGATATAGCCCTACTTGGTCACTCGAGAAATAAGTTTACGACTCACTCGTGCAGCGTCGTCAAGGGATTGGCAATTTCGCGACTTGTCTGCTGGAGTCATCTGTGGTTCGGCGTCGGGGTCCGTGCTCAAACGTTGTCCAGGTGATGGAGGTAGCCGCCGTTGCTCGTGGTTGGGTATATCCAGCTCTCGCCTCGTTGTCCGGTAGGGTTATCCAGGAGTTGTAAATCCCTCTCGCCGTAGGATTATTGTGGTGAGTACTTCGTATTAGTGATGTTATCTCCTATGGTTGCCTGTGGTTTCAGGGAGATAGCGTGCACGGCCGCTGAAACCGCTTCTCCGGCATTCGCCCGTCGTTCCTGGGGAAACCGTATGAAAACCCAGGAAGGAGAATTGGCACACCCCAAGAGGACGTCTTTCTCGGATTGTTGGATGTTCCGCAGTCGATTTGAAGTTCAAAGTTTGCAATAAATTTGAGCACTAGTCCGATCGATGTCCGTTTTTCGAATTCGCACGCACTGCAACTCGCGGTATCCCACCGCACTGTCACCACTGTTACGACCTGGTCTAATCCAGTCCTGGTCGCTTTGAAACGCGAGGCGCTAGGATCATTTTACCGCGTGAATGAGTTACATTCAATCGTGCGAGCGGCGCGAATTACAGTAAAATTCAAGGAAACAAGATAGAAATTAATGCAGAGGTTACCGACAGGATTCAGAGTTTTATTGACTGTAGAAACACACTGATGAATGAAGAGGCACTGATCGGTATACTACACTGAACACATAACAAAACTATACTTCCGCTCTCTTATTTTTTTTTTATTTTTTTTTTGAAGAACTGGCGAGAAGGGGAATCTTCGAAAAGACACCTAAGATGTTGTTAGGGTAGTGTCGGATTTTTACCGACTAAACCCCTCCTCGTAGTTACCAACCCGGGGGTTATAAACCAAGTAGAAGAAGAAGTAGAGGGGGTGAAACGACATAGCAAAAAAGGCCCTACAGCTAGAAGGGGCCGATGGTGCGGATGGCGCGAGATCAAATTTAGACGTTAATTGATAAGTATACAGGGTCTGCGGACTTTGTCCTTGGGTCTGCTGGAGTAATTGATAAGCGCTTTGATAGAAGGGTTGGCGTGGGTCTTGACGGAGTTACGAAGGTTCCCTGCATATTTTATTGCGGCTGAGTCAAGTGACGGAAGTCCGGTTTCATTGAGCAGCTGTTTATTCCTGATGAACCAGGGGGAGTTTAGGGAGCCTCTAAGGAGTCTCATGTAGGTACCGTGAAGTCTGGCTAGCTTCCTAGGATCGGCCGATCCCCGGACGGGAATGGCATAAGAGCAAATGCTCCTAATCAGTGCCTTGAAGGCCCTGACCTTGGTGACCTGAGAGATTTTTCTGTTATTGAAAAATGGTTTCAAGGAGGTGTACGCGCCGTTGGCTTTGTTGCGCACGGATGAGATCTGCTTAACCCAGTTTAATTTCCTGTCAAAAATTACCCCTAAATATTTGACAGAGTTACTCCAAGGGATAAGATGATTGTTCACTGATAGGGGATCTGGAGGGATATTACGGCGGGAAAAGAAGATTGCCTCCGACTTGGCTTCGTTGAGGGAGAAGCCCCACATATGATACCAATCGAGGAGTGAGGGTAAGAAATTATTAACAACTGAGGAGCAGAATTTCTTGGTTTTGGAGGAATATAACAGAGCGACGTCATCTGCATATTGTGCGGTTATGATTTTGCCGTAGGTGGGGATGTAATGACAGTATAGGTTGAAAAGAGTAGGCGAGAGTTTAGAACCTTGCGGGACTCCCGCCATGATAGGTTGCGCATCGGAGAATGTTCGAGCAAGAATATTCCTGATTTAGAAGCGAAGTTAGAACGAGTCTCTCGCTACTCTATCCGAGCCTTGTTTACTTTTTTGTTGGTACGCTCTCGGACGGAGCGCCTAGATCAGTCGCTAACCCATCAATTCAGTCTATCGAAGTCTTTCACCGAGTCGTGTATACCTCACTTCTGTATTAAATATTCTTAAAGTGTTCTCGCGGCTTTCATTGCTCCCTCACCGCTTTCTTCCAGTTTTCCTGTGCATCACTGCCGCAGAAGTGCCTCGTGAGAGCGCAGTTGATTCTACGCAGACTAAGTGTAGCCAAGGAAGTGCATACGCGAAGTGCCTCGCGCGTTCTCGCTCACTCTCTCTCTTCTCAAGATACTCGCGCTCGCTATCAAACACGCTCTCTCACAACTTGTACGCTCTCGCCTCATTCTCAATTATCGATACCAGCGGATGAAACAAACTTTAGTATGTCTATACAGAGAAGCTTTTCCCCGAACGAACTCTGAAAGATCTGTTTGTGAGAAAGGACCATATCAGACCGATTAGGTAGTGAGGGAGTTTTAGCTCATTTAATTTGTAGATTAAGCCGTCATGCCAGACTCTGTCGAAGGCTTGCTTGGCATCGAGCAGGAGCATAGAGGTGTGACGGCTCTTGTTAAGATTGTCCGCGAGGAGTTCAGCTATACGGAGGAGTTGATGGCAGGTATCGTGCCGAGAGCGAAAGCCGTGCTGGAATTCTGGGAGGATGTTAGCTTCGGAGCAAAATATGTTTAAACGGGTTAGGACGATACTTTCCGCAACTTTACTTAGGGCGGGGAGCAGGCTAATTGGCCTGTAGCTGGAGGCTTGGTTGAGAGGCTTGCCTTGTTTTGGGAGACAGATGATTGTTGCTGTCTTCCACGCAGGGGGGAAGTATTGCAACCGCATCATAGCGTTGATGATGTTGCAGATGGCGACGATAAGGATGTGTGGGAGAATTTTGAGGACCCCGTTGGGGATTGAATCGTATCCTGGAGCTTTGTTTCTCTTTAAGGATTGAATGATCATAGCGATTTCGCTGGGAGAGGTGTGAGGGGAGGAAAGGTCATCGAGCCTGAGATCATGGACGGCTTCTGTTATAGTGGTGTGAAAAAAGGCGAATTTCTCGCGGGTAGGAAACGGGGAACATTGTTCCCTGAGGGATTCAGCGAAGATATTTGCCTTGTCGCTGTCTACAGCGTAGGCAATTCCGTCTTTTAGGAGAGGAGGGGAATAAGGCTGTCTGTTCCTGAGGGACTTAATAACTTTCCAGCAACTTCTGGGGTTTGATTCGGCTATGGATATGTATTTATTTAATTTTTCATTCCGAAAGGACTGGAGGGCGGCCCTAAAAGGTTGCGTTTTATAGAGTTTAGATGGGGGCGGAGGGCGGGGTTGCCTGTGCGTTGCAGGTGTCTGCGAATTCTTCTTTTTTTGACTATAAGAGCTCTAATCTCGGGTAGAAGACGGGTGTCGATAGCGCGGAGGGAAATCGGGATGCCAGCTAGATCCATTTTAGATTTAATTTCATGGGTAAGCGAGTCAACGGCGGAGTCGATGTCCTGAGTGGTCCGTATGAGGACATTTGTAGGACGTGGTTTCAAGGTAGAAGCGGAGAGCCAACTAGTTGATTTTTGACTTTGTCGGAGATTCGGAGGAGAGGTTACCTGGGATTTCGAGAAGGACTGGGTTATGGTCGGAATTTAAGGCTGGGATGGACCAGGGGTCTTTGTTTAAAGTTACGTTCTTGGAGATGAAAATGTCTAGAATATCGGGATTTTTAGAACCTGAGAAGTGAGTGGGAACCGAAGGTGCGTCAACGGAGAAACTGTGTATCCTAAGGAGATTGAATAACGTATTGCCTTTCGGATTTTTAGCGCGGCATCCCCAGGAGTCATGTTTAACATTGAAGTCCCCCGCCAGGATCGTAGGAGTGTTTCGGTCAAGCAGGGCCGGAATTTCGGATAGGTTGTTAGCGTCCGGGGGAGAGTAACAAGATATGATTTTCAGAGGATTGTTATTGTGGATGACTTCGATGCCGCAAGTCTCCAGAGAGGGGGTAAGAGTACTAATGGCCTTGTGGCGGATGGAGTTTCGTACGAGGGTGGCTACTCCTCCATGCTTGGAGTTGGGGCGGTTACATCTATAGACGGAGAAATTGGGGATGTAGAGCTTATGAAGAGGTTGTAAGAGCGTTTCCGTGATACAGGCCACATCAATGGAGGACTCGTCGAGGAGTTGCGCTAAGAGGAGCGTTCTGTGTTTCCTGGTCGAAAGAATACCGTTTGCGTTCCAGTTAAGGATGGTGAGGTGATCTTTACTGGAGTTGGACGTTAGGTTGTTGGAGTGCCCATGTGAATTTGGTGGCGAAGTCACGAAAAAGCTCTAAAAGAGTCTGGTTTTGGTGCGGGACGGCTGGGGCCGGGGGTTGTTGAGCGGGTTAGGGCGGGGCAGGGGAGGAGGGGTGCCACTGGTGGCCTGCGCAAACGAGCGAGAGAGTGGAGGAGGAGTAGGAGCGATTTGGGGCGAGGGAGGTACGCCACCCGGGCGGCTATGTGTGAGCGTAGTCGGAGCGGTGGCCGTGGGTGGGGGGGGGGGGCGATGCTCGAGTAGAGGTCGTGTTTGCTGGTGGAGCTTTAGGGCAGCCACGGTGGGTAGCACGGTGCGGTCCGCCGCAATTGGCGCAGGTTGGGGATTTGTTTGCTTTTGCGCAGAAGGCGCAGACCCAGGCGGCATGGCAGTAGTTTGCCGTTTGCCGGAATTTCATGCAGCGGCGGCACTGCGGGGTGATCTTGGATTTTCTTTTCGGTTCAATTTTTACGCTGAGACCGGAAAATGATTTAATGTCGTAGATTTTTCTAGCGGAAGGGGATTTGGCGTCGAGGTAGACGCAGACAAGAGGCCATATATTTTCGCCTTTCCTCATGCGGTATACGGACTTGACTGGTAGGCTCTTAGTTACGAGTTCGGCACGAATATCGTCTTCAGAGAGGGACACCAGAACGCCCCTGATCACCATGATCAGGTCTTTGTCCTGGGGGATTTGGTTTGTAGTGAACTGGATTTTGTCCACGTCCAGTTTGGAAGCCAGGAGACGGAAATCGTTTACCGATTGCAAGTATACTTTGACCGAGTCAGAAGTATTGACAGCACGGCGGAAGGGGATATCCTTTTCGGCCAGGAATTTTTGGATAGTGGTCCATTTGGATTTCTGCTTGATGTAGATGGGCGCTGTAGATGGGCGGAAGGTTTGAGGAGCCATTTACCTAGGCCTCCGGCTCCGAGTCAGAGTCAGACTCCGAGGAACTGACCACTGGAGATCTAGTTTTCCTGCGCTTGGTAGATTTCCGAGACTGGGTTAGCCAGGGAGTTCCGTCGGTCTCCATAACGGAGGTGGATTGCGTCGCGACAGATGGCGAGGAGGAGCCTTGGTGGTTGGCGTACAAGAGGGCCTTAACTTTGGCGATCTGAGCGTCGGAATCGGCAAGAGCTTTAAGGATTCTGGTTCTATCCTCCTCGAGGCGGCTGAGGGTCGCGATTAAGGAATCGACGGTTGGAGAGGGTGAGCTGTTCGTAGGAGGAGGGGATTTCACATTTAGAGCGGTGGAAGCAGGGGTGAGCGTATCTTGAGATGGACTCATATCGGCTGAAGTGAGGAGAGGCGAGTCGAAAGCGAACCGCTCTGGCGGATTTGAGTAGCAAAGCCCTGAAAAGGGCTAGATTGGTTGAACGGCGACTGCCGCCCGGCGGGGCAGCCGCTGTATACCTGAGTGTACCTGATTGTAAAATGGATGGATGGCAGCAGCGCGCCACGGTGATCCTGAACCTTTAGGGGCGGGAACCCCTGGGTGAAGAGGGTCGTGGTCACTAAGCGATCTTCCTAATCTTGAATCTGCACTGCTACTGTCGGACTGGCAAAAGAGTCGTCTTCGGGAAAGCTCGGAGCAACGTTCCCCCACTACGGGGGATCACTGGCGGAGTAGTGGGGATGCACACTCGAAAAACTTTGGCGCCACGACCGCTGGTCCCCTCTAACCTGATTGGTTCGAGTTTCAAATAAAGTGTCATGGACGCCGGATTCGACCAATGACACGATAACTCGGAGGACCAACAGTGCTGGCGCCCTCTGGATTGACCTGATGAATGCGGATCCCCATACATGATCACCGCTACGCGCATGCGACAATGACAGAATGGGAGACGCCACATGGTGGGGGAGCATAGCTCCGAACTCTCCCGAAGACGACTCTTTTGCCAGTCCGACTATATACGAGTGAGTCTTCCGCTCTCTTGCATTCGGTTACGGTTTATACCTCTTACAACAACTAGATAGTGGGGATAGCGTGGGCAATGCGGTACGCTCTAATTGGCTGAAAAGTGGTGTGAACGCGAGGGATGACGCTCCCCTGAGTCACGCACCTAACGGGACCAAGCGGTGGTTGCTCGTACCGTACGCAGGGATCAGAGTTCGTTGCTATTTCTCCGTAAAGCGGATTAAGTAGCCGACGGTTGGCGGTGATTAGCAGAATGATTTCGGTGACGCGTGACGTACTAGGAATCGTCTGGCAATTAGCCTTCTGCGAAAGGTACGGGACTGCGAGCGGATTCCAGCCCCCTGCTTGGCCTTATCATATCCCATCTCATCCCTCGAGTGACCTTCGTTCTACTAGAGTTTATGCAAAGAAATATGCTAATAGCGAGAGTTTCTAATACACGAGTTTTGAATTTGATAGTCCTTTGAACAGCCCGCGTTCTTTAGCGGAAAATACGATGGTTGCCGCTTCATGTAGACTTGTCTAAAGAACTGTCGTTCTACGAAAACGTGACGTAACGTCACAGTTGATGTCCGTATGACCGATGTCCATATCACCTTGAAGTTTACCTTCGGCCGGGCTTGGTGGCCGGGGCGAATTCGAGCAATTTTTACCGGTAGAAGTCGAGTTGGTAGTTAGAGTTGGTGTCAATTCAGGAGATCGAAGCGTCTAACCTCGAAATCATGAATTTGTGAATAATGGAAATTACTCACCATAATTCACAAATCCACGATTTCAAGGTTAGACGCTTCGATCTCCCGAATTGACACCAACTCTAACTACCGACTCGACTTCTACCGGTAAAAATTGCTCGAATACCGACCAAGCCCGGCCGAAGGTAAATTTCAAGGTCCCTGTAACTGTGCGGTTCTAGACGGGACATACGTTATGCGGTATGCCGTATGTCCCACTCTATATTGGCCAGTTTGAAATTACTTTCGGGCAGGCTTGGTCGGTACTCGAATCATTTAATACCGGTAGAAGTCGAGTCGGTAGTTAGAATTGGTATCAATTCGAGAGTTCGAAGCGTCTAACCTCGAAATTATGAATTTGTGAATAATGGAAATTACTCACCATTATTCACAAATTCACAATTTCGAGGTTAAACGCTTCGATCACCCGAATTGACACCTACTCTAACTACCGACTCGACTTCTACCGGTATTAAATGACTGGAGTACCGACCAAGCCTGCCCGAAGGTAATTTCAAACTGGCCAATATGTACAGAGTGGGACATACGGTACAGAGTGGGACATACGGTATCCCGTAAGAAACGCAACAAGCGACATTTACCTTCGGCAGTATTTGCCAACGGTGCACATGTAAAAGACTCAAACACCGTCGGCAAATACTGCCGAAGAAAAATGTCGCTTGTTGCGTTTCTTACGGGAAGTGCGGTATACGGTATATATAGATTATTTAGACAGAGGTACAAGTGTTAGCTGTTTACGGAGCGCGTGGGGAAGCTAGGAGAAAGTAGAGAGTTTTTGGACTGCTAAACTGCACGTCCTGGTTTTCGGTTATCGATTATTGTGAGCATGCGCAAATTTATTCCCTTAACGTTAACACCATCTTATTGAAATTATTTTTTGATCCTGAAGAAGGCGTTACGTATAACGTAAGTGTAGCGGACTACACTATAAGGCGCGTTCGCATAGGCACGCCCGGCACCGGCGACCCTCGGAGACGCGGCCGCTTTATTTCACATAGGGCCGGTTTTACCAACACGGTATAAACGCCGTATAGCGCTATACTGAGAATAACCTGTACGCAAGCGTTTTACCATGATGGTATAAGTCTGGAATAGGATAAACTTTGGAATAAATGCAGGGATAGCTTATCCGGCAGTTACAGCGCTGGATAAGCTAGCTATCCTCGGTATAACCTAACTTTTTGTTTGCGTCTTTATTATTCCGTGACAGAATTACAACCGTGACAGAATCATAATAATTGTTATTAGTTGTGAAATAGAGTTGATTGATGTGCCAGTTTTCAAATCATCATCTGATGATGAAATTGACGCCTTACAAAGAATGAGAAATCCTAGGAAAATACGTGCCCGGTAAGTAAATAAAGGATACATATACCTACTAATTTATAACCAATATCTAATACAAAACTATTCCAGAGTTGACTATTTCGAAGAATACAATGGTTGTAGAATTCTTCACTTGATTTCGTTTGGAAAAACAAACCTGTCAGAGATTATTGGGACAAATACGACATCACATTGCTTCGAGGTCGCCAAGAAATGCAGCAATTCAGCCAGCAACAAAATTATTGCCGACTTGAAGATTTCTTGCTTCGGGATCAATGCTAATTAGTGTAGGTAATCGTTTTTATCATAATGTTAAAACTTTTAATTAGTTACCCTCCACAAAAACAGATTCTCTGTAAAAAAAAGGCGGTATGTTCATTCAGTGCCAACAAAAATTGATACGTAAAATACTCTCCAAAAAAGATTTGAAATCAATTAAGATCGCCATGTTCAAGAGTTATATATAAAAAGTAAAAGGCATCATTTGAAAGGGAAATTATTGTAAATCAAGTGACTACAAAATTCGACTAAAAAAATTTATAAAAAAATTTTAATAAAAAAGAACTTGCCGCGTTTAAGTTTTCATATTTTGTCCACTATACCGAATAATTGGTAGTGCTTGGACGGTGTTAGAGTAATTCATAAATTGCACTGCCGAAGTCAAATTCAGAGAAATTCAGAAGGCCCCCGCCTGATCGGTTTCTCGTACGACATTCGGTATACTGGTGGTATCATATAAGTGTATGAATTTATTTAAAATCATAAGTGCATAAACATCGAGTATAATTCTGTCTCTGAATTTTTTATTTTGAAGGGAAAAAACGCGGCAAGTTCTTTTTTATTAAAATTGTTTTATAAATTTTTTTAGTCGAATTTTGTAGTCACTTAATTTACAATAATTTCCCTTTCAAATGATGCCTTTTACTTTTTATATATAACTCTTGAACATGGCGATCTTAATTGATTTCAAATCTTTTTTGGAGAGTATTTTACGTATCAATTTTTGTTGGCACTGAATGAACATGCCGCCTTTTTTACAGAGAATCTGTTTTTGTGTGTGGATTTCACTACTTTTTGGAATTTATTCATGAGGAGAATACGTACATGTATGAGAATAGCTTTTTATTACTAAGTGTATTATTGCAGAACGAGTAGGTTAGAAGATTTTCATGAAGACTCACGATTTTCTGACATGTCATCCCATACAGGTGCAACCGAAGAGGATCTAGCTCATGTCCTGTCCCTAAAAAGATGACTCGATGGATCGGAGAATGTCAGGCTTGTCACCGAGCGCCTTTCACCCATAGTACTTTCATTGCAATATGCGATTTTCGTTTCAACTATTCCTGCTCTAAGTAACTTTTACTTCTTTCAAAGCATTTACCTTGTACGAATTGTTGATCGTAGGGGGCAACGATCAATGATTGTGACTAATCGTAGACAAATTATTCCTGCGATGATGTTCCAGTTGCACACCAATTGCCTTTTAGTTTTAATAGACGAACTTGTCTACGACGAGTCTTTATTATCGATCGCTGCCTCCTACCACGAACAGTTCATAAAAGGTGATTACCTTGAAAGAAGTAAAAGCTAATTAACGCTGGAATAGTTAAATGAAACGAGAAGCGCGTATTGCAATTAATGTACCGTGGGTAATAGGCGCTCGGTGACAAGCCTGACATTCTCCGATGTCCATCGAGTCATCTTTTTACGGACAGGACACGAGCTAGATCCTCTTCGGTTGCACCTGTACGAAATGACATATCAGAAAATCATGAGCCTTCACGAAAATCTTTTAACCTACTCGTTCTGCAGTAATACTTACAATTAATATACCTGGAAGTTGAAGCAACAGGATTGCCGTACCTTTGGTCCAATATTGAAAATAAATCTTCTCAAGGCTGAATACAACTTGGGCATGTTTCAGCGTACAATTAGCTAGATCCAGCTCGACGAATGAACTATTCCGACTGGTTTTTGGAACGGCAAGTGGACGATCCCTCATTCGTCAGAAGATTTTATGACAGACGCTCTGACAGCTAGCTATTATCAAATCGTTTGGATTTTTTTTTAATAATCAAGATAGTGCACGGAAGCAGTGTCATTTTTCTCTGGTTGCTGGTGTATGAAGAGCAGGAAAGGAGACATCTGTATCTCGGAAGAAGTGGCATCAGATAAGTTACTTCCTAACTGACTGTCTTAACCTCATTTTCATCCCTTATACAGAACAAATATCTTTGTGGTTATTCTATTTTTTGTTTTCAGCGCCATACGAGAACGGGACGGATTGATGGAAATTTGATTTTTCTTCGCAGTCAAAAATCAACCTAGGTAGAAAAGAATTCTCTAGAATTGCGGTACAATGCCACGGTATGAATATCAGGTTCTACCAACATGACATGCTTCGACAAGGTCTGTATCAACTTTAGCGGTATATTGGGGGCACTGCACTAACCCTGTGGCACATTTTTCTATCTGGGAAAGCATATTATTATGGTAGTACAGCTGTACAGCGTTCCGATTATATACCGTCTTCCTGTACTGACAGTATACATGCATTTTTTACCTCTAATATATGCCGGAATTAAAAATCTCTAGAACTCTGCGGTACTATGCCACGGTAGGAATATCAAATTCTACCGACATGACATGCTTCGACAAGGTCTGTATCAACTTTAGCATTATATTAGGGGCACTGCACTAATCCTGTGGCACATTTTTCTATCTGGGAAAGCCGTGGTAGAAAAGTAGGAGATACGATAGAATTGGATTAGAATAATGAAGTAATTATTTTATTATCTTTCCTTTATCGATATATTCCCCCTTTCGTATTATCAAAAGTTCCAATTATATATCATCGGAACGCTATACAGCTGTACTACCATAATAATATGCTTTCCCAGATAGAAAAATGTGCCACAGGATTAGTGCAGTTCCCCCAATATACCGCTAAAGTTGATACAGACCCTGTCGAAGCATGTCATGTCGGTAGAACCTGATATTCCTACCGTGGCATTGTACCGCAGAGTTCTAGAGATTTTTAATTCCGGCATATTGGAGGTAAAAAAAATGCATGTATACTGTCAGTACGGGAAGACGGTATATTATCGGAACGCTGTACAGCTGTACTACCATAATAATATGCTTTCCCAGATAGAAAAATGTGCCACAGGATTAGTGCAGTGCCCCCAATATACCGCTAAAGTTGATACAGACCTTGTCGAAGCATGTCATGTCGGTAGAACCTGATATTCATACCTTGGCATTGTACCGCAATTCTAGAGAATTCTTTTCTACCTAGGTTGATTTTTGACTGCGAAGAAAAATCAAATTTCCATCAATCCGTCCCGTTCTCGTATGGCGCTGAAAACAAAAAATAGAATAACCACAAAGATATTTGTTCTGTATAAGGGATGAAAATGAGGTTAAGACAGTCAGTTAGGAAGTAACTTATCTGATGCCACTTCTTCCGAGATACAGATGTCTCCTTTCCTGCTCTTCATGCACCAGCAACCAGAGAAAAATGACACTGCCTCCGTGCACTATCTTGATTATTAAAAAAAAAATCCAAACGATTTGATAATAGCTAGCTGTCAGAGCGTCTGTCACATTCACCACTATTGAGATTCACTACTCCGATTACACTGAATTTGTACTTTTTATTAACAAGCGCGTCCGAGGATCGAAAAAATGCGAGGGAAATCGTTTCGCGAATGGAAATATTTTATTAATTTTGAAAAATAACTAAACATTCAAGGAATATATCCTCTCACACACTCTCACATACATTTTTGATGGCGTATGCGTGTGGCCGCATCTGTGTACACATTTCAGACCATGGCCCAATATCGCCGAAGACAGGCGGAATTTTTGTGAGATTTTGACGTATATATATCGCCCGAGAAATCGGATTCTGGACTTTTGAGGCGCGAGGGGCGTGGCTTCGCGTTGCTAAGGAAAAATCTCTGTTAATATGTAACTTACAACATTTACTCTGGTCTCTATCGATAGAGAATAGTCGATTTATATGGCGTAACTAAGCATAGTTTTGGTTATAACCATATATTTATGGAGAAAATTCGATGTTAAAATTGAGGGGTGAAGGGGGCAGACATTTTTCCTGTAAAGATACACGGGTGCTCGCGGCGACACCGCTGGCGGCGTCGTTCTGACGACTTGAATGAACATGCCGCGAGACACTACCGTGTCTCTTGATTATTATATGCCGCCACCTTTGCAACTTCCGACGACTCCTAACATCCCGAGGAGAGCTAGTTCACAGGACTACAAGTTCGTCGATCGGCATAAACCGCCACTGATCTCCCAGAAATCAATGGGTGACATACTGAAAAACCTCGACAAAGTCAAATTGAAACTCGTCACAAGGTACGATTAAACACTTTTATCGCGGTAAACTTTTAATTCACCAGGAACAAAGAGGAGTTTCGCATTGTCAGAATGTCGTGGCTGCGAAGGATTGATTTTGTTCACAGTGGGCTTTTAAACGTGTTTTTCAGATCGCCGGGTGGGAGACCTTTGCGAGCCAAACGAGAAAATAGCTCTTACAACGACCTTCAAGAGATCTTACGGAAACGATATATCGCAATGCAATCGCCGGACAGTAGAAATTCCACCGCGACGTTGACGTTCGATAATAATTCGTTCTAGATTAAAAACTCGATGATGCTCAAGTTCTCTAGGTCGCAGCATTTTCGCGTCGGTCGGTGCTCCGAGGAATGGCTATTGTAGCCTTCCTTTCCACGCGTGCGATTGAATCATGATTATAATTTTATCTAAGTCAGAGCTCTGGAGAATCAAAATTAATAGATCTCTCTTCTTTTTTTATAAATGAGTCTTTCCTTGCTAGGTAATTTCGCGCGACACATTATTTTAGATTATAGTTCTTTTTTAATAGGAGAATTGAAGCTCACAGAAACGTCGGGAAAATTTTGTTTTCTCTCTTCACTCTTTTACTCAGAAAATGCAAGTTTAAATTTAAAATTTACGCACGCGGGTCTCTAATCGCGAGAATCTCAACGGTATCCAATAATATCAACCAAAGAAGTCATCTACCATTGCATTGTCTTGTATAAGTACAGTAGAACGCCGATTATCCGAATCGCCAATTATCCGAATCAGTCCTAAGCGTAATATAAAAAATTTAAACCAAGTAATTTTTCAATAAAAACATGTTTTGTGGGGATGCACGCGGGCGATGCGGGCGGTTGAACTATAGCGCAACCGCCCGCATCGCCCGCGTGCATCCAGGACGCAGCCTAACATTGAATGGTCAGTGAACTCCTCCCTCTCTCATTGTGCGGATCGCTGTTTGTGTCTATGTGTGACAGTTCGTTTTTCTTCATTACCAGTCTATGTCCGATTATCCGAATTTTCGATTATCCGAATCAACCCCGGTCCCAATTAATTCGGATAATCGGCGTTCTACTGTAACATTTAAATTTATCTAGGTAGACATTATACCTTTCTTCAATTCGCGTGATTGCAGAGTTTTCAGGAGCAGAAGTGATACATCCGTCGTACGATGTAGAATATGAAAAAAGGTTAGATTTGCATTGATACACTTTTGTAAGATACCTCGGCACTAGACATCAAGTCGTACAACGCTCTTTGTATACTTTTTAGATAGGGTCGCGTATACTTAAAAACAAAAACAAAAACGTGTACAGGGTACACGCAACAGAAGTGAAACTTCATGCGTAAATCCACGAAATACTAATATTGAAAAACAAAATTAGAAAAAAAACATTGGAACACAAAATTAGAAAAATAAATTTAAGGTGAAAAAACAGAATAAAATATAATCATGCAGTCATGAAGGTGGCGAGAAGTTTTGCGTCTATTTATTTATTGATGATTATACCAATCGTCTGTTTATTTATTGATGATTATACGCAAAACTTCTCGTCATCTTCTTGACTGCATGATTACATTTTATTCTGTTTTTTTCACCTTACCTTTATTTTTCAAATTTTGTTTTCCAATGTTATTTTTTTTCTAATTTTGTTTTTCAATATTAGTATTTCGTGGATTTACGCATGAAGTTTCACTTCTGTTGCGTGTACCCTGTACACGTTTTTGTTTTTTTTTTGAGGTTACCAACGAAGTTTTATATTTGTTGTGTGTACTCTTTACAATGCGATTTCATACGGTAATCCTCCAGTACCTTTTCAGGTGATCGACGCTCTCAATTATTCGCACCCCATCATAAATTTTCATCTTGAGGTAACCCCATAAAAAAAAGTCCAGTGGAGTAAGGTCGGGCGATCGAGGTGGCCACTCTGTTGGCGCTCTTAATCCAATCCAACGAGCTTCGCCAAAGACATCATTCAATAGTTCAGTAACTCTTTGACTTGAGTGTGGCGGTGCGCCATCGTGTTGAAAAATGACCTCCTGATCGTCCATCACTTCAAGAATAGCTGGCAGTATTTGATGTTCCAAGAGGTCCAAATAGGATTGAGCATTTAAATTTCCGTCGATAAAAATAGGACCAACAATTTTATCGCCAAGGATCCCCGCCCATACGTTCACTTTCTGCTTATTTTGCACATTTTGCTCGCGAAGAATATGAGGATTCCAAGCGCACCAGTATCTATGAAAATGTGACCGTACTTCACCATTCACAAAGAAAGTACATTCATCTGTAAAGCAGATACTTTGTAACACATCGGGTTGTCGGTCCATTCGTTGCAGCATCGTTTGGCAAAACGTCAATCTTCTTTGGTGATCACCGCGATGAGATAACGCTTGGTGCGTCTGTCCTTTATAATTCTTGATTTTATTTAATCGCAGCACTCGTTGCACAGTGGATTTGGGAATCCCTGTTTGTCGCGATATCCCTCTAATCGACTGCTTCATGTTGTTTTCCACGATCTGGAGAATGGTTCTTTCAACTACCGGATCTACTTTCGGGCGTCCTGGATTTAGTAGATTCACGGTCGACCCCGTCCTTTGAAATTTTCGTAGTATCACCGACACCGTTGAAGCACTCAATTGGCACTCTGGATGTCTCTCCCGAAAAATGTGTACCACTTCACGGTGTGGTAATTGCACTGCCAACATCACTATCTCCGCCTTCTCGGCCTCGGTATAGCGTCGCATTGTTTTTCAGTCACTGGCGCGCTTACACTGCACTAATGGTGCACAAAAACTACGAACACTATCGATACGGGAATGCTCGAAAACTCCTTTTGCTACTTGAGTTCGCTAAGATGACCTGTCTTCACCTACGGCTCAGATGTACGACAGTGGAGCTCTTTCTCTACACGGCACTTCAACTCTGTACCGCATTGATTTGAAACATTTGAATCACATAACAGAGAACCATACTTTTCAGGAAAGAAGTAGATGCTGTTTTCTAGTTAGGCTATTTATTAGTTTTTTGTCTTTCCTGAAAAGTAAGATTCTGTGTTATGTGATTCAAATGTTTCAAATCAATGCGGTACAGAGTTGAAGTGCCGTGTAGAGAAAGAGCTCCACTGTCGTACATCTGAGCCGTAGGTGAAGACAGGTCATCTTAGCGAACTCAAGTAGCAAAAGGAGTTTTCGAGCATTCCCGTATCGATAGTGTTCGTAGTTTTTGTGCATCATTAGTGCAGTGTAAGCGCGCCAGTGACGGAAAAACAATGCGACGCTATACCGAGGCCGAGAAGGCGGAGATAGTGATGTTGGCGGTACAATTACCACACCGTGAACTGGTACACATTTTTCGGGAGAGACATCCAGAGTGCCAATTGAGTGCTTCAACGGTGTCGGTGATACTACGAAAATTTCAAAGGACGGGGTCGAGCGTGAATCTACTAAATCCAGGACGCCCGAAAGTAGATCCGGTAGTTGAAAGAACCATTCTCCAGATCGTGGAAAACAACATGAAGCAGTCGATTAGAGGGATATCGCGACAAACAGGGATTCCCAAGTCCACTGTGCAACGAGTGCTGCGATTAAATGAAATCAAGAATTATAAAGGACAGACGCACCAAGCGTTACCTCATCGCGGTGATCGCCAAAGAAGATTGACGTTTTGCCAAACGATGCTGCAACGAATGGACCGACAACCCGATGTGTTACAAAGTATCTGCTTTACAGATGAATGTACTTTCTTTGTGAATGGTGAAGTACGGTCACATTTTCATAGATACTGGTGCGCTAGGAATCCTCATATTCTTCGCGAGCAAAATGTGCAAAATAAGCAGAAAGTGAACGTATGGGCGGGGATCCTTGGCGATAAAATTGTTGGTCCTATTTTTATCGACGGAAATTTAAATGCTCAATCCTATTTGGACCTCTTGGAGCATCAAATACTGCCAGCTATTCTTGAAGTGATGGACGACCAGGAGGTCATTTTTCAACACGATGGCGCACCGCCACACTCAAGTCAAAGAGTTACTGAACTATTGAATGATGTCTTTGGCGAAGCTCGTTGGATTGGATTAAGAGCGCCAACAGAGTGGCCACCTCGATCGCCCGACCTTACTCCACTGGACTTTTTTTTATGGGGTTACCTCAAGATGAAAATTTATGATGGGGTGCGAACAATTGAGAGCGTCGATCACCTGAAAAGGTTGATTCAACAAGAATGTGCCGTCATTCCCCGAAATATGTTGCGGAATACGCAAGAAAACTTAGAGGAGCGCATACGATATCAATGTCGAGAGGAAATCAGAGGAGGGCACATAGAACATCTGCTGTGAGCACGTGCTGGACGAGACCCACTACCCTCAAGCCCCAACACCATTCGGCCTTCGGAGTCGCATGCAGCGAGGACGGTAGGGTGGGAGATCAAGTTACACGAAATTCGTAAACCTCAGAAATTGATAAAAAGGTCGTACGAAATTCGTGTAACGTGTCAATTGGCCTCCTCGTGGCATCTCCTGGTAATACTCCACACTGGAGTAGCTGACAATTGGCATACAATTAGTAGAATCACCTACAAACTTATCTAACAAAGTAATACTGTCTCCGGTGTACCTCGCCGACCTCGTTCATTCTGATATTGTTATTCTACATCAAAATGTAAGAGACACGTTTTTTTTTAATCTGCGGATTCTGCGGAGAAACTTTATCCGCTGAGAAGAGAAATACGTATCTCTCTCTTAGACCTTGTTGTCGAATACCATAATAACAGAATGAACGAAATCGGCGAGGTACACATGAAACGGTTTCCTTGTAAGTCACCTTCAAAAGGAAGACGAGCGACGAGGAACGACGGTGGAGAGTAAGGAGACGCGGACGCGGTTATGTATTATATTTTATTATAATTTTCCACAGAAATCTGAGGGAGGTACTAATCCCCAACCGAGCCGCCGCCGCCGCCGCACCCCCCCCCCCCCCCCCCCCCACCTCCACATGCACACAGAAAAACCTCCATCTCCGCCTCGCCCTACTGCTCGTTCAGCCGATCCCTCTCCTCCCAGCGGTGGTACATTGTCTGCGACCGATATCTGTGGAAAGCCTGGGACTGGGAGACGACGACGATTGAACGTAACATTGTTTCAGGAAGCGAAGCCTATAGCGGAACAGAAAAAGTCGCGATGTAGTTGCCTTGATATAAGATATTACGAGCCGTTCCCGCAAATGTCGGTGTAGAAATCGTCGTGTTGTGGTTCTTTATCGTTATTTTTAATTGATCCGATCGCGGGGGCATTTGAACAACGAAGTGGATAGTAATCGTTTCTGTATCAACAAATCTGTGTTCAATTGATATTTTATACTTCATTAGTAGCTCTCTAGATGAGATACATCTATCTCATAGTTTACAGTATAAAATGTCATTTCCCCTGCGGGAGCTAATTTTATGAATGAAAAAATTCTAATAAATCATGATTACACGAAATCCTGTCCCGCTGATTGTGACATCTTGTATGCCTCCTAATGCCTAAACTCTGTCCACTATCCGTCTTGCTTATTCCAACCAAACTCTTCAAGATCGAAGGGGTACATTTATCCAAATATCTTGCGGAAGGAAATACCGGACGAAAAATAGCACAAGCCAGTAGAGTCACTTTCATGAATTAATTTATTAATAATCCATCAGTAATAATGTATGAATGCAAGGTTAAATAACGAAAATAACGAGGAATAACGCGTAAAGCTGATAAAACCTTATGAATACAAAATAATCGGACCGTATTGTTACGAGAGTGTTACAATAGGAAGGATGGAAGGGTTTCGGATCAAACTTCATATTAACAGATGCATTATGTACAAGGATTAAGAGGGAAAGGATCAACGGCGACGAGTGATATAGAAACCGCCTCTAGTTGGAAGAATCCATTGTAATCGAGATTGGCTACGGCACCAGTGTCGGCGTAAATCGATTACGATAACTGCTTCGAGTCACATCCACTTTTTATCCAAAACGCTCAAGGTTCTTCAGCCTTTGCTCATGATCCGGGCTGTCACCGCCATCGCCAACACTGCTCCTTCCTTTTTCAGCGAGTCTCCCGTTCTTCTCCACCGCTCATAATCCTGACGTGATGCCGCTGTCGGGTGTCACAGGAACTCTGCATGATTTGCGACTGGGTGTAGATGGCCCTTTCTCTTGAACTCTTCATACACGTTGCTAGTACTGGTACTGTTTCAGGAACCCTTCGTGGTGACGACTTCCTCCTCTGTCTCGTCGCCTCGTCTCTGTCATTTTTTTCTTCCTTTTACCACACTCTCATTGCAAGTCTTGCTTCGATATTTCATGTTGCCGCCGATGCGTCTTTCTCTTACAGCTATTCGAGTCGGTCTTGGACTGCCTTCGCTTTAAAAGAGTGCCCCTGCCGTTGACGCTGCTGCTGCTGCTGCTGCTGCTGCTGTCCTTGCTGCTACTACGACTCGAATGTCTGGAATCGTTGTCCATCGGAGCGGCCGCGTATCGCGATCGGCGAGATATCATTCAGGAGCTGGTGCGGAGTTGAGCAGTGTCGACCAGCTGCTGCTGCTGTTCGTCACTGTCTTCCACGTGGTTTTTCGGCGTCACTGCACTTTTCTTTCGCACTTTACTCACTCCTTCTGTCGGCGACTCTGCCGCGTTTTCTTTCCATGTCTTCCAATTTTCACCTTGACTCAGACTTTAATTTCATTTCAATTGCACCTTTCGTCGACGAGGCAGAGCTCGACCACTCTGGTGAGGACCACGTTGACGGTAGCCCCTTCCTCCACGACTACCAGTCGCATCAGCTTCTCTCTGCAATTAAATATCAGTCGTGTTATTTGGTTGAACGTCGAAAAGAAACCCGAATTATTATGTCTTAACGTTTCAAACAATTACTCACCATTATTCCAACATTCACAATTTTGAGGTTACACTTCACTTCTCCCGCATTTATCTACCACCCGTTTTTACCATTTCAAATATTTCGCTCGTACGTAGCGCCATCTTCCAAAGCCAACTCTAACTAAAACACTGCCGAAGTCAAATTTCAGAAAAATTCAGGTCGCTGCACCTGCTCGACTAGCCATTGGACATACGGTATAGGTAACACATTTTGAAAAATGAACATTACAATAATGAAACATTTAGGACATTTAAAATAAGTACATTATTTCACTAGAGTAACTGAAATATTTTTAATAGAATTTTCTCGTCTGTAGTTCTATTTAAAATTTGAATTTTTAATTGAATTTTTTTATTTTCAAATGAGAAGAATTCCAAATTCTACTAATGAAGAGAAAATTGTATCAAAAACATTCTATCGATTCATTTCTGATCTGAAAAAGCTCATAAAAACCAAACTAAGAATGATATTTACATAATTCAAAAGACTACGTATTACGGAAGAAAGTAAGAATAATATAATGGTAATTATAACGTTCTATAAGTTTATTTTGAGACAGAGTTCTCCCGTAATGCGAATAGTAAGGCGCTATTAGATGCGCAGCGATATATTGACACCCTAATTAAAGACACAAGTGCATAAAGGGTCCATGTAACATTTGAAATGTTTTGAGATAATCATTTTATATGCACTACAAAATGAAAATATCGAGTATACTTAGATCCTTTATCAACTGTTAACTTTGTTAATATTAATCATTTTGCTAATTTAACCTCGGCATAAAAATTATACACAGCTAAACTTCTAAAAAAAAGCGTTAGAAAATCATTTCTCACAAAAATATCATTTTGACTCTTCATGCACTTGTGTCTTCAATTATCAAATCTCATAACTCTACTTTTAGTCAAAAATGTGATTGTAGTGCTATCTGTTATAAAAAAAGATACTTCATAAGGTAGAGAAAATCATACAACTCCATATAATTTACATCTTAGACGTTAAGGGAATGGTTACGGCGATTTCTTCATAAATTCCTTGTCTCTGATAGGAGTTTCAGTATGTCCACCTCCACCATAGAAGTTATCCTCCAGGAAATCCTGAAATCGAAATCGAGAAAACTGTAGGATCCATCTTTGAAGTTTTTAAGTAAATAGAATGAAAAGAAAAATATAAATAAGTAGGGGAAAGTCTCACCATTTGTCTTCTTGATTCTTCGACCTTCCTATCCTCAGATATACTCGCTTCTCGATGATGTTTTTTTCGTGCTCTCCCTAGTGCAATTGAGGGTTGGATTGCCAAATTATCACGATTGTTTCTTCCGTTCATGGTTTCGAGCCATTCTTGTTCATTCACCTTCTTCTTACGACGACATTCTTTCACACAGCTCTGAAAACTTCATTCTTGCCAAAGAGAAACTGTCTCTCGTGGGTCCGTCGAAACGCTGATTTTCCATCCTTGTATCTAAAAAAGTAATTTTTTTTCTCCTTTACAAATAATCAATTTCCAATACAGACAATTAGGAATACGGACAAATAGGACTTTCACAATAGTGAAGAATAATATTAAACTTTAATAACTTTAAATAGAAAAAATAGTTTTAAACAAAACTTGTAGAGAATTAGAGAAAACTTTAGGATCTTTCTTTAAAGTTTTTAAGTAAACAGTATAAAAAGAAAAATATAAATAAGTAGGGGAAAGTTTCACCATTTAGCTTCTTGATTCTTCGACCTTGTTCTCGTCAGATGCACTCGCCTCTCGATGACGTTTTTTTGGTGCTCTCTCCACACGGTCGCCTCACTTTTGCCAAGTCGAAGGAGATAGGGAAGGTTGTGATGTAGCTTAGAATATGCGGGCGGCTGATACAGCACGGAACGTAGTAACACAGTGTGCCTCAGCACAGTGTGCCTCCTCGGTGCCTCGGAGTAGATTCTCACGGGATTTATTCACGCACTGTTGTTGTTTCGCTGGGAGTGCGAACATAAGCACGGCACGTCGTTGGCGTCGCTGTGGCCGCCATTAGCACGTGTCACTTTCCGTTGCGCGTCGTTTACGTTTCACTTATCCACACTAATTTCCCACTTGTCTCGGTCGCTCCTGGGGCCTTCTCGGTGCCTTGGAGCTCTCAGAGCAGAATCACACGGGGTTTTTACGCGCATTGTTTCACTGGGAATGCAATACGAGGCGCGACTTTGGCGTCGCTTTGGACGCCATTAGCACGTGTCGCGGCCACTTGCGCGTCGTTGGCATTTCACTTCACTACACTAATTCCGCACTTAGTTCGACCACTCTTGCGGGGCTTTTCGGTGTCTCGGAGTCTCCGAAGTGAATTCTCACAGGTTTCACTGGTCTGGTGACTCTCCTGCAGTCGTCAGAGTTCTAGTTAAGCTATCGCCATAGTTAAATAGCGCCATCGTGTGATTTTTTGGTGAAAGTCACTCTTGTCTGTCGGGGAGGGTCTCCTCGCGAAATGTCACTTGG
The DNA here is from genome assembly GCA_963678675.1 of Xiphydria camelus. Classification (NCBI taxonomy): domain Eukaryota; kingdom Metazoa; phylum Arthropoda; class Insecta; order Hymenoptera; family Xiphydriidae; genus Xiphydria; species Xiphydria camelus. The sequence continues at coordinate 22,072,245 of OY783193.1, read as the reverse complement.
TGTGCTCAGTGTGTAGCCACAGTGATTTCCCCTACTGGCGATCACTGCGTGATCCCACAGTGAAGCTACGGTGGCAACACCAAGTAGCGCCACCGCGTGACTTTTTGGTGAAAATCAGGCTTGGCTATCGGAGTGTTATGCCATTGTTATGTCATGAACAAATGTGACGTTACGTCACGTTTTCATAGAGCGATAGTCCTTTGAACAAGTCTACATGAAACGACAACCGCAATATTTTCCGCTACAGAACGCGGGCTGTTCAAAGGACGCTTCGTTTAAAAGACGCGCTATTAGCATATCGCCTTTTTCTTCGCGTACACTCTTGTAGAGTAATGGTCACTCGAGGGATGAGATAGGGTAGGTAGGAGGAGAGAGGACGCTGCAACTTTCTCACGGCTCGAGAACAACGAGAGGCCATAAACCCATTTTTTAGCCCCTTCGCGGAAAACTCTCTCGCCAACGCAGGACGCGTGCATCCGAAGAAAGAAGCATCGACGCATCTGGAAGACGTTACGGACATCCGAAGCCTCCGTCCTCGAGGAAACACCCCGTCGCGAGAACTCACCCCGATTGGACAGGATCCCCCTCCCGGGCAACGCCGGGAGGGACTTGAAACGTCGGAGGAAGAAATGTAGGATAGACGAAAATCGCCCCTTCCTTCCTCGCTCGCCTATATGTTCTTTCTTTTTTGATAGAAGTAAGCTAGTGCAAGTACGAGGAAATGCAGGGGGTGGACTCCGCGTCTCTGGAGAGAACTAGAGAAGACCGAGTAGAGTAGCTCCCAATCTTTTGCGATCAGTAGTCGAAACCAGTCGTCGGTACTCATAGAGTTCTTTGCGATCCGTAATCGAAGTCAGTCGTAGATAATCAGAGCCGCAGCTAGACGCTAAGGTTGAGGCAAGGCTATAGTCGTTCCGAGCTGGTAAATAAAGACGTTTCTCTTTCTTTTATAAACCCTTTCGTTTCTTTCTTTTCCTTCTGCCGATCATCCACGGACGAGGTTGAACGTTAGTGCTTTAGCGGGGCAACGGACCCCAGCGCCGCGACGTCCGCCGGGGAGCTAAGGACGTAACAGCGGTCTTCGCCGCGAGCTAGTTCACGCGGTATTCCACGGGGTGAGTGAGCGGGTTATCTCGCAGTACCTTGACGCGAAAATAAATTTCCGCGTACACCCGGGGACACGGTATCTGTCGCTGGTGACTTTTTTTAAACGTTATTTTTAAACGTACTAACCAATGAATAATTAATTCTCATGCGCTCATTAGCTACGGTGGCGTCTACTCTCGTTAATGAAAGCATGAGGATTATTAATTATTGGTTAGTACGTTTAAAAATAACGTTTAAAAAAGTCACCAGCGACAGATACCGTGTCCCCGGGTGTACATTTTAGCTAATAGGTGCGCCGGGATGAGACGCGCGAGAACGAGTGCCGCGTACAGTGCCACCGTGCGATACGCGCAGACGATTCTGAGTCGATGCATCGTTGAATTTTCAGATAGAGTCCGCGACTGCGCCGATCGGCTGCGAGACGGTTGTGCCACACCGGTGACCCGTAGATGATCACCGAGTGCAGCATGTGTGCATACAATTTGCGCTTCGTCTCACTGGGACCGCGAAGATTCGAAAGGAATCCTGCGAGCGCTCGTACAACTCGTGCAGCCTTATCCTCAGTGGCGACGAAGTACTCTCGAAAGGTAAGATTATATTAAATATTACGCCGAGATATCGCAACAATTGCTTGATCGCGACGCGTTCGCCGCCTATCCGAATGTAACCCGCGTCGCGAGTGACCGCGTTTGTGCCAAAAGCCAGCGCAGAAGTCTTAGCAATGGTGACTGTCAGTCCTAGCACGCGTATTCTTGCCGTCGTGATCTCCGCCTGAAGTTCCTCATTCATTTTAGCTGCATTGAGGCCTCTGCCGTGCGCCAAAATGAGTGTATCATCCGCATACGCCACGAGACATCCCGACACGAGCTGACCGCGAAGGACGTAGTCGAAAGCGACGTTCCAGAGCAGCGGGCCGACCACTGAGCCCTGCGGGACGCCCGCGCGAATCGCACGCGTGTGGATCTCTCCGTCAACCCCACGATACCATATGCTACGCTCCGACAGATAGCTGCGAATCACCTCCACCAGGTAAGCCGGCGTTTCCATATTTCGAAGCTGCGCGAGTATACAATTCCGTGGTACGCTATTGAATGCATTTTTAATGTCAAGGCTGACGGCCTGCGTGGCTTCACCGTCGTTCTTGGCACTCGTCGCGAATTCTTTGACGATCTGCATCACGTCCACAGTCGATCGACGTGCGCGGAAACCGAACTGCGAGTCGGAAAGGCCGCCGCCATCCGGAGTCGTCGTGTCAAGGAATTCGAGTATCCTTGAGTAAACAGATCGGGCGGAATTTACCAGGGGTCACAGCACCGGCGCCATCCGTTTTTGGAATAAGCACGAGGTTAGCGGTTTTCCAGGCGCGCGGAAACGAGCCGTTTCGGTGTAGAGGATAACGAGCGATTCATGGAGATCATCTGTTGCGCGATATAGCCAGCCGCCGCGAACGCCGTTGGGACCGGGAGCAGCACTACTACTGATTTTCTTTCGCAGTGACATCACGGTATCGACGACCGAGACCGCCGGGATCAACGCGGGTAGAAGAGGATCGTGGCGCCGCCTTGCTCTCAGACGCTCGACATCGACCGCCGCCGGTTCCGGGAACAAATCATCGAGGATCGTCTCCAGATCATCCACCGGAATCGTCTCGGTGGCCGGGGGCACAGCGTCCTTCAACTTACGCATGGCAATCCGGTACGCACGACCCCACGAGTTACGCTCGAGATCGTCAATCAGATCGCGCCACGAGGCAGCGCGCGCGCGGCGGATTTCGCGGCGTAGTGTCTTGCGCGCCTCCCTGACGACCGTTTCATATGCGAGGATAGCGATTGCGCGTTCTCTGTCGTGGCGTCGGCGCCTTCGGATTCTCGCGAGCTTGCGTCGGATGTGCATACAATCATCGCGGAGTTCCGCGAGACGAGGGCTCCACCAGTATACGTCGCATTTTTCCCCCGGTGTAGACCATACGCGCCGTGAATGCGAGTTGCCGCGACGTCGCAGGCTTCGCGGAGCGCCTCCGAATTTGCCGCTACGCGGGTGTCAATATCGGTGTACGTCTCGCGCCGGAATACCGGAGATCCGATGTACTTCGCGATAAGCGATGCGCAAAAGAGGTCCTCGTTGAAGCTGATCTTCGACCGACGGAGACCAAGCTCTCTGACTCGCGCGTCCGGAGGACCGTTATCGTCGTCGCGTCGCGTACGCACTCGGAATGTAATGTACCGGTGATCCGAGAGCGTTTCGCATTCAGCCAGTACCTTCCATTCTAGCACTGCTGCCCGGAGACCAGGAGAAGTCCACGTCAAATCGACGACCGAGGAGCCCATTGCGCGCACGCAGTCGGGACCGTTCCCACGTTGAGGAGTCGGAGATCCAGTTCTTCCGCGAAGTCGATGAGTCGTGCTCCGCGCACGGTGTTGCCCCTGCATCCCCAGACGCGAGATCGGCCGTTGAAATCACCCGCGACGAGGAAGAGCCGACCGGGAACGCTGCCTCGTATTGGCGCGTCGATACGTTCGGCGAAAAGTAACACGACACCACGAATAGTTCGCCGCACGAAACGATTACGAAACTGTATCCCCTGTGCTGTTGCAGGCACGCAAGCGACGACGATGCTCTGCGCCAATGGATCTCCGCCAAACCGGTGTGATCAACGAATCAGGCAGCCAACGACGGTCCGCTGGGCCCTCTGTGCAGCTCGGCGAGGATGGCGATGTCGATTCCCCACTCCGTCGCGTGCTGGATGCATAGATTCTGCGCACCCGCGTGCTCCGATTTAGATTAGCCTGGAGGAACTTAGGCATTACGACGAGGAGCGGTGAGAGCGGCGCCAGACGCCGCGGCTACTCTACGGGTCGTCGGTGGACGAATTTTGACAGCCGTGCAGTACACGCTGCCCATGCGGTACGCGAAGGGCGCGCCGATACCCAGGCACGGGAAACATTTCGCTGATAACTTGGTGCACTCGGACCGATCGTGCGGACTCGTGCAGCTGGCTTTTACGTGCCCGTAGCTCCAGCAGCGATAACACTGGAGTGGCCTGTTCTCGAGGAGCTCGACCCTGGTGATCGTCCATCCTATACGCAACTTCCCGGCTTTTTGCCCGCGCGTATGGTGCACTCGAGGAGGAGTTTGACCCACACCGCGTTCACGTCACGTCGACCGGCCTGGATAGATCACGCAGCCAGTAGTCGCCGCGAGCGCCACCGCCACTTCCTCGAGGGTAATGAACACGTCCATTCCGGAGATCCGAACCTCGCCGCACTTCGTCGGTACCGCGACCTTGGCCGCTTCACCGACAATCTCGCTGATTTTGTCCGCCAAGGCGAGGGCGCCATCCTTCAAATTCTCGCCGAGCACCTCGATGAGGTTGCCGCCTGTAATCGACGGCCGGGTATTGAGCGCCGCGATGCCGAGTTTGTCGGTGTCGATCCGCGTTTTAATAGCCGTCAGGACATTCTTGTATGGGAAGTTCGCGTCCTTGCCCGTGATGGAGTCGACCGACATTTCGGGAATCCGTCGCCCCCTTCTTCGACGCGATCGCATCGCCGTTGCACCGGCGCCGGGGATACTTTCTTCCGGGGCGCGATCATCCTGCTGTTGCGCCTGCGGCAGCTGCGCTTGTTAAGTTTGTCGCTGCCGTTGTTGTTGACCACCTTGTAGCTGCTGCTGCGGCGCCGCTAATTGCGCGCCTCCGCCACTACCGCCAGCGCGACTTCCCCGCCTACGCTTCGACGCGGAGAAAATCACCCAACCGTCCGCGTGTCCGGATTGCGCCTCAACCGAGGGAATCCCGCATCGTCGATCCTAACCGCCCCGACGAACTTGTGATTATCCACGACTTTGCACGGTGGCTCGCGACGCGACGCGCACTCCGACATCGCCACCGCAGCGGAAGATACATACGCCTGTTCGGTATCGCGAATCCGCACAAGCTCTTCGCGAATGCGATTCTTCAGCGCTGATAATAATTGAATCAGCGAGTCGTCTACCTGGAGCAGCTGCGTGGATAATTCGCTCTCAGCGAAGGACCTGTCGCCGGGAAGCCGCTGCTGCTTCTTCTTCGCACTCTGAAATGTCGCCGCGCGTTCGTTGTCGACAGAGTCGGCGCCGGTTGCGCCTGTCCTCTCCGTCCGCGTGCTCCGTCGGCCCGCTGCCGGTTCCGCAGTCTCCGGTGATTTTGAGGACACGTCCTCGGGCGGCGAGTGGTATATTTGCGCCGCGACCGTCTTCTTAATTGCTCCCGAGGAAGCGCCCGGCAGGGGATTGTGGGGATTAAGGGAGGGGAGTATAGGAGAGGAGGAATTGCGTTCGACGGTGGCCTTGGACGCCTTTACCGCGCACGACATCTTATCTTTCAGGCGAGCGATCTGCCGCTCCTTGTCCTTCTGGTTGCATTCGAACTTGCATCTCCAGGAACGCCGCTCTGGAGGTGGTGTCGGTCGTCGCCATCGTCGTCTCGGTAGCTGCGTGATGGTCGAGCGCCTTGCTCACGAACATTTTCACTCGGATCTTGCGGATCTTCGCGCTCTTCGTTCCTTTAAGATTGCTGCTTTTTACGCGCACTTCATTGATTCTCGTCAGTCATTGGTGCAGTGTGCGGCCCGCTTCCGCCGGATCCATTCGACAGAGAGCCTCGACGTCAAGTTCCACGTCGGCTCTGTCGCGGCGGTCGGTCGAGCTATCCATCCAGATGCTTGTCACGCTGAGGGGGTTCCCCTTCGAGGACTTCTTCCTCTTCTCGGATGCTCCGAGGCCCCATCGGGATCCTCCACGAGCCCGAAACCGGGTCGCGTCGGATCACTGGCGGAGGTCATCTTGCCACCTGGTTACTGAGCCTCGACCGGCTTTTCGCCGGCGAAGCGAAATTACGCACTTTGCGCACAGTTTATTAGCCCGCACGTCTCGAGAACACTTCTGACAATCTCACGCGAACGCGTAAGATATCGCGAAACTCCAGAAATTTTTCGAAGCCAACACGTACGCAACCTAGGTACCTCAACGAAGGCACAGTCGCGATGGAGTAAAAGACCTGACCAATGATTATTATGATGCGATAGACTTTAACACCGACAACTACAGAGCGGAAGACCTAGACGTCGAGAACTATTGAGAGGTAAACCTCGATACCGAAAATTATAGTGGGGCAGACTTGGATACCGAGATCTACCTATGTATGGAACGAAAGACCTGGCCAATAATAATCATGGGGTGGTAGGCCGGGATAACGAAATGAACTATTTTGAAGTGAAACTTCTTTGCTGAGGGTACTAAAATCGCGCGCGCCGACACGAGAGACCGTAACGAAATCCACACACTCCAGCGCTTCCGACCGTGCCTCACTCATACAGTGCTCTCGACATTGCCCCAATACACCGCTCTCAACTCTGCCCCATTCCACCGCTATCGACCCTGCCCCATTCCACCGCTCTCTACCGTACGTAGACTATCGCCTTTGCCAGGCAAGCCATGTGTCGATTTTGCGACGCTGGAGCGCCAGGCCGCCGTGCGACTATCACTCACGCGGCGAGGCTCACTATTATCGCAACCCCTAAGTAAAACGCACTAATCTAGATATCATCTGTACATCGGTCGTAATAGCGAGGCAGGCGGTATGTTTTGGTGAATGGGGGTTACGATTGCGTTCGCAGTCCCACACATTTCCCTCAAAACTACCTCTCAATGTATCTAATTGTAAACCACGGCTACATCACGGAATTACTGTATCTCTTTGAATCCAATATAATCACCAGTAATATTGTGAGTGCAGTGTTAAATCATTTCAACTAACCCATACGGTTTAAATCCACCACTCTACGTTTTCGGTCACTATTCGTGTCACGCAGTAGTGCCTTCGGGATTTACGACCTCGAGGAGATCTACTCTTGATCGCACATATTATAGTTATTAACTTGAAACTGAAGAAAAATGACGCAAAAATCAATCGCTATTTAGACTGTGCAGAGGGGGTCTGGTTTGTGTCGCTCGAAAGGGTTTATTCGGGCGATGAAAGCTATTGTTCGTATTATGAGGCGACGCACAGAGTATTTGTACCAGAAACGTGGCCAACATTATTTTATGTAATTTATCATATGGGAATGCATTGTTAGGCAATTTCATGTACTTTTTGAACGTTTATTTTAGTAAAGTAAGGAAAAGAACGCAGTTTTTAAAATAAAGTCAAAATTGTTAAGCCATTGTTCGTTGTTTTTCAGAAAACGCTCTTGCTTGTAAGTCGCAGCCACCCACTTTTACTTAAAATCAAACTTGAAATGACTTAAAATATTCAAACTAAAATAAATATCAATATTCAAACTAAAATAATTATCATTGGCTTTAAACCCGTTGTTAATAATATGTCGGAGAAAAGCGGAACTTTTTCTGTTATTATCATTTTAGGGAAACTCTAACCATTAATTTAGTGAAGGACTAATGAGTCGCAATTCCCCGGAACACATACAAAAATATTTATGTTTACAAATTTTACCGGCAATTTGTAAACATAAGTATTTTTGTATGTCTTCCGGGGACTTCCGACTTATTAGTCCTTCACTAAATTAATGGTTAGAGTTTCCTTAAAATGATAATAACAAAAAAAGTTCCGCCTTTCTCCGCCATATTATAAACGACGGGTTTAAAGCTAATGATATTTATTTTAGTTTTAATAATATTTATTTTAGTTTGAATATTTTCTCTCTTCTTTTAAGGATCTTCCGAATGGTTCATGAAAATGACCAAAAAGTCATTATATGATATAATATGCAAGAATGTCCAAGTAAGAATTTGGATGAAAAGATTTTATTTGTTGAGAAAAATGTTGGAGACGATCAAATGTCCAGACTGCGAATTTGGCTGGTTAAATCATGCTTTAAGTCATTTCAAGTCTGACTTTAAGCAAAAGTGGGTGGCTGCGAATTACAAGCAAGAGCGTTTTTTGAAAGACAACGAACAATGGCTTAACAATTTTGACTTTTTATTTAAAAAACTGTGTTCTTTTCTTTACTTTACTAAAATAAACGTTCGAAAAGTACATGAAATTGCCTAAGAATGGATTCCGATATGATAAATTACATAAAATAATTTTGGCCACATTTCTGGTATAAATACTCCTCTGTGCGCTAGTCGCGGATCGTTACAACGGTTTTTGTCCCTCCCAATCTGCACTCGCACACTCATGATTATTTGACTTCATGGAAGGGCGAATTCGGCGAACTCGTTTACAAATCAAAAATGCTACGCGATATCGTTTACGACTTCTCGAGTCGCCAAAACTCAGTCCCCGAAACGGAAGAAGGTGTTTGTTTATGCCTAGTTGTTGATAGTCCTCGCAAACCGAACTCGCGGCGGCAGAAAGTTTATAAATCTCGCAGTTGCCGGTACCTCGATACGCCTTTATTTCCGTGGGAATTCACCCGTACATTATTTCTCAGCATTCAGAACCATTTGATATTTGAGTTTTACCGCCATCACCCTTGGCTAAGTCTCCCATTAAATACCATTTAAAAAATCCCATTGGATACCACTGACAGTCTGTCAAAGGTAAATCAATGGGGTTTTGCCAATGGTATCTTTCCCACTTATACTACCATTCGACATCCCATTTATTTTCCCATTCGTTTAATGGTGTTTTCATACCGTTGACATTACCATTCGTGAAATGGAATTAATTCCCATTCAATTATAATCATCCATTTCCCATTTGTTGAGTGATACTTTACTTAGCCATTTGTCCAAGACCGCCCGTAGCCGCAGCCGCGTCATCTCTGTTCGCGCTTCTTGGTCTGCCTTTCCTCCGCTTTCCTTCTGGCGCTCGGTCGATCTTCCCGCTGTCCCCTCGGCTTCTTCCGACTTTCCTGATCCGACGGCGCCCGAATCATCCTCCCCGCGTGCCCCACCTCCTCTTCCTCTGCCCATATTCCCCTAACCTCACCTTTTCTTTTAACTTTTTTGAAACCCTCCTTTAAAATCTAGAGCAGTCTCCTCTCTCCTTCTGCGTGTTCTTGCTGGCGGCACGCTCTGCTCTCCCCTGATCCGAAAAATCGCTGCGATTATCCTGTAATATCGCTGTATCGGCACTGTTTCCTGCGATCGATCCGCGACGCGTCTAGTCGTAACCGGCTTCCGCATGGAATTCCGTTATTTGCCATTGGACTCCCATTAGTTACCATTGGAACAAAATACCACTTGAATGTTCCCAGTAACTTGCCATTGGTCCTCCATTGGTAACGAATGGGAATACATACCTTTCAATATTTCCCACTGATTTGCCAGTGGATTCCCATTTATATTGAATGGTAGAAAGTGCTAGTTCATTTTTCCCTCTGAATTTCCATTGCGATCCCATTGATTACCTTTAGGTCCCATTCATTACCATTAAACACTCAATGGAAAACTTTGCCAAGGGCAATCCTAGAACTATCGAAGGTTATATCGATTCCAAATCGAGTCTAGTTGCGTACGCGACACCTTCCCCCTTATAAAAAAAAATGTTTCACAAAACATTTTTTGTAAAATTATTCTCGTGAATAATTTCAAAGCCGTAATGTAATGTCAAATCTTAATGTAATTTCAGGTCTTAATATAATTTCAAAACCTTAAGATAATTTCAAGACCTTAATATAATTTCAGAAAATATAAAATTTATTATTCTAGGTTAGTTTGTGAGTTTTTACTGGTTGCATTCAGCAGATCGAGCATAAACCGCTACCGCTCAGTACGCTCAGAAGTAGCGCTCTCTGTTCTGCTGACAACAAGTTCTGGCCGTGGCCTGCGATACATTAGGCGCGTGGCGCAGTGGATTTAAATGATCGACTTGTCGTACTTTAGCTTTGAAAAATCGTACTTTGGGATTGAAATTTGGCTTTGTAAAATCGTTTAGAATCTATAAACTAATGTATTAAAAAGTTCGAAAAGAAACATTTTTTAGTTAGTAATAGACCCGTGAATATGGCCAAAATCGCCCGTTTTCTTATATTTAACTTCAAGTATTTAAAAATCCTGACGTGTGGTATGCAAATTTGAGAGTTAGATTCGTTTTTAGCGCACATAAATCTATAAGAATCACCTGGTTTAGTTCGAGTAACAAAATCACTTTTGTCCGGTGTTATCTCTGGTTACAAAATATTGTGTTGTTTATATCAGTACCTCAGAGCTAAACAGTATTAACTCCATTGCCGGTGGCAAGAAAATGTAATTTTTTCGTAATAATACATAAAATATAAGATGTTCCCTCGCACGACAGACGGAATTCGACACATCGGTTCACACCGCTCGACATCATTCATAAAATACGCCAAAACTTCTTCCGATGGAAGTGAGCGGGAGCGCTGGAGCGTAACTCTTCTTCGCTACAAAACATGGCGACCGCTACCACTTGCGCTCACTTGGAGCGCTCGGTAGAATGCGCGTTCAGCAGATTTTTACTGAGCTGCTCCACAACTGTTGCGGAGCGGAATGATCTGCTGAATGCACCCACTGATACTATCTAGTCTAATAAAAGCTAATTTTAACTTATTGGTATGAACAATTTTTCTCTTAATGCTATTTAGTGCAATCTCGGCATTTAGTTTCCCATGCATATGTACAATCTCATATGGTCCAATCCAACTATAATCAAACTTTGACGTTTTCGGTTCCTTTTTTAAATATACATGATCTCCTTCGTGGAACTCGTGGGGATTTACGTTTCTATCATAATATTTTTTACTCTTTTCTTTGGCCCTTTCCAAATTTCTCGCAGCGGTAGCTTGAGTGTTAGTAATTCTGACAAAAAGATAATCCAGATATTGAATGAAGGTAGGAGGTACTCGCTCTGTGCTAAATAGGCCTTAAGCCTCGTTAGTTGGGTGGACATGCAGCAGAGTGCGTCTCTAGCGGTTGAGTGTGCGTCTCTATATAAGCATTTTGTACTCGCAGACTTCCTTCTGTTTGCCCGAGCTCGCGCTGCCATGCGGTCACCATACTTTTCTACTCTTGTAATAAATCCGTTGTTAAGTATCATTTAACCACTGCAATCGTTATTTGAATAACCAAAATCCAACAGGTTATGGGCCCAGATATACGAGTGAAGTGATATTTTTGAGCTTTAACGCGTTCCCTTGGCAAAGTTTTCCATTGAGTGTTTAATGGTAATGAATGGGACCTAAAGGTAATCAATGGGATCGCAATGGAAATTCAGAGGGAAAAATGAACTGGCACTTTCTACCATTCAATATAAATGGGAATCCACTGGCAAATCAGTGGGAAATATTGAAAGGTATGTATTCCCATTCGTTACCAATGGAGGACCAATGGCAAGTTACTGGGAACATTTAAGTGGTATTTTGTTCCAATGGTAACTAATGGGAGTCCAATGGCAAATAACGGAGTTCCATGCGGAAGCCGGTTACGACTAGACGCGTCGCGGATCGATCGCAGGAAACAGTGCCGATACAGCGATATTACAGGATAATCGCAGCGATTTTTCGGATCAGGGGAGAGCAGAGCGTGCCGCCAGCAAGAACACGCAGGAGGAAGAGAGGGGACTGCTCTAGATTTCAAAGGAGGGTTTCAAAAAAGTTAAAAGAAAAGGTGAGGTTAGGGGAAGATGGGCAGTGGAAGAGGAGGTGGAGCACGCGGGGAGGATGATTCGGGCGCCGTCGGATCAGGAAAGTCGGAAGAAGCCGAGGGGACAGCGGGAAGATCGACCGAGCGCCAGAAGGAAAGCGGAGGAAAGGCAGACCAAGAAGCGCGAACAGAGATGACGCGGCTGCGGCTACGGGCGGTCTTGGACAAATGGCTAAGTAAAGTATCACTCAACAAATGGGAAATGGATGATTATAATTGAATGGGAATTAATTCCATTTCACGAATGGTAATGTCAACGGTATGAAAACACCATTAAACGAATGGGAAAATAAATGGGATGTCGAATGGTAGTATAAGTGGGAAAGATACCATTGGCAAAACCCCATTGATTTACCTTTGACAGACTGTCAGTGGTATCCAATGGGATTTTTTAAATGGTATTTAATGGGAGACTTAGCCAAGGGTTCTTTCGTTTTCTTTTTCTTCGGGAAACAAATTCGCGAAGTAAAGTGTCGATCTAGCCCGCCACGTGCAATAGTGCAATAAGGATCGAGATGGACAACGAAATTTTGAGGATCAAGAAACTTGATGGGCTTGAGAACTGGGGAACATGGAAATTCCAGGTGAGAGTTCTCGTCAACGCGCATGGAGCAATGGAGGTTATGACCGGCGAGTCAAGGAAACCGGTATTGGAAAACCAAGGCGCGCCAGCAACCGGGGAGCAGCAGAAAGTACTCAAGGAGTGGAAGAAAAGCTTGATAGCTTGGCACAAAAGACAATTGTAACTACGGTGAGTCAACAACCTCTAATTCACGTAATGAACTGTCAATCCGCAAAAGAAATGTGGCATATACTGCACGAGATCTACGAAAGCAAAAACGAGACATCCAAGCATATTTTACAACAAAAATGGTATTCGATGACCAATGACGCTGAGGATGATATTTCTTTGCATATCGCAAAAATAAAAGATCTCGCCTGTAGACTGAGTGTGCTTGGAGAGCCAGTGTCAGATAGTATGACGACGACTAAAATTTGGATGACTTTTCCGGCTTCCTATAAGTATTTTGCCACAGCGTAGGAGTCGACGCCTTTGAATCAGCGCACTCTCCCAAATCTAGTTTCTAGGCTTACTCTCGAAGAACTTCATATGGACTCGGATGAGGGTAAGCACAGCAGCGCTTTCTCGATGAAAGCAGAGAAGAACCTTGGTGCGAAGGCCAAGAAGGATCAAAAATCTGGAAAGTGTTTCAAGTGCGGGAAAGTAGGACACTCTGGAAAAGAGACTGTCGTTCGAAGGGCCAAGTGAGGTCTAATGGTTTTTTCGAATCAAGAGGAAGTGCCTTTGTCGGCGGGATTATTTCAGCACGGGCGCTGAGCTCCGAAAAGGCTCCGGAGGATTGGTATCTCGATTCTGGCGCCAGTCAGCATATGTCTCCAGTGTACAGCGCTTTCGTCAAGTACCGAAAATTAACCTCTCCAGTATTGGTGAAAGTTGGCAACGGCGAAATCATCCAGGGAGAAGGAGTGGGAGAAATTGACATTCTCTCTTCGAACGACTCTAAGTGGGATCGAAATCACCTCGTTCCTGTACTGTATGTGCCCAAACTAAAGTACAATTTATTTTCCATGTCATCAGCTCTCGACAAAGGACTCGAGCTCTCATCCGACAACTTGAAATGTAAATTACTAAAAAAGGGGAAGATCGTTGCAGTGGGAGATAGGTGCGGAGATCTCTACAAGATGCGCTTCAAATTCTACAATCAGGATCGCAGAGGAAACTCCGAATCGGTGGAGGCCCACGTCAGCCAGAATGAGAATTCGCTGAGAAGAAAAATTAAAACTCTCTCTCTCTAAGGACGGATAATGGGCTGGAATTCGTCAACGAGGAAATGCGAAGCCTTACGACCAGGAACGGAATAAAGCACGAGACAAGTACTCCATACACACCGGAACAAAATTGAGCCATTGAACGTGAGAACCGAACAGTCGTTGAAGCAGCACGGAGTATGCTGCATGCAAAGAAGATGAAGCTCGAACTGTGGGCCGAGGCAGTTCATACGGCTTGCTACGTACTCAACAGGACTGGCACAAGCAGCATAAAAGGAAAGACGCCGTACGAGTTATGGTTTGGTGAGAAACCGAGGAATCTTCATTTCAGAGTTTTCGGCACGGAAGTTTATACTCACATCCCAAAGCAAAAAGGGACAAAATGGAGCCCGAAAGCCAAAAAGGGTGTCTTCGTTGGATACGATGACTGCACAAAGGGCTACAGGATCTGGTTTCCACGAGAAGCAAAAATCGATACCTATCGGGACGTTATTTTCTTGCCGGAGGAAAGAGAAGAAAACCCACAAGAAAATACAGTCACCGACAGCGTAGAAGAGGACAGTTTAGAGGATCGGACTGAATCGGAAAAGGAGAGCAGCGATGAAGAGGATTCTCAAGAGATACAGGAACATCAAGAGGAACTTCAAGAGGATCATAGGAACGCTCAACCTCCAGTACCTAATCAGAACAATCTTGACGAAGACGTCATCGTGCAACCTCCGGAAACAAGCCGACTCCGACCCAGGGAGAGTTTGAGGAAACCGAAACGACTCGAGGGCTATCAGCTCGAGGATGAAGAATCGCTCCTAGCAGCAGGCCCGGACCCGAGCTCTTTCGAAGAAGCCATAAAAAGTGCCGAGCGAGACGCTTGGATGGATGCAATGTCCGAGAAAATGGATTCATTAGTTAAAAACGAAACATGGACATTGGTGAAGCCTCCGGCGGATGCAAAAGTCCTTCCGAATCGCTGGGTCTACAAACTGAAACCAGCAATAGGCGATCGTGCAGCACGACACAAAGCCAGGTTAGTCGTGAAGGGTTTCTCCCAAAGGCCAGGTTTGGACTTCCAAGAGACATTCAGCCCTGTCGTACAGCATGGATCGATTAGATCAATTCTGGCGGTGGCTGCATCATCAAAAATGCAGTTGCAGCAGTTCGATGTCAAGACAGCATTTCTGCACGGAGAAATAGACAGCGAAATGTATATTGCTCAACCCGAGGGATACGAGGATGAAACCAACAGAGTCTGTAAATTCACAGATTGCTGGAATCAGAAATTCACAGACTGCTTGTTGAAGTTCAATTTGAAGGCGACATCGGCGGGGGGGATTCATGTGTTTTCGCATCCCATGAGGGTGGTGAATCGCTAATCCTCGCGATCTATATCGACGACGGTCTTGTTGCTTCCACGAGCTAGAAGAGAATCGACAAGCTCTTGAAGTACTTGGCGACCGTGGTCGAAATAACTATATCTCCATTAAATCAGTTTCTAGGATGGAGATAAAACAATACGCAGATGGTTCAATCTTCGCAAACCAGGCGGCGTATGCTCAACGGGTACTCGATCGTTTC
Organism: Xiphydria camelus; assembly: GCA_963678675.1. NCBI lineage: Eukaryota > Metazoa > Arthropoda > Insecta > Hymenoptera > Xiphydriidae > Xiphydria > Xiphydria camelus. The sequence continues at coordinate 22,057,170 of OY783193.1, read as the reverse complement.
CGAATGAGTGAGACGAATCCAGTCACCATACCAGCAGATCAACACACAGATCTGTGTCTGCAAACATCAGGAGACATGGCCAAGGAGGTAAACGTGCCCTATAAGGAGGCGGTCGGCAGTCTTCTGTACCTGGCCATGGTCACACGACCAGACATTGCCTACGCAGTCAACGTAGTGAGTCAGTACGCAGAGTCACCAAAGAGTATTCATTGGAACGCGATTAAACGGATTCTGAAGTATGTTAAGGGGGTCTTATCGTGTAAAAACTGATTTTCAAGCTCTATTTTTGAAAATTCATTATGAGAAAACTACAAAAGTTTTTTGGACGCAGCTTTTTTGAATGTATTCGTTTATATTTGAACTTTTTACAATTTTTTTTAGTTCATTAAATTCACCCACGTGACTTTAATTTGTTCTTGACCATGCCCTTGTCAAGAAAGCCCAGGGCACACGGGGTGAACGATTTTGACCCTTCAGGTAGTCTGAAACAAAATCACCGCATAAACAGTTATTTGTTATCTCCTTGGCTATGGTCAGACACGCGCTTTTGCAGAAATTTTGAAATTTCTCAAAATTGCAGACTTTCGGAAGAAAATATGTATTTTTTCCCCTTTTTTTGTATGCTACAAATTATGCCAAATGTCTGTATGCTTGTATGCCAAATGGCTGTAAAAAATTATTCAATCAGTATTTCCAAAAAAGCTTGTGTCTATCGTTAGCGACATGTTTGCTGAAAATAAAAACAACAAAATTGACTCGATAAGAGCAACGGCTTTTCTAAAAACGTTCACCCCGTGTGCCCTGGGCTTTCTTGACAAGGGGATGGTCAAGAACAAATTAAAGTCACGTGGGTGAATTTAATGAACTAAACAAAAAGTGTAAAAAGTTCAAAAATAAACGAATACATTCAAAAAAAGCTGCGTCCAAAAATCTTTTGTAGTTTTCTCATAATGAATTTTCAAAAATAGAGCTTGAAAATCAGTTTTTACACGATAAGACCCCCTTAAGGGTACAATCACCCATAGTATTTTCTTTCCTAAACAAAACGGAGTATCGAACTTGTACGCGTATAGCGATGCGGATTTTGCTGGGGATAAAATTTCGAGAAAAAGTACAACTGGTTACGTAATTCAGATTTCAAACGCACCGGTCATTTGGGGTTCGCAAAAACAAAAGACCGTAGCATTGTCAACAACCGAGTCCGAATATATCGCGGCTAGTCAAACAGCAAAAGAGCTGATTTGGATAACGAGACTGATGAAAGACTTAGTGAAATATGAACTGGATATTCCAACTATGTATATCGATAACCAGAGTACAATTAAGTTAGTTAAGAATCCAGAGTTTCATAAACGTACAAAGCATATAGATGTAAGGTATCATTTTATAAGGCAACATTTTGAGAGCAAAGATTTTGAGCTTCAATATATATGTACGAGCGAACAAAAGGCAGATATATTTACGAAACCACTATGTATAAGTCAACTTTTGAGTATCTGCGGAACAAAGTAAATGTATTGAGTGTACATGAAGCGAACAGCATGTCAACCCAAAGTGGGAGTGTTGTAAATAGGCCTTAAGCCTCGTTAGTTGGGTGGACATGCAGCAGAGTGCGTCTCTAGCGGTTGAGTGTGCATCTCTATATAAGCATTTTGTACTCGCAGACTTCCTTCTGTTTGCCCGAGCTCGCGCTGCCATGCGGTCACCATACTTTTCTACTCTTGTAATAAATCCGTTGTTAGGTATCATTTAACCACTGCAATCGTTATTTGAATAACCAAAATCCAACACGCTCTTTAGCAAACTCAGATGGAATTCCATTATTAATAACCGCCTCTACACCGAAAACCAATTGATGAGGGGTAAAACCTGTGGCTTCATGAACTGAAGTGTTATAGGAGAAGATTCCGAAACGGATCCAGTCGTCCCAATCATTTTTTGTGCAAAAATGTTTTAAATAATCTATGAAGACACGATGAGCACGTCCCAAGGATCCGAGTGATTCAGGGTGAAATGCAGTGGAAGTAAGTCTTTGAATTTTGAAGATTTTACAAACATTTTTTAGAATTTGGCTAACGAAGTTGCTTCCCTGATCGGTGTGGATAGCATGAGGGCAACCAAAACGGCTAATAAATTTCTCTGCTAGTGCGTGCGCAACTGTAACCGAGTCAATAGTAGAAAGAGAGATAGCGTCAGAATATTTAGTGAGGTCATCCTGGATCGTTAGAAAAGATAACGATTTCCCTTTCCAGGTTTTGGCAATGGCCCTACGATATCCATTTGGATTTTCTCGAAGGCACGTTTAGGAGTATCAGTGATACGCATGGGTTGCCTGGTATCACGAGAGAGTATATTGTATCGCTGACAGCTATCGCAGGTGCGAACAAATTCGGTAATTTGTTTACGCATTAACGGCCAATAGAAATCTTCTCAAATGCGGTGATATAACTTACAAGGGGTGTTAGGTAGGTGTCCCCCTCCGATTTCGATCTCCTTGTAATATGTCGTTATCCACTAAAAACTAAGAGACACGTATTTTTTCTTATAGGCCCATAAAGGGTTTTAAGGAGTGAAACCGACCCCCAAAGTCAGGACCAACATCGGGTGGTTCTGCAGTTTCAGGTAGAAACACCGAACCTACGGGAACGAGATCCATGGCAAATTATTCATTATAACGAATAATGAAAATACACGTTAACCTGCCCATGGGGATGAAAGGGAAGGGGGTGAACTACCCCTTCAAAACCAATTTTTTGCCGTGATACGAAAATTGTCATTTCTATTTTGATCGGACCATTTGCATTTTGTAGAGGGTACAAAATTAAGGAAATTACGTGTTTTTGCATTTCAACGAAATCCCGCTCTAAAGCGATTACTTACCCCCTGATTCTGAACTCGATTATCGTGCTACTATAACTATAACTTTTTCTTTCCGGTGTTGTGCATTAGTACTTAAATAATCAAATTTACGTCAATATTACAGATTTTAATTCCATTTTAACATTTAACCATCGGTGTCATTAGTATACATGTACTTACATTTAGCCTGACGAATTTCTTATGCCAGATATAATAGTCTCATTTGCGCAATTTCTTGGCCCGTGTGATAACACTTTATCTCTAGCAGATTACTTTTCATTATCACGTTTCAAGCATTTAATTCAGAGGTGTGGCCCCTAGGCCTATATTGTCCAAATATAGTCACGTATATTGTCATGTAATTTAATTCTTTACTGCGACATTCGTTCGTAGTCAAAGGTATTTGATGATTATTTTTATCTTATCGGTACTCTGGAACAATGGATTTGCATTTGACGTAATTCATTGTCAGAATATGGTGCACTCATGCTATTGATGTCAAATTTAATATTATTTATTTTTATTAGCAAATGAAATGAAATACATGTATCTCTTATAATTAATATAAATACTTCGTGACATGTTATTAGGGTTTATACGTTTCACAGTAGTGATACTCATCGAAAAATTGTTTAAAACAGCGATTTCTTACACCAAGAACACCTTACTATTGCTACTTCCATACTGCCTTCAATTTCACATTTCGATAGAGACAAATCCCCAAATGCAAAAGGAACGGGATTGTCAAATTGTTCTGGTTTTTCATTTGTATAATTGCTTTTGAACCAAGCATATCGAAACAAGTTTTGATACCGTGGCGAAGATAATTTATTATGAACTAACGATTGGAGTTTAATTATATTATTTACCAAGAGGTATAAACGCGGTATAGCGCTATACTGAGAATAACCATAAGGCTTATTGCTGGTTATTCTCAGTATAGCGCTATACCGCGTTTATACCGTGTTGGTAAAACCGGCCCTAAGAAGCGAAACAGCATCAGAAAAATGTCGAACGTAATTTTTCCACACTCTGAATCCGTACACATCGAGGGGTTGAATTTTTCCTGTTGTTCCTGCCGGTATGAGTTTTGTCGTGAGAGTTTTTCCAAGAGGTATAGCTGCTTCGCAGCTTCTGGACAATGACCAGTCCAAGAATCTATCAAGAGTAGACTCTGTTGACCAACATTTTGGAAGAGAACCTTTTCCAACCAGATTTTGAAGTGGTCTGTCAGAATAGATAAAGCATTGTAAAGTATCGTCATTAGCATATCCATTTTTAACTCAAGATTACGTTTACATTATAGCAAGTTTAATAAATTACGTAATACCTGATGTAAGTTTTCCAGATTTCGTTGCAGTTACGTAAACATTGGCAGGTCTGAATAGGTTACTCTCAACTATCGGGCCGAAATTTCCCGATTTCTCCTTCATAACTATAAAAAGTGGTGATAGTAATTTTCCATCTGCCGATATCGTCGGTTCGATGGTGTAACTGATGAGATGTTAAAGAAACTGATTGTACAAGACATAATTCTACTTGTTTTGTTCCCTGAATGGCCAGTGTTCTGCCCGAATTAATTTCCAACTGGAAGCCACTTTGATCTCTCAGCGTTGTATATGTTATTTACACCGTATTCTTTTATAAGGGATTTGATCAAGAGACACGGTGTCTCGCGGCATGTTCGTTCATCTAGTCTCGGCGTCGAAGCGAGCACCCGTGTATCTATATGCCACAAATATCTACCCCCTGCACCCCTCAATTTTTACATCGAATTTTCTCAATAAATATATGGTTATAACCAAAACTATGCTTCGTTACGCCATATAAATTGATTATTCTCTATTGATAGAGACCAGAATAAATTTGATAAGTTACACATTAACAGAGATTCGTCCTTAGCAACGCGAAACCACGCCCCTTGCCCGTCAAAGTCGAGAATCCGATTTCTCGGGCGATATACCGTATATCCAATGGCTAGTCGAGCAGGTGCAGCGACCTGAATTTTTCTGAAATTTGACTTCGGCAGTGTTTTAGTTAGAGTTGGCTTTGGAAGATGGCGCTACGTATGAGCGAAATATTTGAAATGGTAAAAGCGGGAGGTAGATAAATGCGAGAGAAGTGAAGTGTAACCTCAAAATTGTGAATGTTGGAATAATGATGAGTAATTGTTTGAAACGATAAGACATAATAATTCGGGTTTCTTTTCGATGTTCAACCAAATAACACGACTTATATTTAATTGCAGAGAGAAACTGATGCGACTGGCAGTCGTGGAGGAAGGGGCTACCGTCAACGTGGTCCTCGCCAGAGTGGTCGAGCTCTGCCTCGTCGACGAAAGGTGCAATTGAAATGAAATTAAAGTCTGAGTCAAGGTGAAAATTGGAAGACAATTAAAGAAAACGCGGCAGAGTCGCCGACAGAAGGAGTGAGTAAAGTGCGAAAGAAAAGTACAGTGACGCCGAAAAACCATGTGGAAGACAGTGACGAACAGCAGCAGCAGCTGGTCGACACTGCTCAACTCCGCACCAGCTCCTGAATGATATCTCGCCGATCGCGATACGCGGCCGCTCTGATGGACAACGATTCCAGACATTCGAGTCATAGTAGCAGCAAGGACAGCAGCAGCAGTAGCAGCGTCAACGGCAGGGGTACTCTTTTAAAGCGAAGGCAGTCCAAGACCGACTCGAATAGCTGTAAGAGAAAGACGCATCGGCAGAAACATGAAATATCGAAGCAAGACTTGCAATGAGAGTGTGGTAAAAGGAAGAAAAAAAATGACAGAGACGAGGCGACGAGACAGAGGAGGAAGTCGTCACCACGAAGGGTTCCTGAAACGGTACCAGTACTAGCAACGTGTGAAGAGTTCAAGAGAACGGGCCATCTACACCCAGTCGCAAATCATGCAGAGTTCCTCTGACACCCGACAGCGGCATCACGTCAGGAGTATGAACGGTGGAGAAGAACGGGAGCCTCGCTGAAAAAGGAAGGAGCAGTGTTGGCGATGGCGGTGACAGCCCGGATCATGAGCAAAGGCTGAAGAACCTTGAGCGTTTTGGATAAAAAGTGGACGTAACTCGAAGCAGTTATCGTAATCGATTTACGCCGACACTGGTGCCGTAGCCAACCTCGATCACAATGGATTCTTCCAACTAGAGGCGGTTTCTATATCACTCGTCGCCGTTGATCCTTTCCCTCTTAATCCTTGTACATAATGCATCTGTTAATATGAAGTTTGATCCGAAACCCTTCCATCCTTCCTATTGTAACACTCTCGTAACAATACGGTCCGATTATTTTATATTCATAAGGTTTTATCAGCTTTACGCGTTATTCCTCGTTATTTTCGTTATTTAACCTTGCATTCATACCTTATTACTGATGGATTATTAATAAATTAATTCATGAAAGTGACTCTACTGGCTTGTGCTATTTTTCGTCTGGTATTTCCTTCCGCAAGATATTTGGATAAATGTACCCCTTCGATCTTGAAGAGTTTGGTTGGAATAAACAAGACAGAGTGAATAGTGGACAGAGTTTAGGCATTTTAGAAGGCATACAAGATGTCACAATCAGCGGGACAGGATTTCGTGTAATCATGATTTATTAGAATTTTTTCATTCATAAAATTAGCTCCCGCAGGGGAAATTACATTTTGTACTGTAAACTATGAGATAGATGTATCCCATTTAGAGCTACTAATGAAGTATAAAATATCAATTGAACACAGATTTGTTGATACAGAAACGGTTACTATCCACTTTACTTACTATAAATCATGATTACACGAAATCCTGTCCCGCTGATTGTGACATCTTGTATGCCTCCTAATGCCTAAACTCTGTCCACTATCCGTCTTGCTTATTCCAACCAAACACTTCAAGATCGAAGGGGTACATTTATCCAAATATCTTGCGGAAGGAAATACCGGACGAAAAATAGCACAAGCCAGTAGAGTCACTTTCATGAATTAATTTATTAATAATCCATCAGTAATAATGTATGAATGCAAGGTTAAATAACGAAAATAACGAGGAATAATGCGTAAAGCTGATAAAACCTTATGAATATAAAATAATCGGACCGTATTGTTACGAGAGTGTTACAATAGGAAGGATGGAAGGGTTTCGGATCAAACTTCATATTAACAGATGCATTATGTACAAGGATTAAGAGGGAAAGGATCAACGGCGACGAGTGATATAGAAACCGCCTCTAGTTGGAAGAATCCATTGTGATCGAGATTGGCTACGGCACCAGTGTCGGCGTAAATCGATTACGATAACTGCTTCGAGTCACGTCCACTTTTTATCCAAAATGCTCAAGGTTCTTCAGCCTTTGCTCATGATCCGGGCTGTCACCGCCATCGCCAATACTGCTCCTTCCTTTTTCAGCGAGGCTCCCGTTCTTCTCCACCGTTCATACTCCTGACGTGATGCCGCTGTCGGATGTCACAGGAACTCTGCATGATTTGCGACTGGGTGTAGATGGCCCGTTCTCTTGAACTCTTCACACGTTGCTAGTACTGGTACCGTTTCAGGAACCCTTCGTGGTGACGACTTCCTCCTCTGTCTCGTCGCCTAGTCTCTGTCATTTTTTTTCTTTCTTTTACCACACTCTCATTGCAAGTCTTGCTTCGATATTTCATGTTTTCGCCGATGCGTCTTTCTCTTACAGCTATTCGAGTCGGTCTTGGACTGCCTTCGCTTTAAAAGAGTGCCCCTGCCGTTGACGCTGCTGCTGCTGCTGCTGCTGCTGTCCTTGCTGCTACTACGACTCGAATGTCTGGAATCGTTGTCCATCGGAGCGGCCGCGTATCGCGATCGGCGAGATATCATTCAGGAGCTGGTGCGGAATTGAGCAGTGTCGACCAGCTGCTGCTGCTGTTCGTCACTGTTTTCCACATGGTTTTTCGGCGTCACTGCACTTTTCTTTCGCACTTTACTCACTCCTTCTGTCGGCGACTCTGCCGCGTTTTCTTTCCATGTCTTCCAATTTTCACCTTGACTCAGACTTTAATTTCATTTCAATTGCACCTTTCGTCGACGAGGCAGAGCTCGACCACTCTGGCGAGGACCACGTTGACAGTAGCCCCTTTCTCCACGACTACCAGTCGCATCAGTTTCTCTCTGCAATTAAATATCAGTCGTGTTATTTGGTTGAACATCGAAAAGAAACCCGAATTATTATGTCTTATCGTTTCAAACAATTACTCACCATTATTCCAACATTCACAATTTTGAGGTTACACTTCACTTCTCCCGCGTTTATCTACCTCCCGCTTTTACCATTTCAAATATTTCGCTCGTACGTAGCGCCATCTTCCAAAGCCAACTCTAACTAAAATACTGCCGAAGTCAAATTTCAGAAAAATTCAGGTCGCTGCACCTGCTCGACTAGCCATTGGACATACGGTATACCGCATGTCCTATGGCCAACCGCGCAGGTGAGCTGCGATCTGAATTCTTGACTTCGGCAGTATTTATGGTACAGTTAGAGTGAGCTTCAGACGAGTGCGCTGCATAAGAACGAAAAAAGTCGACTGCTCTTCTAATAGCTGTCAATTCGGGAGATCGAAGTGTTTCGTGTAACCTCAAAATCGTAAAGTTTTGAATTAGTAGTGAATAATTTGTAGAAGTGATGAGAAAAATAATCATAAATAATCTTCCGAATTGACACCTTAGGTATCGCTCACGCCACTTCGTAAAACTACTTCCTAGACACGCGCGGTGCTAGCGCGGAAATAATTTCTGAAACAAATAGGCATGAGGCGTGTAATTCGGTTGGACGTCGAAAAAACCCGAATGATTGTTAACTCTCACTTCTGAACATTACTTACCATTTATTCAAAGATTCACGATTTCGAGCTTAGACTTCGATCTCCCGAATTGATAGCCATCGGGAGATCAGACGTTTCACACTTTTCGTAAGAACGCAGCGTAAGAGCGAAAAGCGTCGTCTGATTTCACGATGGCTGTCAATTCGGAAGATTATTTATGATTATTTCTTATCACTTCTACATATTATTCACTACCAATTCAAAACTTTACGATTTTGAGGTTACACGAAACGCTTCGATCTCCCGAATTGACAGCTATTAGAAGAGCAGTCGACACTTTTCGTTCTTATGAGAGCGCACTCGTCTGAAGCCCACTCTAACTGTACCATAAATACTGCCGAAGTCAAGAATTCAGGTCGCAGCTCACCTGCGCGGTTGGCCATAGGACATGCGGTATATGTAAAAATGTCACAAAAATTCCGCCTATCTTCGGCGGTATTCGGCCATGGTCGGAAATGTGTACACAGATGCGGCCACACGCATACGCCATCAAAAATGTATGTGAGAGTGTATGAGAGAATATATTCCTTGAATGTTTAGTTGTTTTTCAAAATTTAAAAATATTTCCATTCGCGAAACGCATCCCCTCGCATTTTTTCGATCCTCGGACGCGCTTGTTAATAAAAAGTACAAATTCAGTGTAATCGGAGTAGTGAATCTCAATAGTGGTGAATGTGACAGACGCTCTGACAGCTAGCTATTATCAAATCGTTTAGATTTTTTTTTAATAATCAAGACAGTGCACGGAAGCAGTGTCATTTTTCTTTGGTTGCTGGTGCATGAAGAGCAGGAAAGGAGACATCTGTATCTCGGAAGAAGTGGCATCAGATAAGTAACTTCCTAACTGACTGTCTTAACCTCATTTTCATCCCTTATACAGAACAAATATCTTTGTGGTTATTCTATTTTTTGTTTTCAGCGCCATACGAGAACGGGACGGATTGGTGGAAATTTGATTTTTCTTCGCAGTCAAAAATCAACCTAGGTAGAACAGAATTCTCTAGAATTGCGGTACAATGCCACGGTATGAATATCAGGTTCTACCGACATGACATGCTTCGACAAGGTCTGTATCAACTTTAGCGGTATATTGGGGGCACTGCAATAATCCTCTGGCACATTTTTCTATCTGGGAAAGCATATTATTATGGTAGTACAGCTGTACAGCGTTCCGATAATATACCGTCTTCCCGTACTGACAGTATACATGCATTTTACCTCCAATATATGCCGGAATTAAAAATCTCTAGAATTCTGCGGTACAATGCCACGGTAGGAATATCAGGTTCTACCGACATGACATGCTTCGACAAGGTCTGTATCAACTTTAGCGGTATATTGGGGGCACTGCACTAATCCTGTGGCACATTTTTCTATCTGGGAAAGCATATTATTATGGTAGTACAGCTGTACAGCGTTCCGATAATATATAATTGGAACTTTTAATAATACGAAAGGGAAAATATATCGATAAAGAAAAGATAATAAAATAATTACTTCATTATTGTATACCAATTCTATCATATCTTCTACTTGTCTACCACGGCTTTCCCAGATAGAAAAATGTGCCACAGGATTAGTGCAGTGCCTCCAATATAATGCTAAACTTGACACAGACCTTGTCGAAGCATGTCATGTCGGTAGAATTTGATATTCCTACCGTGGCATTGTACCGCAGAGACAGTTCTAGAGATTTTTAATTCCGGCATATTAGAGGTGAAATGCATGTATACTGTCAGAGTATGGGAAGACGGTATATTTCTACATATTGGAGAATCTAAGTCGTGGGAGAAGAACAAATCATCGGAGTAACTACAATATCGGGGTAACTATAATACTTTATTTCTATTTTTTTTCTCATCGGTGCTTGCCCTCTGCCTTCCTACTACAAGTTTCGATTTATATACTAAATTTTATTTTATTTTTAGTTCATCGCCTTCACTCCATCGCCTTCGACTTCTTCTACCCAGTGAGGATTTCTCACGGACCAATAGTGGGCGTTGTGATTATTCACTAATCCTTCGTTGTAGAATTTCGATTCATCTGTGAACAAAATCTTCTGACGAACGAGGGATCGTCCACTTGCCGTTCCAAAAACCAGTCGGAATAGTTCATTCGTCTCGAGCTGGATTTGCTTTCTCCGGTGCATGTATGTACTTCATTTTAAAAGGATGAACATTCTTTTCTATTTCTTATAGTCTTATTCTCTCTAGGACAGCATCGATGTTCCACTGCTCTCGTATTCTTTCAGGTCTTTCTAAAATAATTATAGAAATCACATATATAATTCAGCTCTGACAAGTACAATCTTATCCAGCTGTCTTATTGAGCTGTTTCTTTCAATGTAATGATTCCAAAATGTTTCTATAACGTTTTGCAACTTTGTGAATTTATCGAGAAAGATATATTTCTAACATAGGGTAGTGTTCAAAAATATTGCAAAATATCGCAAGAATATCAGAAAAATTACTTGTAAAGACGTGTTTTATGGGATGTAATTTCTTAATTAAATATTTGTTAAGATAATTTAACATAAATCTCACTTTCGTAATTTCTGTCGGTTATGAGACTGCTGGATTGCCGTACCTTTGGTCCAATATTGAAAATAAATCTTCTCAAGGCTGAATACGACTTGGGCATGTTTCAGCGAACAATTAGCTAGATCCAGCTCGACGAATGAACTATTCCGACTAGTTTTTGGAACGGCAAGTGGACGATCCCTCGTTCGTCAGAAGATTTTGTTCACAGATGAATCGAAATTCTACAACGAAGGATTAGTGAATAATCACAACGCCCACTATTGGTCCGTGAGAAATCCTCACTGGGTAGAAGAAGTCGAAGGCGATGGAGTGGAGGCGATGAACTAAAAATAAAATAAAATTTAGTATATAAATCGAAACTTGTAGTAGGAAGGCAGAGGGCAAGCACCGATGAGAAAAAAATAGAAATAAAGTATTATAGTTACCCCGATATTGTAGTTACTCCGATGTTTTTGTTCTTCTCCCACGACTTGGATTCTCCAATATGTAGAAATATTAATTCCGCTTAGTCCTCAAAGAGTTCGTCCCGTCCTCATATGCAATGCTGAAAGAAAAAAAGAAGTGACCACAAAGATATGTATTCTTTATAGGTTATCAAAATGAGGTTAAATGAAGTAATTCAGAAATTAACTTATCTGATTGCATTTCGACTCCTTTTCTGTTGTTTATGTTCGATGAATGACTACAGAAAAATAGTACGGCTTCTATTTATTAATAATAAAAACACAAACAGCTGTCACATTTTTCGGAGCACCCATCACCTACACTAAAAGTTAGCCGATGTTTTTCAAATTGATACGTCTCTTTGGTTTGAGTCCGGGCTATCGGGGTTTGAGTCCGGGCTAACGAAATTACCATTAAATTACCTACAGGAATCATCGGTATCTCCTAAGCGCCGAGCGATATGCAACCCATTTGCTGGCGTGTATAGTGCGACTGACCCTGTATGTATGTTGTTACATACAATCTGTCCCTTTCAATACACGCCAGCGTAGCACATTGCATATCGGTTGGCGCCATCGGATCCAAGATGGTTCCCTAAAATTCCAATATGGTTCCCTAAAATACCAAGATGGTTCCCTAAAATTCGGTGACAATACCGACAACCGATACTCGAACCAAATAGCAGAGATTTGAACCAAATAGCAGGGACACGAACCAAATAGACGTTTCAGTCCGAAAAACATCGGTCATATCAATAGTGGTGAATGTGACAGACGCTCTGACAGCTATAGTTATAGCTATGATCAAATCGTTTGGATTTTTTTAATAATCAAGATAGTGCACGGAAGCAGTGTCATTTTTCTCTGGTTGCTGGTGCATGAAGAGCAGGAAAGGAGACATCTGTATCTCGGAAGAAGTGGCATCAGATAAGTTACTTCCTAACTGACTGTCTTAACCTCATTTTCATCTCTTATACAGAACAAATGAGGGGGTCAGTGGAAAAGTGGTACAAGTAACATTTTTTCATAATAGGAGATAAGTGCACTAATATATAGTTAAAGTGTGTATCTTTTCAGGAAAAAAATGTAACAAACGCTCTTTCAATATCCGAGCGCCATCTCTACATTAGTAGCTCAAGCTCAACTATTAGAAGATCTTTTCGTTTGGGAAAAAGCAGTACAAGTGCACTTATACCATTTTTCTATTTAGTGAAATAGTATAACGTGCTGTCATATTAGAAAACGTTTGTTAGTGTTTTACCAGTGACTAAAGTGACTTGAACATAATAACAGTATTTTCCGCTAAAATGGAGAATGGTGAGTATGTTTTAATAACTAATTTGCCCTTATATGTTCGTGTAAAAACTTAAATTGATAAAATTAATTTCTAACCTTACTTTTATTTGTTATGTTACTTGTACCATTATTGTCCATTGACTGTCACTTTTATCACTTTTCCACTGACCTCAATTAATTTCTAACCTTACTTTTAGATTTTTCGGAATTTGACGACTCTGATGCTGACGAAACATATTTTCCTGATAAAGATTCAAGCGATGGGAATACTGAAGACAGTGACGATTTTCCATTAACAGCACTGAGAAACACAAACATACGAATTGTTGAAGCTAATGAAAATAAAGGAAAGAAGAGAGTTAGAAAATCAGAACTCCATAAGAAGGAAGTAAGAAAAAAGTTAAGAAATAGCGGCGAATCATACGTAGGACATCGAAATCAGCCCAAAATTGCTAAGAACTTTACTTACTTTAATCACGAGTGTCGGTACAAGTGTAATAAAATCTCGGAAGTAGACGCACGGCGAATTTTGTAACAGTTTTTGGGAACTGTGTAGTTGGGATTTACAGACTGGATTTATCTCGTCCTGCATTAAAATTGAAACTCCTCTGCGAAAGAAGACTAATGCGATTTCCCATAAAATAAAGTCTGTTACTGTTAACTTAAAGAATCAAAGGGTTTGCAAAGATTTCTTTTTAAAAACATTAAACATAAGTAACGGAAGATACTCACGAGTTTTTACCAAAAAAACAGATATCGGGTTTATTGCATTTGATGGAAGAGGGAAGGCGCCAAATCCTAATAGAATTTCAGACGAAGATCGGGACCTGGTTAGAGATCATATTAATCGGTTTCCAAGATATACAAGTCATTATTGTAGAAAGGATAACCCTAATAAAAAATACTTACCCTCTTATCTAAGTATCAAAAAAATGTACCATTGCTATTTGGAGTTTTGTGAAGAACAAGAGAAAAGTCCTGTTAAAGAGTGGCTTTATCGTCAGATTTTTAACACGGATTTTAATCTCTCATTTCATCAACCACACATTGATATTTGCAATAAATGCGACAGTTTTGATATTTTATTGAAATCTGAAAACGAAGAACAAAGAAAGAAGGTACAGATGGAAAAAGAACTTCACCAACGAAAAGCAGAGAAGGGACAAGAAGAAAAAAAGACAGGCAAAGAAAGTTGCTCAAGAATCTGCAGGTGAAACCGTGGCCATTTGCTTCGACCTTCAAAAAACATTACCAACTCCTTCTTTAACGACGAATAAAGTATATTACCTAAGAACTTTATGGACGTACAACTTCGCTGTACATGACCTTGGCAATAATAAGGCTTACATGTACACATGGGATGAAAGCATCGCTTGTAGAGGATCTTCTGAGGTGGCGTCTTGTTTATTAAAGTTTGTTAAGCAACTACCAAAGTCAACGAAAAATATTATAGCCTTTAGTAATTCATGCGGGGGCCAAAATAAAAATAAAAGTGTATTAAAATTTTAGTCGCCGGCAGTAGCCGAGTGGTCTAAATGCTGGCCTCTCGAAGACTGCTTGGGCGATAGGTCTAGGGTTCGAATCCCGGCTTGCGGAAAAATAATTTTCCGGGATCCGGGGATCGAGCTATGACCGGCTGTACTCGGGGTGGTGAGGGGGGGCTTCTGCATGGAGGACCCCCTTCCCCAGTGAGTGAGGACAGGGAGGGGCCCCCCCTCTGGTTGGGACACCTGGGAGGGCTAGGGGACTCCTGGACGGCTATTCTGTAATTCCGGGGAGAGTGAGCGTACCTGGGAAGTGACCGTTCCACGGGTGAGAGCTTCCCTCGCCCATATCATGCCCGACCGTTGAAACGTGTACCTAAACAGCTATTCTCTAAGTGAGGAGCGGGCGATGTTCACTGAAAAAGCAAGGAGGGTGAAGGAATCACTATTCTGTAACTGCGGAAGCGCTCCCATCGCACGAAAACGGGTGAACTTACTTCTACTGGTCAAGACCGTGAGAAGCAGCCTGCTCCCCGGGAGAACGGCGACTCTAGCCTACCTACTTCTGCGCCAGCGTGCCGCAGTTTACAGTTTGTTAATTTGCGTGTTCCAACAAACGATACACAGTGGTCCGGCGATCTAAGCAAACGCGATCATGAGTATATTAATGAGTTACATAACTGATTTGTGCGATGTAAATTTATGTCTTAGTTATAAAGATATACTGTTAAAATAAAAGACCAAAAATTAACCATATATTTATTCTACTATGATAACGTAAATGGAACATAATAAAAAAATATATTAAACTGAAACATTCATTATTAAATGATATAAAATAATTCAAAAACATACTTATATATAAGAACTTTTTCCAGAGGTGGTAATAGGAAAAGTAGTTGGAAAAAATAATTTAACAAAAAGCACATTTCCCTAATGCTTACAATAAAAGTCAAAAGCAGCTTAATAATTAAAAAAGATATAGGTATTATACTGGTACCTAGTATTATTCCAAAATATGCATCCTTGAAAACGTACACTTATAAAACGTACCTGAAACCAAGCAAATTGTTTTAAATAGAGAAAACTGATTTCGTAACAATAAGACTGCGAAACCGTAAAAATTCAATACATTAAAATAGGACAAGAATGGTGACAGTACACTGAGAAAAAAAATTCTTTGGATCAAAGACATTTTATTCGGGTTGAAAGAAATATTTCTTTGTATAGCTCCGAAACTATATTTGTTTAGTCCAAAGAAATCTTTCATCGAAAGCAAATATTTCAATGGAAGATATATTTCTTTGGTCCGACAGAAACAGTTGTACAAATGAAGGAGCATTTATTTATTTTGAATCTTTGTACTTTCGATTCGAACTGTGATGTTATTTGGCAAAAGAAGTGCGCTTTTGAAGCAAAAAAATATGTCTTTGGCGTAACAGAATATTTCTTACTAACTGAGATATCTATATTTGCCTCGAAAAAAGTTGTATTCAAAACAATTACTCGCGTCTTTCGCGGCAAGAAATAGGTCATCTAGTCAAAGAAATATGTCTTTGGCGTAACAGAATATTTCTTCCTAACTGAGATATCTATATTTGCCTCGAAAAAAGTTGTATTCAAGACAATTACTCGCGTCTTTCGTGGCAAGAAATAGGTCATCTAGTCAAAGAAATATGTCTTTGGCGTAACAGAATATTTCTTCCTAACTGAGATATCTATATTTGCCTCGAAAAAAGTTGTATTCAAGACAATTACTTGCATCTTTCGCGGCAAGAAATAGGTCATCTAGTCAAAGAAATATGTCTTTGGCGTAACAGAATATTTCTTCCTAACTGAGAAATCTATATTTGCCTCGAAAAAAGTTGTATTCAAGACAATTACTCGCGTCTTTCGCAGCAAGAAATAGGTCATCTAGTCAAAGAAATATGTCATCGGCGTAACAGAATATTTCTTCCTAACTGAGATATTTATATTTGCCTCGAAAAAAGTTGTATTCAAGACAATTACTCGCGTCTTTCGCGGCAAGAAATGGGTCATCCAGTCAAAGAAATATGTCTTCGGCGTAACAGAATATTTCTTCCCAACTGAGATATTTATATTTGCCTCGAAAAAAGTTGTATTCCAGACAATTACCCGCGTCTTTCGCGGCAAGAAATGGGTCATCCAGTCAAAGAAATATGTCTTCGGCGTAACAGAATATTTCTTCCCAACTGAGATATTTATATTTGCCTCGAAAAAAGTTGTATTCCAGACAATTACTCGCGTCTTTCGCGGCAAGAAATAGGTCATCTAGTCAAAGAAATATGTCTTCGGCGTAACAGAATATTTCTTCCCAACTGAGAAATCTATATTTGCCTCGAAAAAAGTTATATTCAAGACAATTACTCGCGTCTTTCGCGGCAAGAAATAGGTCATCTAGTCAATGACACGATAATTTAAAGTGGAGAACTAGTTCTTCTAGTTGAAGATAAAATCAAATAAAATTGTCATTGATCAGATGAACGCTTTATTTTGAAGAAAGAGCTAGATATTTGAATGGAAGTAAAACGCAATTTACTGTATGAAATATTTCTTTCTGATGAAGAAGTAATTCATTGCCACAATTAATGTTCTAGTACATTACAAGAAACATTTCTTTCAACCGACAGAGTTGTTATTTTCTTCGAATACTCGCGTTGTTTCATCAACAAATAGAATTGTAAGGACAATGAAGTAAGTCTTTTATGCCATGGAAATATTTATTGCCTCAAAAGAATAGGTTATGGAGTTCATGATCACTTTCTTGAAACAAATTGCTCAATTCATCGAATGTATACTTACCTTCTTTTGGTCGAAACTTTCCGTATTCTCATTTAAAGAACTCTTTTATTCAATGTAAATACTGTTTATAATTCAAAAAATTACACATTTCTTTCAATGAAAACATTTCTTTTTGCTGCATCCGGGTGAAAAAATTGTATAAAATCGTCTGTATACAAAATTGGACGCATAAAATGAGTTTATAATTTAATTTGTTTTCATAACATTTTCAACAATTTCAATAAAAAACAAATGAATTTATATGATCATTTTACATATCCCAATTCCATGTAGTGTTCCAGATAAATAGTGAAATCATTGACTTGAAAGGTGCGTTCTTCGAGTGGAATGAAGCAAATTATTAGAACGATTATTCTGCGTTCTTCGGTTCTAACAATTCATAGGTTGATTTAAAGAAACAATTTGTTTCAAAGAAATACGTAATTCATAATGACCATACTATACTTCTTTCAGTTAAAGAAAAAGTACGTTACCATTAAAGACGTCAGAATTATTAACGGAAAGACGTTCTCTGTTGATTTGAAAGAATATTTCTTTGGGGGAAAGACAAATATTCGATGAAGTCGTTTCTTTCACGTGAAAAATGTAGTGTTCCAGACAAATAGTAAAATCATTGACTTGAAAGGTGCGTTCTTCGAGTGGAATGAAGCAAATTATTAGAACGATTATTCTGCGTTCTTTGGTTCTAACAATTCATAGGTTGATTTAAAGAAACAATTTGTTTCAAAGAAATACGTAATTCATAATGACCATACTATACTTCTTTCAGTTAAAGAAAAACTACGTTACCATTAAAGGCGTCAGAATTATTAACGGAAAGACGTTCTCTGTTGATTTGAAAGAATATTTCTTTGGGGGAAAGACAAATATTCGATGAAGTCGTTTCTTTCACGTGAAAAATGTAGTGTTCCAGACAAATAGTAAAATCATTGACTTGAAAGGTGCGTTCTTCGAGTGGAATGAAGCAAATTATTAGAACGATTATTCTGCGTTCTTTGGTTCTAACAATTCATAGGTTGATTTAAAGAAACAATTTGTTTCAAAGAAATACGTAATTCATAATGACCATACTATACTTCTTTCAGTTAAAGAAAAACTACGTTACCATTAAAGGCGTCAGAATTATTAACGGAAAGACGTTCTCTGTTGATTTGAAAGAATATTTCTTTGGGGGAAAGACAAATATTCGATGAAGTCGTTTCTTTCACGTGAAAAATGTAGTGTTCCAGACAAATAGTAAAATCATTGACTTAAAGGTGCGTTCTTCGAGTGGAATGAAGCAAATTATTAGAACGATTATTCTGCGTTCTTTGGTTCTAACAATTCATAGGTTGATTTAAAGAAACAATTTGTTTCAAAGAAATACGTAATTCATAATGACCATACTATACTTCTTTCAGTTAAAGAAAAACTACGTTACCATTAAAGGCGTCAGAATTATTAACGGAAAGACGTTCTCTGTTGATTTGAAAGAATATTTCTTTGGGGGAAAGACAAATATTCGATGAAGTCGTCTCTTTCACGTGAAAAATGTAGTGTTCCAGATAAATAGTGAAATCATTGACTTGAAAGGTGCGTTCTTCGAGTGGAATGAAGCAAATTATTAGAACGATTATTCTGCGTTCTTTGGTTCTAACAATTCATGTGTTCATTTAAAGAAACAATTTGTTTCAAAGAAATACGTAATTCACAATGACTATACTATACTTCTTTCAGTTAAAGAAAAACTGCGTTACCATTAAAGACGTCGGAGTTATTGACGGAAAGACGTTTCTTGTTGATTTGAAAGAATATTTCTTTGGGGGAAAGACAAATATTCGATGAAGTCATTTCTTTCAAGTGAAAAATGCAGTCTTTTCAGATAAATACTAATATCACTGACTTAAAGACGCGTTCTTTAAGTGGAAGAATTGAAAACCAAAGAATTCGATTTCTTTGATGCAAAGAATTTTTTTTCTCTGTGTACAAGCTATATTTTGATGCCAATATAGATATTAATTTATTTCAATTATTTGCAAGTGAATCATAGTTCAACGGTACCTCACCGTGGTGTATGAATACTTTTTACCCCACTGTATTTTTCGAGTGGGCAAGGATGTCGTTGCTCGTCCCTGGCCATAAAAGGAGTTATGTTGCATCGAATGACGGTTCGATTCTTTGTACCTGGATAAGCCAGGTATTAAGTTAATCCGACCGGCCATCTATTAGATTCGTCTTGTCTTCCCTTTACAAAGTTGATTTATTATTCTAAGTATAGCGGTATCTATTACAATAGGTATTGTGGGAAATGGCTTCTTCCGATGCGGTCGGTAATTACCCCTTCCCGAGCATGGTGCGGGACTGCGAGCGCACGTGCAGCCTAGATTCGCCGAAAAATACCCCGTTCCGTTTCGTAGATTCCGATCCGAGAGTAGCTATAGATTTGCGAGGTATTTCTGACTGTGATACTATTAAATGGTTCGAAGCATTGTGTCGAATTCCGTTTATCGCGAGACGGAACAGCGACCGATAGCAGAGTTAAGAGAGAATAAACTAAATGCGCTTTGAATTAGACAGGATGGTTAATACTTGACGGTAGGTTATAAATTAACAGTTTCTCCGCTCATTATTTCTCGTTAGAATAGCAGTCCTAAATTAGTATAGAATATTCGAATTTACCGCTATAAAATAAAGTAACCCTTGAAGGTTATACGGGCTTTGGTGAACGAGTTATATACAGGGTGTAACAGAGTAAGTGTTACAACGTGAAACTGTAGATTCCTTGTGAAAAAAGAAAAAGATTTTTCCTCTTACAAAAATGTTCTGCGTGCTTTCGTTTTCGATATACAGGATGTCAAAGTTTTGAAAAAAAAATCGTTTTTCTTTAAACCTCGAACTATTTTTATCAGATTTGAGTGTTGACACCTAATAACAAGTAGTTCGTGGTTTAAATAAGGTAAAACGGGGTGAGTTGGCGAATGAAGTCGGCCCCTCGTTTCCATTTCTTTCCATAGAAACGAGGGGCCAACTCCATTCGCCAACTCACCCTGTTTTACCTTATATCGAAAACGACAGCCTGCAGAACATTTTTGTAAGAGGAAAAATCTTTTTCTTCTTTCATAAGGAATCTACAGTTTCACGTTGTAACACTTACTCTGTTACACCCTGTATATCGCGGTGATACTAATTACTAAGGATCGTTAATCAGAATTCCGACCATCGCACAGTGGTTCTGAAATAGGTCAAAAGTCCATATTAATTCATAACTGTTTACTATGATGCTAAGTTCAGATACGTACATTTTCTGGTTTAAGTTATAGTTTGAAGCATGCTCTTGATTATTATATAACATTTTACATGCCATTCTTGTCCCATATTTTAATGTATTTAATTTTTACGGTTTCGCAGTCTTATTGTTACGAAATCAGTTTTCTCTATTTAAAACAATTTGCTTGGTTTCAGGTACGTTTTATAAGTGTACGTTTTCAAGGATGCATATTTTGGAATAATACTAGGTACCAGTATAATACCTATATCTTTTTTAATTATTAAGCTGCTTTTGACTTTTATTGTAAGCATTAGGGAAATGTGCTTTTTGTTAAATTATTTTTTCGAACTACTTTTCCTATTACCACCTCTGGAAAAAGTTCTTATATACAAGAGTATATCTTTTTATAACTAAGACACAAATTTACATCGCACAAATCAGTTATGTAAGTCATTAATATACTCATGACCGCGTTTGCTTAGATCGCCGGACTACTGTGTATCGTTTGTTGGAACACGCAAATTAATCAACTGTAAACTGCGGCACACTGTCACAGAAGTAGATACATAGGTTAGAATCGCCGTCCCGACCAGACCGACCGAGCAGACCGATTCTCCCAGGAACTACGTTCACCCGATTTTCGTACTCCCGCAGTTAGAGAATAGCGACTAGGAGTCTCCTTACTTTTCCAGTGAACTCCGCCCACTTCTCACGGGAACAGGCTTTCACTCAGTTATAGAATAGCCGTCCTGGTGTAATACCCTCCATAGAACTGTATACATTTAGTTGGCGACGCGACTGGCTGGTCGACCGACCAAGCGGACGCTAGGTGAGGTACCTGTGAGTCTCTCTCCCCACTCCTGCGCCGTATCCCACTCCCGCGGTACAGTTCGAATTCCAATCTCGAGATCCTAGACATAAACAAACACTTAGGAACGAAGGCGAGGGAGGAAGATCATTCGCGCTGTGCTACGGCATTAGTAAGGATCGAAATAAAGAAGTATCAAAGAAAATCGAGTCTCTTTGTTGAACGAGCTCCCATCTAAGTCGAAGAAGGATTCAAACTTCGCGGCCACGAGAAGCAGCGTCACAAATTGGCGATCCTGCCAGGATCCTTTCAATACGATCATCGGACAATTGGAGGAAAAACTCTACGGAGGACCATGGTCAACTTCCAAGCCCGCACCAAGAAGAAAGGATCTTCAAACGAACCCTTCACCAGAAGTTAAGCGACGCGCGTAAGCGAAACATAGTCAAATAAGTTAGCAGGCGTATTTTTAAGTCAAACTGGATCCTCACGAGGAGAAACGCGAAATATACGATTACGGTACAGACGATTCTGCCGTATACGATTCGGTGCGATTGCAGTCTTTGCGAGACGCTCATTCGGGTCTGAACAAAGCCCAACGTAAAGACCCGGAATTAGCTAGTGAAAATAGGCAAATCTTTTCCTTAAGAAGAAAGATCCGTTTGCGAAAGTCGAAAGATTCTACGCGAAGAATCGAAGGGACAAAATTTGCAGAAACTAGCAACTCTATAGTAGCAGGAAAACCTAGAATAAAAACTAATCCCGATTCCTACGCAGCCACGAGCAATAGCGATCACTTTAAGGCCTCTTATAGAAATTAGACAGTAAAATTCGAGCCCATCAATCAAACTGAGTTTAAACCAGAATACCTCAAATCCAACCCTGTAGTCAAGCACGATATAGAAATGGCCGAATCAAAAACACCCTCACTAGAAACGACGATTCAATCGTTAACCGAACAGATGAAAAGCATGCATTCTTTTATGGTGGAACGTCTATGTAGCAACGAACAGGCAATAGGACAGCTAGGGGAAGTTATCCAGGGACTACTACACAACCAAGACGAGCTAAAAGTCAGTGTGCAGAATAAGAATGTACTCGTAACACAAACTATATCAAACCCCACTGAAGAAGAAGACAATATGGACAAATTAAAGGCATTGGATGCATTAAATATGATACCGGAACTGACTGGCACGGCAGGAATAGGGATAGAGTTATGGGTAGAGGCATGTAAGCAAGCTTTTCTCTCTTGTAAACCAGGACAACGGCTCTCACTACTTTCAATGATAAAGTACAAAAGGATAACTGGGTTTGCTCAACAATGTTTAGAAAACATCACTATATATAGTGAAACCGATCTTTACGAAGCGGTACGAAATAATCTCATGATACGCGATAGCTCGGATCTATTGAGACAACAGCTACTCGCTATTTGCCAAAAAGGCAACGAATCAGTATTAGAATATACGCGAAGATTCCGTGAAATGTGCCTAAAAATTCATTACGCTAAGACCAAAGAATTAGAACAAGAGAATCGCGGAGCACCCAGTATGGCTGTATTAAACGATTTAAAACGGGAGTATCTACGCCGATACATCAGTCAGCTACAAAACGAGGTCCGAATGATAGTGCATGCTCGTAATCCGGGGAACATAACACAAGCGGAACAAGAAGCTCTAGAAGCAGAGGCCCTAATTAAACAAAATCAAATAACAGAAACCTATAGGCGTATGACTAACACTCAAGGAGCAGACTATAGGAAAACCGTTCCGAAACCCCCTTATTCATCACGACCCAACGAGACTGCGACTAAACCGACTATTAGAAGTAATGTAATCTGTAACTTCTGCAAAAAGACCGGACATATTGAGGCAAGTTGCTACCAAAAGAAGAATCAAAATTTTCGTCCAACCCTGCTGCCGAAAAGACCACCGCAACAAATAAATTCGATAAAAACTTCAGAGGAAACACTGGAGGAAAATCAAAAAATATTGGAAGGAACAGAATCTCCGCCATTGCAGGAAGATTACTCTACCTTAGGCTACGAACCAACCGACCAGAACCCGTTAGACTTTTGCTAGACTCAGGAGCTTCCATAAATGTTATAAAGGAAAAAGGCATACCCTATGGACAGAAACGAACAGAGGAAAGACATAATTTTAGCATGGGCTACGATGAGCATAAAACTATGGAAAAAATAACTCTAAACATCTTAGATCAATTTCATGATTTCCTCATAGTACCAAATGATTTCCCAATACCTGAGGAAGGCATTATAGGGCTACCATTTCTCGAAAAGTACGATTTCCAACTCACTAACGACTGTCTCAGACTAGATGGAAAAAAATGTAATCTTTACAGCGAAGGAATATATGTACCCGCGCATACGGTATTAAATGTAAAAATGAACGTGGAAAAGAACAAAGGACACGTATTATTCCAGGGACCCCAAGGTGAATCTATTCACTACATATCGAATAATCAGGTTGTCATACCGTTCGTTAATGAAACAGACGAGAGCGCGATAATGGATCAAATAATGGTACAGATAAAGAAAAACGAAAACGCTCTGAACCAAAGATCATCGAGCCAAAATTTACCGGAAAGACTCAGATTACTAAGATCTAACACGCGACTTGATCATTTGGAAGAATATCAGAAAATAAACATACTAAGGGTCGTACAAAATTTCCACGACATATTTTCTTTGGAAGGAGACCCATTACCATGTTCGACTCTAACTTCTCATCAGATCACTTTAAAAGATGATAAGCCGATCAATATTGTTTCGTATCGACAGAAACTACACAAGGAGCCTTTGACACCTTAAAGAACTGTCTGTGTAATAGCCCGGTGCTACGATATCCAGACTACAATAAAGAATTCACCCTTACCACAAATGCCTCGAACGTTGGCCTAGGAGCAGTACTTTCCCAGGAGGGACACCCTTGCTGTTATATATCAAGGACGTTGAATGCACCTGAATTAAATTACCACAACTGAGAAAGAATTACTCGCGATAGTATGGGCGATAAAAAGACTGAGACAGTACTTACTCGGACGGAAATTCATAATCCAGACTGACCATCGAGCACTAGTATGGTTAACCAACATAAAGGATCCTTCATCACGACTGCTACGATGGCGACTAAAGCTAGAAGAATATGATTTCAAAATAGAATATAAGAAAGGATGTGAAAGGATGTGTGTATCAAGAATCCCACGAGTGAATATCACCCAAGAAGAATTGAATAAGTTGGTACAAGAAACCTTAGACAACCCTGAAATAGACATCAGTATAAATGATATTACCCAGAACTTATCGCCACCAACTCAAGAAGACCAACAAATATATAGTGATTTAATGGATATACTAAATGAAGGTGGAATAACCATTAGAAATCCTCTACCACTAGAAGGAACATATGACAACTATATGCATTGGGCTCAGAACGATCCCGACATGTCAGCCAATATCAGAATAACACCCAATGGAAAAGGAAAATTGTGGATACCTATTGAAAAAAATTATACAAATATAAGAGAACTCTTTACACTATTGCAGAATAGCACCCGAAGACTCGTTGATAAAGGAAGGAGTACCATCAAATATAGCCTCACAGACGAAATGACAAACTTAGATCAAGAGGAAATATGTAGAATACTGCAATACTTTCAAACGCAAGTACCAGAGATACATTTCGAATTAAGCAGAACGGGAGAGAAGGAACCTACAAAAGAAGTTCGACTAAAACTCCTAAAAGAAGCCCATGGAAGTCCCGCCTCACAACACTTCGGTGAAACCAAGACGCTCGAAAGGATGAAACAACTAAGAGAATGGACCAACATGGATCAGGATGTAAAAGACTTCATAAAAACATGCGCAACCTGTCAAAAATATAAACTCACGTGTGTGAGACAGGCAGCGCCTTCCATAATACCTGACACGCCAACCTTACCAAATGATAAAATAGCACTTGATATTTTCGGACCATTACCTTTAACTACAAACGGAAATAGGTTCATACTTTCTTTACAAAATATGTTAACAAAATTCACCTTACTAATACCAATGAAAACGAAGAGTTCAGAATCGATAATAACAAAGCTATTCGAACACTATATTTATATGTTTGGAGCTCCGAAAAATATTCAAACTGACCAAGGAAGGGAATTCCTATCAGGACTAATTGAAGAATTTGAAAAAATGTTCAAAATAAAACATATTAAAAGCACCGCTTTCCACCCGCAGTCTAACGGATCAATCGAAAGAATGCATGGAGTACTAAAGGATCTCATACGAACAGCGAATGAAGGATATATAACTGACTGGGATGAAAATTTAAAAAGTATATGCCTTGCATATAATACATCATACCACGAAAGTATACAGACTACTCCATTTGAAGTAACCTTTGGGCGAAAAGCCAATATGCCTTCTTCTATACCTAGCACGCTACAAATATCGTCAATCCATTTATTAGAAAAATGGAGAATAAACCACAACCAGACCATTCAAAGGACGAGAGAAAAACTCCAAGCCGCCAAGGAAAAACACAAAGCGTATATCGACAAAAACATTCATAGGGCATTGCCAATTTACCAGATTGGAGACAAAATACTTGTTCACAACGACCATAAGGCGCATAAACTCAGTCAGGAATGGCTAGGACCATTTACTATCACAAAGATTTTCCCAGACAAAAACAATATCGAAATAAAGATAGGGGCTCAAACAAAGGTGATTCATATAGACCGCACGAAATTCTTCTATGAACCTGTTGCAGGATGTTCATGTGAATCTTTCTAATGCTTAGAAAGTATGTACGAAGCTCAGGAATTACTTAGAATAGCATCTGCGAATAATCAATCATTTAGTGATATGCAATGTTAGTATTACCATGGATATCGAACGTTTTTAGATATATCTCGATTAAGTATTACATTATCTAAAGGTAACCTTATCATGGACCTTATATCATAATATACCCCATATACCCACACCTAAGATTGTTAATTGGCATCCATATTAGTAAATATAATAGTCCAATACCTCAGTGTGACACGTTACAGAACTGCGAACAGAATTTAAGATCTTAATGTAAGATACACCTAAGGCAATAGAGTAACATATACTAGGTATATACCGGGTGTTTTCCTGGGTTGTTGACATAGGCCGATATGGTGCATAGCAGTTTGTAGACTATAGTATGTACGCTATTGGTCGGAGACGCAAGGACGCCGAGCGATTGGCTCTGCCTATCGTCGGCAGACGTCAATCGTCGCGACAGAAGTTCCCTAGTGCGTAGGCACTGAGCAGACGAGAAAGTATGGCGGTTGATACAAAAATTTGTTTACAAGGTGGAATTTTTCAGAGTAATTGTATTTTTTGAAAATAAAATGTGGGTTTCAAAGTTAATAAAATATTTCCATTCGCGAAACGATTTCCTTCGCGTTTATTTCGACCCTCGAACGCGCTTTTTAATAAATAGTAAAAATACAGTTAAAAAGAGTAATGAAGGAAGGGCGATAAATCTTGGGACAAATGTAAAATAATTAACGAGTTGTAGAGACAAGTGAACCGACGTGAAAAATAACAGTGACCAGGCAGTTCTCAGGATTTCTGAGTAGGATAAGTGTAACGATAAATCGAGAGGAATAACAAAAAGGAATTGTTTTGAAGTCATTCAATTTCTTTATACTTTATAAAGGTAATAATAGTACAAAAATTATTTGTAGACTTAAAGAAAGTGATGAATTCTTCATGGATGATGGAAAAGTTCGACGACGTGCATCAGCCTCCACGGAGAAATGTGCCAAAGACGAAGGACGATTGGTATCCCGCTCATGAAATAGAAATAAATGAAACATAAAATAGTATTGATACAGAAAAAGAATGTAGTGCAGGTATTTATTTACCAATACGACTCACATTACCATCTGCTAACCAACGTGATTGAATACTTCAGCAAGCATCGATAACCAGGACCATGGTTAATGACTTTGTGTTTTGCAACAACGAGCACCAACTCCCCCGGAGGACACGAAAAGCTGTAACATGAGGAATACGGTGAAAGGTTAATAAAATTATCCCAAACGATACCATGAATGTAAATAAATCCTTTTCATATCATGACATGTTGTGGAAAACTCACCGCTGCTTCATGTTTGCAGGAGACGTTCGAAATTATTCCCTTGCTCAGCCGAGTAATAATCCAATCCGCTGTTACGTCCCAATAGCAACTCAATTTAATATTTTCTCAGGTGCACCTATTCGAACTAACTTATTACCCACCAATCTATTTTTTCACACTATACAGCTTATAGTACAGGCAACGAAGACCAAAAAGGGCCAAATAGCGGAAAAAATTCATGTAAAAGCGAATTTTGGCATAGTTGTAGGGGAAGGTGTCAGTAACAATATACTAAAAGTACTGATGGGTGGGAGTTGTGCTAAGGGAGGGGGGGGGGGTCTCTAAAGGTCCCCTTTTTCAGTTTTTCGTTAATAACTCGAAAACTACTGCCTCTAGCGAAAAAAAGTTAAATAATAAATTAATCTATATAAAATTCTCTACAAAAAAGGTCTTATACACTTTTTCGCTAGGATCAATACTTCAGGAGATATGGAAGGGGGAAATATGGAAAATTAAAAAAAATCTGTTTTACTGTTAAAAATCAAGGTTTAATGATAAATTAACGTTGTTCAGACCACGTTTTAATGACTCTAGCGCATATAAGTGTAGTCATGTAATATATCGACGTTGTCAAGTTAAAACCTGCTATGTGAAGAACCTGCTATATGTCGCGCTTGGCAGTTTTTAACTAGGAATAACTCTCCCTTTGATTCATGTAACATTCCTTCAAAAGTAATCCTAAATGATAATCCTAATTACCTTCTGGGGGGTCGTCCGGTATTCATATTCCAGGAAAGGCGCGGGACCGAATTATAATGACCTATGTTCATAATACTTCATATAGCATATTCTCCACACAGCAGATTTTAACTTGACAATTACGATATAACGGAAGAATTGTGTGCGGAGGGGACCACAATAATATGTGTCGTTGAAGCCTGTTCCGATAAACGGTAGTTGGAATTTTGAATATTCGTTTATACCGCTTAGGATACCGATCGTGATAACGATCGCAAATACCTCGCAACCCTAGGGTTAATCTTTCGATCGGTGACGCAGGTTTATTTCGGCAAATATAGGTCGTTAATACCTCGGTTCCGCGCATTTTCCGGAATGTGATTACCAGACGACACACCGAAAGGTAATTACCAGATTGCTCGTAATGAGTGTCATAGTCCGTTCCACCGCCACTCCTCCTTCAGTCAATCAGGGTACATAGCGTCGTCCATGCAATCCCTTCCATCGACCAATGCCGCTAATATATAAGCTGGGACAGACTGCATCTGTATTATCACTCATCATAGTATCGTGTTCCGCGTCTCAACCTCACTCAAGATAACCTGAACAAACATAGGTACTCGGCATTTTTGAAAGCGTCAACGAAGCCCAAATCAGACATGGCCACTCTTCCTCCCACCAGAGGAGCTTCAAAGCAACACTCGCTCAGAGTATATCTACAGGTAAACT
Organism: Xiphydria camelus; assembly: GCA_963678675.1. Classification (NCBI taxonomy): domain Eukaryota; kingdom Metazoa; phylum Arthropoda; class Insecta; order Hymenoptera; family Xiphydriidae; genus Xiphydria; species Xiphydria camelus. The sequence goes on along the minus strand of OY783193.1, from coordinate 22,028,227 downwards.
CGTTTACATATAGTTATTAAATACTGGTTTCTTAAAATTACAAATATCAATTTCTGCTAAATACTTACCTTTGTCTGATTACTTTCTTACAGATACAACAGTGGCTCAGCAACCCTCTACCACCCACCCAATGGGGCTGGAACATGGAGGAAGATGGGATCCTCAACCCAGTTACCACGAAAGACCCTGTGGCACCCGACTCCGTTTTGAACATGATCTTTTGCCGATGCACGACTGGGTGTGGAGTACGCTGCGGTTGCCGCAAAGCAGGGATAACCTGCTCCGGAACCTGCGGCGTGTGCCTCGGCTCATGTACAAACGGAGCCCCCATCCAAGACATCATCGACGATGATGAAAATTTAGATTCTGATGAAAATTAGTGTTTAAGATACATCCTTGAACATTAATTATTTCATTTTTAACGGAAAAACAGATTTTTTTTAATTTTTCATATTTCCCCCTCCATATCTCCTGAAGTATAGACCGTAGCGAAGAAGTGTATAAAACCTTTTTTGTAGAAAATTTTATATAGATTAATTTATTATTTAACTTTTTTTCGCCAGAGGTAGTAGTTTTCGAGTTATTAACGAAAAACTGAAAAAGGGGACCTTTAGAGACCCCCCCCCCCCCCCTTAGCACAACTCCCACTGCATTTTTTTCATTGCATTTTGGTTTCTCTTTTTCATTCCGCAGGAAAATACAAACCTGCTTTCAATACCGCTTCTCCTTCCACTAGCGGAATTTTTGACTCCTAGAATTGATAAGATATCTTCGATACTGATATTCATCACTTATGAATTGGGTTTATTGCACTTGCACTTTTAAAACTACTTTTATTTACAAATTCTTTGTTTATGTTACGTGGTTATGTTGACATTTATTTTGAAAAAGAAAAATATCAAATTATTTTACAAAATTTAATGAGAACCTTCGAGAGCAGTCACTAGGTTCCTTCCAACTAACACGAGGACTGGTTCTTAACTCGACGGAGTGTGCGCAGTCTGACCCAGCCGTTCCAACAAACACAGAACTAGTTCTGGAACGATTCCAACGAGCGTTCCAACCGCGAACTGTAACAGAACTGGTTCTCGAACGGTAATTTCAGTCCCTAGTTCTGAGTTGGAACGATTTTTTAGCACATGCGTAGTAAAGCGCGAGACGCACTCTATTTGAATCGGTGAGTCCAAGAACAGTAAAAATGCATATAGTTTCGAGAAAAAATGAAAAAACATAATAACTTCACAATGAGTTAATGGCCATCATTTCAAGCTCTTGAAAACTGTAATGAGGGATGCTAAATACGTGGATTTTCTTATTACTGATAGGAATCGGTTCTTGACAATATATGAAGCTTAGAATTTTAAACATTTTGGCTACCTATCTTTACTCAAAACGCCATTTGTTGGACTTATACTGTTCTTGGATTCACTGATTCATTTCTATTCGGGGGCATTGAAGGATATTTTAAAATATGCTAAACTCTTGCTCTAACAAACATCGTTTACTGGCAAAGGTTTAAGTACTAGTATGGAGAAAAAACTGAAATGTTAATTCCGATGATAACGTTAAAAAGGGTCAAAGGAAATTTTTAGAAATTGCGGGAAATACATGATGGATAACAGAAAACATTTTTTATTTGGTAATATAATATGTACATGGTTCTATTATATGTATATTATCCTATTCTTTATATAAAATACTGTACGACTTAAGCTATTATATCATAGTATTTTCATTCGCAATTTTTTTCAACTGCTGTTACATATAATGAATCTGAATAAAAGGAGATAATTTCCTTGAGAAATCCAGTTAACAAGCTGGTAAAATTAAATAGTATCATATAGAATACATCGTTGGGAATTATTAAAATTCTTCATTGTATGGAATGATTTCGTCCTGGCGTAAATGTTATACTTCATGTTCAGGCATTCGTCCTTCATTTTGAAGTGTTCGTTAAATCTGAAAGAAGCGTACCTATTATCAAAACGATTATCATCAAATGAAATATGAATATTATAAAATGAAAATATCCTGATTACAATCTGATAATAATTAAATAAACTTACTCCAGAAAATCGAAGTCGATATTTGAATGTTCACTCTGTATAAGCGCCCAGCAACCCCGGAAGAAATGAGATAAAGGAGGAAACTTAAACCTTGGTATAAAGTTTAGTAACAGTATCTTCGGATACATCTGTGGCTTCATTGTACGTACGAAGATATATTCTAAGCCAAGCCCTTTGCAATGTTTCCTTCGGATGCAGAGAAAAGTCAGGATTATCTATACCTGAAAAAAGAAATAAGAGATTTTGTATTACTTCTATGCTATAAAAATGATTAGTTTGTGGTAAATGGATAATTTGATTACCAGCAAATTCAATAAAATGATTGGATATATCAAAAGCCTCAGTTAAAAGCAGTGTACTCATAGTCAATGAAAGTAACGCTATTTTCTTTTTCATTGTACAATACATTTCCCAGTAGAAGATCATTGTGAGCCTATACTGTAGGACTATCAAGTTCTGAAAGAGTTTCCTTTACACGTTCACTGCGGATCATGCGGCTCCTGCGTGAGGGGGTGTATGTATTTTAAAGCAGGAGCTGCGCGGTCCGCAGCGAATGTGTTAAGCATTGATGTTCCTTTTGAAGCACCACATAAGGTCGGATTAGCCATTTGAATCCTGAAACAGAAGAGTATTGGAATACTTTACACAATTAAAATTAGATATCAAGCATACTTCGATAGTTCACTTCGCGTCTTTTGCAGTATCCCTGAATCCCTTTGGCATGATCTAAACACATGATGATAAACACAACCCAGATCCAGAAAATGTATAATACAGGTGGACACAAGAATGCGACCCCTTCAATCATTTACGCCAATAAACTGAAAATGTAAAACACGAGTCAAGAATGTTTACAGTTGCATTCCGGGACGTTTGTAGGTTAGAGCAGCGCGAAGGGGATTATCCGTAACTTCTAAATGGTGTCTATTTGAAAAATAGCAATTGAAAGAAAGACTTACGTTTCAACAATTAATTGAACTCACACATCCGCTTAGGATTACCCGTGATTTTCCACAAAATGTATACAAAAGGTGGAGAAGCCTCCCTGTCTGTCATGTCCGGTTTCTATATTATGACCGGAATGGAGCAACATCGCGCTCGAAGAGTCGATGGCTCAATTGGTAGAATGCAAGCATTCCCAGTTTCGAAGCATCTCGTATCTTGAAGATCGCAGGTTCAAATCCCGGTAGGGTGTGAAAAAAAAAGCGACACTACTAGGCGGCGGCACTGCACGGGCACACAGTGAAAAACCTCGGTAAAGTTACTGCATGCAAAATCCTACTTTATCCTTTTGCAGAATCCTACTTTATCCTTTTGCAAAATCCTACTTTATCCACTTTGTACACTGCGTGATGCCACAGTGGTACCCCAGTGGGCACGCACCAAGACATCACTGTGATGTTTCTCAAAGTCACCGCGTGGTCCCACAGTGCCACCACTGTGGAGCCACCTGGCTATCGGGGATGGCACAAAGTAACGATAGAATGGATTTAGACGCGACTCAACCGCCTAGTGTAAGTCTCAATCAAAATCCTCCTCAGTTAAATTTATCCGCTAGCAATCGTAACAAAGAAGCTTGGGAAGTAATTAAAGCCGTGCGCGAAATCGATGGCACTAACAAAACCGAGTAAAAAGGATACTTATGGTCGTGCAGTTTAGCCAAAGAATATGTAGCTCATTGCGGAGAAACTGCTATATGTCGTACAAATTTTGATAGGTAAATTAAGAGGAGAGGCCGCAGCACGAGTAGACTACGCGAGAGTCCGAACAATAGATGCATTGATCAGCTTATTATCAGCGCATTTTTCGGAAAAGAAATCGATCAGCAAATATTTTTCCGAATTCTCTCAATTTAAACAGCGAAAAGATGAAGGAGTAGTGCAATTTAACTTTAGAATCAACCGACATCTCGAGGACCTACTCGAAGCTATCGATCGAGAGAACTCTACCGCCGATCAAAAAGAGCGACGAAAAATTTCAGCAGTGTGTTACGACCGAAACCTTTCTTTTTGGAATTTATAAAGTTTATAAACCTTTTATGCCGAAAGGACCTTTCGATAGCCTCAGAAGCGCTGCTTTGGCTGCCGAGCAAGTAGAGATCGATCATTTATCGGAACAGGACGATAAACGGAGGGACTGTTTTACCGCACAGACTTCTTACAATTCGCGACCAAATACGAACTCTCAAAACCCTAACTCACAGAAATCTCGTTCAATCAACCCAAATCAAAATCTAGGCAATAGGACTTGTATCTTTTGCAAAAAACAAGGGCATGATGCCAATCACTGCTATCAGCTTCTTAACGATCAGACACAAGGTCGAAATCAGACTCAAGTTCAACCTAATCAAATCACCATTGAGTGCAATTATTGCAAGAAAAAGGGGCATTTAATTAAAGATTGCAGAAAACGCGCTTACAATAACTTAAAACGTCAAACACCGCCTCAGCAACAACAACAACAACAACAACAACCCGCCCAGTCGGGAAACGCGCAAACGTCCTCGCCGCAGGTAGAAGCGACGAGGAACGTCCAAATTCTATAATTCAAAAGAAATCCGAAATCCTCATTCAATCAGCAGATTGTAAGCTTAGTTCGAACTCGTCAAATTACAAATCTCCCACTCTGTTTCTTCCTTCAGAAGAAATAGTAGGTGGAAATTCCGAATTTTTAGTAGACTCAGGGTCACAATTGAATCTTATCAAAATTCATAAAATTGCAAATCCTGAAATGATTGATGAAACAATCATCTAGGAATTAAATGGAGTGTCCGAAATCGATCGACCGCGAACGCTAGGGAGGATAGGAATTATCTTAAATAATTACCAAATTAATTTCCATGTAATCCCTGATGACTTCCCTCTCGAACAAGACGCAATAATAGGTGCGGAACTATTACATATCCAACGTGGACGCGTTGACTTCGAAAATCAATCGGTAACTTTAAATCGAGTTTCTTATCCTTTCGCGAATAAAGAAAGTTTCCTACTCCCGGCTAGACAGAAAACTCTAATGTTCGTTAGATTAGAAAATGGATCTTCTAATGAAGGTTACCTACCACGAATAAAAACTCAAGAAGGGATTTTTATGGGCGAAGCTGTCGTAAAAAATACTTTTGGGAAAGCGTACTTGTATGCCATTAACGCGCTAGACGAGGATGTAACAGTGGAAGTACCCGTCGTGCCTCTGTACCCTTTCGACATGAGCAGTGACGAGGAAAATAATCTGCAAGTTAGTGAGGCTCTAGAACATAGTACCGGTCGTGTTGATAGAGTCCTCCAATTACTGCGTTTAGACCACGTAAATATGGAAGAGTGTAAAGCGATTACTGATCTCGTACCTCTTCCATATTCCCGGCGAAGCGCTACGCGCGACAAACGCATTAACTCATAGAATTCGACTAACAACAGAACAGCCCATCAATACTAGACAATACAGGTACCCTCCCTTTCAAAAGCAAGAAATAGAGAAACAGGTTAGTGAACTATTAAAAATGAATATCATAGAACCATCAAATTCACCGTATAACTCACCGTTATGGATTGTCCCCAAAAAACCCGACTCGAAAGGTAATAAACGCTGGCGACTAGTAATCGACTTTCGAAAGCTAAACGAGAAGACAATAGGAGATGCATATCCTTTGCCACTAATATCAGACATCTTAGATCAGCTGGGTGGAGCTAAGTATTTTTCAATTTTCGATTTGGCCTCGGGTTTTCATCAAATTCAAATGGATGCGGAAGATAAACATAAAACAGCTTTCACTACGCCTCATGGTCACTACGAGTTTAATAGAATGCCTTTTGGTTTAAAGAACGCCCCTGCGACTTTTCAACGATTAATGGATTTAGTTTTGCTCGGATTACAAGGTAACGATCTTTTCGTCTACTTAGACGACATAGTAATTTATGCGCGATCAATTTAACTCTTCAAACCGACAAATGTGAATTTTTAAGAACGGAAGTGAGATACCTTGGGCATATCATCTCAGCGGAAGGCGTTAAACCAGACTCAAGCAAAATAGAGGCTGTAAAATCTTTTCCAGTTCCAAAGAAGCAAAAAAACGTAAAAGAATTTTTAGGTTTAGCAGGCTATTATCGAAAATTCATAAAAGACTTCGCAAAAATTGCTAAACCATTATCCGATTTGACTAGCAAAAATTCAGAATTCAAATGGGAACCCAAACACCAAATCGCATTCGAAATTCTCCGAGACAAATTGTGCAACGCTCCAATTTTACAATACCCAGACTTTTCAAAAGAATTTATAGTCACTACCGATGCATCAGGATTCGCCGTAGGAGCAATCCCTTCGCAAGGTGAAATAGGAGAAGATCTCCCAGTTTCTTATACGTCTAGAGTTTTAAATAAGCATGAGTGTAATTACTCTACCACAGAAAAGGAAATGCTCGATACAATATTTGCAATCAAAACTTTCAGGCCGTATCTCTATGGTAGACAGTTCACACTGATTACCGATCACAGACCGCTAATACGAGTAAATTCTATGAATGACCCGACATCGCGTGTAATGAGATGGAGAGAACGCTTGAAAGAATTTGACTTTAAAATCCAGTATAAAGCAGGTAAGATAAATACCAACGCCGATGCTCTGTCAAGGAATCCTGTACCATCAGCGAACATTTATCCTATAAAGATTAAGTGGCGACACTCAACCGATATTCTTCCCGGAATCGCTAGATTGCACTCCTCGTCGTCTTTTCATGGTGAACATAAGAAACAAAAGATTATAACTTCAAGCGCTAATTCAAGTTCAGAAGATTTTCTAGGCTTTCCTCACAAAGCTAACGTATCGAGAAAGAGAGTCCAAATCCAAAATCTGATTCAGAGAATGATTTCTTAGAGTTTCCTCATTTTGAAATTCCAAAAATCTTAAATCAACCAAATCTAGAAGGTCAGTCGTTGCCATTGAAGGAACAACCGAACCACGGCGCTGGGTCTGATCAACCTATCGACCGTCGTGTTTTATTTAAAAGAAAATACAAACACACTACGACTCCTAGCCCTATTCATAAGAAATCTACGAAAATCATGAAACAAAAATTCGAAATCAAACGATTCATGCCTTACGATGGGCTGAGTTCGTCTTCTTCTTCGGATGAAGATAACACGAGTGAAACCGAAATCATTTCTCATTCTCTTAAAATCAAAAATCAACATTTGTTCTCCCAGATTATGATGATACTATCATATCTGTAAATCGTAATTTAGACTCTTCCTCGAAAATCGATAAGGTAGACCTAGACGTTACCGACGTTGATAGGCTTACCGATTCAACAAAGTCTCCAAAAGTGAAGCCAACTCCTCACATACCGGAATCGCCGGTAGTACAAAAATCTCTTGAATCTTTAGAACGCGAAAAATCTTCGGAATCTCCTTTAGATAAAATTTCACCTTTGATAAGGAAAAGTGACGCCCTCACTCCTTCTCCTGTCTCTCAAAAACGTCAGAATATCCATGAATCTCCGAAATATTCAACTCCTTATCCACTCAGGAGTGAGCGAAGACCTACTGGAAATATTAACGATGTTATAGATTTGAATGTTGCTGTCCCAAAACCAAATCTTTCCTTATCTAATATTCTCGAAGCAACAAAACCACCTACATCTAACGAAAATTTGCAAAAATTAAAAAGCGATTCGAGCGACAGTGACGCTGGTCCAATTATTATTACAACTATCGCTGACGTACACGCCGACGCGCAGGAGAACTGGTCGGAGAGTTCCTCAAGCCCAGGCGTGAACGACAGTATAAAACGTATAGAATTAAAACAAATCATTCCACCAAAAAACATCTCTTCGCATGTAAATCCTTCTCAAAATCTTGCTCCCAAACAAATTCCAGTAATCAGACAATCAACCCGACCTCACAAACCAAAGAAATGTTGATGTTGTTCTGATAATCAACATCATCACGATAGGAAAGTTACGAAATATCGCAAGGAAGTTAATAAGAAATCCAAAACAATTAAATCAATACCATCTGATAGTACAGAAGCACTAACGCCAATCGATGATCAAGCTACTACATGCCCACAATCTTTTCAAAGACCTCAATCATCCATGCGAAATAAATACGATACCTTAGAGGACATACAAACGTTCCAATTGCAATCTGATAGCTCTTCATCAACTGACGAAAATCACGAAACAATGATCCATGTAACGAAACCCAACCTTACTCAGAACGCGGGTATAGAAAAATCTGGCGTCATAAACTCGAAATCAACAAATAATATTCTAGAAACTCGCGATAATCTGATCATGAGAAAAGATAACTATATATGTTTTATAGCAGCAGATGGCACAATTTCAAGCAAAATAGGTAAACAACTTCTTGAACAAGGTTTAATGAAAAAGATAAGTCCAGTCAATAAACACTCAATAGGAGACGTAATTTTAACAGGAAATTCTAAACGGACAGTTTTTGCATTAGTAATACAAGAAAATGATAGAGACTCGTTACAGGAAAACAATTTCAGAAAAGCCTTTCAAACTTTAAAAACCTTAATGGAACAAAAACAAATAATGTCCGCTAGCATCTCACAAGATCAAGATCAAATCAACGAATCTGGTTGGATGAAAATAAAAAATTTAGTTCACGAAATTTTTTCTGATACTCAAATTAAGATAACTCTTTGTAAAAACAATATTCTAATTCCATCTATCGAACTAAGAAATCAAATCATTCAGGAGAATCACGATTCGCCATTAGCCGGACACAAAGGAGTTACAAAAACTTACAATCGAATCCGACAAAAGTATTTTTGGAAGAATATGAAGAAAGATATCGAAGAATTTATACGAAAATGCAATAGTTGTCAAAGAAAAAATCTAGTTCGAATAAAAACAAATCAACCCATGGTCATCACAGATACTTCAATAGACGTTTTTGACAAACTATCATTAGACATTGTAGGGCCTTTCGATGAATCAGTAGACGGACATAAGTATAATTTGACCATGCAAGACGATTTATCTAAATTCTGTGTCGCAGTACCTTTGAAAACAGCAACAGCCGAGGATATAACAAACGCGTTAGTCCACAAATTCATTTGCATCTACGGATGTCCGAGAGTCATATTAACGGATCAAGGTGCCGCTTTCATTGGCCGAGTAATGAAACAATTAGCAAAAGCCTTCAAAATTAAACAAATCAAAACTACAGCGTTTCACCCCCAGTCTAACGGTTCATTAGAGCGAAGTCATCAAGTATTAGTGGATTATCTAAAGCATTACGTAACAAAAAAAGATTGGGACAAATGGTTAGATCATGCAACTTTCGCATATAATTCTAGCAAACACGAGGGCACTAATTATACTCCATTTGAAATCATTTATGGTAAAAATGCACGTATGCCATCGGAATTCCCACCTTTAGAAGAAATCTTCACTTATTACAACTATCTCAAAAACACGATATTGCAAACTCAAGAAGTTAGAAAAAATGCTCACGAGAATTTAGAGAAAGCTAAACAAAAATCAAAAATTTATTACGATAAAAGAACTCATCCAGTTCAATTCCAAATCGGTCAAGAAATTTACTTAATTAAGGATCATAAAGCGGGTAAACTCGATGACAATTATAAGGGTCCGTATAAAATTACGGAAGTATTTCCCGAAAAAAACGATATAGAAATAGAGTTAGCTTAAAATAAGCGGAAAATCGTACATTGCCATAGAGCAAAAATAGCTCATTAAGATAATATCCTCATGCCATGCTTGGCATATTTTAAGTTAAGCACATAGATCTAAGACAATAATTTAAGCATATAATAAGTCTATCACATATATCATATATGGCGTACACAAATATGTATCTAATCTCGAACTTAAGAAAAGCATGAACCTTTTTTTTTCTCTCGATATTATTATATCAACTATTTTATCGCAATTATGACTTTCCTCAAATTTTTGCTATATTGAGCATTCCATCGTTATATCAACGATAAGTTTTTTTACTTACCGTAATTATCGGTAATTGCTCGTACCAAACAATCATTTTGTTATTGTATACGTTATTCCATTTAATTTTAAGATTTTATATACTAACCGATGAAACCTTTAGTCATAGGATTACTTACTCATAGACACGCTCTTGTACTCTGAATCATAAGAATTTCCTACCAACATGTTACGTCCTTAGCTCCCCGGCGGACGTCGCGGCGCTGGGGTCCGTTGCTCCGCCAAAGCACTAACGTGCAGCCTCGTCCGTGGATGATCGGCAGAAGGAAAAGAAAGAAACGAAAGGGTTTATAAAAGAAAGAGAAACGCCTTTATTTACCAGCTTGAAACGACTATAGCCTTGCCTCAACCTTAGCGTCTAGCTGCGGCTCTAATTGTCTACGACTGACTTCGGCTACGGATCGCAAAGAACTGAGTACCGACGACTGGTTTCAACCCCCGATCGCAAAAGACTGAGCTACTCTCCTCGGTCTTCTCTAGTTCTCTCCAGAGATGCGGAGTCCACCCCCTGCACATTTCCTCGTACTTACACTAGCTTACTTCTATATAAGAAAAGAACATATAGGCGAGCGAGGAAGGAAGGGGCGATTTTTGTCTATTCTACATTTCTTCCTCCGACGTTTCAAGTCCCTCCCGGCGTCGCCCGGGAGGGGGATCCTGTCCACTCGGGGTGGTTTCGCGACGGGGTGTTTCCTCGAGGACGGAGGCTTCGGGTGTCCGTAAAGTCTTCCAGATGCGTCGATGCTTCTTTCTTCGGATGCACGCGTCCTGCGTTGGCGAGTTTTCCGCGAAGGGGCTAAAAAATGGTTTATGGCCTCTCGTTATTCTCGAGCCGTGAGAAAGTTGCAGCGTCCGCTCCCGTTGTTCTCGAGCCGTGAGAAAGTGCAGAGTCCGCTCTCCTCCTACCTACCCTATCTCATCCCTCGAGTGACCATTACTCTACAAGAGTGTACGCGAAGAAAAAGGCGATATGCTAATAGCGCGTCTTAAACGAAGCGTCCTTTGAACGGCCCGCATTCTGTAGCGGAAAATATGGCGGTTATCGTTTCATGTAGATCTGTTCAAAGGACTATCGTTCTATGAAAACGTGACGTAACGTCACATTTGTTCATGACATAACAAACATTGTAATGTAGATATAATGTACAAATCTAGCAATAGGTGGCGTTATCTCTTCTCGATTTGTGGCGACCAGGCGATCGCCACGCCTCTAGCGACCAGACAGCCTCAACACATCTTGTCCAGTGATCAACCGATCACCACGCCTCTGGCGGCCAGGCGATCGTAGCGCCGGATCACCACGCTTCTGAAGACTCAGCTAGCCACGCCACGAGAGTCGGAAGTCCCATTCTCCTGCCTGCTCGAGCCCACTACGGACGCATCGACACAGCGCTCTGCTCTACCTCGCTAACCGCGGCTCATTGTCGATAGTTAAAATAAACTTTAGTTATATTTCGTAACTATCGCCTCCTTCCGACCGTCCACTCCTCGCACGATCCCCACAATTGGTGACCCCGACGTGATTTGGGTGGATTACATCGTCAACGCAGCCCAAGCGACGCCACGAGGTACCCACACCATCGCCAACATGCCGGTCGACCGCTCGCCAGCCCGCACGGACAACACCGGGAACACTCCGAGCCCCTTCAACACGAACAACCGACCGATCGCATCAACAGGTTTGCACACACAAAATGACCAGTCAGTCGAGAATCCGTTACTAGCCTTCGCATCGTCAGACAGTACGAACTACGTGGCAGTGGTGAGCAGACCACAGTTACCCACGTTCATGAAAGATGGACCAGATATATGGTTTTTCATGATCGAGTCAGAGTTCACCGCGTCCAGGATTCGCAACGACGACGTCAAGTACATCGCCGCCCTAAAAGCCTTGGACTCTGAAACAGTGGCACAAATTACGGATATCATTACGCACCCGCCAGAAACAAATAAATATCAAACCTTAAAAGACACGATTATACAAAGACTCACGGAATCGAGACAGAAGCAAATCCACCGCCTTATCAACGACCTCGTGCTGGGTGACAGGAAACCCTCACAGCTCCTGCGAGAGATGAAGGACCTGGCTGCAGGCAGTATGAATGACGAGATGCTCCACAACCTTTGGCTAAGTCGTCTCCCGACATCCATTAAACCATTGCTCATGATTTCCGATGGGTTAAGCTTAGACGTTCTGGCGTTAATGGCGGATAGGCTAACAGAAACCATGACCCTGCAAGGCCCAACGGTGGTCGCTTCGACTCATTACCCCACCACAGTTGATCGAGTTGACAGCAGGTCACATGCACCTCCACCAACGTCAATAGAAACCAAACTCAACCAGCTACAGGAAGCTCTTGCTGTCTGCATGAGGGAACTCACCGACATGAAGACGAGACAGTCAAACTTCGACAGTCGCCGTTCACGCTCACGTAACCGCAGCGGCCAGCGTTATAGGAACAACTCTCGTTCTCAGTCTCGCCAATCTGGAATCTGTTGGTACCACCACCGGTTTGGAGCGGACGCCAAACGTTGCACTACACCATGCTCGTTCAACGCCTCGACCAACCAGGGAAACTGAAAACGCTGCCGGCAGTACAAGCGGTCGCCGACGGCAGCGACTGCAGCACCGCACAAACTCAAGATGTCAGACTCCACCTACACGACCGGAAGACCAATCGACGATACTTAATAGATTCTGGGTCGGTGTTATCAATATTACCCGTTCGATTTTTCCAGAAACCACCACCAAAGGCTAACCTCACTTTATACGCAGCCAACACCACACCAATTTCTACGTACGGATGCCACACCGTCAATGTCGATCTGAACTTACGACGCGATTTCAGCTGGCCATTCGTGGTGGCTGACGTTCCAGAATCAATCATAGGAGCTGACTTCCTGAGTCACCATAATCTGCTCATCGATCTAAAAAACAAGCAACTCGTCGACTCGACCACCCGAATGACCACTAAGGGTCGGGTGATTAACACAAGAGTTCATAGCATCTCCACTTTGGATCAGTCGATGCCCTACGCTGACTTACTCCAGCAATTCATCAACATCACTCAACCATCTTCTTCTGCGTTCAGCGCGAACATCGATTTTTCTCACAGGATTGTCACTAATGGATCACCTGTGACAGAAATACCGCGCAAACTTTTCGGCGAAAAGGCTACCGCCGCGCGAGCAGAGATACAGCGACTATTGGACAGAGGTATCATCAAGCCCTCCAGCAGTGCTTGGGCCAGTCCGATTCACCTCGTCAAGAAGAAAGATGGCAGCTACCGTCTCTGCGGCGACTACCGCAAACTAAACAGCGTCACTGTGCCTGATAAGTATGCCCCACCACTCATCCAGAGTCTGTTCCTGGTCACACATGGAAAAACAATCTTTTCGACCATGGACCTGGACAAGGCATATTATCAGATACCAGTGCACCCTGACGACACTCAGAAGACGGCGATTACCACACCCTGGGGACTCTACGAATACACTAGGATGCCGTTCGGTCTGAAAAATGCCATACAAACATTCCAACGGTCCATGGACTGGATATTTCGTGGCCTGGACTTCGTCTTCGTCTACATAGATGACATCTTGGTCATGTCGGAGAACGAAGAGCAGCACCAGACTCACTTACGCCAGGTATTTCAACGATTGGCAGATCATAACCTCACCATCAACCTGAGTAAGTGCAAGTTCGGTAAGCAGCGAGTCAACTTCCTCGGTTATCAAATTGACAGTGAAGGTTTCCTACCAAATCCAGAACGCGTAGAAACGATCAATAATTACCCGCAACCAAAAACTGTCATGGAACTGAGGCGATTCATCGGAATGTTCAATTATTACCGTCCGTGTATCAAGCATTCGGCTGATACTGATTTTAATTGGCGCCCTTCTCCTGCCGAGAGGCTGGGCCTAGGTAATTAAAAAGAGTATTTCGACGCTCAAGCAGCAGATTGTCGCGTCTGCATCCAGACTTGACCTAAAATCCCCATAACTTTTGGAAGTTACTAGATTCTTGGCGGCGCATTCAAACTCTTTGTATTAACCTCTAATTATTGTCATTTTATTAAGCAAGTAAGGTATAGATGGATTGTAATAGAGGGAAAGAACGAGAACGTCGAAGACTGCGTGATAAGTTAAATAAGTCGCAGGCCACCGTGGTTTCTATTCGCGAGATTATAAACACCTTTATTGCGTGATGGACAGGGGATCTGAGTCGCGGGCCGCTGCGAGCTCCGTTTGTAAATATGGTATCCCCTTTCGCGGACCGATACCCGTGTGGAAATCTGCCCAAGTTGGCCCAATCAGTAATTGGGCGCCAATTAGGCCCCAATTGGGCGGCCCAATTTGAATAAAATATAATAAATCGAATAGATACAATTATTTGTTTTATTTATGTACTGGAAGTAAAAATAAATCTGGACATTTAGAACTTATTCCGAACTTTTAGTGATTGGAATTTGAGTCAGGTGATACGATGTAGTATTAGCGTTTAGTTGGGGCTACGTTGGGCAGCCCAATCAGGCCCCAACTAAGGTACTAATTGGGGCTACGTTGGGCACCCCAATCTGGCCCCAACTAAGGTACCTAATCACTACCCTAGCAAGAAATATTGTATAATTTTTATGTTTTAATGTTGATAGCATCGCCTCAAAAACTTTACTAACTTTATTATGATGCCATTGGTAATAAATATATAATATATTTCATTCTTTGATAATTGCGTTTTTAATAATCTTTACAGCATTTTTCAAATTGAGTGGAGTAAGATACATATAATGATAAATTGGCCATTTCTATTACAGAATAAATAAAATTGAAATCTATTCCAAACTTTTAGTGACTGAAATTTGGATCAGATGATACGATATAAGGTTTGTTCCAACCGAGCAGAAAACCGTACATGAACGGTACCGGGCATGCGCAGTAGAGAAATTCTGTTCCAACCGTACGCTGGACGGTCCCTGTACGGTGTTGTGCGGCGTTCCAACCACCGCTGGGATCGTGCGTGGAACGGTTCCTGTACCGTCCATCCGATGCTTGGTCCTGATCGTGAACTGTGTGGACTGACATGCGCACTACGGCGATTAGTTTGCCTGGCGCGATTATTTAAATACTTTTGAGAATTGACGTTTTCTATCTCCGTATTTTTTTTTTGCAAATTATTAAAATGATGTCTGACAAAGAAGATAGTGATGTGTCGGATATATCGGATATGTCCGACACAAGTGACGATGATATCGAATTATACGAAAATAGGGTTAGAAGCCAGGATTATTTAGGTAAGTGACAGGTTGAGGTTAAGTTTACAACATCTTTGTTGGAAAATTTTGATAGAAAATCATTCAATTTGATTGAAGGACTAGGTATAACGAAGGTGGATTAAATTTGATTTAATGAGAGAAATTTCTGCACAAAATTATGCTCCGGGAGTCGCCACGTTGAGCATTACCTGCCAAGAAGGAAGAATCCCCCGAGGAATCGAAGGAAACAAAATAAAGGAACGGTAAAAAGGGAGACGGAACAATAGCGAGGTGGTGGAAGCCGGTGCGATTAGTCCCCCGCCAGGCACACTAACAAGGTTGATTCATCCAGTTTGACATTTAAGGTTAGGTTTTCTGTAAGTTCTCTGCCAGTTCACCCGCGTGCCGACAAAAGAGGAAGAAAGCTCTGAAAGGGAGAAACAATCCGAGAAGGGGAAACAGAAACTAAAGGAATGTATTCTGGAAGGAATAAGAAAGAAGCAACCAACTAAGGGACGAGAGTGTCAGCTCGGAAGCTTTGCTGAACTCACCGGCAAGGAGGGGAACGCTTACAAGCAACCAAAAGGGAAAACCAAATATGAAACAAGTTATCAGTATAAAGGTAGGTCGTACTAATCCAACTAGGTAAGGAGCGCAACAAGAAGACGTGAGATTTGCTCCGGAAACGTCATACCGAGCGTATCTGCTGAAAAGGAAGAATTCTCCAAAGAAAATCAAAGAAAGTAAAACAACTAAAAAGGGCTCCGGAACAATAGCGAGAAGGAGGTGGAAGCCGGAACGACCAGCCCCTCGTCAGACATACTAACAAGTCCACCCGCGTACCAGTCGCGCGCGAGCAATGCAAGGGATACCCAATGAGGAACCGGAATCTTATTAAAAGAAAAGTAGAGGTAATCGGCGGCTGTAATCAGCAACTATTACGGTAATTATAAGACTCCCAAGGTACCGGCAAAGAGGAAGACGCTGATAAAGGAATAAGGTGGAAGAAATAATTAACCAGGGGATACGATATCAATTTAAAGGTAAGTCGTGCTAATTTAACCAGTTATACTTAACACACACACACAACACAAGACCAGGACGATAGATTGCTCTGGGAGACGCCATGCTGTGCATACCTGACATAAAGGAAGAATACCTCGGGGAATCGAAGGAATTAAAGTTCACGGACTGGAATGGGAGCTGGAACAATAGCGAGGAAAAGGTGGAAGGAATAAGGGATAAGCATGTAACCGACCAAGTAAGTAACACGACGCGAGAGCTAACAAAAGCCTGTAGGTATTGAACGAGAACCGGAATAAACGCGAGAGGCTCCATGGGAAGGATGGAGCAAAGGATGCGAGATGCAACGGTTCGTAGGAAGGTAACGAAGAAGAAGAGCTCCAGCTTTGAAGATGCATTCGGCCTCCCATGGGCGTCAGGAAGGAAATAAAATGGACTAAGTAGACAACGCGTAGGGGAAATTAATGAAATTAAATAACAGCAATACCAATTTATACCTACTGAAAAATTGTAAAACCTATTTCATCTTTGTTAAAACTGCGTAATTTGTTTCAGATGCAGGCGGTTGGTGATCAGAAGAAAAAAATTCAAATTGGCAATTTATGGAAGGAAGACATATCGAAATGGACAGGCCAGAAGGAGATCCAGACTGAGCCATACCGTATGTATCATCCCAAATTAAACAAGCAGATATACCGACATTGCCGAAACTTTACCGACGGTCAAGAATTTTATAGTTAGAGTTGGCTTGAGAAGAGTGCGCTGTGTGTGCTGCGTGAGAGCGAAAAGTGTCAAACGTCTGATTTCCCGATAGCTGTTAATTCAAGAGATCGAAGTGTTTCGTCTATTATTCAATACTTCGATTTTCCGAATTGACAGCTATCGGGAAATCAGACGTTTGACACTTTTCGCTCTCACGTAGCACACACAGCGCACTCTTCTCAAGTCAACTCTAACTATATAAAATTCTTGACCGTTGGTAAAGTTTCGGCAGTGTCGGTATATCTGCTTGTTTAATTTGGCATGATACATACGGTACATGGAAAAAAAGGATATTTCTCGATTGAGGTAAGACATTTATGAAATGAGATTGCAGCAATACCAACCTATACCGATTGAATGATCGTGACATCTATTGTCTTTGTTAATAGGAAGAGCATGTGGGCTTGACAACCAGCACTGCAGGAGAACTTGGAAGTCGAGGACGAGGGAGATTAACGTGGCATACCAACAGACTTGCGTGTGCAAATTGATGTGTTTCTTTAATTTCATGACGAATGGAAGCGTACAAATTATATTTATTTTTATAGTAGTTGGTAAAATACTCTTAAAATACTTAAACTTATGGGGCATTCCATGTCAACTTTTAGTAGTAGAAACTTTTGGGTCTCCGATTTAGTTGCTCATTTTTTTCCAAGTATCTTTAATCAATATAAAAACTGGCCTAAATTTTCAGAACGATTCCATAAATCGTTGAGCTGTTATTATTGTTTTTTCATCACGATTTACGGCTTCAATTAACAAAATATGGAAGAAATGATCCATATGAAATATTTGTATTTTTTGGTGATTTCGAAAAAAAATTTATTTCTTTATATTGCGTTTTTTTTATTGAAAATGGAAATAAAAAGTGTTGTATCTCAAAACCGACATTTCTAATTTTCATGATTTTTTTACCCTACATTTCAACATCTTTTACGGTAATTTACGGAGAGCACTTAGAAAGTGGGGCCTCCCATATACATTTGTTAATGAACTTTTTAGTGATTTGAAATGTCAGAATTATCTTTATTCATGCTAGCTTATAATGGATTTTTTTTTGCCCTGCTAAAATGTAATTCCAATACATGATTTTATAAAATTGTACATTTGTTATTAATAGGACAGATCGAATTATGAAATATGTAATCCTATAAATATGGGCCTTTTAAGTATCTAAAAATGTCTGATGCTTTAGTATGTTTATGGTAGTATATTGCATTAGTATTCGATTCTCGCTGAGAACCGAACTCGCTTAGAAAACATCTATTTTAAGATAGCATGAATAAAGTCCATTCTGACATTTCAAATGAGTAAAAAAATTAATTAAAGAATGTCTATGGGAGGCCCCACTTTCTAAGTGCTTTCGAAATTATCGTAAAAGATGTTGAGACTTCACGCAACTTGCAAATGACAGAAAATGTCAACTGAAATAGCGTGATATAAGCAAGAGAACACCGTGCTCACCGCGTCGTGGGTTAGACACGACTGACCGATTCACGAACGATCCCAAAACCGTTCCAACTGCTCTTGCCAGTTACCAGCAGTGCAAACATCGCGCCTGCGCATTAAACCGATCCCACCAGTTCCGTGACAGTTCCAGAACCGTACAGGAATCGTCGGTTGGAACAAACCTATAGTATTAGCGTTTAGTTGGGCCTACATTGGGTACCCGAATCTAGCCCAAACTGAGGTACCTAATCACTTAGTCCAAGGCACTTATCCATTTTTACCTATGCCGCAAAAAAATCGACGAGGGTAGGATGATTTTTTCAGGGCTGTTTAAGGGTAGTCTCCAGAGTACCGAACCAAAAGGCTTTTTTATTATTTTATTATTATTATTTTTTTCGACAAAATGACCTTAATAAAAGTTGTAGATAATAACATTCTAATCTTTGCTTTATGACTTTTTTTTCTAGCTATTTTAGTTTAGGCGCTACGGCTATTTTTGTGTTTAGAAATTCGCAAGGGCCGTCCCGGGAAAAGAGTACGGCCCTGGAGAGAGGCTGAAAACGTCCCCTTTTTTCGGGACGGCCCTGGCGATAGTGGTGAATGTGACAGACGCTCCGTGTAGTTTGCAAATCGTTTGTATTTTTTTTAAATAATCGTGAATCGTGATAGTGAACGGATGCAGTGCTACTTTTCTCTGGATGCCTGGGCATACAGAGCAGGAAAGGAGACGGCAGCATCTCAGAAGAATTGCCATCAGATAAGTTATTTTCTATCTGACCATTCTAACCTCACTTTGATTGCCTATGAAGGACATATATCTTTGTGAATATTCTATTTTTTGTTTTCAGCGTCATGCGAGCACGGGAGGAATCAATGGTTTTTCTTCTCCATCAACAAGCCGTGGCAGAAAAATAGGAGATCCAATGGAATTGGATCACAATAATCAAGTAAGTACTTTATCATTATTTTTTCTCTGTCGATATATTTTTTCTTTCGTACTATCACAAGTTCCAATTTATACACGACCTGTCAAACCTGAAGTGTACACGTACCTCACTTCTATTTCATCTCTTCTTCGTCTCTGGTGTAACGACGGTCAATTGGGAATCACTGATACCGATTAGGGTTCGAGGGTTATTCCTTATTCTTTCTATCACAGCATCGATATTTTGCTGCACCTGTATTCTTCTGGGACTTCCTAAAATAATTATAAAAACCCCATATAATTCAGCCCGAGCAAGTACAATCTTATCGAGCTGTATCTTATCGAGATCTTTCGACATAATGATTCCGAAACGTTTTTATCGAGAAATATATATTTCTAATATATACGGTAGTGTTCACGGATATTGTAAAATATTGCAGGAATGTTACAGAAAAGTTACTTGCAAAAACGTACTTCTTGAGGTGTAAATGATGATATTTTATAATTTCCATCTTTACATCCGAGGCGAAGAAGAGATGAAATAGAAGTGAGGTACATGTACACTTCACGTTTGACAGGTCGGTATATACATTGAAACTTGTGATAGTATAATACGAAAGAGGAGATATATCATTTTTAATAATTCTGTCGTTATTATCTATAGAAAGGTTAACTCAGATTAATATAGTTTCTTAATTTCTATGTAGAGTAAGTTCGGTATATTTTAAATAGTGAAATGCTGGATATAATTGTGTTATTTATAATTTGTTACAGAAATAATGCTGCTCAATTCTATCCAGGACTCTAAATCGAATGCGAACCCGAGGGGATTTCTTTCGAACGAGGGATGATCAACTTGTTGTTCTAAGAACCAGTTGGATTAGTTCATTCGGCGAGCTGGATCTGCTGCCTGGAGTGCATGGACGTGC
This sequence comes from Xiphydria camelus, assembly GCA_963678675.1. Taxonomy (NCBI): domain Eukaryota; kingdom Metazoa; phylum Arthropoda; class Insecta; order Hymenoptera; family Xiphydriidae; genus Xiphydria; species Xiphydria camelus. The sequence goes on along the minus strand of OY783193.1, from coordinate 22,007,837 downwards.
GTCACTTTGAATGGATGAAAATTTTCATCCTTCAATATCCTTCCAACCGTAGACTTGCTGATTCTAACCTCTGTTGCCATAGCCCGAATATTCGTTCGAGGGCTATTCCTTATTCTTTCTAGCACAGCCTCGATATTTTGCTGCACCTGTATTTTTCTGGGACTTCCTAAAATAATTATAAAAATCCCATATAATTCAGCCCGAGCAAGTACAATCTTATCGAGCTGTACCTTATCGAGGCGATCTTTCGACATAATGATTCCGAAACGTTTTTATCGAGAAATATGTATTTCTAACATACGGTAGTATTCACGAATATTGTAAAATATCGCAGGAATGTTACAGAAAAGTTACTTGCAAAAACGTGCTTTGTAGGGTGTAAATGATGATATTTTATAATATAATTTCCATCGTTACACCAGAAGCGAAGAAGATTTGAAATAAAAGTGAGGTACATATACACTTCACGTTTGACAGGTCGGTATATAAATTGGAACTTGTGATAGTATAATACGAAAGAGGAAATATATCGATAAAGAAAAAATAATAAAATAGGTACTCCATTATTGTAATCTAATTCCATTGGATCCCTTATTTTTCTGCCACGACTTTGATTGTTGATAGTGGATGGATCAACTAATAAATTTGATTTTTCTTCACTATCAACAATCAAAGTCGTGGCAGAAAAATAAGAGATACAATGGAATTGGATTACAATAATGGAGTAACTACTTTATTATTATTTTTTCTTTTTCGATATATTTCCTCTTTCGTATTATACTATCACAAGTTCCAATTTATATACCGACCTGTCAAACGTGAAGTATACATGTACCTCACTTCTATTTCATCTCTTCTTCGCCTCTGGTATAACGATGGAAATTACAAAAAATATCATCATTTACACCTCACAAAGCACGTTTTTGCAAGTAACTTTTCTGTAACATTCCTGCGATATTTTACAATATTCGTGAACACTACCGTATGTTAGAAATATATAAATATTTCTCGATAAAAACGTTTCGGAATCATCACGTCGAAAGATCTCCTTGATAAGGTATAGCGCGATAAGATTGTATTTGTCAGGGCTGAATTATATAGGGTTTTTATAATTATTTTTAAGTCCACGGTTGGGAGGATGTTGAAGGATGAAAATTTTCATCCATTTAAAGTGACGCACGTCCATATATTACAAATTTTAGTCTAGCAAGTTTCTCCTTAAGGCCAGGGCCTGGTTTAGACGGCCGAAAATCAGCGGTTTTTAGGGAGCGTTTTTAGGGAGGAAGGAGATAACTGATCGAAACACGGTTTTGGGGATATTATTTTATATATTTTAAATTCAAAAAAAAAATTTTAGTGACCAGCTACAACGCATTATAGACTAAGTTATAGGCAGATTCGTAGAGCGCCTCGGCGTTGGAGTTCCTCGATGGCGTACACGCTAGCGCCCCCTATTTTCATATAAAATGAAAAAATGATTTAAATTATTATTTTTCATGTTTTTATCTACCATGTGAACTAAAAAAAGCTATAAAAAGTTTAAAATTCTGAATGCCTTGAAGTGCCGAAGGAAAAAGCTACTTTTTGAAAAAATAGCATTGAGGAAAGGAAAAATTGATGAACTCATAATTATCTTCTAGTTAGTGTTAACTTAGCATCTTATTATAATAAACAACAGTGCCAAATGTCAACAAAATCGGCACAAGGATCTTTGAGATATTATTTTAAAAAACCGTTTTTTTTTAAATTTTGACGTCCTGTATCTTGAAAATCAGACATTTTAGGACACATGTTAATATGAACTTTTCTACTGGAAATAGATTCAGTAATGTGCCCTTGCAATTACGGCCTATCATTAAGTAACACCCTGTATATTTAAATAAATATAGTGTGTAGTGTAGTGTATATAGTGTATGATAGAGCCCTAAAAACTGAAGAATACGTTTATATTATTATTATTTCTTACTGTATGGCCTTGGCCTTTTACATTATTAATCGAACCCTAATCCCCCTTGCATATAAATCTATAAAATATGAAAATAGAAAATTCTTAAATTGTACTTATGAAAAACTAAGGAAACCCGCGCGTATGATTTGTATCAATCATTGTTCCGCTTGAATACGTTTCTATTTTACTTTTGTACATTTTATGAGAAAATATAAAATCGTATTAATTATTATTAATCTTATTATTCATTATTCATCTTATTATTCATTAAAAGTAACATTTCAGGTTGATTGGGCATAAATAGGGTTGCCCAATTGGAGCCCAATTGGGCGGCCCAAATTGGGCATAGGTTGGGCGGAGCGTTACAAGCCCAACGAAAGCCCAATTGGGCACTGATTGGGCTGCCCAATTGGCGCCCAACTAGTAATTGGGCCCCAATCGGGGCCCAATGAACATTTCCACACGGGTAGGTTGTAGTTAATTTAGCTAGCAAGAATAGTTCTCCTTTCTTTGAGTCACGTAGGCGTGCGCGCATAAAATTTGTTATCGGGGATTTGGATTGCGGGAGTTCGTGCGCGGTAGACCCACGGTCGATGAGGGCATGTTTTCTTTCGAGTGCGTGGGATTGTGCGCGCCAGAGTCAGGGTCGATGCGTACTTTCTTCGCACGTGGACGCGTGGAGCGTGGATTAAGCCGGTCCCACACGATGGGGCGAACGCCTTCCAACGTTGGAAGCATCAGCATTTGCCACATCGTGTGGGAGGACGTTCGCGAATGGTATGCTTCCAACGTTGGCCCCATGCCACGTTCGGGCTTCTGTCGGTAAATTTGAGCCGCGTCAAAGGACCTTCCAGCGTTGGAAGCATGTGGGAAGCATCGCTCGTCACAAACCCGAGCGAGCGATCGTGTGCTTGACGTATTCCAGGAGCGCTGAAGAATTCGACATTCAACTTGCTTACTTTTTGTTTTGTGTAGTGTGTTAAAAAAGACAGAACAGTAGAAAATGGAAGATGAAGAGACAATAACCCTTAAACAATGCTCGCTAAGATCGGAAGGGTCCTGGGTCGAAACGGACCTTCTTCGTTCGGCCGGTAGTGGAAAGGTCACCTATCGACAGCGAAAGCGAAAGTTTCACATTTTCACCGTGGTGTTTCAGCAGTTGAAATATGATGGTATGACCCAGCGCATCTGTTCGACCGAACGGGGACGTGTAAGACCAGGAGATAGTGACAGATTTTATGCGATGATTAGTAAACGTCTGCCACTGCAATTGTACCTTTATATATAATAGATCATAAGTGCCGTTCAAATCAATACCATGAAGCTGTAACGCAGTCCATACTATTTTTAAATAATTTTTTCACATTCTTCGCAGAACAAGGAAAAAGAAGGTATTAGTAAAAATGTCTGCAATTAATGTCAAAGTGATATTCGAGAAAAAATAATCCGGGCTAGCACAGTGGCAGACGTTTTCCACTGTCCGTTCGCTTGGTAGCACATGTATGGAAATGTTGCAGATATGTTAAAAAAAATGTCATTCCTAAATGTCTGCCAATATAAAAGATCCATAGTTTTAATCCTACAAGAGATGACTAAAAAGTGCCAGGCTATTTAGGTTGTCCCGAGTATTCGGTACACACGTCATCATACGTGTCATAGAGGTGGTATATAGGTACGTTGGGTATATAATTAATAAACGTCTGTTACTCGGATATATGATTGTTCATGATAAATTAATAACGAGGAAAAAAGTGGCAGACGTTTTGACAACGTATACAGTACTGGCAGACGTAATTGCAACTGTCAATTTTCGGATTAAAAAATTTGAATTAATAAATGTCTGCCATTTCATTATTATAAAATGTATGTGGCAAAAGAACGGTTTTTCAAAATGGCAGACGAATTCAATGATCACTGTCGACTCTGCTTGATTTACAATGGATGAGGAAAGCGATCATGACGAAGGGAATGAGATGTAGACAATTAATAAACGTCTGCCATTTCATTATCATGAAACGTAGGTTGAAAAATAGATGAAAAAGAAACAGACGATTTCACTGATAATTATCTCACCAAGTATATCTAATTCATCTTGGGTACGCTTCGACATGAGGGCTGGTTTTTTTCCTCCACGGTGGGAGAAGAACAATTGCACGAAAACAAAGTGTGAGAGTAAATGTCGGAAGAGCCACCAGATCTCGGTGCCGTCCGGTTGGCGCCGTCCCGAGACAAGTGCAGGGGCTGAGTTTATGGCCCTTCTGCACTTGTCCGGGGATAGTGCCCGTGCCCTCCCGCGAGGTTCCCGAAATTTGAGAATAGAATCGAGGCAGCTTGCGCTTTCCGAGACACATCGGCCGCGACCAGTGTCCCACCGTGAGGCTCCTGAAATTGGAGAACAGGGTCGCGGAGAATACGAACACGAAATATTATTACGATACAGATTTATAATGTTGTGTCGGCCCCGCAACAGTTTCTAAGTTTCTACATGCATTAAATTATTACAGTTTCAAATACAATGACATCATTTGTAATATTTTCTCTTCATTTGAATAGTTTCAAAATATATTTCTTTCCATGATTAGTGATTAATGTATAACATATATATTACGTTTATTAATTGTCCACACATTCCCTTTGCAGTAAGCGATTTTCTCACCCACGATAAATGAGATAATCTTGATAATGATCATTGAATTCGTCAGCCACTTTGCAAACCGTTGGTATACGACGTAAATTTTATAATAATGAAATGGTAGACGTTTATTAAGCATTATTTTTTTCATGATTAGTTGACATTGTTCATAATAATTTTGTTTCATGTTTGGACTACACAAAACGTCTGTCACTTTTTCTATCGATATCTGTAACTAAATTTTAGTTGGTAAATTAATTTGAAACGTTTATTAATTACCCGACGTATATACCACCTTGATGACACGTTTGATGACGTGTACCGAATACTCGAGACCACTGAAATAGTCTGCCCCACTGTTGTTTCATCTTTTCTAGGATGAACACTATGGATCTTTCATATTGGCAGACATTTACCAATAACATTTATTTTTAACATTTCTACAACATTTCCACACATGTGCTACCAAGCGAACGGACAGCGGAAAACGTCTGCCACTGTGCTAGCCCGGATTATTTTTTCTCGAATATCACTTTGACATTAATTGCAGACATTTACTAATAATTTTTTTTCCTTCTTCTGTGAACAATTTGAAAAATTATTTAAAAATAGTATGGATTGCGTTAGAACTGTATGGTATTGATTTGAACGGCACTTATGACCAATACAACAACAGGTACAATTGCAGTGGCAGACGTTTACTAATCATCGCATAAAATCTGTCACTATCTCCTGTTCTATATAGACCGGGCGCTGAGAGACATTGAGTATGCAACAACCGCTGTCCGCATTCTGATTGATGATTTAAGTTCAGGAAGACTTAAGGAATGATATCGCGGAGGTTGCCGGACGGAATTAGTGCTACAATTTTTTCCAGCCCTGTAATACGAGTTTTCGATTCCATCGCTGCAGCTGTGAAAAAAACCTTGTCGTTCACTATTTAAAGGTTGCTTGGGTAAGGTATGAAATGAAAAACGGAATCATCATAATACAATATCAATCTAATTATTAATGGAAATACTTCGTATGCAGCGTTTACACATTGCTTCTTTAGTTATACCTGAACGTTATTCCCATACGCATCAATCAAGAGACACGGTAGTGTCTCGCGGCATGTTCATTCAAGTCGTCAGAACGACGCCGCCAGCGCTGTCGCCGCGAGCACCCGTGTATCTTTACAGGAAAAATGTCTGCCCCCTTCACCCCTCAATTTTAACATCGAATTTTCTCAATAAATATACGGTTATAACCAAAACTATGCTTAGTTACGCCATATAAATCGACTATTCTCTATCGATAGAGACCAGAGTAAATGTTGTAAGTTACATATTAACAGAGATTTTTCCTTAGCAACGCGAAGCCACGCCCCTCGCACCATTAAAGTCGAGAATCCGATTTCTCGGGCGATATATATATGTAAAAATGTCACAAAAATTCCGCCTGTCTTCGGCGGTATTCGGCCATGGTCGGAAATGTGTACACAGATGCGGCCACACGCATACGCCATCAAAAATGTATGTGAGAGTGTGTGAGAGACTATATTCCTTGAATGTTTAGTTGTTTTTCAAAATTTAAAAATATTTCCATTCGCGAAACGATATCCCTCGCATTTTTTCGATCCTCGGACGCGCTTGTTAATAAAAAGTACAAATTCAGTGTAATCGGAGTAGTGAATCTCAACAGTGGTGAATGTGACAGACGCTCTGACAGCTAGCTATTATCAAATCGTTTAGATTTTTTTTTAATAATCAAAACAGTGCACGGAAGCAGTGTCATTTTTCTTTGGTTGCTGGTGCATGAAGAACAGGGAAGGAGACATCTATATCTCGGAAGAAGTGGCATCAGATAAGTAACTTCCTAACTGACTGTCTTAACCTCATTTTCATCCCTTATACAGAACAAATATCTTTGTGGTTATTCTATTTTTTGTTTTCAGCGCCATACGAGAACGGGACGGATTGGTGGATTTTTCTTCGCAGTCAAAAATCAACCTGGGTAGAAAAGAATTCTCTAGAATTGCGGTACAATGCCACGGTGTGAATACAGGTTCGACCGACATGACATGCTTCGACAAGGTCTGTATCAACTTTAGCGGTATATTAAGGGCACTGCACTAATCCTGTGGCACATTTTTCTATCTAGGAAAGCATATTATTATGGTAGTACAGCTGTGCAGCGTTCCGATAATATACCGTCTTCCCGTACTGACAGTATACATGCATTTTACCTCCAATATGCCGGAATTAAAAATCTCTAGAACTCTGCGGTACAATGCCACGGTATGAATATCAGGTTCTACCGACATGACATGCTTCGACAAGGTCTGTATCAACTTTAGCGGTATATTAACGGCACTGCACTAATCCTGTGGCACATTTTTCTATCTGGGAAAGCATATTATTATGGTAGTACAGCTGTACAGCGTTCCGATAATATATAATTGGAACTTTTAATAATACGAAAGGGAAAATATATCGATAAAGAAAAGATAATAAAATAATTACTTCATTATTGTAATCCAATTCTATCGTATCTCCTACTTTTCTACCACGGCTTTCCCAGATAGAAAAATGTGCCACAGGATTAGTGCAGGGCCCCCAATATAATGCTAAAGTTGATACAGACCTTGTCGAAGCATGTCATGTCGGTAGAATTTGATATTCCTACCGTGGCATTGTACCGCAGAGTTCTAGAGATTTTTAATTCCGGCATATTAAAGGTAAAATGCATGTATACTGTCAGTATGGGAAGACGGTATATTTCTACATATTGGAGAATCTAAGTCGTGGGAGAAGAACAAATCATCGGAGTAACTACAATATCGGGGTAACTATAATACTTTATTTCTATTTTTTTCAGAACGATTCTCAGATAGAAAAATGTGCCACAGGATTAGTGCAGTGCCCCCAATATAATGCTAAAGTTGATACAGACCTTGTCGAAGCATGTCATGTCGGTAGAATTTGATATTCCTACCGTGGCATTGTACCGCAGAGTTCTAGAGATTTTTAATTCCGGCATATTAAAGGTAAAATGCATGTATACTGTCAGTATGGGAAGACGGTATATTTCTACATATTGGAGAATCTAAGTCGTGGGAGAAGAACAAATCATCGGAGTAACTACAATATCGGGGTAACTATAATACTTTATTTCTATTTTTTTCAGAACGATTCTCAGATAGAAAAATGTGCCACAGGATTAGTGCAGTGCCCCCAATATAATGCTAAAGTTGATACAGACCTTGTCGAAGCATGTCATGTCGGTAGAATTTGATATTCCTACCGTGGCATTGTACCGCAGAGTTCTAGAGATTTTTAATTCCGGCATATTAGAGGTAAAATGAATGTATACTGTCAGTATGGGAAGACGGTATATTTCTACATATTGGAGAATCTAAGTCGTGGGAGAAGAACAAATCATCGGAGTAACTACAATATCGGGGTAACTATAATACTTTATTTCTATTTTTTTCAGAACGATTCTCAGATAGAAAAATGTGCCACAGGATTAGTGCAGTGCCCCCAATATAATGCTAAAGTTGATACAGACCTTGTCGAAGCATGTCATGTCGGTAGAATTTGATATTCCTACCGTGGCATTGTACCGCAGAGTTCTAGAGATTTTTAATTCCGGCATATTAGAGGTAAAATGAATGTATACTGTCAGTATGGGAAGACGGTATATTTCTACATATTGGAGAATCTAAGTCGTGGGAGAAGAACAAATCATCGGAGTAACTACAATATCGGGGTAACTATAATACTTTATTTCTATTTTTTTTCTCATCGGTGCTTGCCCTCTGCCTTCCTACTACAAGTTTCGATTTATATACTAAATTTTATTTTATTTTTAGTTCATCGCCTCCACTCCATCGCCTTCGACTTCTTCTACCCGTTAATATGGCATGCTAATGGTTTGCGAAGTCAAAACGAATTTCATGACAATATTACGTTGCAACTATACGGTAAAACCCAATTTACTTATTTTTTACATAATCCTTAATATTTCATCTGTCAAATTACTAGTCTTTCAAAGTCTAAAGTTGGCGGAATGTGTGTTAAAGTCAGTGATAATCTACCTTAGTACAATCGTCTGCCATAAGGCGATATGTTAAAAGTGGTCAACTTTAGAATAAAATAACGAAGAAACTATAGACGGTCTATATTGCTCAAATTTTCGTATTAGTTGTGTAAAGTATTCGTGTATATCATATAAAAAAATTAGGGCTGTAAGTTAGTTTTCGTCTGATAGTCGAACCTCCTTAAAGCAGGAATAGTTGGAACGAAAAGCCCATATTGCAATGAAAGTACTATGGGTACTATGGATGAAGGCGCTCGCTGACAAGACTGACATTCTCCGATGTCCATCGAGTCATCTTTTTACGGACAGGACACGAGTTAGATCCTCTTCGGTTGCACCTGTACGAGATGATATGTCAGAAAATCGTGAGTCTTTATGAAAATCTTCTAACCTACTCGTTCTGCAGTAATACTTAATAATAAAAAACTATTCTCCTACATGTACACCCGGGGACACGGCATCTGTCGCTGGTGACTGTTTTTAAACGTTATTTTTAAACGTACTAACCAATAATTAATAATCCTCATACTTTCATTCACGAGAGTAGATGTCACCGTAGCTAATGAGCGCATGAGAATTAATTATTCATTGGTTAGTACGTTTAAAAATAACGTTTAAAAAAAGTCACCAGCGACAGATACCGTATCCCCGGGTGTACATATTCTCCCGATGAATAAATTCCAAAAAGTAGTGAAATCCCCCCACAAAAACAGATTCTCTGTAAAAAAAGGCGGCATGTTCATTCAGTGCCAACAAAAATTGATACGTAAAATACTCTCCAAAAAAGATTGGAAATCAATTAAGATCGCCATGTTCAAGATTTATGTATTAAAAGTAAAAGGCATCATTTGAAAAAAAAATTATTGTAAATCAAGTTACTAAAAAATTCGACTAAAAAAATTTATAAAAAAATTTTAATAAAAAAGAACTTGCCGCGTTTTTTTCTTCAAAATAAAAAATTCAGACAGAATTATACTCGATGTTTATGCACTTATGATTTTAAATAAATTCATACACTTATAATATGATACCACCAGTATACCGAATGTCGCACGGGAAACCGATTAGGCGGGGGCCTTCTGAAATTCTCTGAATTTGACTTCGGCAGTGTAATTTATGAATCACTCTAGCACCGTCCAAGCACTGCCAATTATTCGGCATAGTGGACAAAATATGAAAACTTAAACGCGGCAAGTTCTTTTTTATTAAAATTTTTTTATAAATTTTTTTAGTCGAATTTTTTAGTAACTTGATTTACAATAATTTTTTTTTCAAATGATGCCTTTTACTTTTAATACATAAATCTTGAACATGGCGATCTTAATTGATTTCAAATCTTTTTTGGAGAGTATTTTACGTATCAATTTTTGTTGGCACTGAATGAACATGCCGCCTTTTTTTACAGAGAATCTGTTTTTGTGGGGGGTGTAATATTACAAGTACCTACATTTTTCAATTGTTATAATAGCAGTGTTTCGTCTCACCTTAGGCGGACGTCTATAACGACTCTTACCGTGCATTATTATCGCGATCTAAGAATCTGGAGAATCGAATGAAATAAGAAGTACATTTTTGACCCACCAGTAAGAAAACCATTTTATAATTTCAATTACAAGCCTCTCAAAGAAAAGCAATCTACAAGTAGTGATAAAAAGATCAGAGACAGTTCTTATCGCATGAAATATTTGATTACCCTACAGATCTCTTTGACTACGAAGGGTTCTACCGGAACAGTACGAAATCAGCATTAGTAATCGAAATTCAAAGAGTACACATGCATGTGGAAACAACACTTTCCAGCAAATAATGAAATCTGATCATTCGAAAGTTTGTATTTTCGATGGAATGTCACTAATGCATAAAATTCAATCTCCAAAATATAATACTTTCGGAGATTTTGACACTGCATTTTTCGAGCGTATGCAGAATTTTTCATATCAGCGTTTCGTCACAAGAATTTACGTCATCTTCGATAGATACGATGACGTTTCTATTAAGTACGTTGAGTCGCAATTACAATCGAAAGGAAAGAGCAAATTGTTGTATCAAGTCCTTCAACCAAAATCCCGGCCAACTGCAGAGCTCCTTTGACGCGGCTCAAATTTACCGACAGAAGCCCGAACGTGGCATGGGGACAACGTTGGAAGCATACCATTCGCGAACGTCCTCCCACACGATGTGGCAAATGCCGATGTGTCCAACGCTGGAAGGCATTCGCCGCATCGTGTGGGCGGGGAAATGGCGATTGCGTCCAGCGTTGGAACCAACGCTGGAACCACCGCTGGAGCCAACGCTGGACGCATCGTGTGGGAGCGGCTTTAGATCATTGTGCGTAGACGAAGAAAGTGGGAGTAGAGTCCTTGACTACGACTAGCGTCGAGTATCAGATTGGTTCCCCACATTAGCGCTGAGTATTTGATTGGTTCCCCACATTAGCGCTGAGTATTTGATTGGTTCCCCGTTGTTATCGAGAGGCGGGGACTTTTGATTTAAAAGGATGCACTTTGCCGCTCGAGGTGCACTCAGATACCGATTTATAACGACAAATTATATTCCAACTATGCGTTAAAATATAATTCATTGGTGATCACCTAATTCTTGGATTAAGAGTTTTCATTTCTCCACCTGCAATAAAACTCTTCATCTCCCGATCCCGCTCTTTTCGAGCAGAGTGGTTCAGCACTCCACGGGCACGGACCTGCCCCCTACAAACGACGAAGAAGACCAGCCCGGCACGCAACAAGATCAATTATTCGATCCACGTTGTGCAATTTTAAAAATATACGACGATCGTCAAACTACCGAGCACATTCTAAGTTTCATACGCTTTCCCCGCATTTTTCGAGCAGAGCGCCTTAGCACTCCATGGGCGCGGACCTGCCCTCTGCAATCTACGAGGACCGGCTTGGGCATGCAACATTTTGGTGACAGCGGTGGGATAGTTCAAAAACGGACAATTTGACAATTTCGGAAAGTGACAGTGCCGGCTCGAAAGTGCGGAAGACTTTATTAAAAGCAAACTTTAATACGCACTCCTCTGTTCCGGGTTCTTTGTGCGTGGTTTTCCCCGGGAACCGTAGGGTAAATGCCAGAGGAGGTGGCTTTAGTGACCACGCGTGTTACAATTCCACTTAAGACCACCCGCGTAAAGAGACACTGAAAAAAAAAACTATCCACCGCGAATCAAAGTACGGAACCGCAGATCCACAGCGAGACGACTCGGACATCCACAGCGAGGCGACCCGGACATCTACAGCGAGGCGACCTGGACATCTACAGCGAGGCGACCCGGACATTCACAGCGAGGCGACAACCCGGAGATCCACAGCGAGGCGACCCGGACATCTACAGCGAGGCGGCCACACGGAGATCCCCAAGGAGGCATCATACCGATAAGTCTTTAGCCAAATAGAATAAGAAAGATGTTGCGTCCAATATCTCTCGTGAGCGGTAGCGGCCCTTTTCAAATCGCGGAAACGGGAACTCCTCAACCCGTTTCCTTGCAAATCCCTCCGGTGACTCAAAATAGCTCTCCGGTAGTATCACATCCACCAAGCAAAGCATCAACGGTTGGCGTTGCCGAACCTGAAACAAACGCAACTGGCACTTCTCATTTGTCCTTGAAATTAGCAGGCGAACTGGTTCCCTCTTTTGATGGAAAACCTTCCGAATTGACCAAATTCATCAAGCAATGCAAAATTGCCGAGACACGCGTAAAACCCTCCGATCGCGAAAATCTTTTGGCTATCATTTGTAGTAAAATCAAAGGTCACGCCGACCAACTTTTGGCAAATCGTCGCGTTCCTGCTGACCTGAATGATTTGATTACCTTGCTCAAGACCGCTTTTTCCCGATTTTTTGATGTAAATCTGGTGCATGACGAACTTCGAAAAACTTCTCAGAATGTAAATGAGGGCGTTGAGTATTTTGGGGCGCGAGTTCTCGAAATTTTAGCGCGTGGATTAGAGGCAACTAATGAAAAATATGACGAACTACAAGCCGCCGGAGTCAAAACGCTACTAAAAGACGCGGCTATCACTTGCTTCGCGCGCGGATTACGTGATCCCCTGATGAGTACTTTACTTTCAAAAGAGAAACCGATATCCTTAGAGAGTGCCATTGATCTTGCTGTGAGGGTTGAATTAGAGACTATCGAACGTTCGCGTCATCTTCAGGGAACATCAAAACCAAACTCGATTCAAAGTACGGTTTATAATACGAATAATGTTCCTAATTCCAATGCAAATCGACAACCGCGACGGGATAATCCATACCCGTACAAACAAAATCGTGATCGAAGGCGTGAACCCGATTCTCGACGCGGATGGGGGCGTGAGCGCGACCGAGGGTATGACCGCGAGCGTGGACAATCTCGCGAGCACCAATATCACTTTAATCGTAAATTCGACGATCTCGACCGAAATAAACATATCAGCCGTAAAGATAAATTCCAAAATCCCCGCTATACTCATCAGTCGGGGGAAAAACGTAAAAATCGGGATAAGAATCATTTAAACGCGAGGAGCGCCCCGCTGGCGCAAACCTCGCGGGGCGCGTTGATGATTGCGCGAGCCGGATCCACCGAGTCTGCTACAACCTCGAGAACGGAGGCCTTGGTAAACTCCCCATAATTCCGCTACAAAACATAAAATTCGTTAAAGATAATTCGAAATTCCTTGTCGATACCGGATCGCAACTGAATTTAATAAAAAAAGGGAGCATTAAAACGGGACGCGGAAATTGACCGAAATATTAAATATAGCGTTACGGGGGTTGGCACTGGTATGCTGCATACTCTCGGCGAAGTCATCGTTCCTATTGAGAATATTAATGTCAAATTCCAAGTTGTTAACAATAAATTCGCCTTTCCGATGGACGGAATTTTAGGAACAAATTTTCTCTCCTCACAGCGGGCCACTATTTCTTTCAAGGATAGGTTTGAAACTGTGCTAGAACTCGGCGCAAATTTTCATTCTGTTACTCCTTCTTCCACAATCGATTTGCCTCCTCGGACGAAAAAATTGATAGCCCTTCCAATAAAGAATATTGACAGAAAAAGCGGGTATCTTCGTAGAGTCAATGCTGGGCCAGGTGTTTTCATAGGTGAAGTACTCACCAAACAGAGCAATGGAGTTGCCAAGGTTTTTGCCATCAACTCCACCACTAGTTACATCACGCTTCACGTGTCCCCTTTGACATTGGAGGAATTTGATGCTGCACCGTCGCTTCTAGACAAAACAAGTCGAGTAAAAGATCCCTTTAAATCCAATTCAAAAGAAGTCGCGAAACGTATCTCAAAATTAGTTGAAATTCTTGATTTATCAGATCTTGAAGAGATAGAAAAGACTAGTATTTTAAATATAATCGTGCAATTTCCATATCAATTTTACTTACCCGGTGATAAACTAGGTTCAACGACCTTTGCCAAGCATACAATAATCACTACGGACGAACGACCAGTAAATACGAAACAGTATCGTTTTCCTCCGATGCACAGGGAAGAGATCCGTAAATAAGTCGGTTCACTCCTCGAAAATAATGTCATCTCTCCGTCAATGTCTCCTTACAATTCCCCCGTGTGGATCGTGCCAAAGAAAGCTGACTCGTCAGGAAAACCTCGTTGGCGTATGGTAATCAATTACAGGGCCTTGAACGAAAAAACTATTAGTGACGCGTATCCCCTTCCTAATATTACGGATATTCTAGACCAACTCGGGGGCGCAAAGTATTTTTCCACCCTCGACCTCGCCTCGGGTTTTCACCAGATCCCGATGGATCCAAAATCTAAACACAAAACAGCTTTTTCTACCCCCTTCGGATTCTTCGAGTTCAATAAAATGCCTTTCGGTTTAAAAAATGCCCCGGCTTCGTTTCAGCGAATGATGGATGCGGTACTATCGGGTCTTCAGGGTGTTGAGTTGTTTGTGTATATGGATGACATCGTTGTCTATGCCAGTTCTCTCGAAGAACATGCCTAAAAATTGGAAGCCCTCCTTGCATGGTTACGAGATGCTGGTTTAACGCTCCAAACTGAGAAATGTCATTTCCTGCGCCGCGAACTGATCTATCTCGGTCATGAGATTACCAATGAGGGTGTGAAACCCGACCCCCACAAAATTAAGGCCGTTCGAAGTTTTCCAATACCTAAAACAAAGAAAAATGTCAAGCAGTTCCTTGGTCTCGTTGGATACTATAGACGTTTCATCAAGGATATGGCAAAAATAGCCAAGCCTCTTACCAGACTATTAAAAAGAGAAAATCCCTTTGTTTGGATCTCGTCCGCTCAAGATGCCTTCGAAGCTCTTCGTGAAATCCTGTGTTCTGAACCGCTTCTTCAATTTCCAAATTTCTCCAAACCTTTTGTTGTGACGACCGATGCTTCGAAATACGCACTCGGTGCAGTTCTCAGTCAGGGTATTATTGGCAAGGATCTTCCAATTGCATATGCGTCTAGGACATTGAATGATTCTGAAATAAATTACAACACAACCGAAAAGGAACTTTTGGCAATTATCTTTGCAGTTCAACATTTTCGACCATACTTGTATGGTCATCAATTTACTCTTGTCACCGATCATCGCCCCTTGGTCTGGTTGCATAGTGCAAAAGACCCCACCTCGAAACTAATGCGTTGGCGAATCCGCCTTAACGAATATGACTATAATATAGTATACAAACCTGGGAAAATCAATTCGAATGCTGATGCTCTATCCCGTAACCCGACTGATCCTGATGATTCTCATTTACCCGAACCATACACCTTTTTGACGGAAAATGTAAATGAAGATGCCGCTTATCCCAGGAACACTGAAGAGGTATTCGACTACGCAGACGAATTACCGCTTCCTTGTTTCACCGAGGATCTGGTGTCGGATGCAGACAGAAATTTCTATCAAAATGAAGAATTAATAGGTACCTTGTTCCTGGCGCGCGGGAGCTTGGTACTCGACGTAGAAGAGGTCAATTGCTTTCAAACAAGTAAAATAGAATCTGACACAACCGACTCAGACTGTGATAGCGAGTATTTCACTGCCGACGAGGACGACTCACCAACAGAATTAGGAGTAGAATGTGGCACATCAGCTGAGCATGCCTCCCTGAAAGCCGGGTTCTATAGGTCCAAGAAGAGACCTCCGGACCAGATGGGTGCTCTAGCTGCCACCGACGAGGGAAATAGCTTAGGAGTAGAATGTGGCACACCAGCTGGGCATGCCTCCCTGAAAGCCGGGTTCTATAGGTCCAAGAAGAGACCTCCGGACCAGATGGGTGCTCCAGCTGCCACCGACGAGGGAAATAACCTAGAAATGACCTCAATGAAACGTAGATGTATTGACTCCAGCATCTTCAATATCGACAACGTAAATTCGGACAAATCAACGAACCATCCAAAACCTTTTCCTACTATATTCCACTCCAAGGACCATCTGTATATGCGTCATGACAACCTCATCAATTTCATTCCGCTAGACTTGAACATTTCCTCTGAAATTGGCCTAGAATTACTTGAGAAAAAATTCTTCTCTGTGGAAAATCTAAAAGAAAATCACATTAAGCTGGGTGACGCTTTAACGTATAAGGATGATAGGGAATACCTCGTCTTTCACTTAATCATTCGTGAAACCCCTCAATCAGAAACCTCTCTGAATTATCTTCAAATGTCCTTAAAATCTTTGAGATTATTAATGGACCACCAAGGTATTAAAAGTTTTAGTATCGCTGCAAACGATTCTGAGTTAAATTCATTCGAATGGACTGACGTAGGGAATCTTCTGAAAAATATTTTCAACAATTCCGAGTACACTATAACAGTGTGTACGGGCGAAATAGAAATTCCTCCACTTGAAAAACGCTCTGAGATAATCCGAGAATTTCACGAATCAACTACTGGTGGCACCAGGGAGTTACTAAGTTATATCACCGCATTCGGGAAGATTTCTATTGGCCGTTAATGCGCAAACAAATTACCGAATTTGTTCGCACCTGCGATAGCTGTCAGCGATACAAGATCCTCTCTCGTGATACCAGGCAACCCATGCGTATCACTGATACTCCCAAACGTGCCTTCGAGAAAATTCAAATGGATATCGTAGGGCCATTGCCAAAAACTGGAAAGGGAAATCGTTATCTTCTAACTATTCAGGATAACCTCACCAAATATTCTGACGCTATCCCTCTTTCTACTATTGATTCTGTTACAGTTGCGCACGCACTAGCCGAGCAATTTATTAGCCGTTTTGGTTGCCCTCATGCTATCCACACCGATCAGGGAAGCAACTTCGTTAGCCAGATTCTAAAAAACGTTTGCAAAATCTTCAAAATTCAAAGACTTACTTCCACTGAATTTCACCCTGAATCGCTCGGATCCCTAGAACGTGCTCATCGTGTCTTTATAGATTATTTAAAGCATTTTTGCACAAAAAATGATTGGGACGACTGGATCCGCTTCGGAATCTTCTCCTATAACACTTCAGTTCATGAAGCCACAGGTTTTACTCCTCATCAATTGGTTTTCAGTGTAGAGGCGGTTATTCCATCTGAGTTCGCTAAAGAGCGAGTACCTCCTACCTTCATTCAGTATCTGGATGATCTTTTTGTTAGAATTTCTACCACTCAAGCTACCGCTGCGAGAAATTTGGAAAGGGCTAAAGAAAGAAGTAAAAAATATTATGATAGAAATGTAAATCCCCACGAGTTCCACGAAGGAGATCATGTATATTTAAAAAAGGAACCGAAAACGTCAAAGTTTGATTATAGTTGGACTGGACCATATGAGATTGTACATATGCATGGGAAACTGAATGCCGAGATTGCACTAAGTAGCACTAAGAGAAAAATTGTTCATACCAATAAGTTAAAATTAGCTTTTATTAGACTAGATAGTATCAGTCAAAACGGTCAAAACTCACAAACTAACCTAGAATAATAACCTTTATATTTTCTGAAATTATATTAAGGTTCTGAAATTATCTTAAGGTTTTGAAATTATATTAAGACTTGAAATTATATTAAGACCTGAAACTACATTAAGATCTGATATTATATTACGGCTTTAAAATTATTCACGAGAATAATTTTACAAAAATGTTTTGTGAAACATTTTTTTTATAAGGGGGAAGGTGTCGCGTACGCAACTAGACTCGATTCGGAATCGATATAACCTTCGATAGTTCTAGGATTTGATGGCGGTTGTCGCGTCTGCATCCAGACTTGACCTAAAATCCCTATAACTTTTGGAAGTTACTAGATTTTTGGCGGCGCATTCAAACTCTTTGTATTAACCTCTAATTATTGTCATTTTATTAAGCAAGTAGGGTATAGATGGATTGTAATAGAGAGAAAGAACGAGAACGTCGAAGACTGCGTGATAAGTTAAATAAGTCGCAGGCCACCGTGGTTTCTATTCGCGAGATTATAAACACCTCTATTGCGTGATGGACAGGGGATCTGAGTCGCGGGCCGCTGCGAGCTCCATTTGTAAATATGGTATCCCCTTTCGCGGACCGATAGGTCGTAGTTAATTTACCTAGCAAGAACAGTTCTCCTTTCTTTGAGTCACGTAGGCGTGCGCGCATAAGATTTGTTATCGATACGCGCTTCGGATTGCGGGAGTTCGTGCGCGGTAGACCCACGGTTAATGAGGGCATGTTTTCTTTCGAGTGCGTGGAATTGTGCGCGCCAGAGTCAGGGTCGATGCGTACTTTCTTCACACGTGGACGCGTGGGGCGTGGATTAGATCATTGTGCGTAGACGAAGAAAGTGGGAGTAGAGTCCTTGACTACGACTAGCGCTGAGTATCAGATTGGTTCCCCACATTAGCGCTGAGTATTTGATTGGTTCCCCGTTATTACCGAGAGGCGGGGACTCTTGATTTAAAAGGATGCACTTTGCCGCTCGAGGTGCACTCAGATACCGATTTATAACGACAAATTATATTCCAACTATGTGTTAAAATATAATTCATTGGTGATCACCTAATTCTTGGATTAAGAGTTTTCATTTCTCCACCTGCAATAAAACTCTTCATCTCCCGATCCCGCTCTTTCCGAGCAGAGTGGTTCAGCACTCCACGGGCACGGACCTGCCCCCTACAAACGGACCAAGAAGACCAGCCCGGCACGCAACAAATTTTGGTGACAGCGGTGGGATGTTAAAATTTTAAAAAAGGGACGATTAAAACTAAAAAAATGCCGGCTGGGAAGTGCGGGAAAACTAAGTGAAGGACGCACCCCTCTTTCCCGGGTTATTTGTGTGTGGTTTTTCCCGGGAACTGCGGGCGAATGCCAGAGGGGGTGGCTCAAGTGACCACACAAGCAAACTTCCACGGAGACCACACGCGTGAAAGTAAAAAAAAAACACTGAAACTGAAAAATCCGTTCACCGAGAGAAAAATTCGAGACGGCAACCCGGAGACCCAGCGACGAGACAGCATCCCGGAGACCCAGCGACGAGAGGCAACCTGGAGAATCAACGACGAGACGGCAACCCGGAGAATCAACGACGAGACGGCAACCCGGAGATCCGCAACGAGGTGGCAAACCGAGGATTCTCAGGGAGTCGTGAACAACGCCGTGATCCGGGAACACAACAAAGATAATTATGCTGTCATATAATAATTGGAAAAACCGTAAGTCGAACAATACTGCAAAAATGTTGCATCCGACATCTCGAATGAGTGGTCCATTCCTGATTGTGAATGAGGGTACCTCTGAGCTCCAATAATCCGTTTCTTCGCATATTAATTTGACCGAAAGTAACCCTCCGATAGTTTCGCATTCGTCAAGCGAGGCATCATCGAGTGGCGTCACCTAGATCGAAACAATAATTGACACATCTTATTTGACTCTGAAATTGGCCGGTGAGCTTGTCCCCTCCTTTGATGGGAAATCCCTGTAATTAACTAAATTCACTCAATAGTGTAAAATCGCAGATGCTCATATGCAGCAAGATCAAAGTTAGTGACCAACTTTTGTCAAATCGTCACTCACTAGATGATTTAAATGATTTAATTACCCTGTTGAAAGCTGCTTTTTCTCGGTTTTTCGATGTTAATTTCTTGCATGACAAACTTCGTAGACTTTCCCAGTATGAAACCGAAAATGTTGATTATTTCGGGGCGCGAATTCTTGAAGTCCTGAAGCGCGGATTAGAAGCAGCTAAAGAGAAGTACAATGAATCTCGCAAGCCGTCAGGGTTAAAATATTATTAAATAACATAGCCGTCACTTGCTTTGCGCGTAGACTGTGCGACCCTTTAATGAGTACACTTTTATCAAAAGAAAAACCGATGTCCATAGAAGATGCTATTGATTGAGTGGAACAGGAAACAATAGAACGTTCGCATTATCTTTATGGAACACGGAAATCAAATCAAAACTAAAGTGGAGTTTTAATATGAATCATTTGCTTAATTCTAACGCCAATTGATGTTCGTGACGGGATGATCCTAACCCCTCTAAATGAAATCGTGGTTGAAAAAGCGTGAACTTAATTTCTGACGCGGATAGGGGCGTAATTATGATTTTAGTCGTGAGCGCGACCTAGATAAAAATTATTTAAACGCGAGGGACACTCCGTCTGCACAAATCTCGCGGAACGTGATTATTATTGCATGAGCCGGATCCACCGAATATAGCGCTGAGAGCAGAGACCTCAGTAATCTGAAAAATATAAATTTCATAAAAGAGTTAATTCCGAAATCTAAACATGTAGCTTCATTTCTACTACTTTTGGGTTTTTAATTTCAATAAAATACCCTTTGATTTGAAGAACGCCCCGGCTTCGTTTCAACGGACGATGGATGTGGTACTATCGGGTCTTCAGGGTATCAAGCTGGTTGTGTATATGGATGATCTCTCTTTCTCGAAGAACATTCTCAAAAGTTTAAGTCCTCCTTGCACGGTTGTGAGACGCTGGTTTAACACTCCAAACTAAAAAATATCATTTTATACGGCATGACTTAATTTATCTTGGACACGAAATCATTGATAAAGGTGTGAAACCCGATTCTAGCAAACTTAAGGTCATTCGAAATTTTTCGGTTCCCAGAACGAAGAAGTATTAAACAGTTCCTTAGTCTCGTTAAGTATTATAGACGCTTCATCAAGAATATGGCGAAAATAGCCAAGTCTCTTACTAGATTATTAAAGAGGGGAATTCCTTTATCTGGACCTAGTCTGCTCAGGATGCCTTCGAAGTCCTTTGTAAAACGCTGTGTTCCAAGCCGCTTCTTCAATTTCTTAAATTCTCCGAACCTATCGTTGGGACAACCAATTCTTCTAAGTATGCATTCTGCACAGTCCTGAGTCGGGATACCCCATCGGCATATTGAAGGATTCTGAAATCAATTACAATACAACCAAAAAGGAACTTTTGGCGATTCTTTTCACTATTAAACATTTTCGACTATATCTGTGGGGTTATCAATTTACCCTTGTTACTGATCATCGCCCCTTGGTCTGATTGCATAATGCAAAAGACCCCATCTCGACGTTAGTTAGTTGACGAATTCATCTTAATGAGTACGATTATAATATTGTATACGAACCTGGAAAAATGAATTCCACTGCTGATATCCAGTAAACTGACCGATCCTGATGCTTCCGATTTACCTGAACATTTCACCTTTCTGACGGGAAATGTAAATGAAGATACCGCTTATCCCGGAAACTCTGAAGAGGTGTTCGACTATGTAGACGAATAACCGCTTCCTTGTTTCAATGAGGATCTGGTATCGGATGCTGACAGAAATTTCTATCAAAATGAAGAATTAATAGGTGCCTTGTTCCTGGCGCGCGGGAGCTTGGTACTCGACGAAGAAGAGGTCAATTATTTTCAAACAAGTAAAGTAGAATCTGACACGATTGACTCAGACTGTGATAGTGAGTATTTTACTGCTGATGAGGACGACTCACCAATGGACTTAGGGTTAGGGTGCTCCTCCTGGTCCGTCAACCTGTTGGCTAACGATGGTTACTCCGGTCCATCGCTTCAGGTCCCGGTCAGGGGAGTGAAGAGTGGCACACCAGCTAAGCAAATCTCACTGGACATACGGTCTGACAGTTCCTATGTGCGAACTCCGGTTCATATGGGTGCTTCAGCTGCCACCGACGAGGGAATAGAATGTGGCACATCAGAGGGGCACCCTCCGGCTATGACTTCTTTACGTAAGAAACCTCTAGCCCTGTTGGGTGCTGCCGCCAATGAGGGAAATAGCTTAGGACTGACCTCTATAAAACGTAGTCAGATTGATTTCAATATCTTCACCACAAACAAAGTAAATTCAGACAAATCGTCAGTCATCCCAAAACCTTTCCCTATTATTTTCCACTTCAACGGACCAACTATATTGCTTGAGGAAAAATTCTTGAAAGATTGAAAAGGATTCGCACTGAGCTGTGTAACGATTTGATATTTCACTTAATTCTTCATGACATCTCTCAAACAGACACCTTTCTAAATTATCTTCGAATGTCCTGTAAATCTTTGAGATTATTAATGGACCACCAAGGTGTAAAAAGTTTCAGCATCGCTGTAAACAACTCCGAATTCGATTTATTTCAATGGATTGAAGTAGGAAATCTTCTGAGAAATATCTCCAACTATTCTAAGTATTTCATAACAATCTTCTCCCGTGATATTCGAAAAGTGAAGTCGTTATCTTCTAACTAAACGAAAAAGGAAATCGTTATCTTCTTATTAAAAGGGAAATCATTATCTTCTAATTATCCAGGATAACCTCAAAATATTCTGACGTTATCTCTCTTTCTATATTAATTCAGTTACACTTTACTCACGTACTAGTTGAGCAATTTATTATTCGTTTTGGTTGCCCTCGTGCTATCATACCAATCAGGGAAGCATATTCTTCGTTATTCTATTCTCAAAAATGTTTGCAAAATTTTTAAACTTCAAAGATTTACTTCCACTGCATTTCATCAAACATAAACGTCACAGTTTGATTATAATTGGATTGGACCACGTGAGATTGTCGAGATTGCACTAAATAGCACTAAGGAGAATTGTTCATGCGAATAAGTTAAAATTAGCCCTCATTAGATTAGATAACATCGGTGAAAATACACGGATTAACCAATGACCTTTATATTTTTGAAATTATATTAAGATTTGACACTACATTAAGATTTGACATTATATTCCAGTTTTGAAATTATACTAAGGTTTGAAATTACATTAAAATTTGGAATTATATTAAGATCTGACACATTATATTAAGGTTTGACGTTATATTAAGATTTGACGTTATATTAAGGCCTTAAAATTATTCACGGGAATAATTTTAAGAAAAATGTTTTGTAAAACATTTTTTTCATAAGGGGGAAGGTGTCGCGTCTGCATCCAGACTTGACCTAAAATCCCTATAACTTTTGGAAGTTACTAGATTTTTGGCGGCGCATTCAAACTCTTTGTATTAACCTCTAATTATTGTCATTTTATTAAGCAAGTAGGGTATAGATGGATTGTAATAGAGAGAAAGAACGAGAACGTCGAAGACTGCGTGATAAGTTAAATAAGTCGCAGGCCACCGTGGTTTCTATTCGCGAGATTATAAACACCTCTATTGCGTGATGGGCAGGGGATCTGAGTCGCGGGCCGCTGCGAGCTCCGTTTGTAAATATGGTATCCCCTTTCGCGGACCGATAGGTCGTAGTTAATTTACCTAGCAAGAATAGTTCTCCTTTCTTTGAGTCACGTAGGCGTGCGCGCATAAGATTTGTTATCGATGGGCTAGGCAAGTATCTCTAGTGGCGCCACGAGGTGGTCGCAGTTCGTAACTTTGGGGTGATAAGTGACCAATCAGGATCAAGTATTCCGTTGTGGTGGGTTACAGACAACGGAATACTTGATCCTGATTGGTCACTTATCACCCCAAAGTTTCGTGGACTATCCACGAGGTCGCGCGCGCGTCAATAATTTGAGATACTTGCCTAGCCTATACGCGCTTCGGATTGCGGGAGTTCGTGCGCGGTAGACCCACGGTTAATGAGGGCATGTTTTCTTTCGAGTGCGTGGGATTGTGCGCGCCAGAATCAGGGTCGATGCGTACTTTCTTCGCACGTGGACGCGTGGAGCGTGGATTAGATCATTGTGCGTAGACGAAGAAAGTGGGAGTAGAGTCCTTGACTACGACTAGCGTCGAGCATCAGATTGGTTCCCCACATTAGCGCTGAGTATTTGATTGGTTCCCCGTTGTTACCGAGAGGCGGGGACTTTTGATTTAAAAGGATGCACTTTGCCGCTCGAGGTGCACTCAGATACCGATTTATAACGACAAATTATATTCCAACTATGTGTTAAAATATAATTCATTGGTGATCACCTAATTCTTGGATTAAGAGTTTTCATTTCTCCACCTGCAATAAAACTCTTCATCTCCCGATCCCGCTCTTTCCGAGCAGAGTGGTTCAGCACTCCACGGGCACGGACCTGCCGCAACAAATTTTGGTGACAGCGGTGGGATATTAAAATTTAAAAAAAAGGGACGATCAAAATTTTAAAAAGAGAAAACTAAAAAAAATGCCGGCTGGGAAGTGCGGGAAAACTAAGTGAAGGACGCACCCCTCTTTCCCGGGTTATTTGTGCGTGGTTTTTCCCGGGAACTGCGGGCGAATGCCAGAGGGGGTGGCTCAAGTGACCACACAAGCAAACTTCCACGGAGACCACACGCGTGAAAATTAAAAAACACTGAAACTGAAAAATCCGTTCACCGAGAGAAAAATTCGAGACGGCATCCCGGAGACCCAGCGACGAGACGGCATCCAGGAGACCCAGCGACGAGAGGCAACCCGGAGAATCAACGACGAGACGGCAACCCGGAGATCCGCAACCAGGTGGCAACCCGAGGATTCTCAGTGAGTCGTGAACAACGCCGTGATCCGGGAACACAACAAAGATAATTATGCTGTCATATAGTAATTGGAAAAACCGTAAGTCGAACAATACTGTAAAAATATTGCATCCGACATCTCGAATGAGTGGTCCATTCCTGATTGTGAATGAGGGTACCTCTGAGTTCCAGTAATCCGTTTCTTCGCATATTAATTTGACCGAAAGTAACCCTCCGATAGTTTCACATTCGTCGAGCGAGGCATCATCGAGTGGCGTCACCTAGATCGAAACAATAATTGACACATCTTATTTGACTCTGAAATTGGCCGGTGAGCTTGTACTCTCCTTTGATGGGAAATCCCTGGAATTAACTAAATTCACTCAATAGTGTAAAATCGCAGATGCTCATATGCAGCAAGATCAAAAGTTAGTGACCAACTTTTGTCAAATCGTCACTCACTAGATGATTTAAATGATTTAATTACCCTGTTGAAAGCTGCTTTTTCTCGGTTTTTTGATGTTAATTTCTTGCATGACGAACTTCGTAGACTTTCCCAGTATGAAACCGAAAATGTTGAGTATTTCGGGGCGCGAATTCTTGAAGTCCTGAAGCGCGGATTAGAAGCAGCTAAAGAGAAGTACAATGAATCGCAAGCCGTCAGGGTTAAAATATTATTAAATAACACAGCCGTCACTTGCTTTGCGCGTAGACTGCGCGACCCTTT
Organism: Xiphydria camelus; assembly: GCA_963678675.1. Taxonomy (NCBI): domain Eukaryota; kingdom Metazoa; phylum Arthropoda; class Insecta; order Hymenoptera; family Xiphydriidae; genus Xiphydria; species Xiphydria camelus. Next base: position 21,982,604 of record OY783193.1, on the reverse strand, counting down.
AATGAGTACACTTTTATCAAAAGAAAACCGATGTCCATAGAAGATGCTATTGATTGAGTGGAACAGGAAACAATAGAACGTTCGCATTATCTTTATGGAACATGGAAATCAAATCAAAATTAAAGTGGAGTTTTAATATGAATCATTTGCTTAATTCTAACGCCAATTGATGTTCGTGACGGGATGATCCTAACCCCTCTGAATGAAATCGTGGTTGAAAAAGCGTGAACTCAATTTCTGACGCGGATAGGGGCGTAATTATGATTTTAGTCGTGAGCGCGACCGAGATAAAAATTATTTAAACGCGAGGGACACTCCGTCTGCATAAATCTCGCGGAACGTGATTATTATTGCATGAGCCGGATCCGCCGAATATAGCGCTGAGAGCAGAGACCTCAGTAATCTGAAAAATATAAATTTCATAAAAGAGTTAATTCCGAAATCTAAACATGTAGCTTCATTTCTACTACTTTTGGGTTTTTAATTTCAATAAAATACCCTTTGATTTGAAGAACGCCCCGGCTTCGTTTCAACGGACGATGGATGTGGTACTATCGGGTCTTCAGGGTATCAAGCTGGTTGTGTATATGGATGATCTCTCTTTCTCGAAGAACATTCTCAAAAGTTTAAGTCCTCCTTGCACGGTTGTGAGACGCTGGTTTAACACTCCAAACTAAAAAATGTCATTTTATACGGCATGACTTAATTTATCTTGGACACGAAATCATCGATAAAGGTGTGAAACCCGATTCTAGCAAACTTAAGGTCATTCGAAATTTTTCGGTTCCCAGAACGAAGAAATATTAAACAGTTCCTTAGTCTCGTTAAGTATTATAGACGCTTCATCAAGAATATGGCGAAAATAGCCAAGTCTCTTACTAGATGATTAAAGAGGGGAATCCCTTTATCTGGACCTAGTCTGCTCAGGATGCCTTCGAAGTCCTTTGTAAAACGCTGTGTTCCAAGCCGCTTCTTCAATTTCTTAAATTCTCCGAACCTATCGTTGGGACAACCAATTCTTCTAAGTATGCATTCTGCACAGTCCTGAGTCGGGATACCCCATCGGCATATTGAAGGATTCTGAAATCAATTACAATACAACCAAAAAGGAACTTTTGGCGATTCTTTTCACTATTAAACACATTTTCGACTATATCTGTGGGGTTATCCATTTACCCTTGTTACTGATCATCGCCCCTTGGTCTGATTGCATAATGCAAAAGACCCCATCTCGACGTTAGTTAGTTGACGAATTCATCTTAATGAGTACGATTATAATATCGTATACGAACCTGGAAAAATGAATTCCACTGCTGATATCCAGTAAACTGACCGATCCTGATGCTTCCGATTTACCTGAACATTTCACCTTTCTGACGGGAAATGTAAATGAAGATACCGCTTATCCCGGAAACTCTGAAGAGGTGTTCGACTACGTAGACGAATAACCGCTTCCTTGTTTCAATGAGGATCTGGTATCGGATGCAGACAGAAATTTCTATCAAAATGAAGAGTTAATAGGTGCCTCGTTCCTGGCGCGCGGGAGCTTGGTACTTGACGAAGAAGAGGTCAATTATTTTCAAACAAGTAAAATAGAATCTGACACGACTGACTCAGACTATGACAGTGAATATTTTACTGCCGACGAAGATGACTTACCAATAGAATTAGGGCTCCACTCGGTTGCCGACCTGTTGGAGGTCTCTTCCGGGGGAGTGAAGAGGCGTGGCATTCCGGCTAAGCAAATCTCACTGGACATACGGTCTGACAGTTCCTATGTGCGAACTCCGGACCAGATGGGTGCTTCAGCTGCCACCGACGAGGGAAATAACCTAGGATTGACCTCTATAAAACGTAGTCAGATTGATTCCAATATCTTCACCACAAATCACTTGGATCCTTGGAGCGTATACCATCGTGTCTTCATAGATTATTTGAAACACTTCTGTAACAAAAGTGATTGGGACGAATGGATCCGCTTTGGAATTTTCTCATATAAAATTTCGGTTTACGAAGCCACTGGCTTTACTTCTCATCAGTTGATTTTCGGTGTGGAGGTTGTTATTTCTTCTGAATTTGCTAGAGAGCAAGTGTCCCTACTTTCGTCTAATATCTGGATGATCTTTTCGTTAGGATCTTCACGACTCAGGCAACCGCTGTGAAAAAAATTTAGAAAAGCCTAAGGAAAAAAGTAAAATATACTACGATAAAAATGAACTCCACGAAGGAGATCACGTATACCTTTAAAAAAAAAAGAGAACCGAAAATGTCAAAATTTGAATATAGTCTGGACCGTTCGAGATTGTATGGATGCATGGTAAATTGAATGCAGAGCTTGCGTTGAATAGTGTTAAGAGAAAAATAGTCCATACAAATAAGCTAAGGTTGGCTTTCATTAGATCAAATAATATCAATGAAGACCAACAAATCAACGTAGAATAATGACTATTGTAATTTCCTTGAGTTTGAGATTTTACTAAATAGCGTTAAGAGAAAATTGTTCATGCGAATAAGTTAAAATTAGCCCTCATCAGATTAGATAACATTAGTGAAAATCGTGAAAATACACGGATTAACCAATGACCTTTATATTTTTGAAATTATATTAAGATTTGACACTACATTAAGATTTGACATTATATTCCAGTTTTGAAATTATACTAAGGTTTGAAATTACATTAAAATTTGGAATTATATTAAGATCTGACACATTATATTAAGGTTTGACGTTATATTAAGATTTGACGTTATATTAAGGCCTTAAAATTATTCACGGGAATAATTTTAAGAAAAATGTTTTGTAAAACATTTTTTTCATAAGGGGGAAGGTGTCGCGTCTGCATCCAGACTTGACCTAAAATCCCTATAACTTTTGGAAGCTACTAGATTTTTGGCGGCGCATTCAAACTCTTTGTATTAACCTCTAATTATTGTCATTTTATTAAGCAAGTAGGGTATAGATGGATTGTAATAGAGAGAAAGAACGAGAACGTCGAAGACTGCGTGATAAGTTAAATAAGTCGCAGGCCACCGTGGTTTCTATTCGCGAGATTATAAACACCTTTATTGCGTGATGGACAGGGGATCTGAGTCGCGGGCCGCTGCGAGCTCCATTTGTAAATATGGTATCCCCTTTCGCGGACCGATGGGTCGTAGTTAATTTACCTAGCAAGAACAGTTCTCCTTTCTTTGAGTCACGTAGGCGTGCGCGCATAAGATTTGTTATCAATACGCGCTTCGGATTGCGGGAGTTCGTGCGCGGTAGACCCACGGTTAATGAGGGCATGTTTTCTTTCGAGTGCGTGGGATTGTGCGCGCCAGAGTCAGGGTCGATGCGTGCTTTCTTCGCACGTGGACGCGTGGAGCGTGGATTAGATCATTGTGCGTAGACGAAGAAAGTGGGAGTAGAGTCCTTGACTACGACTAGCGTCGAGTATCAGATTGGTTCCCCACATTAGCGCTGAGTATTTGATTGGTTCCCCGTTGTTACCGAGAGGCGGGGACTCTTGATTTAAAAGGATGCACTTTGCCGCTCGAGGTGCACTCCGATACCGATTTATAACGACAAATTATATTCCAACTATGTGTTAAAATATAATTCATTGGTGATCACCTAATTCTTGGATTAAGAGTTTTCATTTCTCCACCTGCAATAAAACTCTTCATCTCCCGATCCCGCTCTTTCCGAGCAGAGTGGTTCAGCACTCCACGGGCACGGACCTGCCCCCTACAAACGGACCAAGAAGACCAGCCCGGCACGCAACACGGTAAAACCCTGTTGCGTGCCGGGCTGGTCTTCTTGGTCCGTTTGTAGGGGGCAGGTCCGTGCCCGTGGAGTGCTGAACCACTCTGCTCGGAAAGAGCGGGATCGGGAGTTGAAGAGTTTTATTGCAGGTGGAGAAATGAAAACTCTTAATCCAAGAATTAGGTGATCACCAATGAATTATATTTTAACACATAGTTGGAATATAATTTGTCGTTATAAATCGGTATCGGAGTGCACCTCGAGCGGCAAAGTGCATCCTTTTAAATCAAGAGTCCCCGCCTCTCGGTAACAACGGGGAACCAATCAAATACTCAGCGCTAATGTGGGGAACCAATCTGATACTCGACGCTAGTCGTAGTCAAGGACTCTACTCCCACTTTCTTCGTCTACGCACAATGATCTAATCCACGCTCCACGCGTCCACGTGCGAAGAAAGCACGCATCGACCCTGACTCTGGCGCGCACAATCCCACGCACTCGAAAGAAAACATGCCCTCATTAACCGTGGGTCTACCGCGCACGAACTCCCGCAATCCGAAGCGCGTATTGATAACAAATCTTATGCGCGCACGCCTACGTGACTCAAAGAAAGGAGAACTGTTCTTGCTAGGTAAATTAACTACGACCCATCGGTCCGCGAAAGGGGATACCATATTTACAAATGGAGCTCGCAGCGGCCCGCGACTCAGATCCCCTGTCCATCACGCAATAAAGGTGTTTATAATCTCGCGAATAGAAACCACGGTGGCCTGCGACTTATTTAACTTATCACGCAGTCTTCGACGTTCTCGTTCTTTCTCTCTATTACAATCCATCTATACCCTACTTGCTTAATAAAATGACAATAATTAGAGGTTAATACAAAGAGTTTGAATGCGCCGCCAAAAATCTAGTAGCTTCCAAAAGTTATAGGGATTTTAGGTCAAGTCTGGATGCAGACGCGACACCTTCCCCCTTATGAAAAAAATGTTTTACAAAACATTTTTCTTAAAATTATTCCCGTGAATAATTTTAAGGCCTTAATATAACGTCAAATCTTAATATAACGTCAAACCTTAATATAATGTGTCAGATCTTAATATAATTCCAAATTTTAATGTAATTTCAAACCTTAGTATAATTTCAAAACTGGAATATAATGTCAAATCTTAATGTAGTGTCAAATCTTAATATAATTTCAAAAATATAAAGGTCATTGGTTAATCCGTGTATTTTCACGATTTTCACTAATGTTATCTAATCTGATGAGGGCTAATTTTAACTTATTCGCATGAACAATTTTCTCTTAACGCTATTTAGTAAAATCTCAAACTCAAGGAAATTACAATAGTCATTATTCTACGTTGATTTGTTGGTCTTCATTGATATTATTTGATCTAATGAAAGCCAACCTTAGCTTATTTGTATGGACTATTTTTCTCTTAACACTATTCAACGCAAGCTCTGCATTCAATTTACCATGCATCCATACAATCTCGAACGGTCCAGACTATATTCAAATTTTGACATTTTCGGTTCTCTTTTTTTTTTAAAGGTATACGTGATCTCCTTCGTGGAGTTCATTTTTATCGTAGTATATTTTACTTTTTTCCTTAGGCTTTTCTAAATTTTTTTCACAGCGGTTGCCTGAGTCGTGAAGATCCTAACGAAAAGATCATCCAGATATTAGACGAAAGTAGGGACACTTGCTCTCTAGCAAATTCAGAAGAAATAACAACCTCCACACCGAAAATCAACTGATGAGAAGTAAAGCCAGTGGCTTCGTAAACCGAAATTTTATATGAGAAAATTCCAAAGCGGATCCATTCGTCCCAATCACTTTTGTTACAGAAGTGTTTCAAATAATCTATGAAGACACGATGGTATACGCTCCAAGGATCCAAGTGATTTGTGGTGAAGATATTGGAATCAATCTGACTACGTTTTATAGAGGTCAATCCTAGGTTATTTCCCTCGTCGGTGGCAGCTGAAGCACCCATCTGGTCCGGAGTTCGCACATAGGAACTGTCAGACCGTATGTCCAGTGAGATTTGCTTAGCCGGAATGCCACGCCTCTTCACTCCCCCGGAAGAGACCTCCAACAGGTCGGCAACCGAGTGGAGCCCTAATTCTATTGGTAAGTCATCTTCGTCGGCAGTAAAATATTCACTGTCATAGTCTGAGTCAGTCGTGTCAGATTCTATTTTACTTGTTTGAAAATAATTGACCTCTTCTTCGTCAAGTACCAAGCTCCCGCGCGCCAGGAACGAGGCACCTATTAACTCTTCATTTTGATAGAAATTTCTGTCTGCATCCGATACCAGATCCTCATTGAAACAAGGAAGCGGTTATTCGTCTACGTAGTCGAACACCTCTTCAGAGTTTCCGGGATAAGCGGTATCTTCATTTACATTTCCCGTCAGAAAGGTGAAATGTTCAGGTAAATCGGAAGCATCAGGATCGGTCAGTTTACTGGATATCAGCAGTGGAATTCATTTTTCCAGGTTCGTATACGATATTATAATCGTACTCATTAAGATGAATTCGTCAACTAACTAACGTCGAGATGGGGTCTTTTGCATTATGCAATCAGACCAAGGGGCGATGATCAGTAACAAGGGTAAATGGATAACCCCACAGATATAGTCGAAAATGTGTTTAATAGTGAAAAGAATCGCCAAAAGTTCCTTTTTGGTTGTATTGTAATTGATTTCAGAATCCTTCAATATGCCGATGGGGTATCCCGACTCAGGACTGTGCAGAATGCATACTTAGAAGAATTGGTTGTCCCAACGATAGGTTCGGAGAATTTAAGAAATTGAAGAAGCGGCTTGGAACACAGCGTTTTACAAAGGACTTCGAAGGCATCCTGAGCAGACTAGGTCCAGATAAAGGGATTCCCCTCTTTAATCATCTAGTAAGAGACTTGGCTATTTTCGCCATATTCTTGATGAAGCGTCTATAATACTTAACGAGACTAAGGAACTGTTTAATATTTCTTCGTTCTGGGAACCGAAAAATTTCGAATGACCTTAAGTTTGCTAGAATCGGGTTTCACACCTTTATCGATGATTTCGTGTCCAAGATAAATTAAGTCATGCCGTATAAAATGACATTTTTTAGTTTGGAGTGTTAAACCAGCGTCTCACAACCGTGCAAGGAGGACTTAAACTTTTGAGAATGTTCTTCGAGAAAGAGAGATCATCCATATACACAACCAGCTTGATACCCTGAAGACCCGATAGTACCACATCCATCGTCCGTTGAAACGAAGCCGGGGCGTTCTTCAAATCAAAGGGTATTTTATTGAAATTAAAAACCCAAAAGTAGTAGAAATGAAGCTACATGTTTAGATTTCGGAATTAACTCTTTTATGAAATTTATATTTTTCAGATTACTGAGGTCTCTGCTCTCAGCGCTATATTCGGCGGATCCGGCTCATGCAATAATAATCACGTTCCGCGAGATTTATGCAGACGGAGTGTCCCTCGCGTTTAAATAATTTTTATCTCGGTCGCGCTCACGACTAAAATCATAATTACGCCCCTATCCGCGTCAGAAATTGAGTTCACGCTTTTTCAACCACGATTTCATTCAGAGGGGTTAGGATCATCCCGTCACGAACATCAATTGGCGTTAGAATTAAGCAAATGATTCATATTAAAACTCCACTTTAATTTTGATTTGATTTCCATGTTCCATAAAGATAATGCGAACGTTCTATTGTTTCCTGTTCCACTCAATCAATAGCATCTTCTATGGACATCGGTTTTCTTTTGATAAAAGTGTACTCATTAAAGGGTCGCGCAGTCTACGCGCAAAGCAAGTGACGGCTGTGTTATTTAATAATATTTTAACCCTGACGGCTTGCGATTCATTGTACTTCTCTTTAGCTGCTTCTAATCCGCGCTTCAGGACTTCAAGAATTCGCGCCCCGAAATACTCAACATTTTCGGTTTCATACTGGGAAAGTCTACGAAGTTCGTCATGCAAGAAATTAACATCAAAAAACCGAGAAAAAGCAGCTTTCAACAGGGTAATTAAATCATTTAAATCATCTAGTGAGTGACGATTTGACAAAAGTTGGTCACTAACTTTTGATCTTGCTGCATATGAGCATCTGCGATTTTACACTATTGAGTGAATTTAGTTAATTCCAGGGATTTCCCATCAAAGGAGAGTACAAGCTCACCGGCCAATTTCAGAGTCAAATAAGATGTGTCAATTATTGTTTCGATCTAGGTGACGCCACTCGATGATGCCTCGCTCGACGAATGTGAAACTATCGGAGGGTTACTTTCGGTCAAATTAATATGCGAAGAAACGGATTACTGGAACTCAGAGGTACCCTCATTCACAATCAGGAATGGACCACTCATTCGAGATGTCGGATGCAATATTTTTACAGTATTGTTCGACTTACGGTTTTTCCAATTACTATATGACAGCATAATTATCTTTGTTGTGTTCCCGGATCACGGCGTTGTTCACGACTCACTGAGAATCCTCGGGTTGCCACCTGGTTGCGGATCTCCGGGTTGCCGTCTCGTCGTTGATTCTCCGGGTTGCCTCTCGTCGCTGGGTCTCCTGGATGCCGTCTCGTCGCTGGGTCTCCGGGATGCCGTCTCGAATTTTTCTCTCGGTGAACGGATTTTTCAGTTTCAGTGTTTTTTAATTTTCACGCGTGTGGTCTCCGTGGAAGTTTGCTTGTGTGGTCACTTGAGCCACCCCCTCTGGCATTCGCCCGCAGTTCCCGGGAAAAACCACGCACAAATAACCCGGGAAAGAGGGGTGCGTCCTTCACTTAGTTTTCCCGCACTTCCCAGCCGGCATTTTTTTTAGTTTTCTCTTTTTAAAATTTTGATCGTCCCTTTTTTTTAAATTTTAATATCCCACCGCTGTCACCAAAATTTGTTGCGGCAGGTCCGTGCCCGTGGAGTGCTGAACCACTCTGCTCGGAAAGAGCGGGATCGGGAGATGAAGAGTTTTATTGCAGGTGGAGAAATGAAAACTCTTAATCCAAGAATTAGGTGATCACCAATGAATTATATTTTAACACATAGTTGGAATATAATTTGTCGTTATAAATCGGTATCTGAGTGCACCTCGAGCGGCAAAGTGCATCCTTTTAAATCAAAAGTCCCCGCCTCTCGGTAACAACGGGGAACCAATCAAATACTCAGCGCTAATGTGGGGAACCAATCTGATGCTCGACGCTAGTCGTAGTCAAGGACTCTACTCCCACTTTCTTCGTCTACGCACAATGATCTAATCCACGCTCCACGCGTCCACGTGCGAAGAAAGTACGCATCGACCCTGATTCTGGCGCGCACAATCCCACGCACTCGAAAGAAAACATGCCCTCATTAACCGTGGGTCTACCGCGCACGAACTCCCGCAATCCGAAGCGCGTATAGGCTAGGCAAGTATCTCAAATTATTGACGCGCGCGCGACCTCGTGGATAGTCCACGAAACTTTGGGGTGATAAGTGACCAATCAGGATCAAGTATTCCGTTGTCTGTAACCCACCACAACGGAATACTTGATCCTGATTGGTCACTTATCACCCCAAAGTTACGAACTGCGACCACCTCGTGGCGCCACTAGAGATACTTGCCTAGCCCATCGATGACAAATCTTATGCGCGCACGCCTACGTGACTCAAAGAAAGGAGAACTATTCTTGCTAGGTAAATTAACTACGACCTATCGGTCCGCGAAAGGGGATACCATATTTACAAACGGAGCTCGCAGCGGCCCGCGACTCAGATCCCCTGTCCATCACGCAATAAAGGTGTTTATAATCTCGCGAATAGAAACCACGGTGGCCTGCGACTTATTTAACTTATCACGCAGTCTTCGACGTTCTCGTTCTTTCTCTCTATTACAATCCATCTATACCTTACTTGCTTAATAAAATGACAATAATTAGAGGTTAATACAAAGAGTTTGAATGCGCCGCCAAAAATCTAGTAACTTCCAAAAGTTATAGGGATTTTAGGTCAAGTCTGGATGCAGACGCGACAATATCAAACGGTTCTGAATGCTGAGAAATAATGTACGGGCGAATTTCACGGGAAGAAATACGTATCGAATATTAGGGTACCGGCAACTGCGAGATTTATAAACTTCCTGCCGCCGCGAGTTCGGTTTGCGAGACTATCAACAACTAGGCATAAACACCTTCTTCCGTTTCGGGGACTGAGTTTTGGCGACTCGAGAAATCGTAAACGATATCGCGTAGCTCTTTTGATTTGTAAACGAGTCCGCCGAATTTGCCCTTCCATGAAGTCACGTACACCCGTGCTCACGGAATCTGTCGCTGGTGACTTTTTTTAAATGTTATTTTTAAACGTACTAACCAATGATTAATCAATCCTCGTGCTTTCATTAACGAGAGTAGACGTCACCGTAGCTAATGAGGGCATGAGAATTAATTGTTCACTGGTTAGTACGTTTAAAAATAAGGTTTAAAAAAAGTCACCAGCGACAGATTCCGTGAGCACGGGTGTATGTTCCATGTGTGAGTGCAGATTGAGAGGGAGAAAAACCGTTGCAACGATCCGCGACTAGCGTTTTGATTGGCGCCCTCCTCCTGCCGAGGGGCTGGACCTAGGTAATTAAAAAGAGTATTTCGACGCTCGAGCAGCAGATCAATTATTCGATCCACGTTGTGCAATTTCAAAAATATACGACGATCGTCAAATTACCGAGCACATTCTAAGTTTCATTTCGCTTTCCCCGCATTTTTCGAGCAGAGCGCCTTAGCGCTCCATGGGCGCGGACCTGCCCTCTGCAATCTACGAGGACCGGCTTGGGCACGCAACACGATAGAAAAAAGAAACTCAACATATACACAGAACAGGAAACCGAAGACGAAACCAACGATTCGTAACTTCCGTTTTGGTTGGAATAGTGGTATGCATTTCGGTTTGGCGCATCCGATCCAAAACCGTGAAATGATAATTGTTGCTTGAACTTATATTTGACAATTTTTGAAAGAAAGAGGAATTCCTCTTTCACAACAAAAACAAAACAAGATTCGTATTCATTTTTCTACCCTTCTTTCTTTTTTTTAATTTTCAAAATTCTCTGTTTCAAGTCAATATCAAATCTTTCTGCCTTACCGTCAATCGAACTTCAAGCGTGACGCTTGAACTCTAAGGAGGGAGGTGTTACGTCCCAATAGCAACTCAATTTAATATTTTCTCAGGTGCACCTATTCGAACTAACTTATTACCCACCAATCTATTTTTTCACACTATACAGCTTAGTCTGGTAGGAACAGCGACTCTATTGTCTAGCGTTAACAGCTCATTCATTTCGTTCTCACCACGGCCCAGCCTAAACAGCGAGTGTGAATAACTACGGATCCCCGATAGCCAAGTTTTGTCACTACGAGCGCACTGTGCCGTCACGCGGTGGAGTTAGGAAACATCACAGTGACCTTATCGTGCGTGCCCCCGCGGACGTCACAGTGGCGACACGGAGTGGCAACGGCGAGTAAGGTTACTGTGACTGCACAGCGATCGTCACTACAACAGCACTGTGCAGTCACGCGATGCGCTTTCAAAATAATTGTCGGTATGTAGATTTGCAAAAAGGGAACGCACACAGTGACTTTACCCGCCTAGAGGTATCGCTTCTTTTTTTTTTCCGTGCCCCACCGGGATTTGAACCTGCGATCCTTGGGATATCCTATGCCAGATGCCTCGAGACTGGGAAACGTTTTCGCATTACGCCACCGACTCTTCGAGAGATGTTGGTCAACTCCAGTCATATACCGTATGTCCCACTCTGTACGGGCCAGTTTGAAGTTACCTTCGGGGAGGCTTGGTCGGTACTTGAGTCATTTAATACCGGTAGAAGTCGAGTCGGTAGTTAGAGTTGGTGTCAATTCGGGTGATCAAAGCATCTAACTTCGAAATTATGAATTTGTGAATAATGGAAATTACTCACCATTATTCACAAATTCATAATTTCGAGGTTAGACGCTTCAATCTCCCGAATTGACACCAACTCTAATTACCGACTCGACTTCTACCGGTATTAAATGTTTCGATTACCGACCAAGCCTCCCTGAAGGTAACTTTCAAACTGGCCCGTACAGAGTGGGACATACGGTATAGAAACCGGAAATGAAAGTGACTGCTCTCGAAGGTTCTCGTTAAATTTTTTAAAATAATTTGATGTTCTTTTTCAAAACAGTAGCGATTATGACAATTATTCATTCACTATTTATAGTAGAATATTCGTCAAGAATCATGTTAAAGTTAACCCATTAACGCCCAGCGTCTTATGTATAGGACGGCCATTTGGAATTTTTTTCTCATAACCTCTGAGTAACAAATCATGCAATTTTCGCAAAGAAAATCCACCAGAAATTAATTTGGGCTTTAATGGGTTAAGTTCACGATGGAATTTTTGTATTATTAGGTGTTGGAATTAATTTGTAGCGTCGATCTTAACAATAAATGGCACGCAGGTAGTACAGTATTTCGTTGTTACCGACAGAAATGTAATATCGTAAACATCACAATTTAATTGTAAGAATTCTTTATACATAAGTGTTTGACATGAGTCTTGATGGACTAATGCCTCCAAATCATTATCTTCAAATTTATTCGGCTCCTTGTCATCCAAGTCGAAATCACCAGCTTTAAAACGTGCAAACCACTTCCGACGCGTTTGCTCGTAGCTAGAGCATGTACACTTCCACTAAATACGTAGATGCACTTTTGTTCATATTAAAATAATGAAGCAAAACTCCCCGCAAGAACACTTTATTCGGCACAAATTTTGATATATTCACTAAATTATTATAAAATGTTGTTATTTATGATTTGAAGAAAGGTTATGTACCAACCAAGTTGGAAGTTGACTTATCACCAGTAGGAAAACGTCTTAAAAGTTTGGGCATGATCATATTTTTTCATTAAAAAACGCTACGAATTAATTCCAACACCTAATATATAATTTTTAATTTTTATTGAACAATTTGGATTTTTTAAAAGATTAAGTCACAGTGGCGTCACAGTTACGTCACCCAGTGACAATCACTCCGTGGCATCCCAGTAACGTATGAGTAACGTCACTCGGTGGCAATCACGCGGTGGCGGCACAGTGAAGCTCCCGTGCCAACACGGCGTGCTGCCACCGCGTGACGCTCGGGTGAAAGTCACGCTTGGCTATCGGGGGTGTAGGTATGTACCCGGAGTGTACCGTCCCGTATGTACACTCGGGCTCACGGAATCTGTCGCTGGTGACTTTTTTTAAACCTTATTTTTAAACGTACTAACCAGTGAACAATTAATTCTCATGCCCTCATTAGCTACGGTGACGTCTACTCTCGTTAATGAAAGCACGAGGATTGATTAATCATTGGTTAGTACGTTTAAAAATAACATTTAAAAAAAGTCACCAGCGACAGATTCCGTGAGCCCGGGTGTATCATGCCAAATTAAACAAGCAGAATTACCGACATTGCCGAAACGTTACCGACGGTCAAGAATTTTATAGTTAGAGTTGGCTTGAGAAGAGTGCGCTGTGTGTGCTGCGTGAGAGCGAAAAGTGTCAAATGTCTGATTTCCCGATAGCTGTCAATTCGGAAAATCGAAGTATTGAATAATAGACGAAACACTTCGATCTCTTGAATTAACAGCTATCGGGAAATCAGACGTTTGACACTTTTCGCTCTCACGCTGCACACACAGCGCACTCTTCTCAAGCCAACTCTAACTATAAAATTCTTGACCGTTGGTAAAGTTTCGGCAATGTCGGTATATCTGCTTGTTTAATTTGGGATGATACATACGGTATCTGCTTGTTTAATTTATGGCATGATACATACGGTACCTACCTATGTACCCGGAGTGTATGTACCCGGTGCGGTAAGTCAGGGAGACCTGACTTCGAAGAGGGTTAAATGTGAAGTGAAGAGAACGTTGTGCCAGAGTCTGCTTCGAAAATAGAGGAGTTTTAGATAGAGGAGGGAGAGATGAATTCTAACTGGTTGGCTTGATCGAAAATTGTGATTAGAGGGATGAGATTGGTTGCAATTGGAATATGGTGGGGTCTTTGTGGCGTTCGCAGAGAGCCCTGCCTTTCCCACGGCCGGACCTTCCTAGCGAGTGCGTTCGATTCCCCGATAGCCAAGCGTGACTTTCACCCGAGCGTCACGCGGTGGCAGCACGCCGTGTTGGCATGTGGCGACCAGGCGATCGCCACGCCTCTAGCGACCAGACAGCCTCAACACATCTTGTCCAGTGATCAACCGATCACCACGCCTCTGGCGGCCAGGCGATCGTAGCGCCGGATCACCACGCTTCTGAAGACACAGCTAGCCACGCCACGAGAGTCGGAAGGCCCATTCTCCTGCCTGCTCGAGCCCACTACGGACGCATCGACACAGCGCTCTGCTCTACCTTGCTAACCGCGGCTCATTGTCGATAGTTAAAATAAACTTTAGTTATATTTCGTAACTATCGCCTCCTTCCGACCGTCCACTCCTCGCACGATCCGTGGGAGATCTCGAGATCCCCACAATTGGTGACCCCGACGTGATTTGAGTGGATTACAACGTCAACGCAGCCCAAGCGATGCCACGAGGTACCCACGCCATCGCCAACATGCCGGTCGACCGCTCGCCAGCCCGCACGGACAACACCGGGAACACTCCGAGCCCCTTCAACACGAACAACCGACCGATCGCATCAACAGGTTTGAACACACAAAATGACCAGGCAGTCGAGAATCCGTTACTAGCCTTCGCATCGTCAGACAGTACGAATTACGTGGCAGTGGTGAGCAGACCACAGTTACCCACGTTCATGAAAGATCGACCAGATATATGGTTTTTCATGATCGAGTCAGAGTTCACCGCGTCCAGGATTCGCAACGACGACGTCAAGTACATCGCCGCCCTAAAAGCCTTGGACTCTGAAACATTGGCACAAATTACGGATATCATTACGCACCCGCCAGAAACAAATAAATATCAAACCTTAAAAGACACGATTATACAAAGACTCACGGAATCGAGACAGAAGCAAATCCACCGCCTTATCAACGATCTCGTGCTGGGTGACAGGAAACCCTCACAGCTCCTGCGAGAGATGAAGGACCTGGCTGCAGGCAGTATGAATGACGAGATGCTCCACAACCTTTGGCTAAGTCGTCTCCCGACATCCATTAAACCGTTGCTCATGATTTCCGATGGGTTAAGCTTAGACGTTCTGGCGTTAATGGCGGATAGGCTAACAGAAACCATGACCCTGCAAGGCCCAACGGTGGTCGCTTCGACTCATTACCCCACCACAGTTGATCGAGTTGACAGCAGGTCACATGCACCTCCACCAACGTCAATAGAAACCAAACTCAACCAGCTACAGGAAGCTCTTGCTGTCTGCATGAGGGAACTCACCGACATGAAGACGAGACAGTCAAACTTCGACAGTCGCCGTTCACGCTCACGTAAGCGCAGCGGCCAGCGTTATAGGAACAACTCTCGTTCTCAGTCTCGCCAATCTGGAATCTGTTGGTACCACCACCGGTTTGGAGCGGACGCCAAACGTTGCACTACACCATGCTCGTTCAACGCCTCGACCAACCAGGGAAACTGAAAACGCTGCCGGCAGTACAAGCGGTCGCCGACGGCAGCGACTGCAGCACCGCACAAACTCAAGATGTCAGACTCCACCTACACGACCGGAAGACCAATCGACGATACTTAATAGATTCTGGCTCGGTGCTATCAATATTACCCGTTCGATTTTTCCAGAAACCACCACCAAAGGCTAACCTCACTTTATACACAGCCAACACCACACCAATTTCTACGTACGGATGCCACACCGTCAATGTCGATCTGAACTTACGACGCGATTTCAGCTGGCCATTCGTGGTGGCTGACGTTCCAGAATCAATCATAGGAGCTGACTTCCTGAGTCACCATAATCTGCTCATCGATCTAAAAAACAAGCAACTCGTCGACTCGACCACCCGAATGACCACTAAGGGTCGGGTGATTAACACAAGAGTTCATAGCATCTCCACTTTGGATCAGTCGATGCCCTACGCTGACTTACTCCAGCAATTCATCAACATCACTCAACCATCTTCTTCTGCGTTCAGCGCGAACATCGATTTTTCTCACAGGATTGTCACTAATGGATCACCTGTGACAGAAAGACCGCGCAAACTTTTCGGCGAAAAGGCTACCGCCGCGCGAGCAGAGATACAGCGACTATTGGACAGAGGTATCATCAAGCCCTCCAGCAGTGCTTGGGCCAGTCCGATTCACCTCGTCAAGAAGAAAGATGGCAGCTACCGTCTCTGCGGCGACTACCGCAAACTAAACAGCGTCACTGTGCCTGATAAGTATGCCCCACCACTCATCCAGAGTCTGTTCCTGGTCACACATGGAAAAACAATCTTTTCGACCATGGACCTGGACAAGGCATATTATCAGATACCAGTGCACCCTGACGACACTCAGAAGACGGCGATTACCACACCCTGGGGACTCTACGAATACACTAGGATGCCGTTCGGTCTGAAAAATGCCACACAAACATTCCAACGGTCCATGGACTGGATATTTCGTGGCCTGGACTTCGTCTTCGTCTACATAGATGACATCTTGGTCATGTCGGAGAACGAAGAGCAGCACCAGACTCACTTACGCCAGGTATTTCAACGATTGGCAGATCATAACCTCACCATCAACCTGAGTAAGTGCAAGTTCGGTAAGCAGCGAGTCAACTTCGTGAAGGTTTCCTACCAAATCCAGAACGCGTAGAAACGATCAATAATTACCCGCAACCAAAAACTGTCATGGAACTGAGGCGATTCATCGGAATGTTCAATTATTACCGTCCGTGTATCAAGCATTCGGCTCAACTCCAGCTTCCGCTCACTGCGTACCTAAAGTCTTCGAAGAAGAAGGACAAGACGCCAATCAGGTGGTCCACCGAAGCGGTAACAGCCTTCGAAGCTTGCAAGAGAGCACTGACATCTGTGACACACACTTCCTTTCCATCTCCCGATGCACCACTTGTCTTAACAACAGACACTTCCACCACGGCGATAGGAGCCTCTCTCGAACAACTCGAGGACAGCGTATGGAAACCCATCGGATTCTTCTCAAGAAAATTAACGGTCACAGAGACAAGGTACAGTACGTACGATAGAGAATTGCTGGGCATTTTTGCAGCCGTGAAGCACTTTCACCATCTCCTAGAAGGTCGTCCTTTCGTCATCAAGACAGACCACAAGCCTCTGACCTACGCCTTCCAACAGAAGCTTGACAAAGCCTCAGAGCGTCAGCTTCGACAGTTAGACTACATTTCACAGTTCACCACCGACATCGTATATTTGAAAGGTGAAGAGAATGTGGTCGCCGACGCTCTCTCCAGGTTAAATGCTATTCAGATGCCAATGGTTCTCGATCCCAAGATCATCCAACAACATCAGCAAGAAGATCAAGAACTTCGCGAACTCATCAACAGCAACGACTCTGCACTAAAACTCAATTTATTGACACTCGACACCGATACACAAATCTACTGCGACACCTCAACGGGGACTGTACGCCCTTACCTTCCTCGATCAATCCGAAAAACGGCATTTCACACCGTACACAACCTTTCACATCCCAGCAGACGTGTTACTTCTCGACTGATCAGAGAAAAATACGTCTGGCCGGGCATCAGAAAAGACGTCACTGCCTGGGCAAAGGAGTGTATACATTGCCAACGCGCGAAAGTCCAACGACACACCCACTTACAGGCCAATCACATCGACATTCCCGACGATAGATTCAAACATATCAACCTGGATATCATCATGATGCCGGAACACCAGGGGTTTAAATATTGTCTCACGATCGTTGATCGTTTCACGAGATGGCCGGTCGCAGTCCCTCTGAGAGATATCACGGCGGACACTGTCACTACGGCCCTGTTCAACCACTGGATCGCCAACTTCGGAACGCCCACAGTCATCATCACGGATCAAGGTTCCCAGTTCGAGTCCTCACTGTTTGACTCACTCTCAAAATTCATAGGTGCGGAGAGGCGTCGAACATCACCATACCATCCACAGTCCAACGGAATGGTGGAGCGATGGCATCGCACTTTGAAAGCAGCCCTCATGTGCTCTCCCAAACCTTGGACGGAGATTCTTCCCACTGTACTACTCGGCCTTCGCACCAGTATCAAAGAAGATCTCCAGACATCGCCAGCTGAGATGCTTTTTGGAACAACGCTACGCATACCCGGGGAATTCTTCATGGATCTCGACGTGCCAGCAAATCCACAAATCTTCCTGGAAAAACACCGAGAATTCATGAGAGGACTCAAACCTACTCCTACAGCCCATCACAACAGAGCCAAAATATTCATCGCAAAGGATCTTCGCACCTGTAGCCATGCATTCTTGTGATGCGATCATGTAAAGGCTCCTCTGGAAAAGCCTTACCGAGGACCCTACAGAATCACAAAAAGGATTACTGACAGACTCTTCCAGCTCAACGTTGATGGAACTCTCAAACAAATCAACGTGGATAGACTAAAACCTGCATATATCAACAAGACGGACTCAGAACCAAGCACTTCTGACACGAGAGACAACCAGAATCCGCAAACTCTGGAGCAATGGACATCGACTATGAATAGACCCGCAAACACATATCAGAAGAGAGTCACTTTCAAGCCTCCAACTTGAAAGTACCTAGGGGGGAGTACTGTGGCGACCAGGCGATCGCCACGCCTCTAGCGACCAGACAGCCTCAACACATCTTGTCCAGTGATCAACCGATCACCACGCCTCTGGCGGCCAGGCTATCGTAGCGCCGGATCACCACGCTTCTGAAGACACAGCTAGCCACGCCACGAGAGTCGAAAGGCCCATTCTCCTGCCTGCTCGAGCCCACTACGGACGCATCGACACAGCGCTCTGCTCTACCTCGCTAACCGCGGCTCATTGTCGATAGTTAAAATAAACTTTAGTTATATTTCGTAACTATCGCCTCCTTCCGACCGTCCACTCCTCGCACGATCCGTGGGAGATCTCGAGATCTCCACAGGCACGGGAGCTTCACTGTGCCGCCACCGCGTGATTGCCACCGAGTGACGTTACACATACGTTACTGGGATGCCACGGAGTGATTGTCACTGGGTGACGTAACTGTGACGCCACTGTGACTTAATCTTTTAAAAAATCCACATTGTTCAATAAAAATTAAAAATTATATATTAGGTGTAGGAATTAATTCGTAGCGTTTTTTTTAATGAAAAAATATGATGATGCCCAAACTTTTAAGACGTTTTCCTACTGGTGATAAGTCAACTTCCAACTTGGTTGGTACATAACCTTTTTTCAAATCATAAATAACAACATTTTATAATAATTTATTGAATATACCAAAATTTGTGCCGAATAAAGTGTTCTTGCGGGGAGTTTTGCTTCATTATTTTAATATGAACAAAGTGCAGCTACGTATTTAGTGGAAGTGTACATGCTCTAGGTAGCTGCGAGCAAACGCGTCGGAAGTGGTTTGCACGTTTTAAAGCTGGTGATTTCGATTTGGATGACAAGGAGCCGAATAAATTTGAAGATAATGATTTGGAGGCATTAGTCCATCAAGACTCATGTCAAACACTTATTATGTATAACGAATTCTTACAATTAAATTGTGATGTTTACGATATTACATTTCTGTCGGTAACAACGAAATACTGTACTACCTGCGTGCCATTTATTGTTAAGATCGACGCTACAAATTAATTCCAACACCTAATAATACAAAAATTCCATCGTGAACTTAACCCATTAAAGCCCAAATTAATTTCTGGTGGATTTTCTTTGCGAAAATTGCATGATTTGTTACTCAGAGGTTATGAGAAAAAAATTCCAAATGGCCGTCCTATACATAAGACGCTGGGCGCTAATGGGTTAACTTTAACATGATTCTTGACGAATATTCTACTATAAATAGTGAATGAATAATTGTCATAATCGCTACTGTTTTGAAAAAGAACATCAAATTATTTTAAAAAATTTAACGAGAACCTTCGAGAGCAGTCACTTTCATTTCCGGTTTCTATATCCCCCCCCCCCCCCCCCCCCCCCTTCAAAACATCGACGATGTATGATAGCACGAATTAATAAAATAGCTCCCTCTTTCCAAAGTAATCATGTAACAACTTACGAATCACCAAAGATAATGAAAAATTATGATAAAATTAATGAAATCATTACCGCCAAATTAATGAAAGCAAGTGTGTTGTCAAGGTATGTTGCGTTAATGAGAGAAATAGTACATAATTCCATACAATATGGTTAATTGAGGATATATTCTCAGTTTCAGTGGAACTTCTCTCTTGGTTTTTTTCCCTCTATATTATTTTTAGTCTCTGTAGTAAAGTTTACCATTGTATGGAATTATGTACTATTTCTCTCATTAACGCAACATACCTTGACAACAAACTTGCTTTCATTAATTTGGCGGTAATGATTTCATTAATTTTACCATAATTTTTTCATTATCTTTGGTGATTCGTAAGTTGTTACATGATTACTTTGGAAAGAGGGAGCTATTTTATTAATTCGTGCTATCATACATCGTCGATGTTTTGAAGGGGGGGGGGGGGGGGGGGGATTTCATTTCTTTTTTCGTTAATTTTCTTTCGTGCTCTTTTGTCAGATAAATATGAAACATTTTTTTAAATGATAGAATGTGGTCAGTTATTATTATTGCCGAGTTCGATTGTGTATTGAACTGAAGCGTGATATGAAGCTTATTAATATTCTATATTTACTGTATGGTTTGTTATCTACTTGCTTTAGTGGATAGAAAAAAAATACGCAACACTGTACGCATCTGAAGCTCAAGACCGACTGCTTTTCCAGCGAAATTCCGTACACCGTGAGACAAAGGTTCGACGAGGGACCGACATATGTACCTCGGGGTACGGAACGCTGCGATAAAGCTGCCAATCGTAAGGGCCTTTGCACACGACGTTTTTTAAACTAGCTGACGATGCGCCTTTTTGATGAGCGCGTTCGCTGCGCGTCATCAGCGCGTATTAGCAGGTTGTATTAGCAAGGATCGTGTGTAAAAGTCACAACTTGCCGACTGCCTTGCGTTTGCTGAGCGTCCTAATCACGTATAACACGCGTCGTCAGCTAGTTTAAAAAACGTCGTGTGCAAAGGCCCTTAGTTGTGACATAGGCAGGGTTCTCAGGTAAGGAGACCCCTGGGGCCCCTTTCTCTTACTCACTCGCAAGAGAAACGTATACGTTTCTTAGCGAGTAGATCAATCAGGACCCCCACCACAACGGAATACTTGATCCTGATTGGTCTATTGGCTAAGATGCGTATACGCAACTTTGCGAGTGAGTTAGAGAAAGGGGCCCCTGATCGCTTTATCGCGTAGTTTCCGACAAGGCGGAGAAAAGAGCGGCGTAGCGCGTCACTACACATTCATTGCTGTCAGCCGACGTATCGTGTGTTAACAGTTTGAAAACAATTGAACATCGAATTTCGCAACTAGAACGCACTCAATGATAAACGGAAAATCGGTAAAAATGTTTTCAGCCTAGATGACTGATTTAAAAATTATGAATGATAAATAAAATCACCAACATGTAATGATTTTATAATTAATGTTTCGATAATATTTACATTTTCCCCAGAACAATTCGTTCGTGAAAGAAGTCATAAAAATCGTAAATAAACAAACTATGCGGTTTTTTCACCGTTTCAGTAATTTTAACGAATCGGTGGAAACCGGATATTATGTTCATAAGATAGCATTCGATTTGCACCGATTTGTTAAAATTATCGAAACAGTGAATAAACTGCACAGTGTTTATGGGCTGTAAGCCAACTCTAACTATCGACTCGATCTCTGCCGGTATAAATGAAAAATTTATTCTGGTCTTTATCAATCTATCATTAGAGAATAATCAATTTATATGGTGTAACTAAGCATAATTTTGGTTATAACCATACATATATTTATTGAGAAAATTCGATGTAAAAATTGAGGGGTGGAGAAGGCAGACATAAAGATACACACGGGTTCTCGCTGCTCACTTTACGCCGAGATGAACGAACATACCTACTACACGCTTACTGTATTGGTGTACGAAGCAGTGCGGAGCGTTCTTGTACGGACGCCGCGTTTCAGTGTGCGAGCCTTCGTACACACGTACATGATGTCCCGACCCGAGCAGAACCGCACAGTTACAGGGACCTTGAAATTTACCGTCGGCTGGGCTTTGTACAAATACCGACTGGTCACGAGTCGTTGCCACAAAGGGACCCCGATAGCAAAGTGGCACCACAGTGACTGCACCCTGCTTTCACGCGGTGCATTCGAGTGCATGCACTGGGGTGTCCATCTGTCTGTGCACCGTGAAGCCACACTGCAGTCACGCAGTGTAAGTACGATGGTAAAAGTAGAATTTTGCAAAAAGGGGGCGATAAAGTAGGATTTCCCGCCTGCCTTATCCGCCTACTAGAGAGAGAGAGAGAGAGAGAGAGAGTGTCGGTTTTTTTTTCTCAAACCCGACCCGGCCAGGACTCGAACCTGCGATCTTTAGAAGACTGGGAACGCTTCTCGCATTCTACCAATTGCGCCATCGACTCTTTGTGGTGGAAGTCGACTAAGTTATACATATAATATCGATACTTGAAAGCAACAGTACTGTGACTAGTGAGATAAAGCCGAAAGCCGATTTCGAGCTATGTCAAACGTAAACTAAATTTTAAATATTTTTGCCGAGATATCTCAGTGTTGCATTGTGTAAAGGCCGGTTTATATATATATATATATATATATATATATATGTCTTATGGCAGTTTTCAGGACACTAAAAAGTGACAGATTTTGCGACTTATTTCTGAAAAAGGTGGAACACTGACAGATAGTGAGCAGAAATTTTCGTAAAAAATTGATTATTCACGAATATACAGGAAAAGGCGTACCTAATGGCATTTTTCAGGACACCCGTGAACTATTGGCAGTTTTCAGGACTCTGTATACATAGGCAGATTTCGGGACAGTAACGCGGTACGGAAATGCAAATGGTATTAAAGACACAACACACGCGGAATGTAACTGCTACTCTAATGACACTATGCTAAAAGATTCCCAATATGAATTACGGCATCGCAGAATATGAGAGAAAAGGTGTTGGTAGTTTTTACAATTCAATTTCAACGGAATCCCGAAAAGAACCGTTGTATCGCCGAAAGTCGCGGAGCGAATTGGCAGTTTCCAGGTCTCTGTATATATAGGGTCCCAATAAGTACCGTTACATCGCAAAACATTAAGATACACACGTGCACATTTCAGGACTCTCTGCGCAGAGTCCTGAATAGAACCGTTGCATCACAAGATGTAACGAAATGCATTTGAAGATTCAGGAATTTTCTGGATCTGGTGGTTTATGTCGGAACTGGAAACACAGTATGGCATTTCTCATCGAAATCTGGAGAACCATTATCCACTAACCATTGTCAGTCGTCTACAAATCACTCGCAACGCGTAGACAATCACTGTTATTCGATCTGATATTTTCAAAGGGAAACATATTGAAACCATATTAAAACCAAAGTAGTACGGCTGTTATTTTTACTGCAGCTCATTGAAGAGGTCTTACAAGCCCAAGAGATGAACTATAATTACGTGTCAATTCCACACTAATTACAGCGTTAAAATTCGCGAATAAAGCGTGATCGACTTTTTCATTCAATTTCCATCTGATCAGTAATTAATTAACATCAGAGTAACCATCATTGTACAGTGCCGACCTACACCACTGCAACCCATAATATTCGGGAACGTATGGGTAGTTCTCAAACCTTCATTTTAATAAAGTCCTGAAACGAACCATTGCACTGCAGAATCTCAAGAAATGCAATGGCAGATTCCAGGACTTTATGTAAGTGAAGCCCTGGCATGAACCGTTGCATCGCAATATGTCATTTGGAGCAATGGCAGCTTTCGGGACTTTCCTGATCGGTTAATCTGGAGTTTGACGTGAAACTGAAATAAAATGACAAGTGATCGGCCGTTCATTCGGATGAGCCTTATACTTCGATTTGTCGATCACTCAAGATTTGCAAGTATTCTAGACGTACCTAATATATCTCAGACGTAAATGCTTTAACAAGAGCTCTAGTTGGCGTAGTGACTGAAGAACCCGCTTCGTATACGAAAGTTCGTACAATCGATTCTCGTTACCAGTGCATTTTTTAAATTTTGAATTTAGTTGATATGGAAAATTGATATCAGCTGCTATTCTACTCACTAAGTATACAAAAAACTCCTGTAGGAATTATTAGGCATAGTAAGTTCAAATGAATAAAGAAACTCATCCAAAAAGTGTAAACTAATGAAAAAATTGGCTAAACCGTGTGCTCCTAATGAAACGTAACGTAATCGAGGTTGACACAGAATTTATTTACACAAATTAGCAGCATCGTTGCAACGCAAATCACTGCGGGATGTACTGGAAGTTTTCAGGACTCTGCGCCACTGGAGTCCCGTAAAGAGCCGTTGTGTTGCAGAATGTCAAGAGACGCAGTGGTAGTTTTCAGGACACTAGGTGTGTGGAGTCTTTGTATGAACCATTGCATCGCAGATTGTCAAGAAATGCAATGGCAGTTTCCGGGACTAGAGTCCTGATATGAGCCCTTGCATCGCAGAGTGTCATTTGGAGCACTGGCATGTTTCAGGACTTTACTGGTCGGTTAGTCTGGACTTTGATGTGCAACTTAAATAAAATCATAAGTGATCGGCCGTTCAATAGAATGAGCCTTACCCTTCGATTTATCGATTTTTCAAGATTTGCAAGTATTTTAGACGTGTCTAATAAATCTCAGATGTAAATGCGATAACAAGATCTCTAGTTGGCGTAGTGACTAAAGCACCCGCTTCTTAAACGAAAGATCCTATGATCGATTCTCGTTACCAGTGCATTTT
The DNA here is from genome assembly GCA_963678675.1 of Xiphydria camelus. Classification (NCBI taxonomy): domain Eukaryota; kingdom Metazoa; phylum Arthropoda; class Insecta; order Hymenoptera; family Xiphydriidae; genus Xiphydria; species Xiphydria camelus. The sequence continues at coordinate 21,957,863 of OY783193.1, read as the reverse complement.
TAAAAATTTTGTATTTAGTCGTTATGGAAAATTGATATCAGCTGCTATTCTGCTCGCTAAGTATGCAAAAAACTGCTGCAGGAATTAGTAGACATAGTGAATGCAAATGAATAAACTAATCCAAAAAGAGGAAACAAATAAACAAATTGGCTAAACCGTGTGCTCCTAACGTAATGTAACGTATCTGAGGTTGATGTTAAATTCATTTACACATATTAGTAACATCGATGCAACACGAATCACAGAGGGATGTACTGACAGTTTTCAGGACTCTGCGACACTAGTGTCCTAAAAAGAACCATTGTGTTGCAGAATGTCAAGAGACGCAATGGCTGTTTTCAGGACTCTATGTGAGTACAGTCCTGGTATGAACCGTTGCATCGCAGAATGTCATATGACGCATTGGCAGCTTTCAGAACCCTTTTAATCTGTTGGTCAGGAGTTTGTTGTGCACTTGAAATAAGACGACCCGTTATCGGCCGTTGATTCAAATTGGTCTTACTCTTCTGTTTACCATCCCGTGAAGTTTTGCAAGCATCCAAGACGTAGTTAATATATCTCAGATATAAATGTGTTTACACTTACTTTAGTTGATACAATGGCTATAGCATCCACTTCGTTCACAGAGGGTCGTATGAACGAATCTGGCTACCAGTATCATTTTCACATTCAATTATTATGCTAAATTGGCATCACCTTCTATTCTACTTGCTAAAAAACGCGAGAAACAGCTGCAAGATTTAATGGGTACAGTAAATTATGTATAAATAAATTCATTGTGTGAAAACTGGTAAACAATTATAAATAAATTGGCTCAACCGTGTGCCCCTGGCGTAATGTAACGCAACCAAAGTTGACCCTGAATTTACTTGTACAAAATGGCAGCACCCCGCTGCAAAGCGAAAATTATCGAACCTGCCAAAGTATTATTGTAGATATTTTTACAAGATCGTCATGAAAGGTATTGACTGCTTTCAGGACTCTACGTGAATGCAATGAGGTTATATCTCATGATGCCATGTAATGCATTGACAACTTTCAGGACTCTTTTCGACTTGTTGGTTCGTGTCGGGATTCAGTTACTAGAAATACTAAACCGTACTTCTTATTAATGTCTGAACAGTAATTAGCAGTCATTTAAGTGATGTACCATTTGCCGTGTGCAGGTGGTTTGCATCTTACTTCTAACTGCGTCTTCCAGAATATGCAAGAGTAGAACGTTATCAGGATTCCTTGTTTCCTATATATATCACAGTATCGTCATATGAATATTCGATAAGCTGGAATTGAGATAGGAATAAACATTTACCATTTTCTCATTAGTAGAAGGAAATATTTATTTGTGTAGTGTTATTGTTAGGTTATATTATTATAAAGTTATATTCTTAACCATTAATATGTTACAAACATGTCGAAGATGAAGAAGATGTGAGGAACGGAACCAATATTTGATGTCAATATTCTGAAATATTACAGCTAAAACGCATTTATATGTAAGGATACTTTTCAGGACTGTCCTGAAAGTATACGATATATAGAAAAATCTTTCAGGACCGTCCTGAAAAGCACCAAGTGTCCCGGTAATATACGTTGCGTACCTAAAAAAGACCTGAAAACTGCCATTAGATATATATATATATATATATATATATATATATATATACATATCTCATAAAATTTTTAAAAATAATTTGATACTTTCTTTTTCAAAACAGTAGCGATTATGATAATTAATTATTCATTATTTATGAAATAATTCAGTACAATTTGCACTGTTTGAAACATTATTATAATATCAATTTTGTTATTTTCTAATTTAAAAATTCTTCTATCGGGGTGTGAAATCAATTAATTGTAAATTTACAATCGCACACATCCGCAGATCAAAATTTGTAACTAGTCACAAATTGCTTTCTGGGAACAAACCTATTATTATATCAATTTTGTTATTTTCTAATTTAACACATTCGCTGCCACTTTTAGATCTAAATCTATCTATTTAGATCTAAATCGATTGATTGCATCGCGCTCAGTGCCGGTAACAGACTGAATAATGTAATGTGCACGTCAATGTGTCTCCGATCGGAGCCGGCGGCAGCAAACGTGTTAAAAATTTTGTGAAGACAATGAAGTTACCGACATTCATGGTCAGTAAATTTACGAAGTGTGCACGTCGAAAAGGTACCTTGACTGCACTGAGTGTAACTACTGTTTTTACGCTGTGAACCACTCAGTGTGTTCACTGTGTAGTCACGGCGCTTTTAGTTTGTGTACGCCACGCGATCACGCCACGGTGAGACCACAGTGGTTCCACTACGTGGCAACACTGCGTGCGGCTAGCGTGTAAATCCACGCTTTGCTGTCGGGGGAAGTGTACGTGAGTATGAAGGCCGGACGGTTGCGACGCCAGCAGGCTAGTGGCGAAAGCACGAAACCACGAAATCTCATATGGATGGATGGATTGACTATTGAACGCAAAGGCGTTCCAATTCCTGTATAGATACTCTCGGTCGGAGGGTTCGGTTGGACGGTCGGACGGTTTTATTAATTCGATAATCTCGACCGAGATTATTGATGATTGGAGTTGACCAACATCTCTCGAAGAGTCGGTGGCGTAATGCGAAAACGTTTCCCAGTCTCGAGGCATCTGGCATAGGATATCCCAAGGATCGCAGGTTCAAATCCCGGTGGGGCACGGAAAAAAAAAAGAAGCAATACCTCTAGGCGGGTAAAGTCACTGTGTGCGTTCCCTTTTTGCAAATCTACATACCGACAATTATTTTGAAAGCGCATCGCGTGACTGCACAGTGCTGTTGTAGTGACGATCGCTGTGCAGTCACAGTAACCTCACTCGCCGTTGCCACTCCGTGTCGCCACTGTGACGTCCGCGGGGGCACGCACGATAAGGTCACTGTGATGTTTCCTAACTCCACCGCGTGACGGCACAGTGCGCTCGTAGTGACGAAACTTGGCTATCGGGGACCAGGATACATACCGTATGTATCATCCCGAATTAAACAAGCAGAGATACCGACATTGTCGAAACTTTACCGACGGTCAAGAATTTTAGAGTTAGAGTTGGCTTGAGAAGAGTGCGCTGTGTGTGCTGCGTGAGAGCGAAAAGTGTCAAACGTTTGATTTCCCGATAGCTGTTAATACAAGAGATCGAAGTGTTTCGTCTATTATTCAATACTTCGATTTTCCGAATTGACAGCTATCGGGAAATCAGACGTTTGACACTTTTCGCTCTCACGCGGCACACACAGCGCACTCTTCTCAAGCCAACTCTAACTATAAAATTCTTGACCGTCGGTAATGTTTCGGCAATGTCCGTACCCCGACAGCAAAGCGTGGATTTACACGCTAGCCGCACGCAGTGCTGCCACGTAGTGGCACCACTGTGGTCTCACCGTGGCGTGATCGCGTGGCGTACACAAACTAAAAGCACCGTGGCTACACAGTGAGCACACGGAGTGGTTCACAGGATAAAGACACAGTGGTTACACTCAGTGCAGTCACGGTGCCTTTTCGACGTGCACACTTCGTAAATTTACCGACCATGAATATCGGTAAATTCACTGTCTTCACAAAATTGTTAACGAATTAATGAATTCGCTGCGGAACACGCAGCTCCCGCGGCACGCCAACATAGTTTTACGCAAATTTCAAGATTTTAGTACGGGGGTTAACTCAATCATTTTAATACGCAGGGAACACGCGTGTTCGTAATTAAATAATTTAAAGGTTCGGTGGTCGAGCAGTGCGGACGTGTGGCGGATCGCTCCTACGAAATTCGGAACTTTAGTCGGGTTTTTCGCGAGTGAGTGCGATAAAAAGTGCATGGTGGTGTTCACGGAGCAGTGCGAATAAGTGAAATGGAAGTGCGGCGAGGCCGGCGTTTAAGCAGTATTCGACGATGACGAAGTCTGTCGTATCGAGTTCCCTCGTGGCACGAACGCCATCATGGCCGCCGCTACATAGCGTCGGTTGACGAAAGACCGCAAAGGCCAGCAGAGGAACACCAGACGAGCGACCCTCGCGAGAAACCGCCTCGGGAGCTCCGGGACACCGAAGAGGCCCTTGCGAACGACCGAGCTATGCTGGGAGTCTACAGCGAAGTGACAATAAGCCAACCTGTCATCATCCCCCCTCTAATCGCATAAACACAAGGAAACACGAGGAAAGCGCACTAAGAATCGTTTTAGGCGTATGATATTTCCGTAGGACCTCGTTCCGTGCCATGACGACGCATCTTCCGACGAATTTCAAAATTCCAGACCATCGAGGTAATTATTCAATCAACGTCGTATCTCGACACTTGCGATACTTTATCTTTTTTTCTTCTCCATCACTCCCTCCGTCACACTTGGTACCTCGTACGCGATAACGCAGGTGCAGCTCATCGCCGAGTAACAATATACCGCTGATGTGAATAGTTCAAAGCGCCAAGCACATGAAACGACGCGGCTCCAAGATCCTGAAGGAAGGATGGATGGTGCACTCGACGAATCGCGATCCGATGGTAGGTTGACGACGTGACGCTGATTCGGTTTCGCTTCCCCCATCATTAAGGCGCGCGTGTTTTCAGAGGAAGAGACACTACTGGCGATTGGACACAAAGGCCATAATTCTGTTCCAAAGCGACAGCAGTTCCAAGTACTTCAAAGAGATTCCGTTGGCTGAAATTCTAGTCGTCGCCGCCGCCAGGGAACAACATTCTCGTGAGTACATATGTATATCGTTAGAAATTGTCTGTGCGCGTTTAGTCGATGTACAACGCGCGCGTTCTCTCCTTCCAGGCACGATGCATTGTTTCGAATTGAGAACGGCCAACGTCGATTACTACGTCGGCGAAGATCCCCTCTATGGAGGTGCTAGTGGTCAGCTTCCACCGCCGGAAAGTGGCGTTGGCGCTCACTTGGCGAGGACCTGGAAAACGAATATCAGGCAGGCATTGATGCCCGTCACCTCCGGATCGGCAAGTACGTTCAGAGCTCGCGAGTGTGCGCGCGAACGCGTACCGACGCTATACCGAAAAACACGCGTCGTTTTCCACAGGTCGGTAGGAGCAGTCGACAACCGAGCCAGAGGAACGCGTAACCGACATGTCGCAGCTCTATCACATCTTCCCGGACGAAGTTCTTGGCTCGGGTTAATTTGATATCATCTACGGCGGAGTTCATCGCAAGACCGGCCGCGCGATGGCGATAAAGGTGATCGACAAGCTGCGTTTTACCACCGAGCAAAAGGCCCAGCTCAAGAACGAAGTAGCCATCCTGCAGAATCTGTCCCACAGCGGAGTCGTTAATCTCGAGAGGATGTTCGAGACGCCGGAGAGGATATTCGTGGTGATGGAGAAGCTCAAGGGAGACATGCGGAAAATGAACACGGTGTACGAAAGTAATTTCAGGGGAGCTATTCTCGACGCGTGGGAAATGCTTTTCGTGGACGAGATATTTTTCGTTAACGGATTTAAAGTTTCGTCGATCACTTTCGTTAACGATTCGAAAATTCCTTCCAAGATAGATCTCGTCAATGAAATTAATTTTCTCACACGAAAAATGTGTTTACATCCCTTAGCGACGTCTTCTTTTTAGAATCTCGTTTAATCACTTAGCAACGACCCGTCGCATCGGCCCACCGCCTCGGACAAATACCAAACCCATTCGTTGACGAAAACAGCGAGAACGACGAATGACACTTTCGTCAACGAAAAAAGTAATTTCGTTAGCGAAGGAGTTTCGCGCGTATGGGAAAACATTTCGCGTACAAAATTTCTCAACCAAAACGCAATTGCCCCTGGGGGGCAATTCTCGATACGTCAGAAACGATTTCGTGAACGGAATTATTATTTCGTTTGAGAAATTTTGTACACGGAATTTTTTCCCATACGAAACTCCTTCGTTAACGAAATTACTTTTTTCATTGACGAAATTGTCATTCGTCGTTCTCGCTGTTTTCGTCAACGAATGTTGTTTGGTATTTGTATGCCGGTGAGTTGCATGACGAGGTGGTGGGCCGATGCGACGGGTCGTTGCTAAGTGATTAAACGAGATTCTAAAAAGAAGACGTCGCTATAAAGGATGTAAACACATTTTTCGTGTGAGAAAATTAATTTCGTTGACGAGATCTATCTTGGAAGGGATATTCGAATCGTTAACGAAAGTGATCGACGAAATTTTATGTCCGTTAACGAAAAATATTTCGTCCACGAAAAGGATTTCCCACGCGTCGAGAATAGCACCCCTGAGCATGTTTCGCCAAGCAATCAGCTGTTCTCATGGCGACCACGTAAAACGCGACATGCGCAGCTTATTGTACTTTCGTACACCGGGACTTTCAAAAAATTATTATAAATTAACCGTGCATTTTGTCAAGTAGGTTCTTGCATCAATTTCATAGTAAATTTTCCCCGCTACAAATTGGTAGCTTCATTTTTTTGATCGAGTAAATCTAGGATGCCCAGGAAAAAGAGTATAAATTTGAATAGATTGCGGAACGCGCTTTCCTCCGTTAGTTGCACGCGTAATAAAGGAGCGTCGCGTAACGATCAGCTGATCGATTTAAGCCAATTTGAATTACATATCGATACCTTACTTTGAAAACCTCGTAAGTGCAATTTTTGACAAAAATGCCATTTATAGCTTACTGTGTGTTCAGATTTTAAATCTTAACGCAGTAAGCTATAAATGGCATTTTTGTCCAAAATTGCACTTACGAGGTTTTCAAAGTAAGGTATCGATATGTATAATAATTTATTACACAAAAACGGTGCATCGTAGACTATAAGTTCCGACTTGAAATTTGTAAAGAATTTTCTCCTGTACATTGGGATATTTTTATTTATGAAATTGGTTACAGAAAAAATATAGCTTCGCGATTTGTTGGCATGTGATTTTGACAGGTAGTTTTTAATTAATTACATTATTTCTCGTCAATTTGAAGATTACCCATTTCTATATGTCATTCAGGAGATTTTTTCCTATCGATTGGTACCGGTTTTATCCTGACACTAATAAATTGTTTCGCGAATATCTAATAAGACTATACTATAAAGTGGCTTAGGGCCAAAACTTCGATAGTTTTTAATTAATTATAAATTTTCCCGGGAATTGACGGATAATACATTTTGATATGTTAATATTGGGATCTCCAGCTACAATATGTTCATTTAATAAATGGAATAGTAAAAGAAATGTTGTTTTTTAATATAAATATTTTATTAGAATACATCCCTGTAGTCCATATGATAACTTCACAGCGAAGCCACTGGGTCTACACCATCATCTCACAGTACAAGCACTGTGGAGTCACCCTGTTATGCCACAGTGCTTCCACTCGGTGCTCACACTGCGTGACTGCAGCGTGGCTTCACGGTGCACAGACAGATGGACACCCCAGTGCATGCACTCGAATACACCGCGTGAAAGCAGTGTGCAGTCACGGTGGCGCCACTTTGCTATCTGGGTATATCTGCTTGTTTTATTCGGGATGATACATACGGTTACCTACCGTATGTCCGTCTCTGTACTGGCCAGTTTGAAAGTTACCTTCGGATAGGCTTGGTCGGTACTCGAGTCATTTAATACGGTAGAAGTCGAGTCGGCAGTTAGAGTGGATGTCAATTCGGAAGATCGAGGCGTCTAACTTCGAAATTGTGAATTTGTGAGTAATGGAAATTACGAAAATAATTATAATTACGGTATAAATGTCTCGATTACCGACTAAGCCTATCCGAAGGTAACTTTCAAACTGGCCAGTACAGAAACGGACATACGGTACACTAAGTTATCCAGCGAGCGCAATTTTTCAACCCCGATAGCCAAGTTTTGTCACTACGAGCGCACTGTGCCGTCACGCGGTGGAGTTAGGAAACATCACAGTGACCTTATCGTGCGTGCCCCCGCGGACGTCACAGTGGCGACACGGAGTGGCAACGGCGAGTGAGGTTACTGTGACTGCACAGCGATCGTCACTACAACAGCACTGTGCAGTCACGCGGTACCACCGTATGCCTAGCAGACCATAATTGTATAATTAATTAGGAATTACTCCTATCGTTTGGAAATAGTTTGGGGATATTTAGGAAATTAGTTTCAGATTTTGGGAAACGTTAATTAATTTATTATAAATTATTTTTTACTTGACCGTATAGATAGCAGATATAGATTAGAAATTGTCAAATTACAGACGAATCAATTGGAAATCATTTGGGGAATTGAACCCTATTGTTAATTTCATTTGGGAAACAATATTTATGTAATTAATAATTAATTATCGTTCCACAGTGAAAACTGTTTTATCAATATATCATAAATACGTTGACGGTTACCGACTGTTAGATACCTAGGTTTACATAATTTGATAATTAATTAGGTAGGAATTACTCCTATCATTTGGAAATAGTTTGGGAATATTTAGGAAATTAGTTTCAGATTTTGGGAAACGTTAATTAATTTATTATAAATTATTGTTTACTTGACCGTATTAGGTAGATAGCAAATATTAATTAGAAATTGTCAAATTACAGACGAATCAATTGGAAATCATTTGGGGAATCGAACCCTATTGTTAATTTCATTTGGGAAATAATACTTAGGTAATTAATAATTATAATTATCGTTCCACAGTGAAAACTGTTTTATCAATATATAATAAATACGTTGACGGTTACCGACCGTTAGATACCGACCTGCGACTCGGATTCTGTCGCTGGTGACTTTTTTAAATGTTACTTGTAAATGTACTAACCAATGATGAGGGCATGAGTATTATTGTTCATTGGCTAGTATGTTTAAAAATGATACTTTAGAAAGTCACCAGCGACAGAATCCGAGTCGCAGTGGTATTTTGCTCTATTTTGAAGGTCACCCTGCTCTAATTAAAAACCCAAGTAATTCAATTTATTTATTAGTAAATAATGTGGGTCATAAATTGATTACCACTGCGACTCGGATTCTGTCGCTGGTGACATTCTAAAGTATCATTTTTAAACATACTAGCCAATGAACAATTAATACTCATGCCCTCATCATTGGTTAGTACATTTACAAGTAACATTTAAAAAAGTCACCAGCGACAGAATCCGAGTCGCAGGTCGGTATCTAACGGTCGGTAACCGTCAACGTATTTATTATATATTGATAAAACAGTTTTCACTGTGGAACGATAATTATAATTATTAATTACCTAAGTATTATTTCCCAAATGAAATTAACAATAGGGTTCGATTCCCCAAATGATTTCCAATTGATTCGTCTGTAATTTGACAATTTCTAATTAATATTTGCTATCTACCTAATACGGTCAAGTAAACAATAATTTATAATAAATTAATTAACGTTTCCTAAAATCTGAAACTAATTTCCTAAATATTCCCAAACTATTTCCAAACGATAGGAGTAATTCCTACCTAATTAATTATCAAATTATGTAAACCTACCCAGATAGCAAAGTGGCGCCACCGTGACTGCACACTGCTTTCACGCGGTGTCTTCGAGTGCATGCACTGGGGTGTCCATCTGTCTGTGCACCGTGAAGCCACGCTGCAGTCACGCAGTGTGAGCACCGAGTGGAAGCACTGTGGCATAACAGGGTGACTCCACAGTGCTTGTACTCTGAGATGATGGTGTAGACCCAGTGGCTTCGCTGTGAAGTTATCATATGGACTACAGGGATGTATTCTAATAAAATATTTATATTAAAAAACAACATTTCTTTTACTATTCCATTTATTAAATGAACATATTGTAGCTGGAGATCCCAATATTAACATATCAAAATGTATTATCCGTCAATTCCCGGGAAAATTTATAATTAATTAAAAACTCGAAGTTTTGGCCCTAAGCCACTTTATAGTATAGTCTTATTAGATATTCGCGAAACAATTTATTAGTGTCAGGATAAAACCGGTACCAATCGATAGGAAAAAATCTCCTGAATGACATATAGAAATGGGTAATCTTCAAATTGACGAGAAATAATGTAATTAATTAAAAACTACCTGTCAAAATCACATGCCAACAAATCGCGAAGCTATATTTTTTCTGTAACCAATTTCATAAATAAAAATATCCCAATGTAGAGGAGAAAATTCTTTACAAATTTCAAGTCGGAACTTATAGTCTACGATGCACCGTTTTTGTGTAATAAATTATTATACATATCGATACCTTACTTTGAAAACCTCGTAAGTGCAATTTTGGACAAAAATGCCATTTATAGCTTACTGCGTTAAGATTTAAAATCTGAACACACAGTAAGCTATAAATGGCATTTTTGTCAAAAATTGCACTTACGAGGTTTTCAAAGTAAGGTATCGATATGTAATTCAAATTGGCTTAAATCGATCAGCTGATCGTTACGCGACGCTCCTTTATTACGCGTGCAACTAACGGAGGAAAGCGCGTTCCGCAATCTATTCAAATTTATACTCTTTTTCCTGGGCATCCTAGATTTACTCGATCAAAAAAATGAAGCTACCAATTTGTAGCGGGGAAAATTTACTATGAAATTGATGCAAGAACCTACTTGACAAAATGCACGGTTAATTTATAATAATTTTTTGAAAGTCCCGGTGTATGAAAGTACAATAAGCTGCGCATGGCGCGTTTTACGTGGTCGCCATGAGAACAGCTGATTGCTTGGCGAAATATGCTCAGGGGTGCTATTCTCGACGCGTGGGAAATGCTTTTCGTGGACGAAATATTTTTCGTTAACGGACGTAAAATTTCGTCGATCACTTTCGTTAACGATTCGAATATCCCTTCCAAGATAGATCTCGTCAACGAAATTAATTTTCTCACACGAAAAATGTGTTTACATCCCTTAGCGACGTCTTCTTTTTAGAATCTCGTTTAATCACTTAGCAACGACCCGTCGCATCGGCCCACCACCTCGTCATGCAACTCACCGGCATACAAATACCAAACAACATTCGTTGACGAAAACAGCGAGAACGACGAATGACAATTTCGTCAACGAAAAAAGTAATTTCGTTAACGAAGGAGTTTCGTATGGGAAAAAATTCCGTGTACAAAATTTCTCAAACGAAATAATAATTCCGTTCACGAAATCGTTTCTAACGTGTCGAGAATTGCCCCGCAGGGGCAATTGCGTTTTGGTTGAGAAATTTTGTACGCGAAATTTTTTCCCATACGCGCGAAACTCCTTTGTTAACGAAATTACTTTTTTCGTTGACGAAAGTGTCATTCGTCGTTCTCGCTGTTTTCGTCAATGAATGGGTTTGGTATTTGTCCGGGGCGGTGGGTCGATGCGACGGGTCGTTGCTAAGTGATTAAACGAGATTCTAAAAAGAAGACGTCGCTAAGGGATGTAAACACATTTTTCGTGTGAGAAAATTAATTTCATTGACGAGATCTATCTTGGAAAGGAATTTTCGAATCGTTAACGAAAGTGATCGACGAAACTTTAAATCCGTTAACGAAAAATATCTCGTCCACGAAAAGCATTTCCCACGCGTCGAGAATAGCTCCCCTGAAATTACTTTCGTACACCGTGTTCATTTCCCGCATGTCTCCCTTGAGCTTCTCCATCACCACGAATATCCTCTCCGGCGTCTCGAACATCCTCTCGAGATTGACGACTCCGCTGTGGGAGAGATTCTGCAGGATGGCTACTTCGTTCTTGAGCTGGGCCTTTTGCTCGGTGGGAAAACGCAGCTTGTCGATCACCTTTATCGCCATCGCGCGGCCGGTCTTGCGATGAACTCCGCCGTAGATGATACCAAATTAACCCGAGCCAAGAACTTCGTCCGGGAAGATGTGATAGAGCTGTGACATGTCGGTTACGCGTTCCTCTGGCTCGGTTGTCGACTGCTCCTACCGACCTGTGGAAAACGACGCGTGTTTTTCGGTATAGCGTCGGTACGCGTTCGCGCGCACACTCGCGAGCTCTGAACGTACTTGCCGATCCGGAGGTGACGGGCATCAATGCCTGCCTGATATTCGTTTTCCAGGTCCTCGCCAAGTGAGCGCCAACGCCACTTTCCGGCGGTGGAAGCTGACCACTAGCACCTCCGTAGAGGGGATCTTCGCCGACGTAGTAATCGACGTTGGCCGTTCTCAATTCGAAACAATGCATCGTGCCTGGAAGGAGAGAACGCGCGCGTTGTACATCGACTAAACGCACACAGACAATTTCTAACGATATACATATGTACTCACGAGAATGTTGTTCCCTGGCGGCGGCGACGACTAGAATTTCAGCCAACGGAATCTCTTTGAAGTACTTGGAACTGCTGTCGCTTTGGAACAGAATTATGGCCTTTGTGTCCAATCGCCAGTAGTGTCTCTTCCTCTGAAAACACGCGCGCCTTAATGATGGGGGAAGCGAAACCGAATCAGCGCCACGTCGTCAACCTACCATCGGATCGCGATTCGTCGAGTGCACCATCCATCCTTCCTTCAGGATCTTGGAGCCGCGTCGTTTCATGTGCTTGGCGCTTTGAACTATTCACATCAGCGGTATATTGTTACTCGGCGATGAGCTGCACCTGCGTTATCGCGTACGAGGTACCAAGTGTGACGGAGGGAGTGATGGAGAAGAAAAAAAGATAAAGTATCGCAAGTGTCGAGATACGACGTTGATTGAATAATTACCTCGATGGTCTGGAATTTTGAAATTCGTCGGAAGATGCGTCGTCATGGCACGGAACGAGGTCCTACGGAAATATCATACGCCTAAAACGATTCTTAGTGCGCTTTCCTCGTGTTTCCTTGTGTTTATGCGATTAGAGGGGGGATGATGACAGGTTGGCTTATTGTCACTTCGCTGTAGACTCCCAGCATAGCTCGGTCGTTCGCAAGGGCCTCTTCGGTGTCCCGGAGCTCCCGAGGCGGTTTCTCGCGAGGGTCACTCGTCTGGTGTTTCTCTGCTGGCCTTTGCGGTCTTTCGTCAACCGACGCTATGTAGCGGCGGCCATGATGGCGTTCGTGCCACGAGGGAACTCGATACGACAGACTTCGTAATAATCGTCAAATACTGCCTAAACGCCGGCCTCGCCGCACTTCCATTTCACTTATTCGCACTGCTCCGTGAACACCACCATGCACTTTTTATCGCACTCACTCGCGAAAAACCCGACTAAAGTTCCGAATTTCGTAGGAGCGATCCGCCACACGTCCGCACTGCTCGACCACCGAACCTTTAAATTTAATTACGAACACGCGTTCCCTGCGTATTAAAATGATTGAGTTAACCCCCGTACTAAAATCTTGAAATTTGCGTAAAACTATGTTGACGTGTCGCGGGAGCTGCGTGCTCCGCAGCGAATTCATTAATTCGTGAACAATTTTGTGAAGACAGTGAATTTACCGATATTCGGTTCATGGTCGGTAAATTTACGAAGTGTGCACGTCGAAAAGGCACCGTGACTGCACTGAGTATAACCACTGTGTCTTTATCCTGTGAACCACTCCGTGTGCTCACTGTGTAGCCACGGTGCTTTTAGTTTGTGTACGCCACGCGATCACGCCACGGTGAGACCACAGTGGTGCCACTACGTGGCAGCACTGCGTGCGGCTAGCGTGTGAATCCACGCTTTGCTGTCGGGGTAGGTATCTAACAGTCGGTAACCGTCAACGTATTTATGATATATTGATAAAACAGTTTTCACTGTGGAACGATAATTAATTATTAATTACATAAATATTGTTTCCCAAATGAAATTAACAATAGGGTTCAATTTCCCAAATGATTTCCAATTGATTCGTCTGTAATTTGACAATTTCTAATCTATATCTGCTATCTATACGGTCAAGTAAAAAATAATTTATAATAAATTAATTAACGTTTCCCAAAATCTGAAACTAATTTCCTAAATATCCCCAAACTATTTCCAAACGATAGGAGTAATTCCTAATTAATTATACAATTATGGTCTGCTAGGCATACGGTTCACGCGGTGTGCTTTCAAAATAAAATTGTCGGTATGTAGATTTTGCAAAAAGGGAACGCACACAGTGACTTTACCCGCCTAGAGGTGTCGCTTCTTTTTTTTTCCGTGCCCCACCGGGATTTGAACCTGCGATCTTTGGAATATCCTAGGCCAGATGCCTCGAGACTGGGAAACGTTTTCGCATTACGCCACCGACTCTTCGAGAGATGTCTAGTCATATATAGAAACCGGACATGACAGTGACTGCTCTCGAAGGTTCTCGTTAAATTTTCTAAAATAATTTGATGTTCTTTTTCAAAACAGTAGCGATTATGATAATTATCCATTCACTATTTATAGTAGAATATTCGTCAAGAATCATGTTAAAGTTAACCATTAGCGCCAAGCGTCTTATGTACCGCATGTCCTATGGCCAACCGCGCAGGTGAGCTCCGACCTGAATTCTTGACTTCGGTAGTATTTATGGTACAGTTAGAGTGGGCTTCAGACGAGTGCGCTGCATAAGAACGAAAAGTGTCGATTGCTCTTCTAATAGCTGTCAAGTCGAGAGATCGAAGCGTTTCGTGTAACCTCAAAATCGTAAAGTTTTGAATTAGTAGTGAATAATTTGTAGAAGTGATGAGAAATAATTATAAATAATCTTCCGAATTGAAACCTTAGATATCGCTCACGCCACTTCGTAAAACTACTTCCTAGACACGCGCGGTGCTAGCGCGGAAATAATTTCTGAAACAAATAGGCATGAGGCGTGTAATTCGGTTGGACATCGAAAAAACCCGAATGATTGTTAACTCTCACTTCTGAACATTACTTACCATTTATTCAAAGATTCACGATTTCGAGCTTATACTTCGATCTCCCGAATTGATAGCCATCGGGAGATCAGACGTTTCACACTTTTCGTAAGAACGCAGCGTAAGAGCGAAAAGCGTCGTCTGATTTCCCGATGGCTGTCAATTCGGAAGATTATTTATGATTATTTCTCATCACTTCTACAAATTATTCACTACTAATTCAAAACTTTACGATTTTGAGGTTACACGAAACGCTTCGATCTCCCGAATTGACAGCTATTAGAAGAGCAGTCGACACTTTTCGTTCTTATGCAGTGTACTCGTCTGAAGCCCACTCTAACTGTACCATAAATACTGCCGAAGTCAAGGATTCAGGTCGCAGCTCACCTGCGCGGTTGGCCATAGGACATGCGGTATAGGACGGCCATTTGGAATTTTTTTCTCATAACCTCTGAGTAACAAATCATGTAATTTTCGTAAAGAAAATCCACCAGAAATTTTAATTTGGGCTTTAATGGGTTAAGTTCACGATGGAATTTTTGTATTATTAGGTGTTGGAATTAATTTGTAGCGTCGATCTTAACAATAAATGGCACGCAGGTAGTACAGTATTTCGTTGTTACCGACAGTAATGTAATATCGTAAACATCACAATTTAATTGTAAGAATTCTTTATACATAAGTGTTTGACATGAGTCTTGATGGACTAATGCCTCCAAATCATTATCTTCAAATTTATTCGGCTCCTTGTCATCCAAGTCGAAATCACCAGCTTTAAAACGTGCAAACCACTTCCGACGCGTTTGCTCGTAGCTAGAGCATGTACACTTCCACTAAATACGTAGATGCACTTTTGTTCATATTAAAATAATGAAGCAAAACTCCCCGCAAGAACACTTTATTCGGCACAAATTTTGATATATTCACTAAATTATTATAAAATGTTGTTATTTATGATTTGAAGAAAGGTTATGTACCAACCAAGTTGGGAGTTGACTTATCACCAGTAGGAAAACGTCTTAAAAGTTTGGGCATGATCATATTTTTTCATTAAAAAACGCTACGAATTAATTCCAACACCTAATATATAATTTTTAATTTTTATTGAACAATTTGGATTTTTTAAAAGATTAAGTCACAGTGGCGTCACAGTTACGTCACCCAGTGACAATCACTCCGTGGCATCCCAGTAACGTATGAGTAACGTCACTCGGTGGCAATCACGCGGTGGCGGCACAGTGAAGCTCCCGTGCCAACACGGCGTGCTGCCACCGCGTGACGCTCGGGTGAAAGTCACGCTTGGCTATCGGGGGTGTAGGTATGTACCCGGAGTGTACCGTCCCGTATGTATCATGCCAAATTAAACAAGCAGAATTACCGACATTGCCGAAATGTTACCGACGGTCAAGAATTTTATAGTTAGAGTTGGCTTGAGAAGAGTGCGCTGTGTGTGCTGCGTGAGAGCGAAAAGTGTCAAACGTCTGATTTCCCGATAGCTGTCAATTCGGAAAATCGAAGTATTGAATAATAGACGAAACACTTCGATCTCTTGAATTAACAGCTATCGGGAAATCAGACGTTTGACACTTTTCGCTCTCACGCAGCACACACAGCGCACTCTTCTCAAGCCAACTCTAACTATAAAATTCTTGACCGTTGGTAAAGTTTCGGCAATGTCTGTATATCTGCTTGTTTAATTTAATAAAATGACTCGAGTACCGACCAAGCCTATCCGAAGGTAACTTTCAAACTGGCCAGTACAGAGACGGACATACGGTATATGCAACGCGTCGCATGTCATAACCTCTGACATAACCCGAGCGTACCAAAATGCGGATGTTTTTTTTCTGTCGATATCTGTGCGATTTTACCGACGAAAATAATACCAATTCCTGAAATGATAATGCGCCATTGCCAAGCCTACCTCGTAAATTAATATCAGTTTCATTAAATAAATATCTCAAACTATTCATGAAATTCATTTTTATAAGACTATATAGTTTATAAAGGTCTTAAAGAAATTCAATAGTGTAGCATAATTTTAGCATGTGGAAGGTTTTAGTTTAACTGATTTTTTTTTGGAAGTTGCAATCCAATGTCGGCACCCACATAGCCTTTGAGAAAGCTTATGTCCCTCCTTAAGTGGAAATTTTAGCACGCGTGGTCACTAAGGCTGCTCAGATAGCACAAAGACGTCCATGAGTTGTCTTTCTGACGTCTTCAAATCCCTAAAGACGTCTCATTTAAATGTCGTAAAGACGTCTTGGAGACAGGTTATGTCCATTGAAATTGCGTCTTTAAGACATTCTATTAAGACGTCTTCCGGACGACTTACGGGAGACGTCTTTAGAATGTCTGGGATATGTCCATTTTGAGACACTTGTATAAAAGTAATTGTTAGGCTGGATTTTCACAGGCAGCAAGTTGCTACGGCAGTAGCTCACATATAACTCACCTGCATATGCTCAATTAATATATACATAAAGTATTACGCGGTGTAGTAATGATTCGTAAATGAGCTGAAGGTGAGCTACTGCCGCAGTAACATTGCTGCCTGTGAAAATAGTCAGCCTTATTTAAATTCAAAATATAAACATAAAGACCTCATATTTATTTAACCCTCGTACGGCCCTCATTTATACTTACACTTAAGTCCTTCGGGTCATATATGACCCAAGGGTAGGATGTATGTACTCGTATATATTAACCTTTAGAGCCCGTGGAAATTTCAGTTAAAATCGACTTTTTAAACGTAAAATTTATAAATAAAGTCAATAATTTCCTATTTGGAGGCCCCGAGCTAACTGCTGGTCGATATATCGACCACCCCGGACGCAGGGCAAAATCGACTTTGGATCCAGTGGAAAAAATGTGGCAGGAAAGATTATCGCTCAAAACTTGTTACTCGGGGTTTTTTTGGGTCGCTCATTACGATGCTGATATCAGAATCGCTCTATTCTCAAACTCAAGATGGCGAATGCAATATGGCGGATGATGAATTCCAGAAATATTTAGAATTTGAAGATTATGGCCCGAAACTTGTTGCTCAGGGTTTTTTTGGATCGCTCATTACGATGCTGATATCCAAATTGGTCTATTTTCTCAAATCCAAGATGGCGGATGATGAATCCAGAGATTTTTAAAATTTGAAGATTATGGCCCGAAACTTGTTACTCGGAGGGTTTTCGGGGTCGCTCATTACGATGCTGATGTCCAAATCGGTCTAGTCTCAAATCCAAAATGGCGAATACAATATGGTGAATGATGACACGGTATACGCGAAAAGCCTTATAGGTGGCGTATTGCGAATTCGTTCGCGCAAACGCAACGCTCCGCGCAATCTATAAGCCTGCCTCTCTCACCTGTTCTTTACGGCTGTATTGATACAGTAGTATATCCAACAATGCAATGGCTGAAAATGAAGCTTGGACTAGTGGCGAATCCGAACCAAAAGTACATGTACCCGTATTTTTACCCATCAATCAAAGATTTCGAAGGTAGCTCCGAAATAAATCCGAAAATCTTTATATCGGGAAATAGTCCAATCGATTATTTCAATTATTTTTTTGATTTTCGTCTGCTTGAAAGGATTATAGAGGAGACGAATCGTTATGAAACTCAAAATCATCAGGTTGAAAATTCTCATATGAAGAAATGGCGTCCTCTTACAAAAGATAAATTTGAAAAATTTCTCGATCTTTCGATTGTAATGGGTGGTATTATATACGCTAATACCATCAGACAGACACTCCTCGCACTACTTGGAGAGATACCTACAGGAGAACCGAGCAGAGCAGGAATAACCACGTCCGTACTCCGTCTCTACATGCATGGTCATTCAGCAAACAAACTACGTACACTTTATAAAATTTGACTGAAGTATTATGAAATCATTGGAAACTGCATAATATAAGAAAAATGGTACATTGACTGCAAATGGTACCTGAATACAAATAACAAAACATTCTACAGTATGGGTCATATATGACCCGAAGACCTTGTACGTGCAGTTTTTTGTAGTCGACAAAATTACATAATTACATGCTTATTTCCATCATGAAAAAGTATCGTTATAAGAAAGAAACAATGTCTAAAAATTTCAGAAGATTATCTCTAAAGGCATAATAATAACTTATCGATATTGAACGCTGTGGGTCATTATAGACCCGAGGGACGTACGAGGGTTAAAAAAAATTACATCTGTAGCTCTAAATGCACATCATTTCATAAGCATGATATTGTTTTAAAAGAGGAAGAGAGAGCGAATTAAGGGTTTTTATTTATTTATTGTTTATCCTCTTCGCTACGTGGGCTCGTAGCCTGTTTCCCGCATATATGTCTTAGCCAATCCTGACAACAATGTTGAAGTTTGGCAATCGTGATGGAGGAGTCGTTTGATGAGTACAAGACTGTTTCTAAAAAAAAGACGCAGAAAGCTTCATTAATTCCATACTCCCGGCATCACGGATTAACATCTATGATGAACATCAATGAACTTTTAATTCTCATACTCTCATTAGCTACGGCGGCATGAGAATTGATTATTTATTAGTTAGTACATTTACAAATGATATTTTAAAAAGTCACTAGCGACAAAATCCATGACACCAAGAGTACATACAGTATGTCTTACGAAAAACCGAGCAGGGGCATTCTAGACTTTTTTCCTGAATTTGATACTGTAATGACAATTAAAGCCGAACAGGTGCTGTAAGTATAAGAAATAATAAGGGTGACATACCTATAGCAATGCTAGACATTAAAGTATCTTTGAAGGGAATGGTACTTTTTTGTCCTGTCCACGATAATTGCCGTGCTACTTCATTTGTTAGTATGTGGCAAAGAATGTTGCGTAAAAATTTATCTCCCGTTGGACCTCCAATGATACGATTCGCGTTCTTCTGTACATTCATGCAAGATATACAGAAACCCATGCAAGGATTATTCGGTGTAGGTATTTCTCACGCCGTTTTACATAGCAAACGCGTGAATAGTAGCGAGAATGCCAATGATGAATGCACAACAGCTTCTTTGTCACATACTCGAACTGAAGCAGTCGAGAGGAACAGAGGCTTTTATGCATTCACCGATGTGTTCTCGCTCGTACTTATACGTTTGCTATGTACAACAGTGTGAGGAATACACTGTAGATATAATCAGCTGCGATGTAGAATATTTGTGAAGGGGAGAAGTATTTTGCAGAATCACAACACCACGGTATTTTAAAACTGAATAAAGAAGCGATATAATTATGCAGCAATAAACTCAACAAAGAAAGTGGTAATAGTAAACTTTAAAGAATTAGTTATAATAATAAGATAACAAACTAAACTATACTTACAAATTGGTGTCGAACTTCTTTGTTTTGCTGTAAATTCTTCTCAAATTCCTGTAGCTCCGACAGTTGAGATAAAGGAAATGGTGGGAGTAACGATGTGTTAGCCAAAGCCCCATTATTTCCGACGCGTCCTTCCAGTAAGTTGATAATATGATTCAGCTTTCTGAATAAGGTTTTTCTGCAAATGTCTATAAATAATCGTTACAATTAATGAGAGGCATCCATAGGAATTTAATATATGCATATTATTAAGGTCTCTATTATTGATAAATATACTAATTCAAATCTGCAGTAACATCATTGTGTACCGTATGTCCGCGATCATTTGAACCATAGAAAAATTGCGAGTTTTGCATGAGCACCCCTTTGGGTCTCCTCGTCCAATAGAATCACCGAAGAAGCGTGAATGCGCATGCGTAGTCATCCGCGAGTGTGGCGTCGTCAACAAGTTCACATCGATTATTTCGATAACCGATGTGAACTTGTTGACGACGCCACACTCGCGGATGATTACGCATGCGCATTCACGCTTCTCCGGTGATTCTATTGGACGAGGAGACCCAAAGGGGTGCTCATGCAAAACTCGCAATTTTTCTATGGTTCAAATGATCGCGGACATACGGTACACTGTGACGTTCCGTCACGGTTTCATGGAACGACAGTTCTTTGGACAAGTCTACATGAAGCGACAACCATCATAGTTTCCGCTAAGGAACGCGGGGTGTTCAAAGGACTCTCAAATTCAAAGCTCGTGTATTACAAATTCTCGCTATTAGCATATTTCTTTGCGTATACTCTAGTAGAACAAAGGTCACTCGAGGGATAAGATGGGATATGATAAGGCCAAGCAGGGGGCTGGAATGTGCTCGCAGTCCCGTACCTTTCGCGGAAGGCTAATTGCCGGACGATTCCTAGTATGTCACGCGTCACCGAAATCATTCTGCTAATCACCGCCAGCTGTCGGCTACTTAATCCGCTTTACGGAGAAATAGCGACGAACTCCGATCCCTGCGTACGCTACGAGCAACCACCGCTTGGTCCCGTTAGGTGTATGACTCAGGGGAGCGTCATCCCTCGCGTTCACACCACTTTGCAGCCATTTAGAGCGTTCCGCATTGCCCACGCTATCCCCACTATCTAGCTGTTGTAAGATATATAAACCCCAACCGAATACGAGAAGGGCGTAGTGTAGTATAGTTTTGTTCTGTGTTCAGTGTAGTATACCGAGCAGTGCCTCTTCAATCATCAGTGTGTTTCTACAGTCAATAAAACTTTGAATCCTGTCGGCAACCTCTGCATTAACTTCTATCTTGTGTCCTTGAATTTTACCGGAATTCGCGCTACTCGCACGTTTGAATGTAACCCATTCACGCGGTAAAACGATCCTAGCGCCTCGCGTTTCAAAGCGACCAGGACTGGATTAGACCAGGTCGTAACAACACCGTGTGATTACGAGAGGAAGCTAATCATAGGAGGATGCATTTGCGTTTGTTGTGTGGAACTCTAAGGGCCGGTTGTATAAACGCAGTGAACTGCAGTTCAGCTTGAACTGTAGATCAAATGTGGAAATTTGGTTGTATAAACAGTAGTTTACGGTGAACCTCGTTCAATTCGAAGTTCAAGTTGAACGGCCGATATTGACCGTTCATGTCAATGAACGGCAGTTCAGTGATTTGACCATTCAAACATAATCTTAAAATCCGTTTGACTGTTTAGAAGCGTGCGTGAGAACTGTGAATTAATATCTGTTTTTCGTATATATATATATATATCCATTTCAATAATATATATATATATATATATATGCGTAACGTGTAGTTCGAGGACATTTCCGTGCACTGATCGGTTACTTCGGGGACATTTGTGTACTTTGAGGACAGTCCCCGAAATTTTTACTCATGAAGTGTATACTTTCAGGACAGTCCCCGAAATCATCAACGCAAGTCTTACGTGTAGTTCGAGGACAGCCAAAATGGGTGTTACTTTGGGGACAGTCCCCAAAGTAACAATACATTAATCGGTTTCTTTGAGGACTGTCCTTGAAATAACAATTTATAAGAAGGACAACTTTAATTACGTTTTTAATTGAAAGCAACTATCCAGAAAATATTTAATATTGCAATGACTTTGCTTAAATTTAATTTTATAAATACTTGCGCTCAAATATATTATTGCAAAATTGTAATAATATTGCAATATATTCGAGAATTTATAATTTCAAAATAAATCAATTTTATTTAAATTCTTGTAAAATTATCTACCAACGTTGGGAAAAAATTTCTTTGAGAAATCACTAAGCAGCATCTCAAACAACAACGATTCTAGACATTTTTACTGTAATAAAAAACTCTGTCGTGAGTATACATTTCCAGGAGGAAATAACGTACACTTCTAAAAATTACAATACAGTTACAGTTTAAACAGCTAGCTGACTCTCCGGCGACACCTTTAAAGTGTTAGACGTCGAAAATTTAACCTCTTTCTCTTTCTCGCTCGGGAGAGAAGTCATTTCCCGATTATAAGTACAGTCATCCCCCGCACTAGCTCGGGGGATATTTCCGCTAGTGCGGATTCATTAAAGCGTGAAAAAAGCAGGGGGCCTTTCTCGAGTCACTCGCAAAGTTACGTATACGCATCTTAGCCAATAGACCAATCAGGACCAAGTATTCCGTTGTGGTGGGGGTCCTGATTGGCCTACTCACTAAGAAACGTATACCAGGTCTTTGCGTATGTGTTGACATAGGAATCGTGCGAGTGCGAGTGAGAACGCGGATTAACACTCGTGAACCCATAAGAGTTTCTCTATCGCATACTCCAACTGGACAAGTCCTAGAAGGACGGAGAATGTGCGACAGAGAAACTCTTATGGGTTCACCAGTGTTAATCTGCGTTCTCACTCGCACTCGCACGATTCCTATGTCAACACATACGCAAAGACCTGGTACGTTTCTCTTGCGAGTGACTCGAAAAAGGGGGCTCAGCAGGGGTTCGGACCCTCGGTGCTTCTACAGTATCGTATCAACGAACTGAAAATGAGTGACCAAGTCTTTCCAAGTGTTCTATTCTGTTATTCCTACATTGATTAGTGTAATGATAAGTAATTGTAATTTATAATTTGTAAGAGTCGGACGATTTCTACTTTTCCTTCCCCCGACATCGTATTCATACTTCAAAATTTCAACGAAAACTGACTAAAATTTGTTTGCATCTGTTTGTTAGTAAAGAATACGGCACTGCTAGATATGGAAATATGCACATTACGGAAAGTAGTAGTTTCATTTTACAAAGTGTGTACAGCACCATATTTTCGAATAGTTTTTCTTAAAAATGAACGCACAACATGTAGAAAATATGTCACCTAATTAGGAGTATGATTAATTAGAATAAAATACCTAAATGGGATTATTGAAATAATAAATTGAAACTCTTTCTCGGAATAAGTAATTAAGTTAACATTGCTGAGGAAGAGTAAAAACATTTAAAGGAAATTATATTTATTAAGTTACCTAATTTGTTTTCAAAATATTATACATTAATTGGTACATAAGTAGGTAAAAAAGTACAAAAAACATATTATAACCTGTATACAGTTACATGTTATCTGAAACTATTACATGCTCGACTCCTTATTGTTATTCCCAACTGTTAAAAAAATTGTTCGGCACGTTATTTGGGAACTCGGACTTTTACATAAAATAGGAAAGCATACTAGGCTATAAAACTAAAAAATACATGTACATCCAAATGTTTTTTACTCTTCCTGAGCAATGTCAACTTAATTATCTATTCCGAGAAAGAGTTCCATTTTTTTATTTTAATAATCCCATTTAGGTATTGTATTCATATTAATCATAATCCTAATTAGGTGACATATTTTCTACATGTTGTGCATTCATTTTTTAAGAGAAACTATTCTCAAATTCAAAAATGCGGTGCTGTACACACTTTGTAAAATGAAACAACTACCTACTCTCTTATAATCGGGCCCTGACTTCTCCCCCGAGCGAGAAAGAGACTAAGCGGCCCTGACTTCTCTCTCGAGCGAGAAAGAGACCGCACGTGTCGATGTTTATGCGGCGGTTAGCGTATTCGGAAACTGCAGTCTAACCGCCGGTTGAAGTTCAACCTTCGGTTAACCGGACTTAATAATACCGGCCCTCTCTCTTATCGTCACTTGAACACTCTTATGTTTTAAAAATTATATGATGCGACATTGTAACTAATGTAAATTTTTCTTTGAAACAAGGAAAATAATGCCTCTATGTACCGAGGAAAATCATACAGCATTATATCTGACTCGGCTAAATTTAATTAACGAAACCATGGAATAGTTTTTCAACAATTACCAACTAACGGACAGTTAACAGGGTTTTGTTAATGCAAAGCGAAAAGTTGTACCCATGATTTCGGAATATGATCTTATGTTAATAGGACTAACAGTTGCTTTGTTGTCTGAAAAAAAGAAAAAGATAAAGCGCAAATGTTCGAAATGGGTAAAACAGTGGTTAATAAATCGAGAAGTGTATTTGCATATGCACTTAATCAACAAATTACAACTGGAACTTGATTATTATCAAAATTAGGCAATATCTGCCTAGGTACACCCGGGGACACGAAATCTGTCGCTGGTGACTATTTAAAATTTTATTTTTAAACGTACTAACCAATAATTAATAATCCTCATACTTTCATTAACGAGAGTAGACGCCACCGTAGCTAATGAGGGCATGAGAAATAATTGTTCATTAGTTTAGTACGTTTAAAAATGACATTAAAAAAAGTCACCAGCGACAGATTCCGTGTCCCCGGGTGTACCTACTTCTGCTATACTTTCCGTCACACAAACTCTTGGCCTATATTTCTATGGCACCCATACACTTTTCGACAGGCAGGCGAAAAGCATGGCCGGAGATAAATTTTCAAGCGCCCGCAGTTTTTCGGAAAGCCGAGAGTTCAGGCCGAGCCTTCCGGCCAATATGACCACTACGATTTGCCTTCCGGCTTGCATATCGAAAGGCCTGCCTTCCGGTAAACCGTATCGTGTATGAAGGCCTATAAACGAGACGCGCGTCGCCCTATCATAAATTAAGTCATCGAGATGCGCGTACGTCCGTCCCTGGACCGCACCACGGGACGTCGACGCATCTGATGTCTTCCCGGAGTCTTTCGCACGCCCTTTACTTTCAAACTTTCTCCGAACGAAATTACAGAAATTGAGAAAATATTTCTAACGTCATTCTTTCGTTCATTATGAGGAAACAAAGTTCAAGTACCAAAGTTACCTAACTCGACATACGTATATACCTAGCTCTTTGCTGTAATTTTGAAAACTTTATGAGCGTTATGAGTATTTGAGACTGATTCGAGTGTTTTTTTTTACAGATGCCTTCTACGAGGGTTATAATTTTGCTTTGATAATTTTGGAATAAAATTAGCTTTCTGTTTTTAACTTTTTGAGTGTAAATGTTTACTTTTTTAATTTATTTTCCTTCAAAAACATATTTAACCCTCCGTTAGACGTGTCAAATTTCTCTTATGCACAATAGGTAGGTAGGTAGTATGACAATAGGTCCGCTGGACCTATAATCGACTAACCGAGGGTTAACCCTCCGTTAGGCGGGTGGATTCTACTAGACGTGTTTTGGGTTTTTGCTGTTTTAAATAAAAGAATGAATGACCAAACATATACAGTCTTGGCACCAGCCGACATAGAGTATAATGCCCGCTGTTTGAAACATATCGGGTTTCGAAGCACTTGGAGGACGGCTCTGGCAAGTGTTTGGCACACGTCGAGTGGACGTATAGTGCAGTGAAAATAGGCGATTTTATTCCATGGAATGCAAATTAATCCGGACAGGATGAAACCTATACCAATCCATAGGGAAAAATCCCCTGAAAAACATATCAAAAGTTCCCAAAAACTTTGGCCGGGAAATATGTTTAATTAATGAAAAAGTAACAAGAATTGCGGTCGAGCGTCCTTTGAACGCTGATATTTCTCGTTCAATGGGTTCAATGAAATAGTAAAACTACCATTCTGTAGCGGGGAAAATTTTCTACAAAAAATAAGCGGAAACCTCTAGCTCAAAGTGTTTCGTTTCAGTTTTATTAATGTTTTAAGCTTCTGCAGCGTCGTAAACGCCAAATAATCGGCTGATCGTTCGGCGTTTAAGACGCTCAGAAGATTAAACATTAATGAAACTAAAACGAAACATTTCCAGCTAGGGGTTTCCGCTTGTTTTCTATAGTAAATTTTTCACGCTACAAAATGGTAGTTCTACTTTTTTAATTGAGCCCATTGAACGAGAAATATTAGCGTACAAAGGACGCTCGACCGCGAGTCTTGTTACTTTTTCATTAATTAAACATATTTCCCGACCAAAGTTTTTTGGGAACTTTTGATATGTTTTTCAGGGGATTTTTCCCTATGGATTGGTATAGATTTCATCCTATCCGGATTAATTTGTATTTCATATGTTATTTTGACTGCACTAATCTGCCACGGAGGATTTGCGGCCTGGGCGGCTGGTCGGACGATATGTATGCTATTGAACCGCTAGCGGTCGGTAAAGTGACATCCCAGATAATATATCGCTTCTCCAGAAGAACAATGACGTAAGTGCAAATTTTGAAATTTTTTAATTAAACCCCTCAATAGTCTTAAAAATGACTTTTAATTTAATTTTTTTAATTAAAAAATTTCAAAATTTGCACTTGCGTCATTATTCTTCTGGAGAATATATATGGCGATATATTCATTCCTCAAAAGACGTGAAGGAGAGAAGCGTTGAAATTTCGTTTTGTCGTGTTGTCGGGGAAAATCATATTACACGGATACGTTATACATGCTTAAGTAACAATATTGAGATTTGTATCTGCTAAATATTTAATACTTAGAAAACAACTGTTTATGTCCTCAAAGGAACCATTAGTTCTATTTTACATATTTCAGCAAGCGGATGTCCTCAAAGTCACCATTATATATGTAACTCTAAATGTCTCTAGTTTTAGACATTTTAGAGGAAATTAGAAGCAGTTAGTAGTGTTTACTTGTTTAGAACGTCAAACGCAATTGATTCAAATACTTTTTTCTATTAATATAAAATGTCCCCATAGTCGCCATTCCTTACAAAATATAATGTCCTCATATTCGCGGATATATGCTATGTCCTCATAGTAGCTGTTTTACGTAAAATTCAAAATATCTTGACATTTTATCATTATTATTTTTTCTACGTAGTCCTAATATATATATAATGCCTTCCTGCATCGATTTAACCCAAAATATATCGTGTCCCCAAAGTAACCTTTAGACATATATATATATAATAATAATAATTCGGCATATGATAATTGTTAATTTTTTGGAACAGTCTTTCAATGATATTATTTATTTATTTATTACTATTTTTCAATGCTTCCTTTACTATGAACGAGCTCGCATCTCACGATACGGGGTGCTTCATTTCTGTAAGTCTTCTGGCCTCTCACTTATAAATACTTACATATAGTTACAAATACTCGATGAAAGAACAATTTTAATCCTCGTCACTATTTTCATCTACTACTGGAACGGTTCCATTTTTTATAAACATTTTACTCGGTATTTCAGCTGGTCGAATAATTTTTCATAAGTATCTTGCATTTGATAAATAATACACAATAGCAGCAATGTGAGAACAGTAGCCAACTGTTCTTCTGCCATTAGCACATTCACATGCACAGTTTATTATACCAGAAATTCCGATACCGTTAGGTTTGCACCTAATAAAGCATCTATATGAGGAGCACAGTTCCAAAACTCGTTTAGTCCATTCGCAGTTTGTCCTATAATTGCTAATAGTTTAGCGATTATAAGACAAACTGCGAATGGACTAAATGAGTTTTGGAACTGTGCTCCTCATATGATGTCCGAGAAATGTGACCAGAATTCATACCTCTCGGTTAATCGAACCCGATCCTCATTTACTCATAATTACACTCCGAGCTATACGCGGGCTGTAGGTACCGCTATACCTGGAACAGCAAATTAACATTGTTAAGGTCACGAATTCCAGAAAGTGATCCATTAAGAAGGAAGGACCACACTAGCCCACGCTATCCCCACCGTCTTACAATCTGTTCAACATAAGGCTATATAAATTGTAACTAAATGTGCGTTAAGGCAGTCTACTAGAAGTTAACTAGCAGTCAACTCTCAGTAAACGTTCAGTCAACGAAGCTTGGTCAACCAGTTAGTGTAGTGTAAAGTAGTGCAACACATCGTAAGTTGAACTCGCCGACGGAGTCTATCAAGTCAAGTGCAGTGCAAGGATTCTGCAGAAACTCTCCTCAAAAATGCTTCAGGAGATTCGACCCTAAGGAACGGGATCACGAACAGACATCATTTGCTCCGTAAATTCTCCACCTATCACGTTTACTGTGGATGGTCACGCATGAAGAGTAGGAGCACAGCTGCAGGGATATTGGCGTAATATATGTACTACAAGTGGAGAGAGAATGTTCCCATGGCTATATAAGTCGATTGACGCTGCAGATCTGATTTACTCATTGTCGTGACGCGAGAACGTTCGGATCATTGCTACTTTTCCCATTTTGTCATATTTTATTATTCACTTTAAGTATTTCATTGAATGTCATCAAACATTACTGCTACCTAAACATGCCGAATTTGCGAAAAATACTAATATGTACTGAATGCGACGCAACTGATTTGAAACGAATTCCAGGCAAAAAAAAAGATCAGTAATGCTACTGAAGCAGAAACGTATGCTGCTGTACTTGATAGGCAAGTGAAGGTGAACGGTATGTTATGTAATAAATGTCGAATTTCTATTTACAAGAAACAGGAAAAAAAACTCAGATTCAGAAAGCGTATCATCGTCTGATGGATCAGTATTCGAAGTAACGCTTAAAACAAATGAAACTAAGGAGTACGTTGAAATTCCGATTGAAAGAATGGTTGCTACTCATAAATATTGTTGTTTATGTTTTCCCACGAACAATATCACTGTAGTTCCTGACGAAGCACGAATGCAATGTTACAGGAAGAAAAAAATTTGTATTCCCCAGTTGGGAATAGATGTTGTAGAACTCATCTGATTAAGAACCGGCTTTACGAAGAGGATCTAAACAACTTAAAAGTGCATTGTAATACTTCTAAGCTCAATGTCTCAGACTTAGCAACGATAATCGAAACTTTTTCCTTGAAATGTGATTCAACGTTGTATGATAAACTTGGTGATTCAAGTATTTCAGAAGAGCAAATTCAAGTATTTACAGGACTATCTTGGAACAATCTTATTGAACTGAGAGACATGATGGTTTCCATGCGAAATAGCGAGTCGAGGTCTATAATGCAAGCCCTCATTGTATTTCTTTTCAAACTCCAAACCGGAAATTTCAATAAGATGTTAGCTTCTATATTAGGTATAGAACATGAACAGACGATTTCAGAATACTGTGCTAGCGTAGTTACATCATTTGAAAATGATATCTTACCAACTCGTTTCGGCATTCAAAGTTTTAACAGAGCCGACCTTTTGAAAAACCATACAACAAAAATCGCAAAAAAAAGTTGTTCAACGCGGACTCCTTATTTTTAATTTGTGATGGTACCTATGCACGAAACCAAAAAAGTATAAATAATGAATACCAAAGAAAATCTTTCTCTGGCCAAAAGAAAGTTCCTCTTTGCAAGCCTTTTACGATTTGTACTACTAATGGATACATAGTAGATATGCTCGGACCTTATCCTGCCAATGAAAATGATGCAAAAATTCTAGAATCTATTTCAAGACGAGAATGGTTTATGTGCATTACTAGAAAAGAAAGATATGTTTGTACTCGATCGCGGTTTTCGAGATATAAAACAATATCTCGAAGATAAACATTTTGGAGTATTGATGCCTGCTTTGAAAGGGAAGTGCAAGCAATTAACAAATTCGACAACAAACTGATAGCTAAAGTTGGAGTTTATTTTAGAATTGCCTCATTTTTTAATAACTCGTACGGCAAAAGGCTACAATCTGATGTAGGATACACGGATGAAATTTTAGAAAGAATGGCAAGGAAATTGATCTAGCTACCGAGGCAGAGACGAAAGGTTGGATCCGGCGAAAGGTTCTTTTCACAACTCTCACTTCTGACGAAATCCTTGACTTTCCAGAAATGACCGAAACGGAATTGAAGATCAAGAGACACGGTAGTGTCTCGCGGCATGTTCGTTCAAGTAGTTCCGCGCTCAGACACGACAGCGCTGATGTCGCGAGCACCCATGTCTCTTTACACCACAAATGTCTGCCCCCTGCACCCCTCAATTTTTACATCGAATTTTCTCAATAAATATACGGTTATAACCAAAACTATGCTTAGTTACGCCATATAAATCGACTATTCTCTATCGATAGAGACCAGAGTAAATGTTGTAAGTTACATATTAACAGAGATTTTTCCTTAGCAACGCGAAGCCACGCCCCTTGCGCCTAAAAGTCGAGAATCCGATTTCTCGGGCGATATATATATGTCAAAATCTCACAAAAATTCCGCCTGTCTTCGGCGATATTCGGCCATGGTCGGAAATGTGTACACAGATGCGGCCACACGCATACGCCATCAAATGTATGTGAGAGTGTGTGAGAGAATATATTCCTTGAATGTTTAGTTGTTTTTCAAAATTAATAAAATATTTCCATTCGCGAAACGATTAACCTCGCGTTTATTTCGATCCTCGGACGCGCTTGTTAATAAAATGTAAAAATTCAGTGTAATCGGAGTTATGAATCTCAATAGTGGTGAATGTGACAGACGCTCCGTATAGTTTAATAATCGTTTGTTTTTTTTCGATAGTCGGGATAGTGAACGGATGCAGTGCTGTGTTTCTCTGGTTGCCTGTGCATAAAGAGCAGGAAAGGAGACGGCAGTATCTCAGAAGAATTACCATCAGATAAGTTTAATTGCCATCTGACTGCTTTAACCTCACTTTCGATGGAAGGACAATTATCTTTGTGATAATTCTATTTTTTGTTTCAGCGTCATGCGAGCACGAGACGAATCGATGGCTTTTCTTCTCTGTCACAATCAAAGCCGTGGGAGAAAAATAGGAGATGCAATGGAATTGTATCACAACACACAATCAAGTAATTACTTTATCATTATTTTTTCTCTATCGATATATTTCCTCTTTCGTACTATTACAAGTTCCAATTTACACACCGACCTGTCAAACCTGAAGTGTACATGTACCTCACTTCTATTTCATCTGTTCTTCGTCTCCGTTGTAACGACAGTCAATGAGGAATCACTGATACCGATTAGGGGGTTCGAGGGTTATTCCTTATTCTTTGTAGCACAGAGCATCGATATTTTACTGCACCTGCTTTCTTCTGGGACTTCCTAAAATAATTATAAAAACCCCATATGATTGTTATTTACAATTTGTTACAGATCGTATGCGAACCCGAGGGGGTTTCTTTCGAACGAAGGATCATCCACTTGTTGTTCCAGGAACCAGTTGCATTAGTTCATTTGGCGATCTGGATCTACTGTCTCGAGTGCATGGACGTGTGCCACTTTAAATGGATATTTTGTAATTTCCATCGTTACATCAGAGGCGAAGAAGAGATGAAATAGAAGTGAGGTACATGTACATTTCACGTTTGATAGGTTGGTATATAAATTGGAACTTCTGATCAAGAGACACGGCAGTGTCTCGCGGCATGTTCGTTCATCTAGTCTCGGCGTCGAAGCGAGCACCCGTGTATCTATACGCCACAAATATCTACCCCCTGCACCCCTCAATTTTTACATCGAATTTTCTCAATAAATATATGGTTATAACCAAAACTATGCTTAGTTACGCCATATAAATCGACTATTCTCTATCGATAGAGACCAGAGTAAATGTTGTAAGTTACATATTAACAGAGATTTTTCCTTAGAAACGCGAAGCCACGCCCCTTGCCCCTCAAAGTCGAGGATTTCTTTTCTCGGCCGCGATATATATATGTGAAAATGTCACAAAAATTCCGCCTGTCTTCGGCGGTATTCGGCCATTGTCGGAAATGTGTACACAGATGCGGCCACACGCATACGCCATCAAAAATGTATGTGAGAGTGTGTGAGATAATATATTTCTTGAATGTTTAGTTGTTTTTCAAAATTTAAAAATATTTCCATTCGCGAAACGATTTCCCTCGCATTTTCTCGATCCTCGGACGCGCTTGTTAATAAAAAGTACAAATTCAGTGTAATCGGAGTAGTGAATCTCAATAGTGGTGAATGTGACAGATGCTCTGACAGCTAGCTAATCAAATCGTTTAGATATTTTTAATAATCAAGACAGTGCACGGAAGCAGTGTCATTTTTCTTTGGTTGCTGGTGCATGAAGAGCAGTAAAGGAGACATCTGTATCTCGGAAGAAGTGGCATCAGATAAGTAACTTCCTAACTGACTGTCTTAACCTCATTTTCATCCCTTATACAGAACAAATATCTTTGTGGTTATTCTATTTTTTGTTTTCAGCGCCATACGAGAACGGGACGGATTGACGGAAATTTGATTTTTCTTCGCAGTCAAAAATCAACCTAGGTAGAAAAGAATTCTCTAGAATTGCGGTACAATGCCACGGTATGAATATCAGGTTCTACCGACATGGCATGCTTAGACAAGGTCTGTATCAACTTTAGCGTTATATTAAGGGCACTGCACTAATCCTGTGGCACATTTTTCTATCTAGGAAAGCATATTATTATGGTAGTACAGCTGTTAGTATAATACGAAAGAAGAAATATATCGATAAAGAAAAAATAATAATAAAGTAGTTACTACATTATTGTAATCTAATTCCATTGTATCCCTTACTTTTTTGCCACGATTTTGATCGTTGATAGTGAAGAAAAATCAAATTTATTAGTTGATCCATCTCTACTATCAACAATCAAAGTTGTGGCAGAAAAATAAAGGATACAATAGAATTGGATTACAATAATGTAGTAACTACTTTATTATTATTTTTTCTTCATCGATATATTTCCTCTTTCGTATTATACTATCAGAAGTTCCAACTTATATACCAACCTATCAAACGTGAAGTGTACATGTACCTCACTTCTCTATTTCATCTCTTCTTCGCCTCTGATGTAACAATGGAAATTACAAAATATCCATTTAAAGTGGCACACGTCCATGCACTCGAGACAGCAGATCCAGCTCGCCGAATGAACTAATGCAACTGGTTCTTGAAGCAACAAGTGGATGATCCCTTGTTCGAAAGAAATCCCCTCGGGTTCGCATACGATCTGTAACAAATTGTAAACAACATAATCATTTGCAGTTTCACTATTTAAAATATACGGAACTTACTCAACGTAGAAATTAAGAAACTATATTAATCTGAGTTAACCAATTCTAATGACAGAATTATTAAAAATGATATATTTCATCTTTCGTGTTATACTATCACAAGTTCCAATTTATATGCCGACCTGTCAAACGTGAAGTGTACATGTACCTCACTTCTATTTCATCTCTTCTTCGCCTCTAGTGTAACGATAGAAATTACAAAATATCATAACTTTTCTGTAACATATTTCTGCAATATTTTACAATAATCGTGAACACTACCGTATGTTAGAAATATATATTTCTCGATAAATT
Source organism: Xiphydria camelus (assembly GCA_963678675.1). Lineage (NCBI taxonomy): Eukaryota > Metazoa > Arthropoda > Insecta > Hymenoptera > Xiphydriidae > Xiphydria > Xiphydria camelus. Next base: position 21,924,157 of record OY783193.1, on the reverse strand, counting down.
CGAGAATGTTGCGAAACATCATAGAAACGTTTCAGTCTCATTACGTCGAAAGATCTCCTCGATAAGGTACAGCTCGATAAGATTGTACTTGTCAGGGCTGAATTATGTAGGGTTTTTATAATTATTTTAGGAAGTCCCAGAGGAATACAGGTGCAGCAAAATATCGATGCTGTCCTAGAAAGAATGAGGAATAATCCTCGAACCCTAATCGATATCAGTGATTCCTCATTGACGTTCGCTACACCAGAGTTGAAGAAAAGATGAAATAGAAGTGAGGGGTACATGTACACTTCACTTTTAACAGGTCGGTATATAAATTTGAACTTGTAATAGTATAATACGAAAGATGAAATATATCACTTTTAATAATTCTGTCATTATTATCTATAGAATTAGTTAACTCAGATTAATATATTTTCTTAATTTCTATGTAGAGTAAGTTGGGTATATTTTAAATAGTGAAATACTGAATATAATTGTGTTATTTATAATTTGTTACAGAAATAAACGTACTGCTATTGAATTCCACCCAGAAGGACTCCAAATCATGTGCGAACCCGAGGGGGTTTCTTTTGAACAAGGGATCGTCCACTTGTTGTTCCAAGAACCAGCTGCATTAGTTTATTCGGTGGGTTGGATCTGCTGCCTTGAGTGCATGGACGTGCGTTCATCCTTCAATATCCTCTCCCTACCATGATCTGCTGATTCTAACCTCTGTTGCCACAGCCCGAATGCTCGTCGAAGGTTATTCCTTATTCTTTCTAGCACAGATCTATATTATGCTGCATCTGTATTCTTCTGGGACTTCCTAAAATAATTATAAAAAACCCATATAATTCAGCTCTGACAAGTACAATCTTATCGAGGAAATCTTTCGATGTAATGATTCCGAAATGTTTCTATGATATTTTGCAACATTCGCGAATTTATCAAGAAATATATATTTCTAACATACGGTAGTATTCACGAATATTGCAAAATATCGCAGGAATGTTACAGAATAGTTACTGGCAAAAACGTGCTTTGTGGGATGTAAATGATTATACCAGAGGCGAAGAAGAGATGAAATAAAAGTGAGGTACATGTACATTTCACGCTTGACAGATCGGTATATAAATTGGAACTTGTGATAGTATAATACGAAAGAGGAAATATATAAATAAAGAAAAAATAATAAAGTAGTTACTCCATTATTGTAATCCAATTCCATTGTGTATCCCTTATTTTTCTGCCACGACTTTGATTGTTGATAGTGGATGGATCAGCTAATACATTTAATTTTTATTCACTATCAACAATCAGTCGCGGCAGAAAAATAAGGGATACAATGGAATTGGATTACAGTAATGTAGTAACTACTTTATTATTATTTTTTCTTTATCGATATATATTTCCTCTTTCGTATTATACTATCCCAAGTTCGAATTTATATACCGACCTGTCAAACGTGAAGTGTACATGTACCTTACTTTTATTTCATTTAGGGCCGGTATTACAATGTCAGGTTAAACTGCTGGTTGAGTTAACCTTTACCTTCAGTTTAAACCTAAGGTTAACGAAAATGCGTATTACAAAACGTTTTCTACCCAAAGTTAAGTTAACTAGGAGTGGTAGCATTTCAAGCAAATATCCCTAGATGGAACATGCCGTAAACTAGTTTATTCCTGAATTAGCGGCAAAATTTAACACGTTCCCTGCCAGACCGTTTTTATGAAGACTTTCCGCACACGCCGTGTGGGGCGTATAGGTTAAAATACGGTTTGAATGGTTAAAAAATTATGCGCATTTGAAGTTCGTATGCTCATAATTTTTAAACATAATTTGATTTTGGATGAATCATTGATTGATTTTGATATACGCATCGAAAAACGTTGAATTTAGAGACTTGGTTCTGAGGACATTTTTTGCAGAGCATTTCACTTTCTTTAAAGTCATATATTTGCACAATTGTTTACCACTAACTGGCAGAGTAGTCCCAACTTTAGAAAATAATCAATCCTTTCTCATGTTAATTAGATGGGAAAACTATTAATTCCCTGAGCGACTTTTTAATATTTAACTTCGGCGTCGTTATTCTTTCGCGACAATTTTTTATCTATATTTAAAAAGTTTATCAGGTGCGCAAATATTGCCTTGAAACGAGTCACTCTGATGCACGTATTAAACCGATATTTAAATATTCTGTAAATGCAACGCAAAAATGTCATAATATCACGTCTGCGAATTTAATTTTTGCAGCGATGGAGCCTGAAAACTCCAGAAGGGCAGCGAATTTTTCTAGCAACGAGGTGGAAATTCTTGTTGAACTTGTTTTGAAGTATCGACACATTATAGAATGCAAGAAATCTGATGCTGTCTCGTGGAAAGAGAAAGAATCCACTTGGGTAAAAGTGGCTCAAGAATTTAACAGCGCAAGTGGTGTAGTATCTCGCACCACCAGGAATTTAAAAGAAAAATATTTAAATTTGAAAAAGACTGCGAAAAAGAAACACGCTGCAAATAAAATGTAGTTATTCAAAACTGGAGGTGGTACATCAGCGAGGATAAACACAACGTCAACAGTGGAAGACACTGTGAAGGACTTGACAGGCATTGGACTGACAGGCCTTCCATCTTCGTTCGATGACGACGCCGAAGAAAGTATGATTGTTGAAGTCATCAATGAGACAAACCATCAGGATGCAGAGTCGACACTCCCTGTACCGAGCTGGTCGTCATGGTCACCAACTCTTCTTCGAGTGCCAAAATCTCATAAATTAACAGTGAATAATAATTCACAAGGTTAGCTCGGTATCAATTATTATCACACTTCCAAAGTTCGGTTAGGTTAGGTTACATTAAAAATTAGAACTTCAAATTTTAGAAATGAAAAGAATATTTTGCGAGCCACGAAAAGTATTTTTATTTTACAAACTTAATATTCAAAATTAATTTCAATTAAGTGGATATTTATTTTTTTTGCAAAAACAGAAGAGCAGCCTAGGCAAGTTGAGGAGTTGCTGAACATAAATCCAAGCCAACAAGTAACGACCAATCATCGATTGCTCCATTTCTGAAAATATAAAGTACCAGAAAATTTAGCTGCTGCTTTAACAAATTACTTAACGTAATCGAACCTAACGTACCGATTTGTGGGATGGGATATCACAGGTTCGATTTCTTGTAATAATAATTCCGTGCTTCCTTTGGAAATGCGGAACCTGTCCAAAAATTCCTCGTCATTCCACTGATCTAAATGGTTCACTCTGGGCCGAAATACTTTGGGTGCACGAGGCATTTCAATCTATAAATTAACGTTAAATTTGTGACAGTTATAATATTTATGCTTATTATTTTGAGTATCGTTACTCTTGGCTTCCGGATTTCAGCCGCGTCTGTTCCATTTCTCGGCGCGGCTTCAACCCGGAACGAAAATGTAGCAATGCTCAAAATGATATATACACACGTAGAGGCCGTAAATGCCTGAAATTTTTGAGTATTTCTACTTTTCGTATCTACTTTGTAAGAGTACATACCAGCTCCATTAATCTTCCTCGTCGTCGGTTAATATTTCCTCAAAAATGTCAAGAATGTCCTCCATATTCGTAGCGGTACAACTTCAAACACGTAATAAAATAACCACACACTCTCTCTCTCTCTCTCTCTCTCTCTATCAAAATGTAAAACACGAGTCGTGAATGTTTACAGCTGCATTCCCGGACGTTTGTAGGTTAGAGCAGCGACCGACCACTCTGCGCATGCGTCAACCCCGAGTTAACCTGAACTCTATGGTTAACCGACAGATATCTGACGGTAAAGTTTTTCAGGAAGTTAAACTCCACTCCTTAGTTAACCACATTTTGTAATACAGTCATTTTGGCTAACCCGAAGATTAACCTGCAACCTTCGGTTTAACCTGACATGGTAATACCGGCCCTAAGTATTACTGCAGAACTAGTAGGTAAGAAGATTTTCATGAAGACTCATGATTTTTTGACTTGTCATCTCGTACAGGTGCAACCGAAGAGGATCTAGCTCGTGTCCTGTCCACAAAAAGATGACTCGATGGACATTGGAGAATGTCAGACTTGTCACCGAGCGCTTATATCCCACGGTACATTAATTGCAATACGTGTTTCTCCTTTCAACTATTCCAGCGTTAAATAACTTTTACTTCTTTCAAGCTAATAACCTTTTTTTGAACTGTTCGTGGTAGGTGGCAGCGATTGATAATAGCGACTCGTCGTAGACAAGTTCGTCTATTAAAACTAAAAAGGAATTCGGTGTACCGAACTACTACTGCGATAATGTGCCCGAGCTCACGGTCTATTCTGCGATTAACATTAACGTAATCGTGATTATGCTCAGGTGATGGGTGTTCCAAAAGAGGTAAAGTTGATACTAAACATCGGATGCTCTGTAAGCTGACTTGCTAGTGTATGCTTTGCAACTGGAATATTATCGCAGGAATAATTTGTCTACGATTAGTCACAATCATTGATCGCTGCCCCCTACGATGAACAGTTTGTACAAGGTAAATACTTTGAAAGAAGTGAAAGTTATTTAAAGCAGGAATAATTGAAACGAAAAGTGCATATTGCAATAAATGTACCGTAGATAATAGGCGCTCGGTGACAAGTCTGATATTCTCCGATGTCCATCGAGTCATCTTTTTACGGACAGGACACGAGCTAGGTCCTCTTCGGTTGCACCTGTACGAGATGACATGTCAGAATCTGCAGTAATACTTAATGAGATAAAAGTGAGGTACATGTACACTTCACGTTTGACAGGTCGGTATATAAATTCGAACTTGGAATAGTATAATACGAAAGAGGGACTATATCGATAAAGAAAAAATAATAATAAAGTAGTTACTACATTACTGTAATCCAATTCCATTGTATCCCTTATTTTTCTGCCACGACTTTGATAGTTGATAGTGAATAAAAATCAAATTTATTGGCTGATCCATCCACTATCAACAATCAAAGTCGTGCAGAAAAATAAGGGATACACAATAAAATTGGATTACAATAATGGAGTAACTACTTTAAACACTTGGGGAAACTCACCGAAGAAACCCGAATAATTATCTTATCACTTGTACACTTGATTTCGAGGTTACATGCATGATTTGGCAGCTACCGGGAGATCAGGGGGGCCTTTCTCGAGTCACTCGTATCTTTGCGTGCACGCAACTCAGCGAAGAGACCAATCAGGTTCAAGTATTCCGTGGCGGCGGGGGTCCTGATTGGTCTACTCGCTAAGAAACGTATACGCATCTTTGCGAGTAGACCAATCAGGACCCCCACCACAACAGAATACTTGATCTGCAACAGTTAATAGATGATTTTTATTCGCATTGGCATGTTTATGATGATATTTGCAATGAATGTTCTACTCGGATTGAAATGAGTCGTAAGGTCAGCATCGAAGCTGTAAATGATGTAGTAATAATTACATTAAATTTATTTATGAGTTGTGACATTACGTCACGTTCTCATAGAGCGACGGTTCTTTGGACAAGCCTACACGAACGACGATCGCCTTGTTTTCCGCTGTAGAACGCGGGCTGTTCAAGGAGCCTTCGAATTAAGACTTGCGTATGAGAAATCCCCATCATTAGCATATCTCCCTTTTCCGCATAGATTCTTGTAGAGAAATGGTAACTCTAGGGATGAGGTAGGGTAGGTAGGAGGAAAGCAGATACGGCGACTTTCTCACGGCCCGAGAACAACGGGAGCCAAGGCTGCGACTTTCTCACGGACCGAGAACAGCGGGAGCGAAGGCTGCAACGTCTCTAAGGCCCAGGAACAATGAGGGGCTATAAACCGATTTTTTTAGTCCCTTCGCAGAAAACTCTCGCCAACGCAGGACCCGCGCATTCGAGACAGGACGCATCGACACATCTGGAAGACGTTACGGCACCCGACGTCTTCGTCCTCGAGGAAACACCCCCTTTCTCGAGGACTCACCCCGATTGGACATCGCACGAGGCACACCCACCGGAGCATCCCCTTCCCGGGCGACGCCGAGAGGGATTTGGAACGCTGGAAGATTTTTTTGGAGAGACGACGCAACTCGATCACGGAACCGAACGCGACTTTTCCTTTTGCTTAAAGAATAACGTCGAACTTCGATTTTTGCTTAAGGAATAAATTCGAATTTTGCCGGCAACCTCTGTATGGAATTTTCTTCCCTGTTTCCTTTCGGATTGTTCCTAAGGGCCGGTTGTTCCACCTTCTGGTAAAGCGTCTGGTAAATTTATCTAGTTGGTAAATGCTTGCAAGCGTTGTTCCACCATTTACCCATAGGATAAATCTGTGTTACCAAGAGGATAAACTACCTCGTACTCTGACCACCAGGTAATTCTTACCAGTAGGATAAACTGCGGCATCACGATCCACGAAGGCTACCACACCCCCTCCCTAACCGCAGTGATGAGTTTTGTGAGGTTATAGACATTGTATAGCGCTGAAAGAAAGATGAATGTTGGAGTAATGTATCGCGATTTGTTTGAGAGTGATGAAGATGATGATGATGATGATGATGATGAGTTATTACTCATGATTGTCCGCAAACCCTATACGATTCGTGAACGGCCAAATTATTTTGATATATACGACGATAACGAATTTTTGCTGCGATTTAGATTGCGGAAAGCAACAGTTTTAATGGTGCTTGAACTCATTGAGGAGAATATAAGAACTAGAACAATGAGGTACGTGTGAAATTCAATTTCTGCACAATGCATAATATAGATGTAGAAAAACTAGATATAATTTGTCATATTCTTAACACTCGTATGTTTCAGTAATAATGCTGTATCACCATTGCATCGATTGCTACTTACTTTACGGTTCTATGCAACTGGCACATTCCAAATGGTCATTGCTGATTTTGGTGGAATTCATAAATCTACTGCATGCCGAATTATAAAAAAAGTCACGGCAACATTAGCTCTATTACGTCCACAGTTTATTAAGCTTCCTGAAAATAATGCAATTATACGTGACAGTCAAAGACAATTTTTTGATATTGCCAAATTTCCACGTGTGATTGGAGCCATTGATTGCACGCATGTAAAAATTCAATCACCAGGTATGTTAGCATGATATCCTTATCTTTGGAATGTATGCAATATAAGCATATGTGCAATAAATGACACAAATGTTAATGTGAATGTAAAGTCCGTTTGTGACATCAGTGTCGGATCGAGGGGCCAACCTTAACAGAGGGTTTCACGCATGGAAGAGACCCCTCGATCCCAGAGTGATGTTGTCAATGGACCATACTATCTTAAAGAACAGTTGTATAAATGCAAGCATGGTAATATATTAATTAATTCTATAAAACGATTTCTTTTTTTACAGGGGGTGAACGAGCAGAAATATTCAGAAATAGAAAAGGTGTTTTCACCATTAATGTCCAAGCTGTTTGTAATAGCCAATTGCAATTTCTTGATGTCGTTGCACGATGGCCTGGGTCAACACATGATTCGACAATTTTTCATGCGAGCAGAGTACATGCTAAATTTGTACATAAAGAGTTGGGTAATGCAATATTGCTTGGTGATAGTGGATATGCGTGTACAAATTTCTTGATGACGCCTTTGCTAGAAACACATAATCGCCGAGAAGAATTGTACAATGAATCGCAGATACGTACTCGAAATGTAATTGAACGCTCTTTTGGTGTATGGAAACGAAGATTTCCTGTGTTGGCTGTGGGCATGAGACTTCAAATGATTACTGTACAAGCTGTTATAATAGCCACAGCAGTTCTACATAACATAGCTCGAGAGAGGAATGACCCCAATCCTCCTGTAGATTTACATATCGAGGAATGCATGAACGAGTTAGAAGGTGATGAAAACGACATAGCTATTCCAGCTAATGTTGAGGTTGATCCACGAAGAATATTAATCGATACATATTTTGCAAGGTTTGAATTCACTCTGCTCTATTGAAATTAAAGTCATCAATAGATTTGATATGATCACTACTTCTTTTTCAGATTAATAAAGTAATGGAATGGATCAGTGCAGTACATCGCTTTCTATTTGTGGGATGTTTGTACGGAATGATATTCTGAAATTGGGACGCGTTTGGCCATTGAAACACAGCGCAATTATATAGGAAAAGAAATGATTGTATTTAATCTGTAAAACAGTACACACATTTTAACTATTTAACAAGTTCACTTATTCTACTTGTCACTTATTTATTATAAAATATAATTATGAAAATGTATATGAATAAAAACAATATCCACTCAATAGCAGTCTTCTTTTGTACGTATAAGAACCCTTAAAATTATTGAAGTACGGCACTACTCTAATTGTTTTTTTTTTAATAATAACTCGGCCTCTTTTATTTGAATGTCTAGTTGTACTTTTCACCTGCGCGTCGTTTATTTCTAATTCGGCATAAACTCGATTAGTCTTAAGTTCTAAATCTTTTTCTAAAAACTTTTTTTGCAGAATATCTGTTTCTTTTTTCATTTTCCTATCTTCTTCAAGTATTTCTTTTTGCAATTGCACAAGTTCCTCTTTGGCCTTCGCTAATGCACTTATATTCTCCATCCGCGGCGATATTTTCGGATATGTCCGCAGTTCACGGCTAACCGATTTCTTTAATGTATTAACACCTTTGGTTATTTTTGATTTATTTTCTCCTCTACCATCTCTTGGTGTCCTTACCAGTTTTTCTATGTCGTCACTCCTGATTATATCTCCTGTTAACGTGGTTGGTGCAGTTTCTTTTGCCTCTCTTGGGTCAAACTTATAAGATTCGTCCAGCCACTCTTCAGTCGCTTCAGGGATTTCTTCGATATTACCATCTACTTCGTTGGACAAGTTCATATCTACAAATAATTAAATAAGAATTAAGCAAGAAATTCCGACTATTATTACGCATCTCATTTCAGTTTAACGTACTAAGATTCTCAATTATATCCGAATCAAATACAGGGGGTAGTCCATCCATTGTCGCGGGATCAAGAAATGACATTAATATTTCTTCAGCGGCAGTAAGGGATTGCAAGCATGGTTTTCCTCCTCCAGTCTTGAATATTTCCACTTTATTTTTTCCAAGTTTTTTCTTTAAATTTTTTTTTAAATCATCGTATTTTGATTTAACGCTTTTTTTTGTCCTAAAAGTATCTTCAGATTGACAATTTAGTTCATCGGTTATCTTGTTCCAACAGTCGTCTTTCTCCTTCCATGTACAGCTGTCTGTTTTTTTACATTCTATTATTGACATATTTTTTTTCGCAATTTGTAGTAGCGTTAAAATTTCGTTTTGGGTGAAATTAGAGGATCTTTCTTTCTTGATCTGTACCTCTTCCATTTTAGAGAAATCTGTAAAAATATTAATAATTACTGTTATTTTCGATGTTATGAATGCAGTACCATTATTTATCAACGACAGTTTGTCTTTTTTAATTCGTATTCATAATTCAATGCTTATGAATAATTCATGTCACGTATCCCTGACGGATCCAAGATAATCAAAATGTAACCGAAAGATAACGTTATTTTGTGCATAATGCAGCTATCTTCTAGTTATCTTTTTCAATAATTAACAAAATGTGAACGAAAAGTTAACCGAATTTCGGTTATTTCGGATCCATCAGGGATATATTATGTCGATGATTCCAAATATACTTCAATATCGATAGTATCAATAAAAAAATCATTTTTTGGATAATAATTCACATAATTACCTTATCGTCAGTATTACAATAACACTTCTGGTACACAGTTTTTTAACGTAATATAACCTTATTATTATGACGAGAAGTTAGCTTGCAATAAAACCGGAAGCATTCTTCGATATATTTCTCTTTACCTGATCGGTAACTACCAAGTGTCTATTTTACGGTGGAACAACGCATACGATTTTAAACTCCTTGGTAAACGTTATCTATCAGTTAGCTACCTGCTACTTTACCTACAGGGTGGAACAACCGGCCCTAAATCGCGCGTCTCGCGTGCGGTGCCCGATCCTCGCGCCTCGCGTCATAGAGCGACCGGGTTTAGAGATAGGCCGGGTCGTAACATGAGTAAGGGCGAAATTTCAGCGGTGCATGCAAAAGGATTTCTTAAAACTATTCCAACGTGTCGAGTTAATATATGTAACAACATATATACTGTCATAAGTGGTATCTTTACATGTGATGAAACAATTCGTCATGGTCATTGGAAGAGTACCATATGTCCGCGATCAATTTTACCATAGGAAAATTGCGATTATTGCATGAGCACCTCTGCGGGTCTCCTCGTCCAATAGAATCACCGGAGAAGCGTGACTGCGCATGCGTAGTCATCCGCGAGTGCAGTTCGACTTCGACGCGAGAATCGAAATCGAAATCGAACTGCACTCGCAAACGTCACGCCAACACTCGCGGTGACTACGCATGCGCATTCACGCTTTTCCGATGATTCTATTGGACGAGGAGACCCAAGCGGTGCTCATGCAATAATCGCAATTTTCCTATGGTAAAATTGATCGCGGACATATGGTATACCGTATGTCCGCGATCATTTGAACCATAGGAAAATTGCGAGTTTTGCATGAGCACCCCTTTGGGTCTCCTCGTCCAATAGAATCACCGGAGAAGCGTGAATGCGCATGCGTAGTCATCCGCGAGTGTGGCGTCGTCAACAAGTTCGGATCGGTTATCGAAATAATCGATCTGAACTTGCTGACGACGCTACACTCGCGGATGACTACGCATGCGCATTCACGCTTCTCCGGTGATTCTATTGGACGAGGAGACCCAAAGAAGTGCTCATGCAAAACTCGCAATTTTCCTATGGTTCAATTGATCGCGGACATACGGTACTTAGAGAGTTGAAGGTAAAACGTCTTCATGGATTTCTGTAGACGACCAAAATATAAAAAAAATCTGATGGCCTGTAAATTCGAAAGCGGTATATGTTTTATTTCTCCAAAATACTAAGGCAAAGTTAAAAATATAAGGGCTCTCTAGTCTATAAATCCCTTTCAAAATATCACGAGAATAAATCAAAAGTAAGTAAGTGGTTATAATTAATTGGCTCGTATCGGTATAAAATGTGAGACTTTACTTTTGTGGTAATAGAAAGCTATTCTTCTACATGTACGTATTCTCCTCATGAATAAATTCCAAAAAGTAATGAAATCCCCCCACAAAAACAGATTCTCTGTAAAAAAAAAGGCGGCATGTTCATTCAGTGCCAACAAAAATTGATACCTACGTAAAATACTCTCCAAAAAAGATTTGAAATCAATTAAGATCGCCATGTTCAAGATTTATATATAAAAAGTAAAAGGCATCATTTGGAAGGAAAATTATTGTAAATCAAGTTACTAAAAAATTCGACTAAAGAATTTATAAAAAAAATTTTAATAAAAAAGAACCTTCCGCGTTTTTTTCCTTAAAAATAAAAAATTCAGACAGAATTATACTCGATGTTTATGCACTTATGATTTTAAATAAATTCATACACTTATATGATACCATCAGTATACCGAATGTCGCACGGGAAACCAATCAGGCGGGGGCCTTTTGAATTTCTCTGAATTTGACTTCGGCAGTACAATTTATGAATTACTCTAGCACCGTCCAAGCACTACCAATTATTCAGTATAGTGGACAAAAGATGAAAACTTAAACGCGGAAAGTTCTTTTTTATTAAAATTTTTTTATAAATTCTTTAGTCGAATTTTTTAGTAACTTGATTTACAATAATTTTCCTTTCAAATGATGCCTTTTACTTTTTATATATAAATCTTGGACATGGCGATCTTAATTGATTTCAAATCTTTTTTGGAGAGTATTTTACGTAGGTATCAATTTTTGTTGGCACTGAATGAATATGCCGCCTTTTTTTTACAGTCCTGTTCTACATGATTATGATCCTACAAATATGTGTCCATTCAGACCATCTAAAACTAAAACCGTTAAGTAGGGTAGGCGTACCAGTTATAGCCACTGTTCTAGTTGTAGCCACTTCCCAGGTTTTTGTCTTATAACTAAGACATGTGCTTTAAATTTGCCTCTCCTTTAAGGTTTAAAATCTCTGTTCATACAGTCATCACATGTCAACTGTGAATCTAACCTAAAAATTTACGCACATATGTTTCCCGGCTCGTCGTATTCTTACGAATTCGTATCAGTTTGGTTAACCTTCCTAAGTCACTCATTTCGACTATACACAGAGGTTGTTTGGGTCAAAAATGACCCACATATATAATAAAACGTTCGTTACTATTTATTGCTTCATTTTTTAATACACTTTGCTATTGATTACTTGCTTCTAAATACTGGGTACGTATTTACATCAAATTATTTTTTGTCACTCATTGTCAGTGTCAAATACTCGGTTTCATGGGCGTCCTCGACGCATGTGAAATCATCTTTCACACACTAATTCGTGAAAAGTTGCGCAGTGCGTGAAATAACCTGCGCAGTGCGTGAAATCGTCAATCTCGTATTTGACACTTAGTGACAAAAAATAGAATTCGTTATTCGGTTGTTTCGCAACTCGTTAGAAACAGCGCTTCACGCCCTAATAACGAAAATAACTATTTTTCAGAACGCTTACATCTAACTAACTAGTGATGATTTTATCCTATAATGTACTACAGAAAAACCATTATGAGCACCTCAAGCACATATGTGTTTACACTAGATGACCCTTACAAATAAATGTTTGGCAACGGTGATATTTGTAAAAAGATTTGTTGTCAGTTTTCTCGCAAAGTAGCAACGACCTCTTTTTTCGCGCCTATAGATTGAGATGTAAAAGAAGAAGGTACCACTTCAGATTTAATTTTCAAGTTTAAAAGTTTTGACAAACTAAAAATGCACCCTACTGCGTGAACGTTCATTAAATAACTGTTAGGATAATCGAAGAAAGAAGGAGGCGTCAAAGTCAAGCGCGAACAAGTTCGGATCTGCGAGCTGCTGTGAGCAGCAGCTCTGCAACGAACAACATTGTTGCCGCTATGTAACTCACGCGTGTACTTTATTTTGCTCGTCCTATATATGTACCGTATGTCCGCGATCATTTGAACCATAGGAAAATTGCGAGTTTTGCATGAGCACCCCTTTGGGTTTCCTCGTCTAATAGAATCACCGGAGAAGCGTGAATGCGCATGCGTAGTCATCCGCGAGTGATCGATAACCGATCGAGTTATTTCGATAACCGATTTGAACTTGCTGACACGCCATACTCGCGGATGACTACGCATGCGCATTCACGCTTCTCCGGTGATTCTATTGGACGAGGAGACCCAAAGAGGTGCTCATGCAAAACTCGCAATTTTCCTATGGTTCAAATGATCGTGGACATACGGTATAATAATAAGCGTGTTATGTTACGTTATTTAGTCTTACCAGTCTAAACACGAAATATGCGAAAATCGCCGCACAAAAGCATTGGGTCATTTTTGACCCGAATAATCTCCGTGTAACTATTTTTATCGTAAGTATCTATTCCTGATCGATTTTTCAAAAATTAAAATCACCAGAGTTTCTCTATAGACTATACAAATAAAGTCACTAACCCATAAGTATGTATCGTGTACGATCTTAGTGTTATTAACAAAATTAATATGCTACGGGTCAGAAATGAGCCGAGCGACTTAGGAAGGTTAAGCACACAGCTAACTAACACATTTTATAATTAATATTTGGTAATATTGCCGCTATATAAATGGTTGTGTGTACATTTATATCATATTTGTGCATATACAAATATATTTATTTAGTGATTCTTAGACATGTGTTTCTCTAAATTAACAGTAGCTATAAATAGAACACATGATATAAGATATTTTTCCATGTATAGCCACTGAGATGGCTATATTTGGACAAATGTTGCGCCGATTTTAGCCAGGTTATTTTTTAGCTCTATTATTTTTTTGAAAATGGCACCGTCAGAAAAGAAAAAAAAACCAAAGGAATATAGATCTATGCAAATGAAGGAAGGTCCTATTCATCAATACACTGAAGAGAAACTTGCGTGTGCACTTCAAGCCGTCGAACTAGATGGAATAGCGGTGGCAAAGGCCAGTAGTACCTATAAGGTGCCTAGAACAACCTTGCGTAATAAACTAAGATGGAAAAAAGTTGGAAAAAAGTGTTTCCTAGGTAAGGACAATTATAGATAACCACTGACTAAAAAATATAAAACAATATTGTATCTAGTTACCTTACGGATATTGAAGATCAACTTGAACACTGGATATTGACAAACGCAAGCCATGGATTTCCAGTAAACAAGGAAGGACTGATGTATTCTGATCATCGAATTTTGGAGAAGAGTCTGCTAGATAGTCCTTTTAAAAACAATAAACCAGGAACAAAATGGTTCGAATCCTTTTTCAAACGTCATCCTCGAATAAGCCAAAAAGTTACCGAAGAGAAAATTAGAACTTGGTTTGCTGAAGTTAGGGATTTAATTGAAGACATTAAGTTTTTAACCACGCAGAAAGAGCCTGGAATATGGATGAAACCGCAGTATTTTTGTCGCCGAAAGGAACATTGATTTTAGGAGAAAGGGGAAAAAGTACCTATGATATAACTTCAACGTCAGAGAAAGACAATGTCACAGCATTAATGACCGTAAACGCCGCAGGTCAAATGGCTCCTCCACTTACTATTTTTAAATATGATCGCTTGCCTAAATCAGTTTTGGAGGCCTACAGTGGTACATCATCTTTATCTGTCTGCAAAATCTCAGCTGGATAATAGTCTTTATCATATTGGACGATAACATAAGAACCCACATCCTAGTTTTTAGCTTCCTCTTTTGTCCTCGCTGTATCTTTAGTCTTATTTTCCATATCCTTTTCCAGTGCTCAGCGATGGAAAAAAGTGGACTATACTGGAAATGGCCAGATGTAGCTGATATTATATGGTATTCATCCGATAATATCATTGAAGTAAGAACAGAGCCAGAAAAAGTATAAATTCTCGAGGTTTATTCTCTGTTCACCAAATGTGTTACTATTCCAGTATATAAATATTCATATATTATAAATAATTCTTTGCACTTCTTTTTTTATTCATTTTATTTTGAAATAGTTGTTAGCAATTCAATTCAATTCCCTATTTATTAATTTCAATTGAATTTAAGTATGGTGGCTAAATATAGTACATACACCTGGCTATTAATGGTGATGAAGTGGCTATATGTAATAGGAAAACCAGTAGTTTTTCCTTTTTATGGTTTTTTTTTCATTTTACGGAAAGATCGTTTATTTTCTTTCACGAATTGCTACAAGAAAATTATACAATCTATCATTTAGCATCATAGAACGTAACGATACGTTAATTCTTTACAAAATACAAGGCATGACATTTTAAAAAATCCTTAAACTTTCTATAACTGGTACGCCTACCCTACATGCGGTTAGATTGTTATAATAATAAGCCTGCCGAACATATAGCTTCTCGTTCTGCTAGTCGTGAATATTATTTCCGATTGAAGGTTTCCTTTTTGAAGTGACACTTCTTATGCGACGTCGGAGCCTTTAACGCCGTGCGTTAAATATTATAGGTGGAAATGGTTTGCGCATGCGCACCGTATTCCCTGTACTGCACCATCAAACATAAACAAATCGCTGTGCTAGTATCCCGTTTGCCTGCTAGATAGCGAATACTCTCGCGCGCGGATGCTAATTTATGTTTCAGTATTTACAAGAGCAACATTGAAAAGTGTAATTGTTATCGCTTCATGGTTCAATTTGAGCTTTGATTGTCGATTTCTTTATGGTAGGTGTCGTCGGATCGTGGTATTGGGGGAATATGTTCTTATCAGCTTAAATCTGATACACTCCCGATGCGGGAGTCAGAATTTAAATTGATTTTTGGAGATGGGTGAGGTGTCGGGAGCTCGCTCCCGTCTTGCCGCGGGTTGTCCTGGAACTGCAGTGCCTCCAAGACCAGCCCATTTAGTCTCTTGTAAATATTAATTACCTCTGAGAAGTTTTGAGGTTGGTAAGGCCACTCACCTTCAGTGGAAAACACATTCCACAGGAAAAATCAATTTAATATTCTGATTTCAAGAGACACGGTAGTGTCTCGCGGCATGTTCATTCAAGTCGTCAGAACGACGCCGCCAGCGCTGTCGCCGCGAGCACCCGTGTATCTTTACGGGAAAAATGTCTGCCCCCTTCACCCCTCAATTTTAACATCGAATTTTCTCAATAAATATATGGTTATAACCAAAACTATGCTTAGTTACGCCATATAAATCGACTATTCTCTATCGATAGAGACCAGAGTAAATGTTGTAAGTTACATATTAACAGAGATTTTTCCTTAGCAACGCGAAGCCACGCCCCTCGCCCCTCAAAAGTCGAGAATCCGATTTCTCGGGCGATATATATATGTCAAAATGTCACAAAAATTCCGCCTGTCTCTTCGGCGGTATTCGGCCATGGTCGGAAATGTGTACACAGATGCGGCCACACGCATACGCCATCAAAAATGTATGTGAGAGTGTGTGAGAGAATATATTCCTTGAATGTTTAGTTGTTTTTCAAAATTAAAAAATATTTCCATTCGCGAAACGATTTCCCTCGCATTTTTTCGATCCTCGGACGCGCTTGTTAATAAAAAGTGAAAATTCAGTGTAATCGGAGTAGTGAATCTCAATAGTGGTGAATGTGACAGACGCTCTGACAGCTAGCTATTATCAAATCGTTTGGATTTTTTTTTAATAATCAAGATAGTGCACGGAAGCAGTGTCATTTTTCTCTGGTTGCTGGTGTATGAAGAGCAGGAAAGGAGACATCTGTATCTCGGAAGAAGTGGCATCAGATAAGTTACTTCCTAACTGACTGTCTTAACCTCATTTTCATCCCTTATACAGAACAAATATCTTTGTGGTTATTCTATTTTTTGTTTTCAGCGCCATACGAGAACGGGACGGATTGATGGATATTTGATTTTTCTTCGCAGTCAAAAATCAACCTAGGTAGAAAAGAATTCTCTAGAATTGCAGTACAATGCCACGGTATGAATATCAGGTTCTACCGACATGACATGCTTCGACAAGGTCTGTATCAACTTTAGCGGTATATTGGGGGCACTGCACTAATCCTGTGGCACATTTTTCTATCTGGGAAAGCATATTATTATGGTAGTACAGCTGTACAGCGTTCCGATAATATATAATTAGAACTTTTGATAATACGAAAGGGGGAATATATCGATAAAGAAAAGATAATAAAATAATTACTTCATTATTGTAATCCAATTCTATCGTATCTCCTACTTTTCTACCATGGTTTTCCCAGATAGAAAAATGTGCCACAGGATTAGTGCAGTGCCCCCAATATAATGCTACAGTTGATACAGACCTTGTCGAAGCATGTCATGTTGGTAGAATTTGATATTCCTACCGTAGCATTGTACCGCAGAGTTCTAGAGATTTTTAATTCCGGCATACATTAGAGGTTGTTACGACCCGGCCTATTGCCGGATTCACACTGAGTCCGATGTCCGTCGTACGACGGCCCGTAGCCAATCAGAAAGCGTAACTTCGTCGGACGACTCGAGCGCCCGTCGTCGTACGACGTCGGATGAAAAATCGATAAAGATTCAATTTTCGTCGTATACGATAACACATCGGACGGTTCATTTGGACAAATAATTTGGAACAAGAACGACTGAAGAAATGGAAGCCTCTGAGGATACCGTATTTGAAGTAAGTATATCATACGTACTGTGACATTACGTCACGTTCTCATAGAGCGACGGTTCTTTGGACAAGCCTACACGAACGACGATCGCCTTGTTTTCCGCTGTAGAACGCGGGCTGTTCAAGGAGCCTTCGAATTAAGACTTGCGTATGAGAAATCCCCATCATTAGCATATCTCCCTTTTCCGCATAGATTCTTGTAGAGAAATGGTCACTCTAGGGATGAGGTAGGGTAGGTAGGAGGAAAGCAGATGCGGCGACTTTCTCACGGCCCGAGAACAACGGGAGCCAAGGCTGCGACTTTCTCACGGACCGAGAACAGCGGGAGCGAAGGCTGCAACATCTCTAAGGCCCAGGAACAATGAGGGGCTATAAACCGATTTTTTAGTCCCTTCGCAGAAAACTCTCGCCAACGCAGGACCCGCGCATTCGAAACAGGACGCATCGACACATCTGGAAGACGTTACGGCACCCGACGTCTTCGTCCTCGAGGAAACACCCCTTTTCTCGAGGACTCACCCCGATTGGACATCGCACGAGGCACACCCACCGGAGCATCCCCTTCCCGGGCGACGCCGAGAGGGATTTGAAACGCTGGAAGATTTTTTTGGGGGAGACGCAACTCGATCACGGAACCGAACGCGACTTTTCCTTTTGCTTAAAGAATAACGTCGAACTTCGATTTTTGCTTAAGGAATAAATTCGAATTTTGCCGGCAACCTCTGTATGGAATTTTCTTCCCTGTTTCCTTTCGGATTGTTCCTGAATCGCGCGTCTCGCGCGCGGTGCCCGATCCTCGCGCCTCGCGTCATAGAGCGACCGGGTTTAGAGATAGGCCGGGTCGTAACAGTGGTGACAGCGGTGTACCCAAATTTATTAAAGACGTTGACCTACAGTGCATATAGTGTAATTACCCAGACTGTGAACAGAGTGAGTGAAGCATCCGACGTCCCGAGCCAACTTCCGATTCAACCCACCGAGTGTCTCCTTGGACGACAACTAGAATCAACTACGGGACATCCAATAATCCGAGAAAGACGTCCTCTTGGTGTGCCATTTCTCCTTCCTGGGTTTTCGCACGGTTTCCCCAGGAGCGACGGGCGAATGCCGGAGAAGCGGTTTCAGCGGCCGTGCACGCTATATCCCTGAAACCACAGGCAACCATAGAGAGCAACATCACCAACACGAAGTACTCACCACAGTAATCCAACGGCGAGAGAGACTTCTGGACAACCCTGCCGGACAAGGAGGCGACCATCGACAAAGAGGAGCATCGGCGACCTGAACAACGTTCGACCCCCATCATCTATACAACGTTCGACCCCAGCAACCAGATCACGAGGCTGACAACCCCTTCACAACGCTGTAAGAGTGAGTCAAATAGTTATCATCTCTTGAGTGACCAAGTAGGGCTATATTATAAATAACAAGATACGTAGTATATATCGAATAGAGATCTTCTGCGAAAATGTATCGGAATCGATCTACAAATTCTTGGATCGTTGAAGAACAAAATGAATCGTCCCCACCCCGAGAAAATATACAGGAAATAACACCCGTGGTATCACGCCCCGAGCCGGAGCCGTCGCGTAACATTAATTATCCATTGGTATTGTCGCGCGATTTTGCATCACCGGCAGTTACATTATTACGAGACGATCCTCCACAATCGGATCGAAATTCTACGTCAGACGTTTCAAGCCGGGGAAGCGAAGAAACCCGATATATATCTTTAAAAATAGCATCGGACCTCATACCGAAATTCGACGGGAAATCTCCACCGATACGTCAATTCGCTAAGGATTGCAGAGATGTCTGGAAGTCGGTAAGACCCGCTAATCAACAGTTTTTATTTAAAATAATTCGTCAAAAAATTACGGGCGATGCAAAAATTTACCTACTTGATTCGGATAACGACCTAAATTTAGACGAGTTCCTAGACGATTTGGAACGTGCCTTCGCGCCGCGCAAAACACTAGATTCGCTACAAGCTAGCATGTCTAATATACATCAAAAAAGAGATGAGTCCGTTAGTCAATACGGAAATCGCGTAAAAAAACTCCTATTCGAGATATCAGAGGCAGTAGACCGTGAATGCGAAGGTGAGATCGCGCGCGGAGTAAAGTCGCGAGCCAAACAAAACGCGTGCAATTGCTTCGTCAAAGGCCTCACGAGTAGAATAGAATTACCCGTGCGACATCGGAGTCCACGAGATCTACAGGATGCCGTTAACCTCGCCGTCACCGAGGAAGAATATGAAAAAGAACGATCGCGCGTCCGAAATTTGAACGAATCAAAGAACTCGCGATACAGTAGACCTCGAATAGCCTACATGAATGAGATCAGATATTCGGCCGCGAATTCAAACGACAAGTTATCCGCGGTTTGTTTCGACTGCGGGAAACCGGGACATCTTAAAAGAAATTGTAACAACGGGAAGCGACAGGAACGCGAACATTTCTCGCGAGCAGAACCGCCGCGCTGCGATTACTGTAAGCGAAAGGGGCACACCGAATCTAAGTGCTACGCGAAGCGGGACAGGGATCGCCGTCGGGACAATTTCCGCACTAATTTACGCGAAAGGACGGAAAACGAAAGCACCGGGCATTTAAACGCGAAGCCTGCTCCGCGGAACGACGCATCGAGGAGCACGGCAATAAGAGCGCGTCCAGAATCTACCGAATTAATTACCATTTCGACGCAGGAAAAATAGAGCAACTCCCCGTTATTATTTTAGACCACGAATTCCTTAACTCGGGATTGGGATATTTTCTCATCGATACCGGCTCTCAATTGAATTTAATTAAAGAAAACGCTTTAACACCAGACATCGATATAAACACGAAAATAATTTACCATCTTAATGGAATCGGCTCTGGCACGGTGCGCACCTATGGCGAGATACTTATTAGAATACGAAGCGTAGACATACGGTTTCAAGTCGTCGACAGCGACTTTCCCATCCAGCAAGCAGGTATCTTAGGCATGTCCTTTTTGACTCAGCAGGAAGCAATACTCACTTTCCGTGCCAATCTTCCTAGTCAGTTGATCCTCGGTAATCAGGAGATTCAGTTTTGTAACCACCCATCGTTTGATCTTCCTCCGAGAACAAAAAAACTCATCAAAATTCCTATAAAGAATAAAGAACTAAAGGAGGGATATGTTAGAAGGATTGACGCAGGACGCGGTGTCTATTTGGGCGAAGTGTTAGTCACGCAAAGGAACGGCTACGCCCATACCTTTGCCATAAATTCAACTAGCAGTCGCATTAATCTTACTATTCCCCCTATCGAGTTAGAAGATTTCAAATCTCAACCTCCGCTAGCTCGATCTGCTCGACTGGGAAATCCCGGCATTGATTTGGAAAAATCTGCCGCAGAACGACTCTCGAAAATTGCAAACTTTCTCAACTTGGATGGTCTAAACGAAGTCGAAAGGACTAGCATCTTAGAATGTATCGCCAGCTTTCCGTTTCAATTTTATCTTCCCGGAGATAAATTAGGTTCAACCACGATTCTAAGGCATAAAATCGCCACGACGGACGAGAATCCGATTAACATAAAACAATATCGATACCCACAGGTCCACAAACAAGAGATACAAAACCAAGTCGATACCCTTCTCGAGAATAACGTAATCCGGCCTTCCGATTCACCTTATAATTCTCCCGTCTGGATCGTACCGAAAAAACCCAACGCCTCGGGAAATCCTCGCTGGCGAATGGTGATAGATTATCGCGCCCTCAATGAAAAAACTATTAGCGATGCTTACCCGATCCCCAACATCACTGATATTCTTGATCAGCTCGGAGGGGCAAAATACTTCAGTACCCTTGATCTAGCTTCTGGATTTCATCAGGTGCCAATAGACCCTGCTTCTCAATCAAAAACTGCATTTTCCACCCCGCACGGGCATTACGAATTTAACCGTATGCCCTTCGGTTTAAAAAATGCCCCCGCAACCTTCCAGAGACTGATGGATTTAGTACTCTCGGGTCTGCAAGGAATCGAGCTTTTCGTTTACATGGATGATATTGTCATCTATGCCGCTTCCCTGGAAGAACACTCGTTGAAATTAAAAAAACTTTTAGGTCGGTTGCGAAGCTCTGGCTTAGCCCTCCAACCGGAAAAATGTATGTTCCTAAAGCAGGAAATATCATATTTAGGTCATATCATCACGCACGAAGGAGTAAGGCCGGACCCTAAAAAGATAGAAGCCGTGAAGAATTTTCCCATCCCAAAAACAAAAAAGAATATTAAGCAATTCTTAGGCCTCGCCGGCTACTATAGAAGATTCATGAAAGATTTTGCGAAAATCGCGAAACCAATGACTCGTCTCTTAAAATCCGACATCTCATTTTCTTGGACCGATAGCGCTCAAGAAGCCTTCGAAAATCTCCGAAATATTATATGCACCGAGCCCTTGCTGCAATATCCAGATTTCTCTAAACCTTTTGTCGTCACGACCGACGCTTCCAACTACGCGCTGGGCGCCATTCTTAGTCAAGGTCCTATAGGCAAAGATCTTCCGATTTCCTATGCTTCTCGAACACTCAACAACGCAGAAACTAATTATTCCACGACAGAGAAAGAGATGCTAGCTATTGTATTCGGCGTCGAACATTTCCGGCCATACCTCTTCGGCCGCAAATTTACCTTGGTCACCGATCATCGACCGCTAACTTGGTTACACAATACCAAAGATCCCACGTCGAAATTAATGCGATGGCGAGTTCGCCTTAACGAATACGATTACGACATCAGGTACAAACCGGGCAGAATAAATTCCAACGCTGACGCACTCTCCCGTAACCCGATCCTCCTAAACGAACAAAATCATGACTATACAAATCAAAAGGGACTTAGCTCGAAAGATTTGAGATCGGTGTTAGTCTGCGCAGACGACCCACCTATCGTGAATCTTGCAGTGGGCGACTGTCCCGAAAGACCGACGGAAGACTCCAGTATCGAAACTTTAATCGACAGCTGCTTCTCCATTAACGCAAACAGAGACGATAGCATCCCGAGCAAAGCTCCTTCTCTAATAAAATCAGATGAAACAATGTCGACGGACTCTGACGATGGAGAGGACAGCGACGCTTACCTGACAGCAACTGAGGACGAACTACCGGGACAAGACAGAATTACGCCACCAGTATCAGCACATCGTGGGAATATCTGGCGTGTGTCGTCGCCGGGTACTCCGGAACACACGCCAGGGGGGGAGATGACGTTAGCCCTCCCCCATGTCAACTTTAAAGAGTCATCGAGGGATTTCTGGCGTGTGTCGTCGCCGGGTACTCCGGAACACACGCCAGGGGGGGAGATGACGTTAGCCCTCCCCCGTGTCAGGTTTAAATCGTCACCGAGGGACTTCCTGACGTGTGCCGTCGCCGGGTACTCCGGAGCACGCGTCAGCCAGCGAGACCATCGAGAGACGACTGTTGACGATGACTCACCTGAGGACAAAAACTCTCACAGACTTGACAATGATAAAATTACAAGACGCAACCTTTTAATTTCCACAGCCACATGCCTCGTCCACAGTAAAGATTTCCTGGCCCTGAGAAATGATCATATTGTACATTTCACCTCTATCGATTACGACCTGTCGTTTCAAACAAGCAAAGATTTGATCGAAACACAATGGTTTACCTTTCACGACTTGCAGAAAATCCCTGGCAGCTTAGGTGACGCAACCACTCTTCCATCCAATAAGTATCACGTCTTCCATTTATTTGTTAAAAATTCGCCCAACGAATATCCCAATTTAGTCAACGTCGAGTCATGCATAAAAAGCTTGAAAAATTTAATGGACTTCCTTGGTATCTTCACCTGTAGCGTTTCAAAAAATCGAAATGGATTAGATCAACTCCCCTGGGTAAACATAGAAAAAATCTTTCAAACGGTCTTCTTCAATAAAGGATATACAATTACGATTTGCTCAAACGAATTGAAATTTCCATCCAAGCACGAACAGGCAGCTATCGTCAAAGAGTACCATGAGTCGGTTGTAGGTGGTCATCAAGGCATCTCCAAGCTCTATAATCGAATTAGAGACGAATACTATTGGAAAGGGATGAAGCAGGATATCATTAATTTCGTTCACACATGCAGTAGTTGCCAAAAGAACAAGCTCGCCAGAATAAAAACTAGGCAGCCCCTTCGTATCACCGACACTCCGCAGCAAGCTTTTGATAAAGTACAAATGGACATTGTCGGTCCCTTACCAGTTACCGAGAAAGGAAATCGATACTTACTAACTCTTCAAGACAACCTAACAAAGTATTCGGATGCCATTCCTCTCCCCACCATCGATGCGATCACAGTTGCCCTCGCACTCGCTGAACAATTCATTTCTCGATTCGGTTGTCCCAAGGCAATACATACCGATCAAGGAAGCAATTTCATGAGTAGCATTATGAAAAACTTTTGTCAAATCTTCAAAATTCAACAGATAAAATCAACCGCTTTTCATCCGCAATCTTTGGGATCCTTAGAAAGAGCCCATCACACATTCATGGAATATCTGAAACATTATTGCGCAAAAAGAAATTGGGATCAGTGGATTAGATTTGGTATGTTTTCATACAATACCTCCGTCCACGAAGCTACCGGATTCACACCTCACGAATTAATCTTTGGAAGAAAAGCTCAAATTCCCTCGGAATTCTCAGATCAGCGGGTGCCTCGTACATTCATTCAATATTTTGATGACCTCTTCACGATAATTACTACTACCCAGGGTATGGCAACGGAAAACCTAGAAAGGGCGAAAGCCAAGAGCAAGAAACTTTTCGATAGGCACTCAAATCCCCGCATTTTTCAGGTAGGCGACGATGTCTACTTGCTTTAAGAGCCTCGTCAATCTAAATTTGATCCACATTGGAAGGGTCCTTTTAAAATTACCCGAATCTTCAACGATCTTAACGCAGAAATACAAATTAGCAAAAATAATAAGAAGATAGTTCACACAAATAAACTAAAGCTCGCTTATATTCGACCGACATCCCCTCTAGGAAATAATTGATAATTGTGACGCGCAAGCATCATTGTGAAAGTAAAATAGGATAAATAATAACCCTGAAATGTATTTAATTCGATACTCTTTATTGTAAAATAAATCTTTATAAATGTAAATAGCAACTCGTATGGAACGAATGTGTGTATGTATAGTATGTTGCAAAAATTTTTTTTTATCTTACTTTGTTATTTCCATCCCGTTTGTGAAATTTGGAATATTTACATCGAAATTAACGATTATAACAAACAATTAACCTTCCACGATTTTTTTTTGGTGTTATGTGTCTGCTTAGTGTGGCTATATTTTTATAACGGAGATGTAAATCCAGACTTAAATTAATTAAAATACTTGCTAAGCATTCTTGTATCTACGGCGCACTTTCCCCTTTTTTGTACGAACAATATACTCTTGCAAATTATAAGTAATCAAATAGGTTATAAAAGCTGTCACCATAGGTAACAGCTTTTGATAAGGGGGAAGGTGTGACATTACGTCACGTTCTCATAGAGCGACGGTTCTTTGGACAAGCCTACACGAACGACGATCGCCTTGTTTTCCGCTGTAGAACGCGGGCTGTTCAAGGAGCCTTCGAATTAAGACTTGCGTATGAGAAATCCCCATCATTAGCATATCTCCCTTTTCCGCATAGATTCTTGTAGAGAAATGGTCACTCTAGGGATGAGGTAGGGTAGGTAGGAGGAAAGCAGATGCGGCGACTTTCTCACGGCCCGAGAACAACGGGAGCCAAGGCTGCGACTTTCTCACGGACCGAGAACAGCGGGAGCGAAGGCTGCAACATCTCTAAGGCCCAGGAACAATGAGGGGCTATAAACCGATTTTTTAGTCCCTTCGCAGAAAACTCTCGCCAACGCAGGACCCGCGCATTCGAAACAGGACGCATCGACACATCTGGAAGACGTTACGGCACCCGACGTCTTCGTCCTCGAGGAAACACCCCTTTTCTCGAGGACTCACCCCGATTGGACATCGCACGAGGCACACCCACCGGAGCATCCCCTTCCCGGGCGACGCCGAGAGGGATTTGAAACGCTGGAAGATTTTTTTGGGGGAGACGCAACTCGATCACGGAACCGAACGCGACTTTTCCTTTTGCTTAAAGAATAACGTCGAACTTCGATTTTTGCTTAAGGAATAAATTCGAATTTTGCCGGCAACCTCTGTATGGAATTTTCTTCCCTGTTTCCTTTCGGATTGTTCCTGAATCGCGCGTCTCGCGCGCGGTGCCCGATCCTCGCGCCTCGCGTCATAGAGCGACCGGGTTTAGAGATAGGCCGGGTCGTAACAGTACATACATGTATGCATAGAACTAAGCGCATTAGCATTGTACCTATTAGTGATTGCAAATGCAAATTATTAAATCGATGAAATACATTCATTTAAGAATGAAATGTTCCATTCTTGAAGATAGGTTAGATGAGAAGCTTTATAGTTTCAATAATTCATTGTAATTATTAATACTGTTTTAGTAGTAAATATTAAAATTGTTATAGCTTATACAGTATTTGTGGAATATGTCTGCAAGACGACTTGTAGAGTTCTTTTAGGAATTTTGTTATCTGAAATATTACTATTTCTGATTTTGTTTTGTTTCTTTCAGTCGAGATGTGAATTTTGCGACGAAGCAATAGAATACGAATCGGAGCATATTTGTTGCGTGTTAAAGTTCAAGCCTCCAGCAGAGGAGGGTTACCAAATGGAAAATGGTGACGCAATAAATGACGTTGAAAGTTTTATAGATGCTATACGTCACAAACGTATTTTATGGGATTCCACACTACCCTACACAATGCGCAGTGCAGCAAGCGTAAAACTTGTATGGGCGGAGCTGGATCATATTTTTAGTAACTATTTTAACATCTTTCAATTTTTCTTCTTAAGAAATTTTAATATGTAAATAGCATATACTTGTAGAATATTTCTCACTTTTTATATATTCTAATCTTCGATAACTACTTATTAGAAGAAATTATAAGAGATAATAAATATAATTTCAGATGTAACACGAGGAGTATCTCAAACGAAATGGAGAAACTTGCGTGATACATACGTTCGCAAGTGTGCTGAACAAAAAAAATATGTAAGAAGTGGTAGTGGAGCGATAAGTCGTCCAAAAAAGGAAACGTGGCCATATTTTGAACTCATGGAGTTTCTGCGTCCAGCTGTAGGCTACAAACGGTAAACAATATTTTATTCATACTAATTGCATTTGAATGTAATATTTGGTAATTTGACAGTTCATTATATGTATATGGTGTAATAACGGTGTAAAATTTGTAGAACCCACAGTAACATTGAGGTGCCGACGACAACCTGCAGTAATTATAAACCACATTTTAAAAAACCATTATTGGAAAAAAAATGGAATGAAAACTATAATATATCACAAGGTATGTACGAAAGTAAAAAAGAAGTATGTAATGTTTTTGTTGCATTTTATTATGTTAAAAACAGTACTGTTGCGGTATATATGTATTGGTATATCTATATTATTTCATTACAGATTCTGAAGAAACGATTCAAGAAAATAAAAGTCAATCCACTAGTTTTCCAACTGTGGCGGGACCAAGTTCTACAGGTATTATTGAAAGATTTCAAACACACCGAGAATTTGCCCTATGCTTACTGAAAATTAGTATTCAATGACATTATACTATTTACTATACTTTAAAAAATCGATTATACGGTATAGGTCATCGCTTAAGTCTTCAGTATAAATTTATTAATGGCACTATCGACAAATTTATGAATATAAGATATTAATATAATTTATAATTACTATTACAGACTTAAACCAAAGAGATCTCAATTTGCTAACGCCCAGCCCTACCTTCACGATCGTCAGCACTGGTAGCACCAGTGACTCGTCACAAACATCAATAGGTATGAATGTACATATTAACATCGTTAATAACTATTATCTTCCTAGTTTCGCATCTAATTCATTTTTATTTCAGTAAAACGTAGACGCACAATTCCCAAAAATAAGCAGGATGACTTCGCTGCAATGCAGAATAACCTAATGGAGCAATTAAAAACAACCGACTCTGCTATTAATTCGGCTCTAACTTTGGACAGCCAAAATCCAGTTTTTGCTTTTACAAGTTATTTGGCATGTCGTATGAAAAAATTATCTGAGGAGAAATTTGAGATCCTTCAAAGGAAAATTTTACAAGACTTATTTCAAGTTGAAGACGCATAAATAATAGTCTTACTCATTAATGTATAAATAAATTTGAAATCGAAAAATGAATTACGCGTACAAAACATTTTTTAAATGCCTTTACATCAGTCCTAGATAGTTATTATTGTAAATCCACAGACAGCACAAGGGTTAAAATAACATTGTGCTATTAGTGATTTCAACTATTGGTGAAATGTTTATCGACATCTTATCTTATTTAAAATTTTGAATTTCTTACAATAAAACCACATATATGCTTATATACATTACAGTTACGCTACTTGATTATATTGCCAAGGAATTGCGCCTTCATTTTCTAAGTATAATGCAAATGTATCTCTAATTTTGGATGCATACCGAGAATGGGCATTTCCTCCAGCCATTGTTATATTATTTAAACCTACAGCAGGTTCTTGTTGCCTCCACTGACCTTCTACTATATTACCTTCTTTATTAACAAAGTCTCCATATCCCGCTGGACTGTAACCGGTTTTGTGCATCAAAAAATTATGCAGACATACGGAAGCTTTTACTATTGAAATTGTAGTTTCTAACGAGGTATTCATGGGTCTTCGAAAAATTCTCCACCGTGTAGCCATGATACCAAAAGTATTTTCAACAACACCTCTTGCTCTACTAAGTCGATAATTAAATATTTCCTTCCTTTGTGGTAATTGTTTACCTGGATATGGGCGTAATGTAAATTTGTTTAGTTGAAAAGCGGCATCTCCTACTAAAACATATGGTACCCGTTGTGGTATATTAGGATGAAGTAGTGATGGAGATGGCAAACTCATTTCGTTGTTGGCAAAACGTTGTCCCATAATGGAATTCCGAAAAGTTCCACCATCACTATGTCGACCTTGTGCACCTATGTCAACCATAAGGAAACGGTATGAAGCGGAAGCAATTGCCATCAAGACAATACTGTACTGGCCCTTGTAATTGTAATATGTAGAACCTGAATGTTCTGGTGCCTGTAAATATTATAATAAATTCATATACACATTTCTCTTCTATAGTAAAAAGGGTAACTGAAAACTAATGTACCACATAAACACTTAGCATAATTTAAAATAACAGGTTTATTTGCAAGAACATTACCTGTATTACAACATGCTTTCCATCTATTGCCCCCACACAATGGGGGAAATTCCATCTTTCTTCAAACTCTTGTGCTATCTCCAACCAGCCTTTTTCTGATGGTTGAAACAATACTATTGGATTTAATACATTCCAGATTGATTCACAAGTTTCACGGATGATATTTGTTACCGTGCTTCTGCCTACTCTGTATGACATTGCCATCGATGCCATGAGATCTCCGGAAGCTAAATACCTACAACATACATATGTATAATAGTAATCAAATTATACAGAGTTAAATTATATTAACATATCAAACTTACCGAAGTGTTAGACTTAATCTTAAATGAGGTGGAAGTGGCTCTCTACAATTAGTCGTCTGTTTCCCAATTAATGGTGACACTAAGTCTAATAATTCATAAAACGTCTCTGGTGACATACGCATGTAGTTGAAATACCATTCCTTATCATTCAGAGACATTTCTAGTACGAGATTTGTACCTGCTCCTTGCTCATCTCGTCTAGTGATAGTTGGGCGAATCCAATACTTCCTTTTTCGTTTTCTAGCTTGCGCTCGTTTATGACGAATAAGGTTTAAAGCAGCAACTAATAAAATTCGCTTCCTGATCAATAATAGTCTACGTATATCCATTTTTGATCACAGATAATATTAATTCGTCAATGTATCTGAATATATCAATTCCCTAAAGACTATCGACATAAGCCTCTCCATAACCCTATCATGTCTCAAAAAATGCTAACTGATCATTGAATGTCATTGATACCCTCCATCCTACACTAAAATTTATTACTGTACTTTGTTGCCATCTGCAGTCCTGTAGCCGTACTAAAGTTCAGTGTGAACAGGATATCGTACGGCGTCGTACTATCGGATGACGGACGTCGTACGTCCGACCCAGTGTGAACGCGCCATATCTCTAAACCCGGTCGCTCTATGACGCGAGGCGCGAGGATCGGGCACCGCGCGCGAGACGCGCGATTTAGGAACAATCCGAAAGGAAACAGGGAAGAAAATTCCATACAGAGGTTGCCGGCAAAATTCGAATTTATTCCTTAAGCAAAAATCGAAGTTCGACGTTATTCTTTAAGCGAAAGGAAAAGTCGCGTTCGGTTCCGTGATCGAGTTGCGTCGTCTCTCCAAAAAAATCTTCCAGCGTTCCAAATCCCTCTCGGCGTCGCCCGGGAAGGGGATGCTCCGGTGGGTGTGCCTCGTGCGATGTCCAATCGGGGTGAGTCCTCGAGAAAGGGGGTGTTTCCTCGAGGACGAAGACGTCGGGTGCCGTAACGTCTTCCAGATGTGTCGATGCGTCCTGTCTCGAATGCGCGGGTCCTGCGTTGGCGAGAGTTTTCTGCGAAGGGACTAAAAAAATCGGTTTATAGCCCCTCATTGTTCCTGGGCCTTAGAGACGTTGCAGCCTTCGCTCCCGCTGTTCTCGGTCCGTGAGAAAGTCGCAGCCTTGGCTCCCGTTGTTCTCGGGCCGTGAGAAAGTCGCCGTATCTGCTTTCCTCCTACCTACCCTACCTCATCCCTAGAGTGACCATTTCTCTACAAGAATCTATGCGGAAAAGGGAGATATGCTAATGATGGGGATTTCTCATACGCAAGTCTTAATTCGAAGGCTCCTTGAACAGCCCGCGTTCTACAGCGGAAAACAAGGCGATCGTCGTTCGTGTAGGCTTGTCCAAAGAACCGTCGCTCTATGAGAACGTGACGTAATGTCACAAGGTAAAACCTCCACTCCATCGCCTTCGACTTCTTCTACCCAGTGAGAATTTCTCACGGACCAATAGTGGGCGTTGTGATTATTCACTAATCCTTCGTTGTAGAATTTCGATTCATCTGTGAACAAAATCTTCTGACGAACGAGGAATCGTCCACTTGCCGTTCCAAAAACCAGTCGGAATAGTTCATTCGTCGAGCTGGATCTAGCTAATTGTACGCTGAAACATGCCCAAGTCGTATTCAGCCTTGAGAAGATTTATTTTCAATATTGGACCAAAGGTACGGCAATCCTGTTGCTCCAACTTCCAGGTATATTAATTGTAAGTATTACTGGAGAACGAGTAGGTTAAAAGATTTTCGTGAAGACTCACGATTTTCTGATATGTCATTTCGTACAGGTGCAATCGAAGAGGATCTAGCTCGTGTCCTGTCCGTAAAAAGATGACTCGATGGACATCGGAGAATGTCAGGCTTGTCACCGAGCGCCAAGGTAATCACCTTTTATGAACTGTTCGTGGTAGGAGGCAGCGATCGATAATAGAGACTCGTCGTAGACAAGTTCGTCTATTAAAACTAAAAGGCAATTGGTGTGCAACTGGAACATCATCGCAGGAATAATTTGTCTACGATTAGTCACAATCATTGATCGTTTCCCTCTACGATCAACAATTCGTACAAGAGGTAAATGCTTTGAAAGAAGTAAAAGTTACTTAGAGCAGGAATAGTTGAAACGAGAATCGCATATTGCAATGAAAGTACTATGGGTGAAAGGCGCTCGGTGACAAGCCTTACATTCTCCGATCCATCGAGTCATCTTTTTACGGACAGGACATTAGCTAGATCCTCTTCGGTTGCACCTGTACGAGATGATTTGTTAGAAAATCATGAGTCTTCATGAAAATCTTCTAACCTACTCGTTCTGCAATAATACACTTAGTAATAAAAAGCTATTCTCCTACACATGTACGTATTCTCCTCATGAATAAATTCCAAAAAGTAGTGAAATCCCCCCACAAAAACAGAATCTCTGTAAAAAAAGGCGGCATGTTCATTCAGTGCCAACAAAAATTGATACGTAAAATACTCGCCAAAAAAGATTTGAAATCAATTAAGATCGCCATGTTCAAGAGTTATATATAAAAAGTAAAAGGCATCATTTGAAAGGGAAATTATTGTAAATCAAGTGACTACAAAATTCGACTAAAAAAATTTATAAAAAAATTTTAGTAAAAAAGAACTTGCCGCGTTTTTTCCCTTCAAAATAAAAAATTCAGACACAGAATTATACTCGATGTTTATGCACTTATGATTTTAAATAAATTCATACACTTATATGATACCACCAGTATACCGAATGTCGTACGAGAAACCGATCAGGCGGGGGCCTTCTGAATTTCTCTGAATTTGACTTCGGCAGTGCAATTTATGAATCACTCTAACACCGTCCAAGCACTACCCACACGACACACTTACGTATCATATACATATATTTTATGTATATACAGCTATACTACGTATACATATATGGTATACGAAAAATATACGTTTTATTTACGTACAGCGAACATCTACATATATACGTATATGAAAATACTGAAAGTTACGTATTATTTACGTATATGTTTCGTCTACGCATTTACGTAATTTTAGTAACTTCATAGACGTAATGTTACGTTCCATATACATATAAATTACAGATATACGTATCTGAGTATCAAATATATACATCTACTCACTATATACGTACTACATACGTATATACTTCACCTAAATATACCGTATGTCCAATGGCTAGTCGAGCAGGTGCTGTAACCTGAATTTTCCTGAACCTTGACTTCGGCAGTGTTTTAGTTAGAGTTGGATTTGGAAGATGGCGCTGCGTAGGAGCGAAATGTTTGAAATGTCTAACTTCCCGATAGGTAAAAGCGGGAGGTAGATAAGTGCGGGAGATCGAAGTGTGTAACCTCAAAATTGTGACTGTTGGAATAATGGTGAGTAATTGTTTGAAACGGTAAGACATAATAAAAATCGGGTTTCTTTTCGATGTTCAACCAAATAAGACGACTGTATTTAATTGCAGAGAGAAACCGATGCGACTGGCAAAGTGCGAAAGAAAAGTGCAGTGACGCCGAAAAATTATGTGGAAGACAGTGACGAACAGCAGCAGCAGCTGGTCGACACTGCTCAACTCCGCACCAGCTCCTGAATGATATCTCGCCGATCGCGATATGCGGCCGCTCCTGTGGACCACGATTCCAGACACTCGAGTCGTAGTCGCAGCAAGGACAGCAGCAGCAGCGTCAACGGCAGGGGCACTGTTGGAAAGCGAAGGCAATCCAAGACCGACTCGGATAGCTGTAAGAGAAAGACGCATCGGTGGAAACATAAAATATCGAAGCAAGACTTGCAATGAGAGTGTGGTAAGAGGAGGAAGGAAAATGACAGAGACGAGGCGACGAGACGAAGGAGGAAGTCGTCACCACAAAGGGTTCCTGAACCGGTACCAGTACTAGCAACGTGCGAAGAGTTCAAGAGACCAGGCCGTCTACACCCAGTTGCAGATCATGCCGAGTTCCTGTGACACCCGACAGCGGCATCACATCAGGAGTGTGAATGGTGGAGAAGAACGGGAGCCTCACTGAAAAAGGAAGGAGCAGTGTTGGCGGTGGCAGTGACAGCCCAGATCATGAGCAAAGGCTGAAGAACCTTGAGCGTTTCGGATAAAAAGTGGACGTAACTCGAAGGAGTTATCGTAATCGATTTACGCCGACACTGGTGCTGCAGCCAATCTCGATCACAATGGATTCTTCCAACTGGAGGCGGTTTCTGTATCACTCGTCGCCATTGATCCTTTCCCTCTTAATCCTTGTACGTAATGGATCTGTGATTCTTTGAAGCATATTTTTATAAAATTAAGTTTGATCCGAAACCCATCCAGCCTTCCTATTGTAACACTCTCGTAACAATACGGTCCGATTATTTTATACTCCTAAGGTTTTATCAGCTTTACGCGTTATTCCTCGAATGCACGCGCCCACGTCTATCTAGGACCACGATTCAACGCGAGTAATACACGCAAGGACACAGAAATATTAGACAGAATAGCAAAAGAAACCAATATCCGTTCGTAAGATTTTCTAGGGATGTTGATTGGTTTTTTTTATTCGCCTTTGCTGTAGAATGCTCATTGATCAAACGTTATGTGTGCGGATTGTTTCGCGGAAAGAGTGAAATAATTGGTTAAAAAAAAATAAATAAGCCACCCTCCATAATAATAGGTAGATGGATTATTAAACTTTCCATTCTCGTTTTGAACGCCGACAATTATTGAATTCTGTCCCTCGAGTGGAAATTCCCGCGGGCCCATTTCCTTAAATGCAAACTACATTAATCGCTCCTACGAATAGGACATGCGGTATACTGGGCAAAGAAGAGAAAAGAAAAGAAGCGTTCTAATGGAATGGGATTTGTAATGACCAGACAGTGATCGATAGATATGACTTATTTGCCAAATATGCTTTGTGTAGCACTACTGCGACCATTTTCGTTATTTAACCTTCCATTTATACATTTTTACTGATGGATTATTAATAAATTAATTAATGAAAGTGACTCTACTGGCTTGTGCTACTTTTCGTCCCGTATCTCCTTCCGCAAGATATTCGGATAAATGTACCCCTTCGATCTTCAAGAGTTTGGTTGGAATAAGCAAGACGGATAGTGGACAGAGTCTAGGCATTAGGAGGCATACAAGATGTCACAATCAGTGGGACAGGATTTCGTGTAATCATGATTTATTAGAATTTCTTCATTCATAAAATTAGCTCCCGCAGGGGAAGTACATTTTGTAGTGTAAACTATGAGATGGATGTATCTCATCTAGAGCTACTAAGTATCAATTGAACACAGATTTGTTTATACAGAAACGATTACTATCCACTTAGTTTTTCAAATGCCCCCGCGATCGAATCAATTAAAAATAACGTTCAAGATCCACGACACGATGATTTCTACACCGACATTTGCGGGAACGACTCGTAATATCTTATATCAAGGCAACTACATCGCGACTTTCTGTTCCGCGAAAGGCTTCGCTTCCTGAAAAAATGTTACGTTCAATCGTCGTCGTCGTCTCCCAGTCCCAGGCCTTCGACAGATATCGGTCGCAGACAATGCACCACCGCTGGGAGGGGGGAGGGGGGGTCGGCTGAACGAGCAGCAGGGCGAGGCGGAGGTGACGGTTTCTCTGTGTGTGTGTGTGTGGGGGGTGGGGGGATTAGTACCTCCCTCACATTTCTCTGGAAAATTATAATAAAATACATATTATAAATAACCGCGTCTCCTTACTCTCCTCCGTCGTTCCTCGTCGCTCGTCTTCCTTTTGAAGGTGACTTGCAAGGAAACCGTTTTAGGTGTACCTCGCCGATTCCGTTCGTTCTGTTATTATGTTATTCGACATCAAGGTCTAAGAGATACGTACACCCAGGGACTAGGATTCTGTCGCTGGTGACTTTTTTAAATGTTATTTTTAAACGTACTAACCAATAATTAATAAATCCTCATGCTTTTATTAAGGAGGGTAAATGCCACCGTAGCTAATGAGGGTATGAGAATTAATTGTTCATTGGCTAGTATGTTTAAAAATGACGTTTTAGAAAGTCACTACCGACAAAATCCGAGTCCCCGGGTGTATTTCTCTTCTCTGCGGATAAAAGTTGTAAGGGGTGAAATGAACCGTCACAGCTGACAGCTCGTCGGAGTGATTTCTGGTTGTTACATACCTAATTGCAATTGATATTTTTAAACACAACCAAGTTGATAATAATGTACATAAAAAATGAAATTTATAACATCTCATAAGGGTAATTAGAACCAGAAATCACTCGTAGGAGCTGTCAACTTTTGTGGGGAATATTTGATGGCCTGGCGTCAGAGGACACAAACACTACAACAGCCATAGAGTGCAGAGGGCTAAAAGTCGAAGCACACTTAGGCGAAGCGAAGTGCCGCGAAACGAAGCTACCATTTTATAATTTCATTGCTTTTTAGAAGTTAACGTACACTTCAGCGAAGCGAAGCGAATAGAAGCGCCGCGAATACATCGTAAGAAGCAATGTGAAATACCTATAAATTGGTAGCTTCGCTTCGTGGCGCGTCGCGGCGCTTCCCTTCGCCTAAGTGTGCTTCGACCTTAAGGGGGTCCTAATATTTTCTCTCGGGCCCTTGAGCTGAGATATCTCAGCTCAAGGGTCCGAGAGAAAATATGTAACTTGAAAAGTCGATCCTCGGCCTTCATCGCGTACGCTTGGCACCCGAGTCAATCCCAGCGCGTGGCTAGAAATACCAGGAATCTTTGAACCCTACTCTGAATTGTTGCTTACACTTGGAGGGTTGATTTAACTCCCTTGAAATGCTTTTCCGCAGATAAAAAAAAGGGTATCTCTAAGATTTTGATTTAGAATAATATCAGAATGAACGAAATTAGCAAGGTACACCTGAGAGACAGTAACCTTGCTAGGTAAGTTTATAGGTGATTGTACTAATTGTATGTCAATTGTTAGGTACTTTAGTGTGGAGTATTACCAGAAGATGCCACGTGAAGGCCAATTGACACTTCACGCGAATTTCGTACGACCTCTTTATCAATTTCTGAGGTTTTACGAATTCCATGTAACTGGACCTCCCACCCTACCGCCCTCGCCGCGTGCGACTCGGAAGGCCGAATGTTGTTGGTATTAGAGGGCAGTGGGTCTCGTGCGGAAGGCACGTGCTACAGCAAGTGCTCTGTATGCCCTCCTCCGATTTCCTCCACACTGCATCCGCATACGCCTCATCAACTTCTGCGTATTACGGAGTACATACGAAGGAATCGCGGCACATTCTTCCCGGATCAGTATTTTCAGGTGATTGATGTTCCCGATTCACCGCCCATTAAAGATTTTTATTTTCAAATACCCCCACAGAAACAAATCCAGCGGAGTAAGATCGGGCGGTCGAGGCGGTCACTCCGTTAGCGCTCTTGCGAATCCAGTAGTTTTCGCCGAAAACATCATTTAAAAGTTCAGCGACGCACTTATGCTGCACTAATGAGTCACAAAAAGTAGCCGTTTTTTCCTCCACAATTAATAAGTAGCGAAATTGCAATTCTTTCACAGATACAGTAAAGAGTAAATGTTTCAAATCAATGCCGGTACAGAGTTTAAGTGCCGTGTAGAGAAGAGCTCCACTGTCGTAAATCTGAGTCGTAGGTGAAGACAGGTCATCTTAGCGAACTCAAGTGGCAAAAGGAGTTTTCGAGCATTCCCGTATCGATACTGAGAGTTGGGCATAAACATTGAGATAATACCGAGGAACTCGTAAGGAGAGGAAAAAGGGAGAAGAAGGTGCTGCTGGACCAGAACAGAAGTTCAGTACGTTCGAGGATCGCAGTGAGCGAGGAAGAAAAATTAAAACGTGTGTGTGACAAAACAGCATCTACTTTTTGTGCATCATTAGTGCAGTGTAATCGCGTCAGTGACTGACAAACAATGAGACGCTATAGCGAAGCCGAAAAGGCAGAGATAGTGATGCTGGCGGCGCAATTATCACACCGCGAAGTGGTACGCATATTCCGGGAGAGACACCCAGAGTGCCCATTGAGTACTTCAACGGTATCAGTGATATTACGAAAATTTCAAAGGACGGGGTCGACCGTCAATCTAATTAATCCAGGACGCCCGAAAGTAGATCCGGTTGTTGAAGGAACCATTCTTCAACTCGTGGAAAACAATATAAAACAGTCAATTAGAGGGATATCGCGACAAACAGGGATTCCCAGGTCCACTGTGCACCGAGTCCTGCGACTAAATAAACTGAGAAATTATAAAGGACAGACGCACCAAGCGTTACCTCATCGCGGTGATCGCCAAAGAAGATTGGCGTTTTGCCGAACAATGCTAGAACGGATGGACCAACAACCCGATGTACTACGAAGTGTCTGTTTCACAGATGAGTGCACTTTTTTTGTGAATGGTGAAGTACGGTCACACTTTCACAGATATTGGTGCGCTAGAAATCCCCATATTCTTCGCGAACAAAATGTGCAGAATAAGGAGAAGGTGAACGTGTGGGCGGGGATCTTAGGCGAGAAAATTGTTGGTCCTATCTTTATCGACGGGAATTTGAATGCTCAATCCTATTTCGACCTTTTGGAGCACCGAATACTGCCAGCCATACTTGAAGTGATCGAAGATGAGGAGGTCATTTTCCAGCACGATGGCGCACCGGCACATTCAAGTCACCGAGTTACTGAACTGTTGAATGATATCTTTGGCGAAGCTCGTTGGATCGGGTTAAGAGCACCAACGGAGTGGCCACCTCGATCGCCCGACCTTACTCCACTGGATTTTTTTTTGTGGGGTTACCTGAAAATGCAAATTTATAATGGGCGGCGAATTGAGAGCGTCGATCACCTGAAAAGGTTGATTGAAGAAGAATGTGCCGCCATTCCCCGGAATATGTTGCGGAATACGCAAGAGAACTTGGAGAAGCGCATACGACTGCAATGCCAAGAGGAAATCAGAGGAGGGCACATAGAGCACCTGCTGTGAGAACGTGCTGGACGAGACCCACTACCCTCTAAGCCCCAACACCATTCGACCTTCGGAGTCGCACGCAGCGAGGGCGGTAGGGTGGGAGATCAAGTTAAACGAAATTCGTAAACCTTAGAAATTGATAAAAAGGTCGTACGAAATTCGTGTAACGTGTCAATTGGCCTCCACGTGGCATCTCCTGGTAATACTCCACACTGGAGTAGCTAACAATTGGCATACAATTAGTACAATCACCTACAAACTTATTTAACACAGTTACTGTCTCCGGTGTACCTCGCCGACTTCGTTCATTCTGATATTGTTATTCTATATCAAAATGTAATAGACCCGTATTTTTTTATCTGTGGACCCTGCGGAGAAATTTTATCCGCAGAGAAGAGAAATACGTATCTCTCTTAGATCTTGATGTCGAATAACATAATAACAGAACGAACGGAATCGGCGAGGTACACCTGAAACGGTTTCCTTGCAAGTCACCTTCAAAAGGAAGACGAGCGACGAGGAACGACGGAGGAGAGTAAGGAGACGCGGTTATTTATAATATGTATTTTATTATAATTTTCCAGAGAAATGTGAGGGAGGTACTAATCCCCCCACCCCCCACACACACACACACAGAGAAACCGTCACCTCCGCCTCGCCCTGCTGCTCGTTCAGCCGACCCCCCCTCCCCCCTCCCAGCGGTGGTGCATTGTCTGCGACCGATATCTGTCGAAGGCCTGGGACTGGGAGACGACGACGACGATTGAACGTAACATTTTTTCAGGAAGCGAAGCCTTTCGCGGAACAGAAAGTCGCGATGTAGTTGCCTTGATATAAGATATTACGAGTCGTTCCCGCAAATGTCGGTGTAGAAATCATCGTGTCGTGGATCTTGAACGTTATTTTTAATTGATTCGATCGCGGGGGCATTTGAAAAACTAAGTGGATAGTAATCGTTTCTGTATAAACAAATCTGTGTTCAATTGATACTTAGTAGCTCTAGATGAGATACATCCATCTCATAGTTTACACTACAAAATGTACTTCCCCTGCGGGAGCTAATTTTATGAATGAAGAAATTCTAATAAATCATGATTACACGAAATCCTGTCCCACTGATTGTGACATCTTGTATGCCTCCTAATGCCTAGACTCTGTCCACTATCCGTCTTGCTTATTCCAACCAAACTCTTGAAGATCGAAGGGGTACATTTATCCGAATATCTTGCGGAAGGAGATACGGGACGAAAAGTAGCACAAGCCAGTAGAGTCACTTTCATTAATTAATTTATTAATAATCCATCAGTAAAAATGTATAAATGGAAGGTTAAATAACGAAAATGGTCGCAGTAGTGCTACACAAAGCATATTTGGCAAATAAGTCATATCTATCGATCACTGTCTGGTCATTACAAATCCCATTCCATTAGAACGCTTCTTTTCTTTTCTCTTCTTTGCCCAGTATACCGCATGTCCTATTCGTAGGAGCGATTAATGTAGTTTGCATTTAAGGAAATGGGCCCGCGGGAATTTCCACTCGAGGGACAGAATTCAATAATTGTCGGCGTTCAAAACGAGAATGGAAAGTTTAATAATCCATCTACCTATTATTATGGAGGGTGGCTTATTTATTTTTTTTTAACCAATTATTTCACTCTTTCCGCGAAACAATCCGCACACATAACGTTTGATCAATGAGCATTCTACAGCAAAGGCGAATAAAAAAAACCAATCAACATCCCTAGAAAATCTTACGAACGGATATTGGTTTCTTTTGCTATTCTGTCTAATATTTCTGTGTCCTTGCGTGTATTACTCGCGTTGAATCGTGGTCCTAGATAGACGTGGGCGCGTGCATTCGAGGAATAACGCGTAAAGCTGATAAAACCTTAGGAGTATAAAATAATCGGACCGTATTGTTACGAGAGTGTTACAATAGGAAGGCTGGATGGGTTTCGAATCAAACTTAATTTTATAAAAATATGCTTCAAAGAATCACAGATCCATTACGTACAAGGATTAAGAGGGAAAGGATCAATGGCGACGAGTGATACAGAAACCGCCTCCAGTTGGAAGAATCCATTGTGATCGAGATTGGCTGCAGCACCAGTGTCGGCGTAAATCGATTACGATAACTCCTTCGAGTTACGTCCACTTTTTATCCGAAACGCTCAAGGTTCTTCAGCCTTTGCTCATGATCTGGGCTGTCACTGCCACCGCCAACACTGCTCCTTCCTTTTTCAGTGAGGCTCCCGTTCTTCTCCACCATTCACACTCCTGATGTGATGCCGCTGTCGGGTGTCACAGGAACTCGGCATGATCTGCAACTGGGTGTAGACGGCCTGGTCTCTTGAACTCTTCGCACGTTGCTAGTACTGGTACCGGTTCAGGAACCCTTTGTGGTGACGACTTCCTCCTTCGTCTCGTCGCCTCGTCTCTGTCATTTTCCTTCCTCCTCTTACCACACTCTCATTGCAAGTCTTGCTTCGATATTTTATGTTTCCACCGATGCGTCTTTCTCTTACAGCTATCCGAGTCGGTCTTGGATTGCCTTCGCTTTCCAACAGTGCCCCTGCCGTTGACGCTGCTGCTGCTGTCCTTGCTGCGACTACGACTCGAGTGTCTGGAATCGTGGTCCACAGGAGCGGCCGCATATCGCGATCGGCGAGATATCATTCAGGAGCTGGTGCGGAGTTGAGCAGTGTCGACCAGCTGCTGCTGCTGTTCGTCACTGTCTTCCACATAATTTTTCGGCGTCACTGCACTTTTCTTTCGCACTTTGCCAGTCGCATCGGTTTCTCTCTGCAATTAAATACAGTCGTCTTATTTGGTTGAACATCGAAAAGAAACCCGATTTTTATTATGTCTTACCGTTTCAAACAATTACTCACCATTATTCCAACAGTCACAATTTTGAGGTTACACACTTCGATCTCCCGCACTTATCTACCTCCCGCTTTTACCTATCGGGAAGTTAGACATTTCAAACATTTCGCTCCTACGCAGCGCCATCTTCCAAATCCAACTCTAACTAAAACACTGCCGAAGTCAAGGTTCAGGAAAATTCAGGTTACAGCACCTGCTCGACTAGCCATTGGACATACGGTATACGTATATGGAAAAGCTATGGGTTACATGCCATGTACGTATATGTTTGGTCTATACATTTATGTAATTTTAGTAACTGTTGAAGTAAGCACAGCCTCACATATTGCTCCGCGGTGCGCATGCGCGCCGCACAAGTGCGCTCGACGCGCCACACGAGTGCTTACAACGCGCCGGCCTGCGTGCCCGGCGTGGGTCAGTCGAGTCTGATACGTGATAGAGTGTAGTCGTGTTTCAATAAAGGTAAACTCCTTTGTTTCTCCTCCGACAACCTGGCCGTCTTTTTCGTTTGTGATAGAAGAGATCGACCATAAGGAAAAATACGCCACGTATAACTTTAACAGGTTATGGGCCCAGGTGCGTAGTATTTTTCGAGGAAGGTTGAGCGGAGGCAAGAATCAAAGAACGCGTCGCGTGGCCGCGTGGAGGCAGCCATTTTGTGCGCGTAACGGTTCGTGTGCTCGTGAACGAATAAAAGAACGCGTCGCGTGGCCGCGTGGAGGCAGCCATCTTGTGCGCGTAACGGTTTCTTCCTGTCGAGCTTCGCGAACGAGTCAAGGGACGCGAACGACGGAAAAATGTCGGGTACTCTGTCAGCCAAGTCGGTACAAAAGTTCGACGGAAAGAACTTTCTCGGCTGGAAATTCCAGTTGACGCAAATATTTGTGGCGAACGAGGTGTTAGACGTGGTCAACGGCGATCGAGCGAAGCCGGAAGATGTACAGTCAGCACGAGGAAAAACGTGGATCAAGGACAACGCGAAGGCCATGTTCTTTATCTCATCGTCCATGGAATACGCTCAACTCGAACCTTTGTTGGTCTGCACTACTGCGAAGGAGATGTGGGACAGACTGGGGAGAATTTTCGCGCAAAAGTCGGCGTCAAACAGACTAATGCTGACTCAAAAGTTTCACGAGTATCGCATGGGCCCAACAGACACCGTGGTACAGCACATGGCCAAAGTGCAAAACATGGCGTCGCAACTCTCCGATCTAGGAGAGAAAATGTCGGACGTCACGGTAATGGCGAAGGTGCTGGCAAGCTTAACGACGAAGTTCTCGACTTTTCAAACTGCGTGGGAAAGCGTCGAGCCTGACAGACAAACACTCGACCATCTACAAGAACGTCTAATTAGAGAGGAAAGCCGATTGAAAGCCGACGAAGGAGAGGTAACGGCTTTTGCGGCAATGAGCATCTCGAAGCCCACGGGAAGTTCAACATCGAAAGGAGAACCCAAAGGAAAGAAGAGAGACAAAATGGATATCGAATGCTTCGTCTGTCAGAAGAAAGGACATTTCGCGCGCGAGTGCCCTGAGCGGAAACAAAGGAAAAGTGACCGGGACGGAAGCGGGTCACAACAGGTAGCCTTCGTAGCAACGAGTTGGGAGGCGTGCGAGTTCAAAGGTCAACGGGAACACGGTCGGTACAGCAGAGCAGACAGTGCGCAGCGACGAGCGATACTCGAGGT
Source organism: Xiphydria camelus (assembly GCA_963678675.1). NCBI lineage: Eukaryota > Metazoa > Arthropoda > Insecta > Hymenoptera > Xiphydriidae > Xiphydria > Xiphydria camelus. The sequence goes on along the minus strand of OY783193.1, from coordinate 21,881,272 downwards.
CGATCAGAGCGACGTCTGGTATATCGACAGCGGGTGTTCCAGACACATCACGTTCAAGAGAGAGTGGTTCGCCGAGTTTAATCCGAGAAGGGATGGTGAAAAAATACTGCTCGGCGATAACGGAGAGTGTGAGGTGACCGGCGAAGGAACCGTAATCGTGGATCGACTAATCGACAACGTGTGGAGCGAAGCCCGAATTGAAAACGTGCTGTATGTCCCGAGCGTGAGGAAAAATTTGTTCTCAGTGGGAGTGTGCACAGAGCGCGGATATTCGGTCGCGTTCAAAGAGGACGGCGTAGTAATAAATCGAGGCAACGAGATTCTCGCGACTGGAGTGAAGCAGTCGAACGGAATCTGTAGATTATTATTCCGTTCAAGCGTTCCACAGTGCGCAAATGAGGCAAACTTGTCAACAACGAGCTTGAAATGTTGGCATGAAAGGCTCGGACACTTGAATAAACGAGCGTTGTCTGTGTTAGTGTCGAGCGGCGCGATAAACGGAGTGAAAGTGAAAGACAAATGTGACTTTTTCTGTGACGCGTGTGCAATGGGGAAAACTCATAGGCTGGCGTTCCAGAAGGGTGCTGAGCGCGTGAGTCGCGAACCGGGAGAATTCTTTCATAGTGACGTGTGTGGACCGATGTCACAGGAGTCAATCGGTGGGGCGAGATACTTTGTCACGTTCAAGGACGACGCTTCCGGATACAGACAAGTGTTCTTTTTAAAATACAAGTCCGATGTGTTCGAAAGCTTCAAGGTCGTCGAGCGAGAGGTGGCAAACAAATTCGGGCGCGCTATGAGGACTCTCAGAACGGACAACGGTCGCGAATATTGCAACGAGCCAATGAGACAGTACATGCAGTCAAGAGGGATCAGACACGAGACAACAGCGCCGTACACTCCCGAACAAAATGGGAAAGCCGAGCGGGATAACCGCACGATAGTGGAGTGTGCGCGTACAATGATGAACGCGAAACAAATGGAAGTTCCATTCTGGGCGGAAGCAGTAAACACCGCAGTGTATTTACTGAATCGAGTATCGTGGACTGAAGAAGGCAGCATCAAAACGCCATACGAGACCTGGACCGGGAAGAAGCCAGACTTGGGACACGTGCGAGCTTTCGGTGAGAAGTGCTACAAGCACGTGCCTAAACAGTTTTCGACAAAATTCGAGCCAAGAGCGGAGAAAGTAATTCTCGTAGGTTACGACCGTGAATCGACGAATTATCGAGTCTATAACCCAGATACGAAGAAGGTAGCAGTGTCGAGAAATGTCATCTTTCGGAACAGCGTCGACGAACAGGCATGTTCAAGAGAAACAAGCGACGAGGAGGACTGTATAGAGGAGACGGAGAACGAGCAACCAGTCGAGTCTGATACGTGATAGAGTGTAGTCGTGTTTCAATAAAGGTAAACTCCTTTGTTTCTCCTCCGACAACCTGGCCGTCTTTTTCGTTTGTGATAGAAGAGATCGACCATAAGGAAAAATACGCCACGTATAACTTTAACAGTAACTTCGTAGACGTAAATTTACGTTCCATATACATATAATTTACAGATAAATGTATATCAGTATCAAATATATACATCTACTCACTATATACGTACTACATACGTATATACTTCACCTAAATATATACGTATATGGAAAAGCTATGAGTTGCGTGATATTTACGTATATGTTTGGTCTACATATTTATGAGATTTTAGTAATTTCTAGATATAAAAACGTATAACTACATGATCCAGTCGATACAACAGCTTACTGAAACATCACAGACATCCTGTGTTGATGTGCGTAGAAAAAAATATTTGAATTTTGCGGTCGGTTTACGCTTGAACCCTGTTGCCACCGTGTGGGAGAATTGTAGTCCATTGTTATTAAAATAGGAAAAATTAAATCTAGGCCCACGTATATCATTGTACATACGCTACTGAATTCATAAATGTGGCGACTCTGAATCGTTACTACGGCACTGCGAGATCGTGGCATCAGCTATGCCCGATCAGTGGAACACGTGCGAGTACTATAGTCATCTTACCGCAATCGTTTCAAATAACGGTATGTATACTTATATGCAATAATAAATCAAGTAAATCTATTATACGTATTTACCTGATAAAACTTTTCTATATAGATAATAGCCATGCATGCATGAATTTTTAAAAAACCGTCATTTGTTTTCAAATGTTCGAAATTATATACTCGAATTTAGTTGAATAAATGTCAATTATACACGTTTTTTGCGATATTTTTTGAAAAGTTTGTTTATACATTTTAATTTAGACCTGTCAGATCAATTTTAGTTTCTACATGCATAACCTATAACAATACCTCTACGTATTACTTTCGCGTTTTATTGTGATATCGGCGTATTATTTCTATGTTATGCATGGCTTTATTTGAATATTTTTAAGGGTGTGATGAGAAGAAGTCGTAAAGAACTTTCTAAGCTGTCAACTCGGCAATATCGCAGACGTATTAGTGAAATGTATGAATCATCGAATATAAGGAAAAGTAGAACGGCACAAAAAATATGCACGGAGGCAATAGCAAAAGACCTTTTAGAAAATGAAATTACAAAACAATCGGAATTATCTATTGATTTATTAGAATCATACGAGATTAATCGGGAATGTGGAAAGATCAGCTTGCATTCAGTGAGCGAAACGAAAGGTGGCGACATTGATGCGGTAAATTCATTCAATACTAGAAAGCTTGATGAATCGCACTCTCATGAATTGTTTGATTTTGCATCTTTGAATGATGATACGTTACCAAGTTCATCGGAATTAGACTGCATCGCTGTTACGAACAATGAATCATCTATTCGTCAACAACTTGCATATTTTGCTGTAGAAGAGGGAATGAACCATTCAAATTTAATGGGTGTACTGAAAATACTCAGAACACATTCATGTTTTAAGGATCTACCTAAAACCGCAAGAGCTCTTTTGAAAACACCTCGGCAAATTACACTCTTTGAAATACATCCTGGGAAATATTGCCATTTCGGCTTGAGACAATATCTGCACCGATACTTGGATCAACACAACAAACAAAATAACATAAATTGTTTAAAAATTCAAATAGGCATTGATGGACTTCCACTTTCTAAGTCCACCAAAAGCGAACTGTGGCCTATAATGGGATGTGTAGTCCCTGGAACAGAGGTGTTCGTAATAGGATGCTATCATGGTTCTGAAAAACTGTCATCATCTAATGCTTTTCTCAAACAATTTGTGGAAGAAGCTACTGACTTAATAACGAACGGCATCAGATACAACGGTGTCAAAGTAAATGTTGCCATTCACAGCATTATTGCCGACGCACCCGCTAAATCTTTCTTAACATGCACAAAAGGCCATTCAGGGTACAGTAGTTGCTCGAAATGCAAAATCGAAGGAGAGTATTTGGAAAATCGCGTATGCTTCCCAGGCATGAAATCGGCAAAGAGGAAAGAGAAAGACTTTACTGAATTAGAAGACGATGAGCATCACGCTGGTCACACCATTCTTAGCGACATACCCAATTTTGGATTAGTGACTCAAATACCCTTGGATTATATGCATTTGGTGTGCATTGGGGTCGTTAGAAGAATGATAAAAACATGGTTGTGTGGTAATCTTTCCACTCGTTTGTCGACTCTTCAAGTTAAAGCTATTTCAGAACGTCTTATTGACTTACGAGCTTCTATACCAAAAGAATTTGCACGACGACCACGAGGTATAGACAGCATAGGTCAGTGGAAAGCCACCGAACTTCGTCAAATTTTGTTGTATTCTGGACCATTGGTTTTTCAAAAGCAGTTGAATAAAAAGATGTACCAGCATTTTATGACTCTCCATGTAGCAATGAGAATTTTAAGCAGTAATAATTTAAAGATGTATGTCGATTATGCGGAGTCTTTACTGCAATTCTTTGTCAAAAAATATGGAAAAATCTATAAACGACATTCTGTCACATTTAATGTGCACGGTTTACTCCATTTGGCGGAAGATGTACGCAAATTAGGACCCGTTGATTCTTTCAGTGCCTTTCGATTTGAGAACCACTTGAAAATGTTAAAAAACTCTCTAAGAAAATCAGAACGACCACTTGAGCAGCTTCATAATCGTTGTGCCGAAAGCATTAATTTTGGAAGTAGTAATCCTACTGAAAACAGCAGATACTTTATCGAAGGAAAGAAACAACATTTCGATGGTCCATTGATAGACTTATGTACGAACCCTCAATTCAACGGAGTTAAATTACAGGACTTTTTCCTTTCACGGAAAACACCCAATAATATTTGTCATTTAAACGATGGTAATGTGATATCTATTCATAATTTCGCAACCTCTATTTGCGGTAATATCAAAGTTATTGGAAGAAGATTCACAAAAGTATACGACTTATACACGGTTCCATGCAATTCTTCTCTATTGGGAATTTATAAGGTCAAAGAAGAAGAACTTGGAAATTTGGAAAGTTGGCCTTTGCAATCAGTACTGCAAAAATATACATCTCTTCCTTGTGATAAAGGATTTATTGCAATACTTCCACTTTTACACCGTTGAAGTGATTTAATAATTATGCAACAATTACTACCAAAATAACTTTATTTCTCTTAAAAAAGTAGTGCATCATTAAAAAAAACTTACCGGTTTTCTGCATTCCCCAAAGAATGAGTTACAATTTAATTCTCAAAGAAAAAAGTATTTAAATTGTTCATCATTTCTTTATCCATCTCTACTTGTTGTTAGTTTGCGAATCCTTTTTTGTTAAATCAATCAGTCGCTTTTAAGAAATTGACAATTTTTAGAAAGTAGATTAATTTTCAGCATTATACAATTTGTGAAATAAATACATTTCAACAAAGTTAAATGTGCATAAAAAATAATACCTATTTCTTTGGATGGAGTGAAATTCTTTTCATAAATTCCCTAAATTTACAAATATAATTTCAAAAAGATAAACATTTAAATAATTTATTTTCTATTATTATAGAGCTAGTTTAGACCAAGTTTGAAGGACAACTGTCTTGACTGTCAGCGGTAATTATGAGTTCCAAGAAAACCCAAGATTCAAAGAGTACTGACCAAGAATTGCCTACGAAAGGAAAAAACAAAAGCGACAATCCTTACTACGTGGTAGAATGTGCAGATGGACTAACGGTTATACTAAAATCATGGCTTCTTTCTAAAGACAAATGTTATTACCCAAATACTGTGCATAAAACAAAGATAAATAAACTGCTGCATAAGAAATGTGCCCCGGATGAAAGTCAGTGGAAAACGTACAAAGTACTTCGATTCTTCGGTGAATTCGGTATGGAAATAAAATATAACTTTCTTGATATGACAACAAGCAAATCTTTTAAATGATATATTCCGGTGTCTTTGAAAAATGTGTAAAACCTTACACTGTATACACATATTTTAAAAATAGTTTCCTAAAATTTAAACGTTTCTGATTTTTTATTTGAAATAGTTTATTGATTTTTCCCCGTTGAAAAACAATTTTTAACGTGAATAATTCGAATTACTTCAGAAAGTATAGCAGTAAATATCGCCATATTACCTGAAAGTACCTTATATAAATAGTTGCACATTCATCTTAGTAAAAATTCTTTTTAAAATTCCTTAAATCCTTAAATATTTAAAAGTGTTGTCTGTTTCAATACCTTAAATACAATTGTAGAAGATACAAAAAAATAAGCATGTGCTGTGTTAATACTTTTATGTGTTATTTTGTTAATATTTCAGAATCTTTACTTGTGGCGAACACAAAATTAATGGCATATGAAACATCATCAGATATTAACTCTGATACAGAGAAAAGTAAAGAAACCAGGCATGAACGTGCAGCTAAGAAAGTATCCGAATCTTCGTCTGCCACCAGCAACGACGAAAGTGATGATGGTTCTCCTCTTTTACCAAAACAGCCAAAATACCGCGAAACAGAAAGTAATACAGGAAATTATCAGGCATCAAATGATGACCTTGTGAACAGTAATGGTAAATTACGTGAATTTCATTATTTTATTTTAGAACCACAATAGTTTTTCGTCACTCCATGCTATTTTTTCAGCTTATTTTGAATGTAGATGTTAGAAACCGGAATGACTATCTATTCATAATTCCAAAATACCTTTGTAATTCTCAGTGTTAAAATCAACATGTTTTACTTACGCTTATAAGGTTTAGAAACATACGAGCACATACATTTTACTTTCCTTTAATACAATAGTAATCACCCTTCTTTAAAAATTTTACTCTAGTATACTTACTTTACTTGTTAGACTTACCTTTGAATCAGAGAATTAAACAAATATATTTGTAGTAGATTTTTTTGGACTTTGTTCTTTTGTTGTTTTATTTATAAAGGAAAAGCAAAAATGTATGTGTTTATGTTCCTTGTCTTTAAATAAACTTAAATGAAGCTAAGTATTACTTGTTGATTTCAGTTATTTTTAGTTGCATGGCTTTAATCTCATAATTTGTACAAAATATTCGATTTTTACAGGATCAGCTTGCAGTCACATTAATTGCATGGATAAAATAATGGAAAAACTAAATTTATTTGATGGTATTTAATTGCATAAAATAAAGTTTTGATATAATTTGTAATTTTTATTTACTCTGAATTACTAATAACATCAATTACAGCACTATTCGACAAGCTCAATGCACTGGAGTTGGGTTATCAAAAGATCGGTATAGACTTTCGAGCGATTGTAGGACACATCAAAGACATTAATATGCACATTGCAAATCAAAACCGAATTACACTAGCAGAAGTATCCTGCAACATCGTAGAAATAGAAAATATACTGCCTTTAAAAACGATCAACGACATCGAAAACTTGGAAAACATTTTGACGAACGAAGACAAGAAAAAGGAATTCGTAAGATCAAAAACACATTCAGATAAATAATCATGTTTATTTCCTTTACTCTATTAAGTAAATACAAATAAAGCTCAGGAGAATAATATAATACATGGTTAGCAATATATTATTTTGGCTCGAAATTTTTTAATTTAAGGGAATGACTTATTTATTCACAAAGGGGTCTTATAATGTTATTTTAATATTTTTAACGTTTCTATGGGTCGAACTATGTGAACTATGTGAAGTTGAGGTTCAGATCAATTGTCAAACTATGACTTTGATTTGGGACTATAAGTTTAACAGATCAAATATGCAATCCATCAGCTGACAAACTGATTTTCCATCAATAAAAAATAATTCACCGTGATCCGGATTTAACGTAGTTCGATCAAAAAGAGACGTTTAAATTTGATTTTCGAGCAAAATAATATTTATATTTAATATTTTTGCTTTTTGTCTTGTTTTACTTATTTTCACTTAATAAAGCTATATTCAGCCAATAATGATATTATACATAATGCAAAGCATAACTGTTGTTAATATTATTAAATAGTGAAGGAAATTCGGTAATATAATTGCTATTGTACCACCTATTTAATTTAATTATTTTTGCAATAAAATTGGCTTCAGATTGCTTACTTCAAAACTATTGGAGGAAGTGACCTCAACGAAGCTGTTTCGCGTATACTTGTGCGTGCCTTCACTAATGAAGTTGCTACAAAATATTCTTGGGAGGGTCGTCGCGGAAAAAAACCTGTCAAGAAGTTACTCATAATTAGCGTAATCTACAGTAAGTATCAGTAATGTTACAAGTATAATTAAATTCAACAATTCATGTTACTTTTCATTTTAATATTTATTTGCACTGATATAATAACTGATGCACTACATGTAGATCTTTGTATAACTACTGTCAATATTAATTCGTTAATTTCATTTTTTCCTAACTTTCTTCTATTTAAAGATTTGTTCTATTTAACACAATTTAGTTATATCATAATTTTTAAATTTGTTTATTAGTAGCGATCTCTGCATCATGTCAGGGTGCTGATCAAAAGTCATTTGAGAAACGAGCGGCAGACTGGTTCCGTCAAGCTCAGGGAAGGATAAAAAATGCTGCTAAAAAAAAGGAAACTCCAATGAACGGGAAAACGACGACGAAAATGCCGAAAATGAAGACAATTCTGGCGACAGTGCAGCTGATGAAAACAAGACTAGAAATGACTAATATTTGCAACCCCACGTCCGAGCGTGCATGAGTTTCAAGAAATTTCTTGTTTGTTTTCTTGTGCCGCAGTTTTTTGCAAAATGTTACTAATGCAATCAAATTTTGTTTCTTATTATTTAAAAGACTGAAAAGAATTTAAGTCATTTTTTTTATTAAGGCATAATTATAACCATATTTTTTACAAGGATGAATCAATACCTTGTTTCATTACTTCGCAAGTGGAAGACAAACATAACAAATTATTATTTTAACTACGATAATATGTAACGTGTTATTTTACACAACGACAGATAACTGCTTTCTTTAAAAGTTAAGAGAAGTTTGAAAAAGTCATTACTTTAGTCCTTAGCTCATAAAAATACAATGCAGGCAGAAGATATAAATCAATAAGAAAGAGTATTTTAGTTTTTAAAACGATAATATATAACGTATTATTCTGCATAATGACTGATTTTTATATGAGAGATAAAAGCAGATCTAAGGAAGTCATTGCACTCTTGTTCTCAGTGCATAAAGATATTCTACATTTTGCAATTAGATATATAAGTTTTGCTTAAGAGATGAGCTACATTTATAAAGAAGTTATCTTAATTCATTTTTGTGATAGTAAATCATATTTTTGCATTTTTGTCACATATTCTATTATCTTGTTTCTTTGTGTTGAAGATTTAATGAAATCTAAATGAAAATGATTATTTCCGTTATTTTTCAAGATAGCATATAATATGCGTAATTAGAACATATGTACAAATCTTGTGTATTATTTGATCTAAAAAATATATGAGAAATAAAAATAAAGACTTACTATTTTCACATATTTTCACAAATTTACGTATTGTAAACGTATATTTTACATATTATATGTATATACTACATATTGTAGCCGGTTACTAAGCCATAAAATCTACATAAAATATACATTTCATATACGCACATAGTACGTATATATGTATACGTATACACGTATATAAATTTACATATTATTTACGTATATATTACGTATACGGTTACGTATATTATACGTATATACTACATATTATAGCCGGCCACTAAGCCGTAAAATCTACATAAAATATACATTTCATATACGCACATAGTACGTATATATGTATACGTATACACGTATATAAATTTACATATTATTTACGTATATATTACGTATACGGTTACGTATATTATACGTATATACTACATATTATAGCCGGTCACTAAGCCGTAAAGTCTACATAAAATATACATTTCATATACGTATTTGATACGTATATACGTATATAAATCTACGTATAATATATGTATATGGTACGTACGTGTGTCGTATGGGTACCAATTATTCGGTATAGTGGACAAAATATGAAAACTTAAACGCGGCAAGTTCTTTTTTATTAAAATTTTTTTATAAATTTTTTTAGTCGAATTTTGTAGTCACTTGATTTACAATAATTTCCCTTTCAAATGATGCCTTTTAGTTTTTATATATAACTCTTGAACATGGCGATCTTAATTGATTTCAAATCTTTTTTGGAGAGTATTTTACGTAGGTATCAATTTTTGTTGTCACTGAATGAACATGCCGCCTTTTTTTTACAGAGAATCTGTTTTTGTGGGGGGATTTCATTACTTTTTGGAATTTATTCATGAGGAGAATACGTACATGTAGAAGAATAGCTTTCTATTACCACAAAATTAAAGTCTCACATTTTATACCGATACGAGCCAATTAATTATAACCACTTACTTACTTTTGATTTATTCTCGTGATATTTTGAAAGGGATTTATAGACTAGAAAGCCCTTATATTTTTCACTTTGCCTTAGTATTTTGGAGAAATAAAACATATACCGCTTTCGAATTTACAGGCCATAGGATTTTTCTTATATTTTGGTCGTCTACAGAAATCCATGAAGAAGTTTTACCTTCAACTCTCTCTCTAAGTATACTCTTCCAATGACCATGACGAATTGTTTCATCACATGTAAAGATACCACTTATGACAGTATATATGTTGTTACATATATTAACTCGAGACGTTGGAATAGTTTTAAGAAATCCTTTTGCATGCACCGCTGAAATTTCGCCCTTACTCATAAATAAATTTAATGTAATTATTACTACATCATTTACAACTTCGATGCTGACCTTACGACTCATTTCAATCCGAGTAGAACATTCATTGCAAATATCATCATAATCATGCCAATGCGAATAAAAATCATCTATTAACTGTTGCAGATCAAGTATTCCGTTGTGGTGGGGGGGTCCTGATTGGTCTACTCGCAAAGATGCGTATACGTTTCTTAGCGAGTAGACCAATCAGGAACCCCGCCGCAACGGAATACTTGAACCTGATTGGTCTCTTCGCTGAGTTGCGTGCACGCAAAGATACGAGTGACTCGAGAAAGGCCCCCCTGATCTCCCGGTAGCTGTCAAATCATGCATGTAACCTCGAAATCAAGTGTACAAGTGATAAGATAATTATTCGCGGGTTTCTTCGGTGAGTTTCCCCAAGTGTTTAAAGTAGTTACTCCATTATTGTAATCCAATTTTATTGTGTATTCCTTATTTTTCTGCCACGACTTTGATTGTTGATAGTGGATGGATCAGCTAATAAATTTGATTTTTATTCACTATCAACTATCAAAGTCGTGGCAGAAAAATAAGGGATACAATGGAATTGGATTACAGTAATGTAGTAACTACTTTATTATTATTTTTTCTTTATCGATATAGTCCCTCTTTCGTATTATACTATTCCAAGTTCGAATTTATATACCGACCTGTCAAACGTGAAGTGTACATGTACCTCACTTTTATCTCATTAAGTATTACTGCAGATTCTGACATGTCATCTCGTACAGGTGCAACTGAAGAGGACCTAGCTCGTGTCCTGTCCGTAAAAAGATGACTCGATGGACATCGGAGAATATCAGACTTGTCACCGAGCGCCTATTATCCACGGTACATTTATTGCAATATGCGCTTTTCGTTTCAATTATTCCTGCTTTAAATAACTTTCACTTCTTTCAAAGTATTTACCTTGTACAAACTGTTCATCGTAGGGAGCAGCGATCAATTATTGTGACTAATCGTAGACAAATTATTCCTGCGATGATATTCCAGTTGCAAAGCATACACTAGCAAGTCAGCTTACAGCATCCGATGTTTAGTATCAACTTTACCTCTTTTGGAACACCCATCACCCGAGTATAATCACGATTACGTTAATGTTAATCGCAGAATAGACCGTGAGCTCGGGCACATTATCGCAGTAGTAGTTCGGTACACCGAATTGCCTTTTAGTTTTAATAGACGAACTTGTCTACGACGAGTAGCTATTATCAATCGCTGACACCTACCACGAACAGTTCAAAAAAGGTTATTAGCTTGAAAGAAGTAAAAGTTATTTAACGCTGGAATAGTTGAAAGGAGAAACGCGTATTGCAATTAATGTACCGTGGGATATAGGCGCTCGGTGACAAGTCTGACATTCTCCAATGTCCATCGAGTCATCTTTATGTGGACAGGACACGAGCTAGATCCTCTTCGGTTGCACCTGTACGAGATGACAAATCAAAAAATCATGAGTCTTCATGAAAATCTTCTTACCTACTCGTTCTGCAGTAATACTTAATGAAATAAAAGTGAGGTACATGTACACTTCACGTTTGACAGGTCGGTATATAAATTCGAACTTGGGATAGTATAATACGAAAGAGGAAATATGTATCGATAAAGAAAAAATAATAATAAAGTAGTTACTACATTACTATAATCCAATTCCATTGTATCCCTTATTTTTCTGCCGCGACTGATTGTTGATAGTGAATAAAAATTAAATGTATTGGCTGATCCATCCACTATCAACAATCAAAGTCGTGGCAGAAAAATAAGGGATACACAATGGAATTGGATTACAATAATGGAGTAACTACTTTATTATTATTTTTTCTTTATTTATATATTTCCTCTTTCGTATTATACTATCACAAGTTCCAATTTATATACCGATCTGTCAAACGTGAAATGTACATGTACCTCACTTTTATTTCATCTCTTCTTCGCCTCTGGTATAATCATTTACATCCTACAAAGCACGTTTTTGCAAGTAACTTTTCTGTAACATTTCTGCGATATTTTGCAATATTCGTGAATACTACCGTATGTTAGAAATATATATTTCTTGATAAATTCGCGAATGTTGCAAAATATCATAGAAACATTTCGGAATCATTACATCGAAAGATTTCCTCCATAAGATTGTACTTCTCAGAGCTGAATTATATGGGGTTTTTATAATTATTTTAGGAAGTCCCAGAAGAATACAGATGCAGCATAATATAGATCTGTGCTAGAAAGAATAAGGAATAACCTTCGACGAGCATTCGGCTGTGGCAACAGAGGTTAGAATCAGCAGATCATGGTAGGGAGGATATTGAAGGATGAACGCACGTCCATGCACTCGAGGCAGCAGATCTAACCCACCGAATAAACTAATGCAGCTGGTTCTTGGAACAACAAGTGGACGATCCCTCGTTCAAAAGAAACCCCCTCGGGTTCGCACATGATTTGGAGTCCTTCTGGGTGGAATTCAATAGCAGTACGTTTATTTCTGTAACAAATTATAAATAACACAATTATATTCACTATTTCACTATTTAAAATATACCCATCTTACTCTACATAGAAATTAAGAAACTATATTAATCTGAGTTAACAAATTCTATAGATAATAATGACAGAATTATTAAAAGTGATATATTTCATCTTTCGTATTATACTATCACTCAAGTTCAAATTTATATACCGACCTGTTAAAAGTGAAGTGTACATGTACCTCACTTCTATTTCATCTTTTCTTCAACTCTGGTGTAACGAACGTCAATGAGGAATCACTGATATCGATTAGGGTTCGAGGGTTATTCCTCATTCTTTCTAGGACAGCATCGATATTTTGCTGCACCTGTATTCTTCTGGGACTTCCTAAAATAATTATAAAAACCCTATATAATTCAGCCCTGACAAGTACAATCTTATCGAGCTGTACCTTATCGAGGAGATATTTCTACGTAATGAGACCGAAACGTTTCTATGATGTTTCGCAACATTCGCGAATTTATCGAGAAATATATATTTCTAACATACGGTAGTATTCACGAATATTGTAAAATATTGCAGAAATGTTACAGAAAAGTTATGATATTTTGTAATTTCCATCGTTACACTAGAGGCGAAGAAGAGATGAAATAGAAGTGAGGTACATGTACACTTCACGTTTGACAGGTCGGCATATAAATTGGAACTTGTGATAGTATAACACGAAAGATGAAATATATCATTTTTAATAATTCTGTCATTAGAATTGGTTAACTCAGATTAATATAGTTTCTTAATTTCTACGTTGAGTAAGTTCCGTATATTTTAAATAGTGAAACTGCAAATGATTATGTTATTTACAATTTGTTACAGATCGTATGCGAACCCGAGGGGATTTCTTTCGAACAAGGGATCATCCACTTGTTGTTTCAAGAACCAGTTGCATTAGTTCATTCGGCGAGCTGGATCTGCTATCTCGAGTGCATGGACGTGTGCCACTTTAAATGGATATTTTGTAATTTCCATTGTTACATCAGAGGCGAAGAAGAGATGAAATAGAAGTGAGGTACATGTACACTTCACGTTTGATAGGTTGGTATATAAATTGGAACTTCTGATAGTATAATACGAAAGAGAAAATATATCGATAAAGAAAAAATAATAATAAAGTAGTTACTGCATTATTGTAATCCAATTCTATTGTGTATCCTTTATTTTTCTGCCGCAACTTTGATTGTTGATAGTAGATGGATCAACCAATAAATTTGATTTTTCTTCACTATCAACGATCAAAGTCGTGGCAGAAAAGTAAGGGATACAATGGAATTAGATTACAATAATGTAGTAACTACTTTATTATTATTTTTCCTTTATCGATATATTTCCTCTTTCGTATTATTCTATCAGAAGTTCCAATTTAGAAACCAACCTATCAAACGTGAAATGTACATGTACCTCACTTCTATTTCATCTCTTCTTCGCCTCTGATGTAACGATGGAAATTACAAAATATCCATTTAAAGTGCACACGTCCATGCACTCGAGACAGCAGATCCAGCTCGCCAAATGAACTAATGCAACTGGTTCTTGGAACAACAAGTGGATGATCCTTCGTTCGAAAGAAAGCCTCTCGGGTTCGCATACGATCTGTAACAAATTGTAAATAACAACCATATGGGGTTTTTATAATTATTTTAGGAAGTCCCAGAAGAAAACAGGTGCAGTAAAATATCGATGCTCTGTGCTAGAAAGAATAAGGAATAACCCTCGGACCCTAATCGGTATCAGTGATTCCTCATTGACTGTCGTTACAACGGAGACGAAGGACAGATGCAATAGAAGTGAGGTACATGTACACTTCAGATTTGACAGGTCGGTGTGTAAATTGGAACATGTAATAGTACGAAAGGGGAAATATATCGATAGAGAAAAAATAATGATAAAGTAATTACTTGATTGTTGTGTGATTCAATTCCATTGCATCTCCTATTTTTCTCCCACGGCTTTGGTTGTGACAGAGAAGAAAAGCCATAGATTCGTCTCGTACTCGCATGACGCTGAAACAAAAAATAGAATTATCACAAAGAGATAATTGTCCTTCCATCGAAAGTGAGGTTAAAGCTGTCAGATGGCAATTAAACTTATCTGGTGGTAATTCTTCTGAGATACTGCCGTCTCCTTTCCTGCTCTTTATGCACAGGCAACCAGAGAAACACAGCACTGCATCCGTTCACTATCTCGATTATCGAAAAAAAAAAACGATTATTAAACTATACGGAGCGTCTGTCATATTCACCACTATTGAGATTCATAACTTCGATTACACTGAATTTTTACATTTTATTAACAAGCTCGTCCGAGGATCGAAATAAACGCGAGGTTAATCGTTTCGCGAATGGAAATATTTTATTAACTTTGAAAATACCCAAACATTTAAGGAATATATTCTCTCACACACTCTCACATACATTTGATGGCGTATGCATGTGGCCGTATCTGTGTACATATTTCCGATCATGGCCGACTATCGCCGAAGGTAGGCGGAATTTTTGTGAGATTTTGACATGTATATATCGCCCGAGAAATCGGATTCTCGACTTTTAGGCGCAAGGGGCTTGGCTTCGCGTTGCTAAGGAAAAATCTCTGTTAATATGTAACTTACAACATTTACTCTGGTCTCTATCGATAGAGAATAGTCGATTTATATGGCGTAACTAAGCATAGTTTTGGTTATAACCATATATTTATTGAGAAAATTCGATGTTAAAATTGAGGGGTGAAGGGGGCAGACATTTTTCCCGTAAAGATACACGGGTGCTCGCGACATCAGCGCTGTCGTGTCTGAGCGCGAAACTACTTGAACGAATATGTCGCGGGACACTGCCGTGTCTCTTGATGAGCGTGGAAAAACTTTAAAGGAATGATGAAAACAAGCGAGGAATTAAAATGCCGAATTGAATATACATTCTCTCTCTCTCTCTCTCTCTCTCTCTCTCTCTCTCTCTCTCCCTCCCTCTCTCTCCCTCCCCCCTTGCTCTCTCTCTTACTGGTATATAAAATATAAATTGATTCCTTGAATTGTTTTGAAACGTCTCTCTATTATATAAAAAAGTTTTTTCGAGCATCGAAAACCCACGTGGGCTATGCGTCACTGCCGTTGCCGACACAATGTTCTCTTATTAGGCCAAGCGAACGTTGAGACGCAGTGTGACGCGTGGTGACTCAGAGTGAGGTGAACAGCGTGTGTGAAGTGAGCTGCGTACCCTGGGTGGTGCGAAAGAAGACTGCGCCGGTCGCTTATACAGGCAAACCTGAGTGTACATGTGACCACATGTATACTCAGGTTTGTCTGTACAAACAAACAAAAATGATATCAACAAGCTGCAGCTTTTAGTCGCGACAGATATGATCACATTAAACAATTTCTGAAGAAAAAAAAATGTATACCACCCTCGCCACCCCCTTAAACTCACTCGACAGCCCGCTTTTGCGATTAGCGATAAGAAGAAGAATGCTCAACGTCCATCGCACCAATCAATAGCTCCGTTTGCTGTTACAGAAGCGGGCTGTCGAGTGAGTTTAAGGGGGTGGTGTGAGGGTGGTATACATTTTTTTTTCTTCAGAAATTGTTTAATGTGATCATATCTTTCGCGACTTAAAGCTGCAGCTTGTTGATATTATTTTTGTTTGTTTGTTGAAACCTCATTTTGTAGGCAGGTAAGGATCGCCTTTCTCTCTCGACCCACCATTTTACATTTGGAAAATGTTTTTTTTTGGGGGGAAGGGGGTATCACTTTTTTTTGTTAATTCAAGTCACCCTGTGTAGGCAGAAAAGGCACACTCTTTCTCTCTCGACCCACCATTTTAAATTTGGGAAATGTTTTTTTGGGTGTATTATGCCATTTTACATTTGGGAAATGTTTTTTTGGGTTTATTATATATATATCAAGGAAAAAGAGCAAATGCTGATGTACAATATGTAAGCAATAATTCAAGCAAAGTTGTTACAATCTAGAAAGGAATAATATGTACACGTTTTTCGAATTCCTTGGCTATGCAATTTTGTTGTCGTCGACTTTTAAATCATCGACTCTAACCCAAGATTTTTTTGTCTTAACGTAGTAATATAGTGACCACCATCAAATGTTCCTGTATGCAAGATTGCTGCAATTACTTTGTATGAAATTCCTTCGATTGTTAGTGCATATGAAGGTACTTCTTTGATTTTGCATGTCGTTATTTTGGATGTTATCCCTTCATTTCTATGAAATAATTTGAGATGTATAATTAAAATAGGACCAGCTGTAATAATTGAAGTCTTCTTAGTTTTCTTCTCACATGGACATTTGTCACAACGAGCACTCACTGTTTCCCATTTTCCGAAGGAGTCATTTAAAATGTCTTGTAGAGTAACAGATTTATTCATTGCTATATTAACTGGTAATGATATCATATTGTTTGTTTCTTCTCCTGTATTTGTTGATGCGCATTGTGGATTCATACATCTTGTTTTGAATATGGTTGTGTATTCGACGGTTCTCTGTAGTTCAGGTGTTGTCATGAACAAATGTGTGATGAATTCTGCAACATCTTGCTGTTCTTGACAGCCATAAATAGTTGGCTCGACGAAATTTCTGACTGCAAGTATTGCGGATGAATGGTTTGGCGTAACGTTGGATAAATAATTTTGTAATGTCGTACGTAAAATATGGTTTTCGGGCAACTGTAAAATTTCATTCCTCATGGGGAAACAATTAAATATGCATTGCAAAGCTGAATTTGCATAGCAAGACACTCCATCTGCATTCGGCAGGCCATGGAAATTTTGTACCAACGCTATGCTAATATTCGTATCTTCAGAATCTTGAATTCGGAGTGGACCTGCAAATGGAGTCCATCTCATGTCGACTACCTTATGAACATGATAATTCGGTATGTCTTCTTGCGGTAAATCAGGTCTGTACATGCTTCGCAATCTATTATATTCTACAATAGCTTGTGTACTTGCTTTAATAGAAGATGGATCGAAATTTATCAAATGTAGCCCTTCAAGAGACGTAACTCTCGAAAGAGCAACATACGTTTGCCCATGAGAAAACACGCTATTCCCAGAATCTACGACCGCAGTTTTCAAACTCAAACCTTGCGATTTATGCACAGTGATGGCGTAACTTAAACATATGGGAAACTGCGAGTGATGAATGCTCCTCCGATAATAACAAATTTTACACTCACTTTTTCAATGGTATGTAGAGCTCCGGACGCTAATCGTAATGTCATACTGTCAATATTACTCTGAATATCAATGTTCCTTGTTATAGACTCCAATGTAGCAATGGCACCATTTACTAACCCTTTAGTGACATCAATATTTCTTGTTAACATTACTTTTGCGCCTATTTTGATAGTTACAATTTTGGGCAAACCACCAGAGCGGGAACAGTCTTCTTCATTCGTATGAAGCAATTTTTTTACTTTTTCTTGTAGAAAAGATTTACATTCTATCGAGTCATGTGCAACGAGTTCTATCTGTTCAGTTGGAAGAATGTTCAGCATTTCATTATTCAAAACCTCGCACATGTTACGAGTCGGAAACAAGCAGACGGTCTCAGCAGGCAAAGTGGAAATGAAATTACAGAGTTCTTGTAATCTGCCATATGTGGTAGAACTGTAGAAGGTTATTTTTTTGTCTGTAATAATTGTATATCGCGTTTTGTGATCAATCCTATACGAATTCTACGTAACAAATCACGATATACAGTATCACCCTTTTGCCTCATGTTAATTCTTAGTTCATCAAATTCAAATAAATTCGCCCATAAGTTGTACTTTCCGTACGATCCCACGTACTCTTTCATTTCGTTTGACGAAATATGCATGAACGCTGGATTCTCATGTACAAGCGGCAATTGCAACAAATCTCCGAACAGAAGAATATGTTTTCTTCCAAACCAACCATCATCACTGTCACCAGTATCAAATATTTCAGCCAAACGCAAGTGAATGTACAATAGCGTTATATTTGATATCATTGATACTTCATCGATTACAATTAATGCAACATTTCGTAAATCTTTGCGCAATTTCTTCAGCACCGTATCTGACAGTGCGCGATACTTAGGAGTATTGCCGTGTTCTACCGGTAATTGAAAAATCCTATGTATTGTCAGTCCCCGAATAGAAAATGCCGCAATACCTGTAGGAGCTGAGACAGCGACATTCTTTTGTAAAATTTGCTTAGCCCAATTTCGAATGGCATGTATAATAAAACTTTTCCCCGTTCCACCCTCTCCGCTGACATATAAACGGAGAACTTTATCTGGAGATTGTAGAGTATCTGTGACTTTTTCAAAAACCCGTCTCTGATCAGCGTTTATTTGCCTTATAGTATCGGCTATATCAACTTCTGGCACATTGCCATTGATTTCTTTGAATTCTTTCATGGCTTCGTCAACTACAGCGGCATCGAATTGTAATAAATCTTCGTCATGTGGGACAGCGTTCAGATTGTCATCCATTTTTTGTTGAATTAGCTCTTCGACGTACTGGCGAGCTTCTTCGATTTCCTGTCTCTTTTGATGGTACTTCATTGCATTTTGTAGGGAAGATTTAACATTATCTAAAGCATCAGCATAGGAAGGAAAGCCATTTTTTAATTCATTTTGGTCTCTCCACGGCTTAAAAAGGAATAAAAATGCAAAGAAATACTTTTCTGGATAAATTGTGGCTTTGTATTTGTAGTGGTTAACTAAGCATGGCCATTTTCGTTTTCTTAAGAACTTTGTCCTCGATATACAATAATATTCGACATTTTCATCCTTCGGCTCGGTATAGACAAAGTCATACCGTTTTGCAAAGTCGTATAGACAACAGTGTTCCAACTCCTTTGGTCTATTTGGATAAAAGTCATCAAATAAATTCTGGTAGAATATATTTGTAGCGTCTTCCTGCAAATTCTTAATTTCTTGATGCTTTTTCAACTTTCTGCTTCTTATTTCGTTCACATTCAACCATTTTATTGTTGTTTTCGAATCAGTTCCGTATAGAGAAATTCCAAGCAAAGTATCTGCGGCCTCAAAAACACCACATACTCGATGAGAAAGAGACTTGGTCGCAAATGACCAAAGACGTGAATTTAGTGACTTGCTAGAGCTAATGGCATTCCAGGAATCTGCTACGTGAGCTTTTTCACCTTTTGTTCCATATTTCGTTATATATTCGGTAATAATTTTAGATTGTTCTGCACAGAACTGTATATCCATGTTACCTTCCCATGCTAAAAGAACTGTTGGATTATAATCATTTACAAATTTTTCCTGTTCGCTTCGACAGATATCATAAAGTCGACTTTTAGACTTCAATGTTTTTCTACCTGCGACAGATGTCACGACATCACGAATGATGAGCTCTGTTATAACGGTCTTGGGAAACTAAATCGACATACCTTGCAGAAACCTGCAGCAGTTTTTTTTGTCCGCAAGCAATAATTATTGTGGTGGTGCATTTGATGCTTAGTGACGTGTGCGTACAGCTTTGGAGAACTTGCCTTGTTTGGAATTTTGCAGGTGACGTATCTTAGTATGAATTCTGCAACTTCCTCATTTGTGCATTCCCCAATGACCGGAGCATTTTCGACCCATAGAAGTAGATGAAAGTGTTGCGTGCCTCTACCTTGGTATTCACGTCTCCAAAAATAGTGTTTAATTTTTCCCAAAGGCGCATCATCGGACAATATGAATGCTAACATTGCATGGAATTTGTTATCCATAAACCTTGATGCCGAAACTGGATCCGCAGCAATTAATTCGCTATTTGGTATTTTATCCAATTTCGGGGCATTAACTTGTCTAATGTAATGAGCCATATCGCTCCACAGCCACTCAGAAGGGCTAAGTGTGAGGAACCATGTAGCTGGTCCGTAATGGTCCACCATACATGTGAGATTACTTCGCGGTATCTTCCAAAATTCTTCTGTATTGCGAAGTCTGGAGAACACCGTGTTTAAATTTTGTTCCATTTGATTACTATCCAATAAATTTAAGTAATTTCCTGCGGTATACTGTAAGCGAGGATTCGGAACATTCAGTTTATGGTAAATGCCAGTCTGCAGTTGTCGCATATTACTATTATTAAGCAAGAAGAACAAATATTGCATGTTCAACCTAAACTGAGGATACTTTGACATAAGTCTAACCCTAATGTACTCATAATCTGAAAGTTTCACTTCGCGATCTTCGTGTTGCCCATTTATTCCGTACGGATATAGATCAGGAAAACAAAGGAGGTCTAATTTTTTTTCTCTATCATCAATGGGGGCATCATCTACTTTTTTCATTTGATATAAATTGGTATCTGTATCGTACGACCTTTTGCCATGCAACGGATCAAGAGACACGGTAGTGTCTCGCGGCATGTTCATTCAAGTCGTCAGAACGACGCCGCCAGCGCTGTCGCCGCGAGCACCCGTGTATCTTTACAGGAAAAATGTCTGCCCCCTTCACCCCTCAATTTTAACATCGAATTTTCTCAATAAATATACGGTTATAACCAAAACTATGCTTAGTTACGCCATATAAATCGACTATTCTCTATCGATAGAGACCAGAGTAAATGTTGTAAGTTACATATTAACAGAGATTTTTCCTTAGCAACGCGAAGCCACGCCCCTCGCCCCATTAAAGTCGAGAATCCGATTTCTCGGGCGATATATATATGTAAAAATGTCACAAAAATTCCGCCTGTCTTCGGCGGTATTCGGCCATGGTCGGAAATGTGTACACAGATGCGGCCACACGCATACGCCATCAAAAATGTATGTGAGAGTGTGTGAGAGACTATATTTCTTGAATGTTTAGTTGTTTTTCAAAATTTAAAAATATTTCCATTCGCGAAACGATATCCCTCGCATTTTTTCGATCCTCGGACGCGCTTGTTAATAAAAAGTACAAATTCAGTGTAATCGGAGTAGTGAATCTCAACAGTGGTGAATGTGACAGACGCTCTGACAGCTAGCTATTATCAAATCGTTTAGATTTTTTTTTTAATAATCAAAACAGTGCACGGAAGCAGTGTCATTTTTCTTTGGTTGCTGGTGCATGAAGAACAGGGAAGGAGACATCTATATCTCGGAAGAAGTGGCATCAGATAAGTAACTTCCTAACTGACTGTCTTAACCTCATTTTCATCCCTTATACAGAACAAATATCTTTGTGGTTATTCTATTTTTTGTTTTCAGCGCCATACGAGAACGGGACGGATTGGTGGAAATTTGATTTTTCTTCGCAGTCAAAAATCAACCTAGGTAGAAAAGAATTCTCTAGAATTGCGGTACAATGCCACGGTGTGAATATCAGGTTCTACCGACATGACATGCTTCGACAAGGTCTGTATCAACTTTAGCGGTATATTAAGGGCACTGCACTAATCCTGTGGCACATTTTTCTATCTAGGAAAGCATATTATTATGGTAGTACAGCTGTACAGCGTTCCGATAATATATCGTCTTCCCGTACTGACAGTATACATGCATTTTACCTCCAATATGCCGGAATTAAAAATCTCTAGAACTCTGCGGTACAATGCCACGGTATGAATATCAGGTTCTACCGACATGACATGCTTCGACAAGGTCTGTATCAACTTTAGCGGTATATTAAGGGCACTGCACTAATCCTGTGGCACATTTTTCTATCTGGGAAAGCATATTATTATAATTGGAACTTTTAATAATACGAAAGGGAAAATATATCGATAAAGAAAAGATAATAAAATAATTACTTCATTATTGTAATCCAATTCTATCGTATCTCCTACTTTTCTACCACGGCTTTCCCAGATAGAAAAATGTGCCACAGGATTAGTGCAGTGCCCCCAATATAATGCTAAAGTTGATACAGACCTTGTCGAAGTATGTCATGTCGGTAGAATTTGATATTCCTACCGTGGCATTGTACCGCAGAGTTCTAGAGATTTTTAATTCCGGCATATTAAAGGTAAAATGCATGTATACTGTCAGTATGGGAAGACGGTATATTTCTACATATTGGAGAATCTAAGTCGTGGGAGAAGAACAAATCATCGGAGTAACTACAATATCGGGGTAACTATAATACTTTATTTCTATTTTTTTCAGAACGATTCTCAGATAGAAAAATGTGCCACAGGATTAGTGCAGTGCCCCCAATATAATGCTAAAGTTGATACAGACCTTGTCGAAGCATGTCATGTCGGTAGAATTTGATATTCCTACCGTGGCATTGTACCGCAGAGTTCTAGAGATTTTTAATTCCGGCATATTAGAGGTAAAATGAATGTATACTGTCAGTATGGGAAGACGGTATATTTCTACATATTGGAGAATCTAAGTCGTGGGAGAAGAACAAATCATCGGAGTAACTACAATATCGGGGTAACTATAATACTTTATTTCTATTTTTTTTCTCATCGGTGCTTGCCCTCTGCCTTCCTACTACAAGTTTCGATTTATATACTAAATTTTATTTTATTTTTAGTTCATCGCCTCCACTCCATCGCCTTCGACTTCTTCTACCCGTTAATATGGCATGCTAATGGTTTGCGAAGTCAAAACGAATTTCATGACAATATTACGTTGCAACTATACGGTAAAACCCAATTTACTTATTTTTTACATAATCCTTAATATTTCATCTGTCAAATTACTAGTCTTTCAAAGTCTAAAGTTGGCGGAATGTGTGTTAAAGTCAGTGATAATCTACCTTAGTACAATCGTCTGCCATAAGGCGATATGTTAAAAGTGGTCAACTTTAGAATAAAATAACGAAGAAACTATAGACGGTCTATATTGCTCAAATTTTCGTATTAGTTGTGTAAAGTATTCGTGTATATCATATAAAAAAATTAGGGCTGTAAGTTGGTTTTCGTCTGGTAGTCGAACCTCCTTAAAGCAGGAATAGTTGGAACGAAAAGCCCATATTGCAATGAAAGTACTATGGGTACTATGGATGAAGGCGCTCGCTGACAAGACTGACATTCTCCGATGTCCATCGAGTCATCTTTTTACGGACAGGACACGAGTTAGATCCTCTTCGGTTGCACCTGTACGAGATGATATGTCAGAAAATCGTGAGTCTTTATGAAAATCTTCTAACCTACTCGTTCTGCAGTAATACTTAATAATAAAAAACTATTCTCCTACATGTACACCCGGGGACACCGCATCTGTCGCTGGTGGTAATAAACAGCTATTCTTCTACATGTACACCCGTGCTCACGGAATCTGTCGCTGGTGACTTTTTTTAAACCTTATTTTTAAACGTACTAACCAGTGAACAATTAATTCTCATGCCCTCATTAGCTACGGTGACGTCTACTCTCGTTAATGAAAGCACGAGGATTGATTAATCATTGGTTAGTACGTTTAAAAATAACATTTAAAAAAAGTCACCAGCGACAGATTCCGTGAGCCCGGGTGTACATACGTATCTTCCTCATGAATAAATTCCAAAAAGTAGTGAAATCCCCCCACAAAAACAGATTCTCTGTAAAAAAAGGCGGCATGTTCATTCAGTGCCAACAAAAATTGATACGTAAAATACTCTCCAAAAAAGATTTGAAATCAATTAAGATCGCCATGTTCAAGATTTATGTATTAAAAGTAAAAGGCATCATTTGAAAGGAAAATTATTGTAAATCAAGTTACTAAAAAATTCGACTAAAAAAATTTATAAAAAAATTTTAATAAAAAAGAACTTGCCGCGTTTAAGTTTTCATATTTTGTCTACTATGCCGAATAATTGGCAGTGCTTGGACGGTGCTAGAGTGATTCATAAATTACACTGCCGAAGTCAAATTCAGAGAATTTCAGAAGGCCCCCGCCTAATCGGTTTCCCGTGCGACATTCGGTATACTGGTGGTATCATATTATAAGTGTATGAATTTATTTAAAATCATAAGTGCATAAACATCGAGTATAATTCTGTCTGAATTTTTTATTTTGAAGAAAAAAACGCGGCAAGTTCTTTTTTATTAAAATTTTTTTATAAATTTTTTTAGTCGAATTTTTTAGTAACTTGATTTACAATAATTTTCCTTTCAAATGATGCCTTTTACTTTTAATACATAAATCTTGAACATGGCGATCTTAATTGATTTCAAATCTTTTTTGGAGAGTATTTTACGTATCAATTTTTGTTGGCACTGAATGAACATGCCGCCTTTTTTTACAGAGAATCTGTTTTTGTGGGGGGATAGATTGTATACTGTTCATAGAATCCATCCGATTCCAAGACCTGAGTTAGTAGAGCTTGTTTATCTTGTTTATCAGCATCATTATCTTCACAATATGTGTTTTCATTGTTTTCATGTGCAAGTTCTTCATCAATATCATTGCCTATGTTCACGTCGCATATATCTTCATCACTTGCATCAAAAGCGTTTTCGTAACATTCGTTTTCATTCACTTCAAATACTGCATCATGAAGATCTGCTAATAAATCTTGCGCATTCTTAGGCAAGGCAATGTTTTTGTACAGAGGGTTGATTTCTTTCAATTTCTTTAAACATTCATAGACATGATTGACATTAACCAAATTTTGTATTATTCTCTTGGTTTTGACATTTGGCAATCCTCGTACAAGAATATGCAATTGATGATATTTATTTAATGCAACGTTGTCTGGACAGATTTTTTGAAGTGTCTCCTCTAACGGCAGTGGAAGATGAAAAGTTCGTCCTTTTACTTTAAGTACTAAACGTATTGCTGGCAGTTTTTTATTCGCCACGGTGTTCATTGTTGTAACCGTTTGAAAGGATTTGGCCCTTTGAATCAAAATTTTTTCATATTCATTCAATCTCATAATCTCTGATGGTAGAGAATCCACTTCAAGCTTATTCAAAACACATGTAGGGGGCATTTGATTAGCTCGAATTTTAGAAATGCAATATTTGCAAACATACTGATAATCTCGGTTTTTATCTGTTGCATCATTCATCAAACGATCCCAAAGAACGTTGTTTGTAGGTTGTTTAATTCTACTTATTTCGTGAACGTGCTCTCTTGAACTAAGTTTATTACATGAGAGGCAAACACGATCTGGCATATCACTGGATTTTTTAGTCAGAACGGAAAAAGCTTTCTTGTAAGTTTATTGAATAATTGTTTCATCGAATTCAATAGCGATATTTCTATGTACGTAAGATGATGTACTCTGTTTACATAGTTTACGCGCATGATCCAGAAATGTGATCACCATTTCGTAGTGCTGAAGCCAATTTTGCAATAGATGTGTGAAGTCTTACAACAGCGTATGTCGAAGTACTGACGTATCGAACTAATGGAAAATTAGGGGCCAAAATGCGTACTGCAATGATTGACGAAGAGCATGTTGTGCAATCAGCGTAACAACTTTCAGGATGACTACGTTTTAATGAATTTGAGTGCGCTGTACTGCATTGTTGAATGTTTTTTACTAGTAAGTTAACATTACCAAATGTAGCTGATTGCAATGATCGAACAAAATTTTCATACTTTTGCAGTACGTCAACATTATCGAGTTTACATATGGCATCGTCGCAAGTCCATGTTTTTGTTTTTGCTTTTTATGTACATGTGCAGGTAATACATTTAGTAGTTGGCCATTTTCATTAAGAATAAGATTTTCGGGAAATCGATATCCTTGATTATATGAAGTTACTGAAAAATGTGCTTCGGTTGTGGCGCAATGCCTAGATATCCCACAAAGCGCTGCAAGCTTTGACTCAATATCTGCAGTGCACTGTGCAACCCTTTCCAGTATTTCTGTAGCTTTTGAGTTACATTTTTCTAAAGTCCGCTGTAGCCGATTTGTATCGTTCTCTCTTTTAGCTAGAGACCACTTAACTAAATCCTCAGCTTCCATTCGTCTGGAAGTTTCCGACTTGATGTCCAAATGTTCCATCAAATTCCGTACGAAATTTTCTTTTTCTTCGCGGATTTTGTGCATTTTTTGAGTCTTCGACTTTTTACATACCTTTCCTTCTGTTTCTGCATTTGGCTCACAATCATTTATATTCGTAACAGAATCTTCATATTTTCTTTTACTTAATGTGATTTTGTACTTTGGTGTCACGGCCGAAACCATATTCGACAAATTACCTGATGCACTTTCTTTGTCAGAATATAAAGGAAAATGCGTGATTGTGCGATCGGTCAAAATTTTCAGTAAGTGACAGCGCATACTTTCTGTACAGTAGAATAATGTTTCAGGTTTCTTGCCTAAAATTAATGACACAGCGAACGCAATAGCAAATAAACCACAGTCAGTATTATTTTCTTGTCTTTGAACCTTCGGAAATCGTATGTTATCAAGATTGAAATCAGGATATATAATCATTGGAGAAACAGTTTCTGATGTTCATCGATGTTGCTATTATTCAACGAATCATAAATTAATAATTGATCTTGGCGGCAATCGTAGTAACTGCATACCCAGTGATTTAGAGAAGGCAAAATTTGTATATGATCAGTTTGCGAAGGCACCGGAAAAATTTTAGCAGGTTTTTGGATGTAAATGGTCTCGTAAGGCATGTATTGAGTACTATTCTGGACGATAGAAGTAAAAACACTCATGTGTTTGTCATTAAGACATTCACCGTTCTCAATTTTCTGTATTTCTTCTTGTTGAAGAAGCAGAAGATCCAATTGTGGTAATTTTTGCCACGTTACTACTCTTTTAGTGACCCTTCTCACCACTTGTTGCGAAGCATACGAATGTTCAGATAAAATGTCATTCTGAGAATTTGGTATTGATTGTTGCTCTTCACCGGTTTCTACGGGATCGCTGAGGTGTATGCGATAAAAAGAAGAATGATCAACGTCCATCGTACCAATCAATAGCTCCCTTTATTTTTTAGACTTATCATTGACATCGACACAGATACAAAAATCTAAGCCAGCGTAACATCTATAGATTATTTTGAAGTTACGAAACTGAAAGAATCATTATGAACAGTAACGATATGTGCAGCATTGTCGAGCGTCTTGGTCTTGATATTCCATGGATTTCTAGGACTTACCACCACAAAATAAGTATGCTTCGCATCCCTTACAGTAACTATATCGCGTGTTCTTCCTCTATCAGCGTCTGTTTTTCATCATCGTCAAAGTTCATGTACCATTTAACTATTTAGCGAGTCGAGTCTTTCCAGCTCTGTTTTGAATTAGGATGAATCGTATCTGTCAAACAGAATCCCATTTTTTAGGCTTATCATTGACATCGACACAGATACAAAAATATAAGCCAGCGTAACATCTATAGATTATTTTGAAGTTACTAAACTGAACGAATCGTTACGAGCAGCAACGATACGCGTATCATTGTCGAACGTCTTGGTCTTGATATTCCATCGAGTTCCAGGACTTACCTCCACAAAATTAGTACGAGTATGTTTCGCATACCTTACAGTAATTATACCGTGTGTACTTCTTCTATCAGCTTCTGTTTTTCATCATCGTCAAAGTTCATGTACCATTTAACCATTTAGCCAGTCGAGTCTTTCCAGCTCTGTTTTGAATTAGGATGAATCGTATCTGTCAAACGGAATTTGCGGTTGCAAATTTCTCCTTTCGTTTCCAGATTATCGTTTATTATTCAAATATATGCCATTATTTTGTCGGATCGTTACGGTTGACAGATGATAGAAAATTAATTCGAGAGGCACTGTTTTACCAGCATAGCAGACGGAATAGCGATCTCGCATCAAGCTATCGGAGAAAACGCCATCTGTGTGAAACTAATGACACTAAAAAATACGGGATTCGGAACGGGTTTTATAATTGTTAAATACGGAGAGTGTTTTCAAGTACGATAATAAACATTAACAAGCATCTTTAACGCGTGTCTTGGCAATATTTATATACATATGACATAAGAAGAGCATTTTTTATAGCGCCCGCTGTTGTCTATAACCATTGTCAGCTGGAAAAATGGTAGTGAAATATCGTATAGGTTAAATTTCCGTTCTTTACTGTAAATAAGGCTCTGCTGTTCGCCATGGCTATCGCTCTTTCTCTCTCGACCAGGCGAACTAGCGTTCGCCTTAATAAGTAACCTGCGCAGGCAGACCTCTCCTGCGCAATGCTTCAAAGCCCATCGAAACCGAGGAAACTCAAGTGGTCGGTCCTGGTCCCGGCCAGGAATCTCGAACTTTTTCGGATCTAATTTATGGCTCAAAGGGTCCCGAGGAGTGTCGCATTTCTCCAACACACTGGTCTACGCCCCAAATGCGAGGAGGGTTTATCCGCTCATTGTTTTTCAATAGAATAACAGTCCTAAATTAGTTTGGATATTCGATTTTTACCGCTATAAAATGTAGTAACCCTTGAAGATTAAACGGGCTTTAGATCAAATCTAGTTGCATACACTGTAAAAAATCGGGAGAGAATCCGGAGTGAATTTTCACTCCCATCACACTCGAAATTTCGGAGTGACAAAAAGAAGAACTCCGCGGACGGAGTGAACATGGAGTTTTTTTCAGCGTATTGATTGCGGAGTGATTTCGCATCAATTTCGGAGTGAATATAGATTTAATTCACAAAAATTCACATTATCAATTAAATACAATAAAATTCACAAAAACATTTAAATACAATGCTTAACCTTGAAATAAATTTGTATTTGACAAAAAATTCTTTTCTGGAAAATTGCAAATAATAACAGGGAGTGTAATAAATTAAAATTCACTATGTTACATAGTTGAAAAATTAAAGTATCATATACACATGGTATCAATACCTAATTGATCATTTAACATACCTATAGACACTAATCTCGAGTTAGTAACGATACATTATTAGGCTTATCAAATTCAAAAATAAAACTCTTTATTTTCAATGACAAGAAATTCATTGAACTTAAAAACTGTCCTATGATTCACATTAATCTTGACAACGGGGTCATGCAAATAATATTTTTACGAGTAATATTTTTATGAAATAATAGTAATAATAATAGTAATAATAATACTGTAATATTTTTAAAATATTATTATTAGTACTAAAGTAATAATGAAAATAATAATAATTTAATTGTATTATTTGTATTATAATTTAATATTTTGTGAACGATTCCTATCTGAATTTCATTCGCGGAGTTAATTTTATAAATAATTGAAATAAATCTTTTTCGGAGTGAATTTCACTCCGGACGGGATTAAAGTAATTACAAATCATCCACTCCGCATTCACTCCGCAAATCACTCTGCAAATCACTCCGCATTGAACTACCGATTTTTGATTGTGTAGTGTTGCGTACACTGTAAAAAATCGGGAGTTAAATGCGGAATGATTTGCGGAGTAAATGCGGAGTGGATGATTTTTAATTAATTTAATCCCGTCCGGAGTGAAATTCACTCCGAAAAGGATTTTATTTAAATTATTTATAAAAAATCTGGAGTTAAATGCGGAATGATTTGCGGAGTGAATGCGGAGTGGATGATTTTTAATTAATTTAATCCCGTCCGGAGTGAAATTCACTCTGAAAAGGATTTTATTAAAATTATTTATAAAATTAACTCCGCGGATGAAATTCAGATAGGAATCGTTCACAAAATATTAAATTATAATACAAATAATACAATAATATTTCTTTATTATTATTTAGTACTAATAATAATAATATTTTAAGTCCGCACAAGCGTTTGGCAAGTGTGTAAACCCGGCATTATGCCATCTTAAACTGACAAACTAAAGTTCACGAACGAAAAATCATGTCCGGTTTTGTGTTTCGACCGCAGACCTTCGCAGGCTCTTGCAGATTCACGGCGTGTGAAAAGTGCGCCACCTCACACTGCGTCCGAACATTCGCTGTTGTACCGCATGTCCTATGGCCAACCACGCAGGTGAGCTGCGACCTGAATTCTTGACTTCGGCAGTATTTATGGTATAGTTAGAGTGGGCTTCAGACGAGTGCGCTGCATAAGAACGAAAAGTGTCGACTGCTCTTCTAATAGCTGTCAATTCGGGAAATCGAAGCGTTTCGTGTAACCTCAAAATCGTAA
Source organism: Xiphydria camelus (assembly GCA_963678675.1). NCBI lineage: Eukaryota > Metazoa > Arthropoda > Insecta > Hymenoptera > Xiphydriidae > Xiphydria > Xiphydria camelus. The sequence goes on along the minus strand of OY783193.1, from coordinate 21,850,564 downwards.
AGTTTTGAATTAGTAGTGAATAATTTGTAGAAGTGATGAGAAATAATCATAAATAATCTTCCGAATTGTGACAGCCATCGGGAAATCAGACGACGCTTTTCGCTCTTACGCTGCGTTCTTACGAAAAGTGTGAAACGTCTTATCTCCCGATGGCTATCAATTCGGGAGATCGAAGTCTAAGCTCGAAATCGTGAATCTTTGAATAAATGGTAAGTAATGTTCAGAAGTGAGAGTTAACAATCATTCGGGTTTTTTCGATGTCCAACCAAATTACACGCCTCATGCCTATTTGTTTCAGAAATTATTTCCGCGCTAGCACCGCGCGTGTCTAGGAAGTAGTTTTACGAAGTGGCGTGAGCGATATCTAAGGTTTCAATTCGGAAGATTATTTATAATTATTTCTCATCACTTCTACAAATTATTCACTACTAATTCAAAACTTTACGATTTTGAGGTTACACGAAACGCTTCGATCTCTCGACTTGACAGCTATTAGAAGAGCAATCGACACTTTTCGTTCTTATGCAGCGCACTCGTCTGAAGCCCACTCTAACTGTACCATAAATACTGCCGAATTCAAGAATTCAGGTCGCAGCTCACCTGCGCGGTTGGCCATAGGACATGCGGTATAGATGTCTACTGTTTTCAAAAATCTGCGGTGAGTCGCCCTGCGTCCCCTCACTGAACTGTGTCTCAACGTTCGCTCGGCCGGCTCGCGGCACGTGAAAACTACGCCACCTCACACTGCGTTCGAACATTCGCTCTTATATAGATTTCTATGGGTTACAAGATCTGCGGTGAGTCGCCCTGCATCCCCTCACTGAACTGCGTCTCAACGTTCGCTTGGCCTTACCGTGGTAAGACTGCGTGATGAGGTGACTGCGCCAGTAAACACGACGACGCTCAGTCGGCGGTGTTTGTTTATGCGTCGAAGAAACTATTGAGGTCCATCCAACACGTAGACTGATCGAGATTTTGATAGCGCGCGTATCCCGGCGCACCGGGCGAAGGGCATCACCACGCAGACTTATCTCGGTTTTTATAGCGCGTGTATCGATTAATAAGAGAACATTCTGTCATGGGTTGACCGCGTCTCGCGTTAACCGAAGAAGAGGGCGTCAATAGGCGAAAACAACAAGTGCGTACAGCTGCTCATAAAAGGAATAATAATTCAGATGCGGTGGCAAAAAAAGAGAAAGTATCAAAATGCGTCGTATCATCGGCGAAAAACGAAGAAGCAAAAACCCGCCTCGCTCCCGAGGGTCTAGCGGGTTAACGCCGCGACCGCGCCCCCTAGTTTTAATTAAAACTATTGTTCTTCTTGTTCATTTTCTACTCTATCGCCAATCGAGTCTACAGCAATAACCATTGGATTATGGTAACTGAAATATGAGACAAAATGTTTAACTTCGATATTATCAATGTTTCTCGCTAAAATGTCATCAATTGTGTAGTGCCTCCTTTAGTAGTGGGATAATTTCTAACATTAATGAGATTAAAAGAAAATTTGTCTTTTAAAAATTCGAACAGTTGCTGAGCTTCTGTCAATGAAAAGTTAAGATTGAAATCTTCAGCAAGAATTACTGGCTGTTCGTGATAATTCACTGGTTCTCCAAGAATTTCGGCAAGGGCCTGAGAACCTGCAGTTGATAATCGCAGTAATGATTTTCCAAGAAATAATTTGATAGCACGCAATGGAATATTGGGTGATAAAAAACCAGAACTATCATTTGATTGAAATACCCACTCATTAACAACACTGTAAAACTTGTCGCAAAAATATTTTGTTTCCTATAAACGGAGCATCAAAACACAGCGGCAATGCATCATAATATTTACGAACGTCATGATGCGTCATACCGTCGTGATGCATCATACCAGGTACACATACCTACCTACTGGTACGTATACCTATAGTGGGCCCACGGTACCGTACCTCCTCCACAGGAGTAGGCTTATACAGGAGCGTTATGCTAGCAGTACACGCTCACCGAGGAGACTCGGCGCGAGACATGCCGAGGCGAGACGCCTAGGTAGTGAGACTACCTGAGACGCGAGACCGAGAGCACCGTGATACCCCCCACTTACGCTCTCGCTTCCTTTGACTTGTGTTCTGCCGTGCCAAGATAAAGTGCAGTATCTGCAATAGCATAGGAGGTACTGCAGTTTTGCTTAGCAGGGCAGTGTTGGGGACTGCTTCTAGACTGAGCGCTTCGAGGACGAGGAGAGAACACCATGTACACTCTCGCTCTAGCCTGGTCTCGGGTCCCCTCGGCGAGCGTGTACTGCCGGCATTAGTCGTTTAACGCACAGAGTTCAACGCTCTGCCGTCGCATAAGAAGTTTCACTTCAAAACTAAATGAACACGTAACACTGAGGGAAAGTGAACACGAGACTAACTACTGATCGCTACCGGCAGAGCGTGAGATCAAAGCGCGAAAATTCGAACTCTCTATAATCAAACTTCTAAAATTCCTTCAGCGAGTGTAAGACGCTCGACTGAAGAAATGACTAGAAATTAAATCTAAGTTAAAATTGGTGAAAAGGACCCAGAATAATTGCAAGTCAGAGGGACTAGAACTTAAACACTGCGCGTCATCGAGGGTAAAATCGGTCGCTGTCGGTAAAGGTAAAATCAGAATATTTTGTAAACAGATTTTTCCTGTGGAGTGTTTTCCACTGAAGGTGGGTGGCCTTATCGACCTCAAACCTTCTCAGGGAGGTAATGAATATTTACAAGAGACTAATGGGCTGGTCCTGGAGGCACTATAGTACCAGGACAACCCGCGACAAGGCTGGAGCGAGCTCCCGACACCTCACCCACTACCAAAAATCAGTTTAACATTCTGACTCCCGAATCGGGAGTGTATCAGATATTAAGCTGATAAGAACATATTTCCCCAATATGAAATTCCTACCATAAAGATATCGACAATCAAAGCCCAAATTGAGCCATGAAGTGATAACAATTACTCATTTCAACGTTGCTCTTATAAATACTAAAACATAAATTTGCATCCGAGAATATTCGCCATCTAGCGGGCAAACGGGATATTAGCACAGCGATTCGTTTACGTTTGATGGTGCAGTACAGGGAATACGGTGCGCATGCGCAAACCATTTCCACCTATAGTGGGCCCACGGTACCGTACCCCCTCCACAGGAGCGTTAGATATTTAACGCACAGCGTTGAACGCTCCGACGTCGCATAATAAGTTTCACTTCAAACAAACGTCAACCTCGAAACCATATTTGATATGGTTATGGTTAACCATATTATGATATTTCATAATATATTTTTAACTACCATAAATCCAAAAATCGACCACTGTGTATCGGAGCGTTTAATGCCGGCAGTACACGCTCGCCGAGGAGACCCGAGACCAGGCGAGAGCGAGCGTGTACCTGGTGTTCTCGCCTCGTCCTCGGAGCGCTCGGTCTAGAAGTGGTCTCCAACACGAGTCAAAGGCAGCGAGAGCGTATACACGGTGCTCTCGGTCTCGCGTTTCAGGTAGTCTCCCTACCTGGGCGTCTGCCTCGGCATGTCTCGCGCTCGGGTATCGCTTATATAGGGTGTTGTACATATCGCACGAGAGCATTGGCGATCGGATATACCGGTGTGTTTAATAATTAAACAGATAATTATTGTAATTGATTGCTACCTTAAACATATAAAAATGCCGGTGATGCGTTGTGCAGATGTACTATTAGATACTTAGTTTTGATGCATGAAATATTTTTGATGTGTAAACATCTTACGGCTCGGTTCACCTGGGAATAATTTGGGGAAAGTGGTGGAGGAAGCGTGAACAGCATTAGTGTGTGTCCGTGTGAGCTTGGCAATTGGTAGCTCCGCGAGGACGGGGGAGAGCACACAGCAGTTCCCAGCGCTACGCACGCACAAGGTGGACGATCGGCTCAACCGTGGCTCATTATGACAATCGCATGAGATGCGGTCGCAGGCCGTGGAACAAAGCGCGCACGCGTGCACCGCACCGCCTCTGGCCGCGTGACGCCGCGAGTTGACTCGTGGGTTATTATTAATTTTAAATGAGAAAAAAATTCGAATTTGACAATTTTCGACAAAATAATACAGTGAACGTACAACTTTCTAGTATTTTTAGTGTAGAAAAACGTTTTGACTAGGATTTCCAATTAAAATAGATGAAAAATTGTGACTTTTTCATAACCTAAAATGGAATTACATGCAGCTGGTAAGTGTAATTATACGGAATATTTTTATCATTTTATATCCATATTTCATTTGTACGCGACAATCATTTATCTAGTAATTTGTAGTTTTAACTGTTTAAATTAATTAGTGATTAATATTTTACAGAAATTGCGAAGAAGAGGAAGGCAGAATACATGATAAACTACAGACAAAAAAACGAGAGGAGAAACAGAAGAATGCAGCACCATATCAGGCGGTTGTAATTGCCAGGTTGCTGTTACCAAATGGACAGACTCTTCTGCCAATCGTTGTCTACATTTTACCAAACCAACCCATCGAAAAGATTATAAATTTTATTCACTTTGTCCTTCTACCATTCATTACGGAGGGTTCAGCTATACTTGGAGATGATTATCTTCCCCGACCGATGATTCTGAGTGGTGATTTCAACGTAAATTTTAATGATCCTACATCTACATAACTTATTACTTTTTTGAAGGATAAGTTGGAACTTGATATGAGCTCTGACAAAACAGTTGCGACTAGTGGTGGAACAACTATTGAAGCAGTTTTTCAACGTTTTAATCATACGCTACACTCGCAAGTTTATGTATCGTATTTTAGCTGTCATAAACCAAGTATATCCAGTGTACATGATTCATAGTCAGAATAAACAATTTCTTATTAATTTTTCATTCATTTCGTTTTAATAATTTTCATTAACTGAATATACCCACATCAGTTCCACGCAACATTGTTTTGCCCGATGTTTACACATCAATAATTACAAGTTAGAATGACTAACTCGTTTACGTTTCTTTATTTCATTATATTATTATTTTTATATTCAAAGGAACTAATAACATTACATTGTCTTATTTTAACAAAAGGAAAATTCGGTTCAACAGTTTAGTAAATAATTTAATTCTATCGATACTTTAAAATTCATTTCTATTAACCCCCGTATCAGTCGCTAACGAAGTAATGTGAACGTCGCACAGCAAATTGCCACCGTATATATACGAGAAGGTACGCGACGGCTTATTTACTCAAATCGGTTTTTCGGAATACGGCGGCTCACCGTCGTAATCCTCATTTCAGAGTGCCGACGAAAAGTGACCCTTCTTGTCTACGTTTATATTCGGTGAAGCCGGTCTCAGAGGATGTGGCGAATGCCTTCCAACGTTGGACACATCGGAATTTGCCACATCGTGTGGGTGGATGCTGGCGAATTACATGTGTCCAACGTTAGCTTCATGCCACGTTCGGGCTTCTGTCGGTAACTGAAGGCTATATGAATAAAACAGGGAATGTGCACTTTTCGTCGAAAATTGGGTTTTCATCGCTATCTATAGTATTTTATGTGTACTTTTTGGTGGGAGGACTGTTACAGGAATAAAACGATAAATGTCCACAGAAAATACAAATAAAATATTGGTATACAGGCATAAAACAAAAGATCTCCAAGCTTAAAAAGCTTAATTTCTCAAGATGTTGTTTTTGTGACATTCCCTGTTTTCTTCCTGTACCCTTCAACTGACCCGCGTCAAAGGAGCTTTCAACGTTAACCGTTATGGATATGAACGTTTTATGAATTGTAATTCGTAGACAACTTATTATTCCACATTTTGAAACGAAATAATGCCACGCGGTTTAGAAATGAAACCTCTCTCTCTCTCTCTCTCTCTCTCTCTCTCTCTCTCTCTCTCTCTCTCTCTCTCTCTCTCTCTCTCTCTCTCTCTCTCTCTCTCTCTCTCTCTCTCTCTCTCTCTCTCTCTCTCTCTCTCTCTCTCTCTCTCTCTCTCTCTCTCTCTCTCTCTCTCTCTCTCTCTCTCTCTCTCTCTCTCTCTCTCTCTCTCTCTCTCTCTCTCTCTCTCTCTCTCTCTCTCTCTCTCTCTCTCTCTCTCTCTCTCCCTCTCTCCCTCTCTCCCTCTCCCTCTCCCTCTCCCTCTCCCTCTCCCTCTCCCTCTCCCTCTCCCTCTCCCTCTCCCTCTCCCTCTCCCTCTCCCTCTCCCTCTCCCTCTCCCTCTCCCTCTCCCTCTCCCTCTCTCTCTCTCTCTCTCTCTCTCTCTCTCTCTCTCTCTCTCTCTCTACAGTTATAATAGATGTACTAGACTACAAACACTAAACTACACTGCACTAGAATACACAATACATTAAAGATAGCGTATTTGGTTCGGACTTATACATATATCTTACATCTAACAGTAATTGCAAGATAGTAGGGATAGCGTGGGCTGACGCCATACACTCTGATTAACTGGGGGAGGATGACGTGGAACAAGAGATTACGCTGGGTATTTTCCGAGGCCCGTGCCTAAATCCAGGTGTTACATTTTCCGGATCGGTCATGTATTGAATTCGTCACTTCTCCTCTTTACAAAGCTGATTTAATATTAAGTATAGCGGGATCTATTAGAATGGGTATTGTGGTAAGCGGTTCATTAAGACGCGACCGACAATTAACGCTTCTGGGAAAATTGCGAGCTCATTAACTAGCGAGGCTAGATTCGCTGAAACATACCCCCGCAACTGACCTACGCAATTGAGAGACAGTAGTATTTGCGCGTGACCTGCGTAATGGTGAGGCGGGCGATACGGGACAGGTCAGAATGAGTAATTTTCTGCAGTGCCCATGGTAATAAATACCGCTATATTTCGAAACTCTTTTGACGCGGCTCAAATTTACCGACAGAAACCCGAACGTGGTATGTAGTCAACGTTCGTTAACGTTGAACACATGCAATTCGCAAGAGTTCACCCTCACGATGTGACAAATGGCGATGTGTACAACGCTGGAATGCATTAGAGACATCGCCTGGGCCCGGCGACGACAATTTTGTCCAGCGTTGGAACCAGCGTTGGAACCAACGTTGGAACCAACGTTGGAACCAACGCTGGAACCAATGCTGGACGCATCATATGGGACCGGCTTGACTATACGTACCAGTACCTAGTATGACGCACCACGACGCTATGACGCATTATGACGCTCGTAAATATTGTAATGCGTTGCCGCTATTTTGGTACTCCGTTTATAGGAAACACAATATTTTTGCGGAAAGTTTTACAGTGCTGTGAATGTGTTGTTCATTCAAATGACAGTTTTGGTTTTTTATCACCCAATACTCCAATGCGTGATATCAAATTATTTTTTGGAAAATCATTACTGCTATTACCAACTACAGGTTCTCAGGCCCTTTCCGAAATTCTTGGAGAACCTGTGAATTATCACGAACAGCCAGTAATTCTTGCTGAAGATTTCAATGTTAAATTTTCATTGCCAGAAGCTCAGCCACTGCTGAAATTTTTAAAAGACAAATTTTCTTTTAATCTCATTAATGGTAGAAATGATCCCACTACGATCATTGATAATATCGAAGTTAAATATTTTTTCTCATATTTCAGTTACAGTAGGACTCCAATTATCCGAACTCCGACTATCCGAATCGCTAATTATCCAAATCGCTTTCAGAAAAGAAATGTAAGATGGAAATGCAAGCAAAATAATGTACAGCACCTGTAAGTACGCCATAAAACATGTAAAAGTCCCAAATTCCCTAATCTCCGTAAGGAGTGCGGGGAGCATTGGGTGAGCTCCAACCGGGCGCGTCTCCAGGTGGTGAATAGGAGGATGGCCTGGGACTGAAGTGGACTCCGTAGGGGCCCACGAAAGACCCTGGTTATCGGGTGCCGTACAGCAACCCGGGTGACGTAAAAATCGCCCCAGGGGAGCTAAAGCCCTGCCGCGGACCAGCTCCCCAAGCTAAGGTGTAAGCCATCGTTCCGAGAGCTGGATGACACATTGCCGTAAACGATGCCCGTGGGGCACGAGGCGCCACCCCATTGTATTTAGCCTTACCTCCGTATAGCAGGCTCTGCGGGGGCGGACCGTTTAATTCCTGCATACTCGTGGGACTTATATGGACACAAATATTAAAAGTATCTCAATAACTGCGGGTGGGGAGGCTTCCATGGAGGCAGCTCCATTCGATGTAATGGGGACGGATGAGCGGCGGGCTCTGGAAGGCGATGGGGCTTTGGCCTCATTGGCGGACAGTTGCCTGTCCTTACCGGAACCGAGGAACCCAAGGCCAGGGGGGGGGGGGTCCAGGCATTAGTCGAACCCTCTGAGGCCTCGGTGCCTAAGCGCAAAAAAAATCGCTCGGGAGTGGTGAGGATGAAAGCTCGCAAGGCCAAAATGGCCGGGCTCGGGTCCTCTTCGGCGCCAAACTCGGAGGTGATATTAAGGATGGCAGGAGAGTCCGTTGGGGGGGGGGTTGGGGGGGACGGGGGGGGGCTCAGTCAGTGGGCAACCCCTTACCGACGCACTATGGGCGGAAATGCCGAAATTCTGGCCAAAAGTCGAAAACGTGTATTAATCGAGGTGAAATTGAATACCCAGGGGTTTTTGGGGTTGCTGATTACGAATCCGAAGTCAAAATTTCGAAAAACAATATGGCGGATCCAATATGGCGGAAAGGTTCCTCAAAAATTGATCGAATCTGGGTGAGATTGAGCACTTGCTGGTTTTTAGGGTCGCTGATTACGAATCCAGAGTCAAAATTTCGAAAAACAATATGGCGGATCCAATATGGCGGAAAGGTTCCTAAAAAATTGATCGAATCTGGGTGAGATTGAGTACTTGGGGACTTTTAGGGTCGCTGATTACTAATCCGGGGGCAGAATTACAGAATTCGTAGATGGCGCCACAGTACGACGCATGCGCGGATCAAATCTCGACGTAAAATAGAGTAATTTCCCTGAATTCGGGTACTCGGGGGTTTTCGGGGTCGCGCTATTGTTTGTAGGAAGGGATTTTTTGGCCAAAAGTCGAAACAAGGTTTTAACAAATATTAAAGCTTAACTGTTTTTTTGTAGAGTATATTAACGCTAAGAATAATTTGATATCTTTTAGAAGTAGCTTTAAACTTATAATCAAGGACGAGCAACGTTACCCCTGCCCGCTAGATCCGGAACACGGAAAATACTCAATGCCATTGTTCGGTCGCCGCGCGATAAATTTATCAGATCTCCTCGGGGTCGTAAATCCCGAGGAACCGTCATCCCTTGTTCTAATGTCATTCTCTCCTACCTAATCAGGGCGCATCGCGCTAGCTCACATCATCCCTATTCAGCCAATCAGTGCAGGATTCGTAATCAGCGACCCCGAAAATCCCTGAGTACTCAATTTCACCCAGATTTGATCAACTTTTGAGGAACCTTTCCGCCATATTGGATCCGCCATATTGTTTTTCGGAATTTTGACTTTGGATTCGTAATCAGCAACTCCAAAAATCCCCGAGTATTCAATTTCACCCAGATTCGATCAATTTTTGAGGAACCTTTCCACCATATTGGATCCGCCATATTAACGCAAAAACATTTGATGTCTTTTACAGGTAACTTTAAACTTATAAACACGGATTTGTTGAAACGTATTTACTAAATTGAACAAAACAACGTATTAATTTTCCATATCTAATTCTAGTAAGTCCAAATGATCGGGTATTACTTCTTCTAACATAATTTCTTCATCGTAACCTTCCTCTGTGTGTTCCTCATTTTGTAATGTCTGCGGTTGTATTTCTAAAAGCATTGCTATAACTTCAGCTGGAAGATGTAGTTTCTGTTGTTTATTAATTCTTGTCTGTAAATTTAATGTGGAAATTATGGGATCTGAGGTATCCATAGCTCTATGGAAAACCTCTTCCAGATTACTTTGTCGACTGGTTTTCCTAGCGTGGAACTGCCGATCAAATTTATAAACTTTATTCCTGGCTTCAGATCCCTCTTCTCCGAAATATCCCAGAGGTAATATGGTAGTCTCCAGTATCTGCCTACCATGTACCAGTACTTTGTGAATGGTTGCAGGCATGGGATACCAGGAATATTTTGATATACCACATGTCCTATGGCCCACCGCGCAGGTGAGCTGCGACCTGAATTCTTGACTTCGGCAGTATTTATGGTACAGTTAGAGTAGGCTTCAGACGAGTGCGCTTCTAATAGCTGTCAATTCGGGAGATCGAAGCGTTTCGTGTAACCTCAAAATTGTAAAGTTTTGAATTAGTAGTGAATAATTTGTAAAAGTGATGAGAAATAATCATAAATAATCTTCCGAATTGACAGCCATCGGAAAATCAGACGACGCTTTTCGCACTTACGCTGCGTTCTTACGAAAAGTGTGAAACGTCTGATCTCCCGATAGCTATCAATTCGGGAGATCGAAGTCTAAGCTCGAAATCGTGAATCTTTGAATAAATGGTAAGTAATGTTCAGAAGTGAGAGTTAACAATCATTCGGGTTTTTTCGATGTCCAACCGAATTACACGCCTCATGCATATTTGTTTCAAAAATTATTTCTGCGCCAGCACCGCGCGTGTCTAGGAAGTAGTTTTACGAAGCGGCGTGAGCGATACCTAAGGTGTCACAATTCGGAAGATTATTTATGATTATTTTTCTCATCACTTCTACAAATTATTCACTACTAATTCAAAACTTTACGATTTTGAGGCTACACGAAACGCTTCGATCTCCCGAATTGACAGCTATTAGAAGAGCAGTCGACACTTTTCATTCTTATGCAGTGCACTCGTCTGAAGCCCACTCTAACTGTACCATAAATACTGCCGAAGTCAAGAATTCAGGTCGCAGCTCACCTGCGCGGTTGGCCATAGGACATGCGGTATATAATCTGACAGTGTGTGTCATGGCAAAAATCTTCAAATTTTTGTGCATCAAGTTGGTACTGGCATGACAAACAAATGAGGATGATATTAAATTTTTTTATAAGAGATTTATCAACATCCGTTATATATGAAAAGAGCTTGGTATTGTTAAAGGCTCTACGAGCAGTATTGCCGTCATTTGTGCTACCAAATCCTGCTTTTGGTTTATCTACATTCAAATGTAAAATAGTTAACAATCGTTCTTCTGGTTTACAAGTAGTTGCTAGAGCGATTGCACACTGAATTCACTGTACACGCGGTACTATCCGTTCTATGCACTGGCTAACACGCATTTGATTGCGGTTTATATATCTTACATCTATAACAGCAGTTGCAAGACGGTGGGGATAGCGTGGGCTGATGCGGTATGCCCTGATTGGCTGGATAGGGATGACGTCAGCTAACGCGATGTGCCCTGATTGGCTAGGAGAGAATGTCATTAGAACAAGGGATGACTGTTCCGTCGCACAATGGACGGAATTCGACACATCGGTTCATACCGCTCGATATCATTGCAATCTAAGTGAAGCACTAATTTAAAATTAATATCATCATCGGTCATATTGACAAGGTAAGCGGTCTGTTTCGGCGAATCCAGGCTGCTAATGAGTTCGCAGTCCCGCACCTTTCCTGGAGGGTCTAATTGTTGGAGGATTCGGAATAAACCGTTTTCCGCATACCTAATCTGATAGTTACTGCTATACTCACAAATATTAAATTAGTCTTGTAAAGGGGAGAATGACGAATTCAATAGATGACCGATAGGGAAACCCTAATGAGAGTACAGTGTATAAATTTGTAGTCAGTGACCCCGAAAACCCCAGAGTACTCAATTTCACCGAGATTAGATTCATTTTTGAGGAACCTTTCCGCCATATGGGATCCGCCATATTGTTTTTCGAAATTTTGACTTTGGATTCGTAATCAACGACCCCGAAAATCCCCGACTACTCAATTTCACCCAGATTCGATCAATTCTTGAGGAACCTTTCCGCCATATTGTTTTTCGAAATTTTTACTTTGGATTCGTAATCGGCGACCCCGAAAACCCCGGAGTACTCAATTTCATCCAGATTCGATTAATTTTTGAGGAACCTTTCCGCTATATTGGATCCGCCATATTGTTTTTCGAAATTTTGACTTTAGATTCGTAATCAGCGACCCCAAAAACCTCCGAGTACCCGAATTCAGATCAATCCGTTAATTTTTCGACTTTTGGCCAGATTTTCAGCATTTTTATCGTTTGTCGGAAACTGGAAAAAACTAATTTTTTCAGAAGATTGTAGCTAGTTGCAGGAAAAAAATATTGCATGGTAATCACAGATAAAGAGGGAATGTACCCATAACAACCGTTTCCCCGCCAAACATGGCCAATTTTTTAAAAGGCTACTTAAATCTTAAAATCTACTTTCAGATATAGAAATAAACTTCAATTATGGTGAAAGTAATTTAAGAAATAAGTTGCAGCTTTCTGTTTATGTTTATTACAAGCACATACCTTAAGGCTGATATCCCTGTTACCTGCATGTAAAAATTATAAAAAAGACAACAACGCCAGACCTGCAAAGTTTGTGTACGCTCGGCGAACTCCTCAAGCTTACTGACCACCGACCAAAAGTACAACTTTTCATGACGTGTATAAACAAATGTGGCGCGCAAATAAACTTCTAAAATGAAGATTCGTGAGCTATGGACTGTTTACTTGTAATATACACACATTAAAATATGTTTACGTAAAGTTGAAGAAAAGACTTGGCCAGATTTTCGGCGTTTCCGCCCATAGTGCGACGGGCGACAAAACGCACCTTCGGCGAGGACCGACGGCGAGAGCCGAAAAAGGGCTTGGCCGTCGGATGGCACCCCACCGGAGGTGAAAAATAAACCCAAGAGAAGCAGGGTTTTCCCTAATCTTGCTTCCTATGGGGAGGCGGCTGCAATGGGCAGCAGGGTGGCTATGGCACCATCCGGCTATCCTGAGGCCGCCTTCGACCAACGACAAGGGGACTTGATCGGACTGGCGCTCGGATGGAATCTGGACTCCGTGTCCATGGGGGGCAGAGATCCCGTGCTTCGACGGGTACAGGCTCGAACAAGGGCTCCTGTGGATCACTTGTCCCTCAGAGGTGGCAAAAACCTGGTTGAGGACCACGGTCCCAACCTTGAGACCTTTGAAGCGCATCTCTCTGACACTGTTGGAGGGAGAGAACCTTCCTAGACTCAGAAAGATGATACTGGTCATTCCGGGTATCCCGGAGGAAACCGACATCATCTTGAGGAGGCTAAATAGGCAAAATGCCGGTCTCCGCACCCAACTTTGGAGGGTGTGGAAAAGGACGGTTGGGCAGCGCTCTATCCAACTTATTTTAGGCGTGGATGCCGTGTCGCTGAAGCGGCTGAAGGAGAGGGGCCTAGTGGCCCACCTCGGTATTGGACGGGTACTCGTTAGAGAGGCTCAATCCGGTGCCCGGAAGGATCGCGAGGCTCCTTCTACAGCCGCCAAAGCGTCACCGGAGGGCACGAGTGGGGGTTCGGGGAGGGTCAAAAGGTCCTTGAGCCAGCTTTGGTTCAGGGGTCCGGCTCTGTCTCGACATCCGGCCCTTCGTGCGTTGCTGAGGATCGGGGTCCTGCCACGGGGACCTCCGGCCTGGGAGGGCGGGAGGTGCCCGCAGGCCGAAAGGAAGACCCCCTAAGGCACGCGCGGTGATGAAAGCTGGCCAGGCGGAGATCCAGAAGGGAGTCCAGAAGACTCTCAAAGGAACTCTGGCTGGTCGGTCTTCTTTCTCATCTCAGAGGGACACCGTTTCGGTTACCCCTTGTGGAGGAGGGGGAGGGGGCTCACTAGATCGGGCCCTCTCATTCCCCAGATAGCGAGGACTGGCTAATCCATAGTCCCTATGGCTGTGGAAAGGACTGATTTCTCGCAGATTAATCTGCAGCACTGCAAAGCGGCCTCGGCGATTTCTAGCCGAAGACTAGCAGTGGAGCAAACAGATGTAGCTCTGATACAGGAGCCCTGGATCATAGCAGAGGGCAGAATTGCAGGGCAGCACCTGGGGGGTGGCAATTTGATTTGCTCAAGAGAGGGTCCCAGGGCCTGTGTCTTCGTCAACAGAAGATACAGTGCCTTGAGACTCCAAAGGTTCTGTTCTAGGGACCTGGCAGTGGCGAAGATCGGGTTAACCCTTTCACTCACGAATTTTTATTTTTACAGCTATACAATTGATAATGTATATTCCAGCTGTTCGATGCTTTAAATTTTAATTTTTCTGATAAAAAAAAATTTTTTTTTCATAAATTTAATTTTTTTTGGTTTATTTATAAATTTAATTTTTTATTTTTTGGGCTATATATGTCTTATACGTTCGTTACAATGTCCACGAATGTACTTCTTGTGAACAAACGGTAAAAATTCTAATTTATGACCTTATATATACATTAATCTACATGTCCACATTTGTGGACACCGTGAGCGAAAGGGTTAAGGGTGGGAGGCAAGGTGACTGACGTGGTGGTTGGGTCGGCCTACTTCCCGCACGACTCTGAGGATCCTCCTCCGACACTGCAAAAATGAGGGGCTCCAGCTTGTGGACAGCTCGGACATTAACAAGAGAGGAACAGCTCTGCTGGAATACCTCTCGACGACAGATCTCGAGGTCCTTAATAAGGGAGACCTGTAGACAGGAGGTGATTGACAGTACCTTGAGCTCACGCAAGTTGGCCCAAGTGATTAAAGACTAGCGGGTGAGCGGAGAGGTAACGCTCTCTGATCATCGTCGGATTATCTTTAACATCGAGGGTGACGCGGACTCGTGTCCAACGGCGGTCTACCGTAACCCTAGGGTCACAAAGTGGACCTCCTATAGGGGAGAGTTCGGTGAGTGGCTCTGGGATTTGCGGGAAGGTTGCCCGAGGATGGAGGGGATGATTGACGACGCGGTAGATGGTCTACAAGTTGCCGTCATTCATTCCTACAAATCTGCGTGTCCTGCTAAACAACGCAAGAACAACACCAGGGTGCCCTGGTGGAATAAGGAGCTTGATAGACTCCGCAGGGGTACCCGCAGGCTGCTGAATAGAGCGGTGAAAACCGACCGGGATCTGGACTAGGAAAATCATAGGTCTTCGCAGAGGACCTGTAAGAGACTAGTCAGATCCTCTAAAAGAGAGGCCTGACTCGTGGCCCTACCTTTAGTAGCCAGACTGCGCAAGGTCTTTATATCGGGACCACACCCATTTGTCTTGATGGACTCACACTTCCAAATGGTAGGCGTGCGGAGTGCCATGAAGATATATTAACGCACCTCTCTTGGAGGTGCACTTTCCAGGCTCCGTTCCCACGGCGCAAAGGATGCCCCTCGTGGAAGAGACTGGAAGACAGCCACGAAGGTGATCACATTCAGCAGGATCGAGTGGGCCATTAACTCCTTTGAGAGATACAGGGTGTAAAAAAAGTCCCGGGACGGCTGAATATTTTGAAAAGTATGCGTCGCATAGAAAAACAAAAAAACAGGTATTCAAGAGTTTCAAAAGTTCTACCCAGCCATATCAAATTCAACTCCCCTCCCTCCACCCCCGCTGGAGGCGGGGGTATAACTTCAAAATTTTTAATCGAAACCCCCAATTATTATTGCAGATTCGGATTTTACGTTAAAAAATAAGAAACTTTTGTCTGAAATATTTTTTTGTATCAGGGGTAGATGGCGCTCCAATTGATGGGGGAAACATACAAATACGAAGACCTAAAAATTCATGGAAAAAACTTCAAAACGAAAAACAAAAAAACATGTATTCAACAGTTTTAAAAGTTCTATCCAGCCATATCAAATTCGACTCCCCTCCCCCCACCCCCGCTGGGGGGCGGGGAATAACTTCAACATTTTTAATGGAACCCCCTAATTTTTATTGCAGATTCGGGTTTTACGTAAAAAAACGAAACTTTTGTTTGAAGTATTTTTTTGAAAATCCGAATCTGCAATAAAAATTGGGGGTTTCCATTTAAAACGTTGAAGTTACCCCGGCGGGGTGGGAAGAGGGGGTCAAGTTTGGTATGGCTGGATAGAACTTTTAAAAATATTGAACCCGTGTTTTTTGTTTTTCGTTTTGAAGTTTTTTTCCACGAATTGTTAGGATTTCTATTTTTATGTTTCCCCCATCGATTGGAGCGCCATCTACCCCTGATACAAAAAAAATATTTCAGACAAAAGTTTCTTATTTTTTAACGTAAAACCCGAATCTGCAATAAAAATTGGGGGTTTCCATTAAAAATTTTGAAGTAACCCCCCGCCCCTCAGCGGGGGTGGGGGGGAGGGGAGTCGAATTTGGTATGGCTGGATAGAACTTTTGAAACTATTGAATATATGTTTTTTGTTTTTCTATGCGACGTATATTTTTCAAAATATTCGGTCGTCCCGGGACTTTTTTACACCCTGTATAAGAGCCCTGGGGTAGATGGGATCTTCCCGGCTCTCCTACAGGAGGGAGGAGAGGACCTATTAAAACGCCTCTGTACCATCTTTAGATCCTGTCTGGCTTTGGGTTATACCCCTAAGGGGGCTTGGAGGAAAGTCAGAGTAGTTTTGATAAACAAACCGGGTAAGAGCTGCTATGACCGGGCCAAGTCTTTTAGGGCTATCAGCCTCACGTCTTTCTTGCTTAACACATTGACTGCCATGAGAAGCAAGTGTGCTTCTCAGACCATTGATATATCTAGGCCGTGAGAAACCGTGGCAGCCAACGTGTTAAAACGCTGGACAGACTGGTTAATAGGTATATCAGGGATACCGCTCTGTTTGAAAGACCGATAGAGCGGACTCAACGCATACCAGACCAGTAAATCCGTAGAGACGGCACTTCACTGTCTCGTCCGCGAGATAGAGGGGTCTCTCGATAGGAAAGAATCGGTTCTGAGTGTGTTTTTGGACATTGAGAAGGCTTTTGACAATACTTCCTTTGAAACTATCTACGAAGCAGCGCGAAGTTTCGGCATCGATGATTCTATCATCAGCTGTATCCAAAACATGCTGCAAACGCGCATGGTTTGGGCCAGTCTTGGGGATGCCGAGATGGAGGCCCGGGCTACCAGGGGTTGTCCACAGGGGGGCATACTTTCTCTACTCCTGTGGACTCCGGTCGTGGACGGGATTCTAGTTAGGCGCAGGGAGGCTGGCTTCACTGTGCAGGGATATGCCGATGACTTGGATATCTCTGTTAAGGGGAAAGAGCACGGGATCTTAGCGTGGCGGATGCAACGTGCGCTGGTCCTTGTGCAGAACTGGTGCCTGTCTCAGTCGCTGAAGGTTAATCCTAGCAAGACTGAGATGGTTCTGTTCACGCGTAAGAGGAGCCTCACATTTGTGGCCCATTCCATCTCCGGCGTAAAGCTGAAGACCTCTGGGGAATTGCGCTATTTAGGGGTGACTCTGGATAGCGAACTCTCTTGGGGGAATCACATCAATAAGCAGGCTCAGAAGGCAATTTTCACCATCTGGGCCTGTAGAAGGATGTTTAGTAGTACATGGGGGTTGAGGCCGAAGGTGGTGGCGTGGATCTACACCGCCATCCTGGTACCTCAACTCTGCTATACGTCAGTGGTATGGTGGCCCTCTCTTGCAAGGGACACTAACCGCAAGACATTACTTAGAGTCTATAGACTCGCGTGCCTGGGGATCACCGGTGCTTTGCGTACCACTCCGACCCTGGCCATTAGGGCCAAGATGGGGATGTGAGCGGTGGCGGGAATCTGGTGCGCCGGGCCTAGGGTTGAACTATCTTTCGCCTTGGGCCGCGATGTCACGGTTTTCCAGACGGAGGTGTTTGCCATCTGGGCCTGTATCAGATTCATACTGAAAAGGGCTACAGGAACAAGCACGTCTATATCTGCAGTGATCGCCGTGCTGTGCTCGGATCGCTCTCTTCAGTGAGAGCTACGTCGGGACTGGTCCGGGACTGCAGGAATCTGTTGGAACGGCTCTCTTATGAGAATCGGGTAAAGCTGGATGCCATACCGGCATCCGTGGTAACGAGAAAGCAAACGAGCTGGCTCGGTTAGGCTCTTAGCGGCCTAACCCTGGGGCCGGACGGGACATAGGTGTCTCAATGGGGACTGTGAGAGAGACGACTCATAATTGGATTAAGGGCCGCTTCGCCAACCTTTGGGCACGGTCTTCAGGTATGAGGCACACGAGGGCCCTTTTCAGGGGACCCTCTAGGAAGCTGGTCACGAGGCTGTTGAACCTGGATAGGACACAGCTTCGTTTAGTCGTGAGGCTGGTCACTGGGCACTGGCTCACGAGGAAGCGCCTGAGGAACATGGGCCTCTGTATGGAGACCCTGTGCCCCAGGTGCGGAAATGAGGAGGAGACTCCTCTACACGTACTGGCGCACTGCGAGAGGTTGATGGCCCTCAAGACTATTATCCTGGGGGCCCCCTCTGTTTATGACGTCGATATTGGGGGCATCGGGGTGAGTGGACTTCTGCGCCTTGCGAGGGAGGCCGACATACTCCCTAGTCACATTTGATAGGACTGCTCCAGCTGGGGCCCGGGCATAATGGTCCAACAGGACTGAGCGCCCGGTTAATGCTACTCAACAATTCAATCAAACATGTAAAAGTGTTGCCTTTTCATTTAAATTAAAATTCATACAGTATCGAAAATAAGCTCTTTTTCTTTAAAATACATATATGTACCCTTTTTCTTTGGGAAAAGTCCAATTACCAGAATTTTTGATTATCCGAATGGGGTCCGGTCTCAATTGATTCGGATAATTGGAGTTCTACTGTACCATAATCCAATGATTATTGCTGTAGGCTCGATTGGTGATAGAGTAGAAAATGAAAAAGAAGAATAATATTTTTAATTAAAATGTTTCAAAACAATCCAAGCAATAAATTTATATTTTAATATACCAGTAAGACAATGTATATTCAATTCGGCATTTTATTTCCTCGCCTGTTTTCATAATTCCTTTAAAGTTTTTCCATGCTCATATCCCCTACCGATTACGTTTCCAATAAGTTTCACTTCCTCAGAGTGTCATGATACTCACTGTTTTTTATTGTATCTATTATTACTATAAAAATGATGTAGATGATGATGTAAAATTGATGTAGATGATGTGATGATTCTCTAATATTTTTACTCTTAATTCAGTTGCTAACTCTACCGTGCTGGTAAGCGGTTTGCTCATATCAACTCCTAGGTTTTGGGCGCACACTATGAGATAAAGACACAGGTTGTTTACCAAAAGTTTGCCCTTAATGACTCATGATGCCGTTTTCGTGAAGTTAAGAATTGATTAGAGCGTAAATACCTATCCAGAGATCAGGGTGCCTATCTGAAAACTTGGATATGAGTGCCCGTTTGAGGCCCAGGATCGCTTAAATATCCGAACCGTGGTAGGGGTAGTCGGATAGTGGGAGTCACTCATACTGATATCTATTGGTATTCGTTTATCGGATTATCAAAATGAGTTTTCCCCCAACGGTTATTCTTATATCCCATATTTCTGTTGTCTCCTAAATACCAAGAACTATTCACGTCGACTAACGGAAGCGGTTACTGTTCTCTTTCACTTATTTGTAAACATTATATTGTGAAGTACATTCAATATAGAAAATAATGCGCGTAATATAATATTAAATGTATGTACGGTACGGTTATCGAATGCGAATATCTACGGAATTTTAGGGCATAATATACGGTTACACACCGCAGCGCCATTTAAAAAGTGTATGAAGGAACAGATTTAAAAAAAATCAACATCGGGTTTCCCAGCGGATGAATAAAACCCATGGCCGGATTATCAACTCGCCGTCGGTAATAGGTACGAGGTTTTTATTATACGGTACATTCAAAGTTATGCAAATATCGATGGTCTTATGCAATATTGGCACAACTCAAAAAATTGCCTTTTTGGGATTTCTGGTGCATCCTGTATGAGATTTATTCTGCTTTAATATGCAAGAACGGCCCTTTCTTATTTGTAAACCCAATCGCTAGATGGCACGATATGCCGTTGTGCAAATCGCGAAACACGGCTGCCTGTAATATTGAATACCGGCACGACTTCAGTTGTCACGGAGTCTTTGTGAGGGAGACACTGCACATGCTTTGATACAGCGAGAAATTTCAAAATCTTTAAAACGTGGTCCCATTTATACGCCTCAACAATATATTGCCTTAATGAGAACAGCAAAGAAAAAAGGAAATCCCTATAAGGTGCACGAATTGAGTTTTCAGTAATTTTTGGGTTTTAAAGCCCTAGCTAATAAAGCATTATCTTCAGGGTTTACTGATACAAACAATGAGAACGTAAGGATTTCTGACATTTCAATTCGCCGTGTTTCTAGAGATGCCCCCCAAAAAATACTATTTAAATATAGCTTTGCCCAAGCCGAGTTTGGTGAAATTAATATGAATGAAAAAAAGAGAAACACCAGAGGTATTGGATCTTCATCTAATGTTGGTGCGGAAGTTTTAAGGAATCTCTATCAAAGTCAATTAGGTATTGACAGCAAGAAGATAGAAGCACTAATGAAATTAGTGGAGAAGAACGTTATTCCTAAATTTTACGGACAGTTTAATAATAGTCTTTAATTTTTTAAAGTCGATAAACAGTTATTTTTTTCTTTTTATTATGTTTATGTTAAAGTTAAAGAATGTTCTTATGTTTTGTAATATTTTTGATGAATAAAACGTTTTTTTTTGCAAAAAATCCTTTTTTTTATGCAATAGTGGCATAACTTCCACAATGTTTAAGTAAAATATACTTTTTTTTTGTAATATTATAGTTTTAGAGAACAACTATTATTATTTGACACTAACAATAATATTGTTATATAATTCAGTAAAAAAACAAACAATATCTAAATTCCGTTATGAAACACAGCAAATAATGTAATACAAAAAATCTCAAACCGTGTTCCTGAAAAATATGGATTTTTGAGTTGTGCCAGTATTGCATAAGACCATCGATATGTAGAAAACGGCTAGAGATACGATAAATCGAAGGAAATATGGGAGCAATATATGACGGGTCGAAATTTCAGTCGTGATCGTATTACCCCCACAGTGAGTCGACAAATTATTTACTTATTTGTTTAGACAATAGACTTTTCCAAATAACTCGGAAACGGTAAAAGATACGACGAAACAGAAAATTCTAGGATTTGGAATGGGACTTTATAAAAGTTCAAGCTAAAAGTCTTAACCTTAATAGATCGCTAATGCGAAAAGAGTGAACTTACAATTTCTTTAAACAAAAAATATATGCAAATAATTCTGAGGTGATGAAAGATACAGGAAAACAAAGAAAATTTAAGGGTTTTTAACTTTCAATCGTAATGGTATTAAATTGTTTAAAACTGTTGAAGATATCTCTGAAACGATAGGAAAAACAACGGAATGGATGAAGCTCTTAAGATTTCGAATAAGATTCGAATTCTCCATCATGATTGGATTATTGAACAACGCAAATTTGATTACCAATGGACTTATGTAGTAACTTCGAAATTGGTAGAAATACAATGAAACGGAGATTCTGAGACTATGTATAGACTCAGAGGATCGAAAGTTCAATTGTGATGGTATTACTAAAGAATGCGAATCAATAAATTATTTAAACAATGAATTGATGCAAATATCTTGAAAATGGTGATAAATATAAAAAAAATGGATAAAATATTGATACTGCAAAATATATTGAATTATCAGAAGATATAATTATGGAAAAATAAGTTAATAAGCCGTAAACGATCTTCCTAAAGCTGATGATATCCCGGAAAATATTATATATAAAAAGTGTATATATAAAGATACGCCAAAGACCATGACGGGCCCTTTATTCAATTTTGCCCACTAAAAATTGTGTCCACGAAGATTCCAATATTGCACATTGTGTTTTACCCTTCTCCCTCCTCTGCCAATCAAAAGAGTGACTCGAAAAATGTATCCGCTAAAAATTACACAGCTCCACAAAAAAAAATCGAAAAAATGCTTCCTCTGACCAGACCAGTATATCTTTGTGTTTTTGGGGTCGCTGAATCCGAATCCGGTGTCCGTTTGCCTCTATCACGTCACATTTTTTTTAATCTCAAAAAACCATCAATAGATCAAGATTTTCAAAAAGTTAATGGACTTAAACCGAATTCGCTATAGGGGGTTTTTTGGTTCGCTGATCACGAATCTGAAATCGGATTTTAAAAATTAAAGATGGCGGATCCAATATGGAGGACGAGATTTTCGAAAATCGACAGATTCATACCAAATTGGGTATAGGGGGTTTCTTTCGATCGCTGATCACGAATATGAAGTTATATTTACAAAAATTCAAAATTTTCGAAAATCTCGTCCTCCATATTGGATCCGCCATCTTGAATGTTTAAAATCTGACTTCAGATTAGTGATCAGCGACCCAAAAAACTCCCTAGAGCGAATTTGGTTTAAGTACATTAACTTTTTGAAAATCATGATCTATTGATGGTTTTTTGAGATTAAAAAAAATGTGACGTGATGGAGACAAACTGACACCGGATTCGGATTCAGCGACCCCAAAAACATAAAGATATACTGGTCTGGTCAGAGGAAGCATTTTTTCGATTTTTTTTTGTGGAGCTGTGTTATGAACTTCTGAAACTTGGCCAGGCAGTTACTGCCAATCGCTATCGTTAACGGTTAATATGATTGAACCAAGAAATTTACCAAAAGCGTCCATTTACTTGCAAAGGAAAACTTCCAGTAAAACTGCTCCATGACAACGCTAGGCCTCAAGTGGGTTGACCGGTCAAAGATACGTTAATGTCTCTTAGATGGGAAGTTGTACAACACCCGGCGTATTCAGCAGACTTAGCTTGAACTGATTTTCACTTGTTTCGGAAAATGCAAAACGAATTAGGTTGGCTGGGCTAAATTGAAGCAGATGGCGCCACCGAGCCAAACATCCGCGGGCAAATTAAAATGGTTATAATATATTATTAATGCTGCACTGTTGCAGATTTGACTGTATTTGATGTGACTGGTAAAAAAATTATGAAAGTGAAACAGTTGAAGGAATTCAGTAGATCTCCAGCTGAGGCGGCAGGTCCTCTTCGCGCGGGAGAAGGACCTGTTTCCGTCGTCTGGTGGTGGCGACACCGTCGCTCGTCGTGGGTCGGCCGCTATCGCTGGTGGGAAGCGGTTGCGGAGGCTCCAGAGCAAACGTTTTATATTACATTTTTTATTTCAATTCACTTCACTACTTACAGATTCATAAATTAAGGTTATATTTTCGTTTTTGACTCCTGCAATGCCTACTATACTTTATAAAGTAAGCATTGACTACAGCCATATTGATATATTTCAAATCAGGCGGTAAATAAGGATGTTTGGCTCGGTGGCGCCTAAGTTTACTTCCTCAACCACCAGCCAATCTAATTGTCTGATGTGCGATTCAAAACATTTGAAGAAGTCCAAAAATGGATCGACAACTTCCTCATCTCGCAAGATGAAACTTTCTTTGCGGAAGGCATCCGTGAATTGCCTAAAAGATGGCTGAAGGCCATTGAAAGTGAGGGGGATTATTTTGATGAATTAAAGAATTTCACCTTTTTCAAAAATAAATTTCGAATTTTTGCAAAAGTGTCCGAAAACTTATTTGTACACCTAATACATTGCATTACATTATATTAATTCTTATAATTGAAAAGTACCTCAGTCAGAGTACACACAAATAATAATGTGCTCAGTCACTGGCTCGCCAAGTACAGGGTGAGGCAGTGAAACGGCACGATTTAAAAAAATCGCAGAAAATAGAGATTTAAAAAAAAGCTCTTATTTTAGCATAAATCAGGTCTACATTAGTGGAAATTTACTTTACATGAAAAATAATCATATTTCGGAGATGGTATCAGACAGATGACGTCTTTGTTTTTTCACACATTGTCGAAGTCTGAGAGTGAATTCGTTCATGAGGTTAGGTAACATCTGCAACAAAATGTTGTTTATTTCTTACCGAATTCGCTCTTTCAAATCTTCTCTAGTTCTAGGAGGGTTTTGTTTAAACACTTTGGGCTTGAGGTAACCGCAAAGGAAAAAGTCCGGAGCCGTCAAATCTGGTGAACCGGCAGGCCATGGAATATCGCCGTTTTTGTAATAAGCCTTTAAGCGGGCCACTCACGATACTGCGGCGCCATACGATTGTATCGCATTCAACGAAATTGAATGGAATTTGACCGTGTGTGCCCGTGCGTCCAACGACATGGTGTGATTTTACCGCAGACAAACGGACCTGTCTGCTGCAATACGATCCTGTTGTACGACGCCGCAGTATCGTGAGTGGCCCGCTTTACAGCAAATGCGCGTTGCTCAATGGACCAACATTCCATGGCTACTAACATTTTCGTCTGTCTAGACGACAAAGGTCCAAACCCCCACTCTCGTGACCCCCTATCAAGCCCACCAGCCCGAACTGAAATCGTGCCGTTTCACTGCCTCACCCTGTACTATTTTGAATATAGATGGCCTGCTTTATTAGCAAGGCAGTATAGTCATTTGTTATTTTGATCTCTGTTACTTTTGTTACGTTGGATTATACAAATATTAATATTTTTTCTGTAAAACGAAAGGCGTGCAATTTTTGTTGAAATATTTATCGACGCAATCTTAAATTGATAAATTTTGTAAGGGTCTGGCTTACATGAAGTATCCAGTACATCGACGCTATGCTCTTCAACTAGCGTTGTCTCCCTTCTTCTTCCGCTGAGCTTCCTGCTCTTCCTTGTATTTAAATTGAGATAAAGCTCTTCCGCATGTTACTGAACGAGGGTATACGTGGGAGAAAGGAGAGTGTCGGATGATATTTTGTTGAGGAATCTTCTTATAAAATGGTGGTATTTTTATTTCGTAATCTCATCTCATCACATAAAGGTTACATAATAAGTTATATCGGTGGTTAGTATAAACTTAATTAAACGACGGCGAGAGGTTAAAACGACGAGGAATGGCGGCGGCAGTGCAGTGAATGAAGGAGAGAGGGGTTGTATTACTGAGATTATACTAAAATCACTGCTCGAGAATGAGAATATAAATTCTATAAAATTCAAAATATATTCCATCGAATCACACTTCCATCGCGTGTTTAAATAAAATATTTCTCCGAAACTGAATATATTATATATTCGTTCGATTAAAGTAAACCCTCAATTCGATCGAATGTACTTACTTCAATTTGATGCAAATAGATTTGCGTAGTTTACGAATGCATTCAAATAATGTATTCCTCAGAGTACACACATGTTTCGATATTACCTCCTTCTTATTCCTATACATTTCTTCCGACTATGGACCTCATCCCACCACCCATCACTCGGATCTAAGCACCTGATTCATTCGGACATCGTCGTTTCCATTTCAACGTCGTTCTTTGCTTACGCACGAAAACGATAGATATTCCGCTCCCCCTTTCTATTTTCATTCTCATTATGGGACGAGACTCAGGATGAGGAGAGGAGTGAGATGTGCAATGGATGGACTCCAAAAAAGTTCCACCGCCACAATTTCCATGCGGAGTTGAAAAATCCGATCAAACTTTTCGTCGAAGCATCGAATCGCTTCGAAATCTATTACCAGATCTCACTACTCTCCCCTTCTCCTCCCCCATCTTGAGCGTAACCTGGTTGCCTCACTACAAAAATGATAATCACTCGTCGAGGATGAATGTCCCATTCACGCAGTCCCGCATATTTCCGACGGCGCACCCTCGAGAGAATAATTGGGTGAATCTCACAAAAATGTGCTCTGGTGGAGCTCATTTTGTACTTACATTTTTTTTGTGAGTAAGGATAATGAAAACTTGATAAAATGAGTCACAGAGTGGTTTATTAGCATGGTCTATACATGAACCAGTCTAATTTTACATATTAATTGAGATTTTCATGATTTTAGAAAAATAGGTATCACGCGAATGACAGGTTAGCATAGTAATGACGCAAACTTGATTTTTAATTAATACAAATATCTATTTCCTGTTAACAAATAATACAAATACCAGATTTCAAACATAAAACTCTTAATAAAAACTATACCAGAGCAAAGCAAAATGTTTTTGAGAACATATAGTTAACACATTATAACTGTAGGAACTGAACTACCTATTTTTTAACAGCAATAAAAACAGCTTA
The DNA here is from genome assembly GCA_963678675.1 of Xiphydria camelus. NCBI lineage: Eukaryota > Metazoa > Arthropoda > Insecta > Hymenoptera > Xiphydriidae > Xiphydria > Xiphydria camelus. The sequence continues at coordinate 21,824,505 of OY783193.1, read as the reverse complement.
ACGCTAATAGTTTCTAAATAAAAAATGACAAAGTAGAGATCAATAATTATTAGCCTTTCACGGGAACGATGGTCACGGGAATGATGTTTTTGAGATTTTCGTGTCATTATATCAGCAATTTTCCATTAAAATGAAAAATTAATATGTTGTTGAACAAAATAAGATTATAGGAATAAAACGAACAAAGAATCGAATTTTTAAATTGATTTTTGAGGTAAAAAACACCATGGGAATGATGTTGAACTAGTTACATGTACAAACCTCACAGAGAATTGAAACGTATCACACGAATTTAGAATAAACTTTTCCCTTTGACAGCCTGAGCGTGATTAAACAAGTCTTCCCACACCTATTAAAGCGGTTAGCAATTCGTTAGCATGTTATCCCCACCCTTTGATTTCAATTTAACGATTGCAGCACGGGAGTGACGATATATCCCAGGTATAAACTTTGAATTAATGTAAATTTTTACAAATTATAAAAAAATTCTGTTCTCTGTGGCTTGATAGAAATATTTGGAGTTTGCTTCTCTACTCCCATCAGAAAATAGTTGAATACCCTCACTTTCTACTGAACTGTTCCACATTATTGCAGATATCCCGCTCTAGGGACGAAGCACGGGAATGATATTTGGAAGCAAAACTGTGAGAAAAATGTAATACAAAATAATAAAAACTAAAAAAAACAACTTACTGAATCCCTTCAAAATATATTTTTACTAAACTGAGCGCAGGAAAATTATACAATTCTGTATTTTTTAGATATTTTTCTTATTGAGTACAGACTAATGCGCATTTTTGCGAGATTCACCCAACTACTGTTCGGCCGGTAGTTAAAGCATAGAGGATATTACAGAACAGCATGAATATCGTTAATAATCGTAATAGCTTAAGTATGTTACAAGTATTCTTGACTGTATAACTAAATCGTCCCCATGAGAATCACAACAAGTCGACGCGTAGTCGAACTAGCAACCATCTCTTGACGCCTTTATTTCCTTTCATTCCCTGTGGACTATTGGCGAGCGAGCGAAGAGAGCAACTGCAGCCATAATATTTTTTCTGAATTCGTTGATTTGCCTGCCAGACACTCCTGACGCAGGAATTCAAAAATATGGATCCGTTGCGGAACATAGGTGGTGATTGATCCCTGTGATCGTAAATAGGAAAGGGCCGTACTTGAAGTAGCGATACCCAAGAAAAATATATTTATATAACGATCATATTTAAATAAATATATCAGATTCGAAATTTGTCTTTAGCTGATTATAGAACTCTGTACCCGGTCTTACCGTCTGATATTGGTGTGGGATGATAGAGTATATAGCGGTTTGTAGACTCTAGGATGTACGTTTTTGGTCGGAGGACTAAGAACAACGTACGATTAGCTCTATATATCGCCGGCAATCGTTAATACTGTCTCGGGAGAAATTCCCTAGAGCCTAAGCACCTAGCAGGTGAAAAAGTATGGCGGTTGATTTGTATTATGGAAAGACGCGTACCCATCACCCGCCATACTTTCTCGGCTGCTAAGTGCTTAAGGCCATCACACACAAAATTCCGTAAGGTCGTAAGACGTAAGCGTAAACGTATAGACCAATTAGGAATAAGTATTCCGTTGTGGTGGGGTTACGGACAACGGAATACTTGATCCTGATTGGTCTATTCGCTTACGCTTACGTCTTACGGCCTTACGGAATTTTGTGTGTGATGGCCATTAGGCCCTAAGGAATTTCCTCCACAATGACTGACATCTGCTGGCGATCGATAGAGCCAATCGTATGACATTCTTGGGTCTCCGACCAATTGCGACATCCTAGAGTCTACAAATCGCTACATACTATATCGTCCGATGTTAATATCAAACGGTAAGACCGGATATAGGTAATCATATCCAACATTTTTTACTTTATTCAAATGAAAATATATGTATTCTTATGTGATCATACATGATTATATATGATTATATATAGTTCTTCATATGTAATCAGATATAGATAAATTTTTTATCACATTATATATAATTATATATGATCATATGTTATTAAATAAACATTTTTTTTCGAGTACTGAAACCTGATTTCCTGAAAAAGAAATGAAGAGACGTTTACAGCAGTAGATCCGGTTTACTGCACCGATTATCGAAATTATATTGCTTTCATTCCGTCGTGCAAACGCGATAATAATTTTGACATACTCGTATCATCAATGATGCGTATCAACATTGATAATACGATTAGTTGCATGGAATTATACACCTACTTCGTATCAAAAATTTTATTGACGAAATAATTCTTAATCACAATAATTTAAACATTTTTTTGTTCATTTTAACACAAAAATATCGGGTTAACATAAAGAATCAGTTGATTGAAATATACTAAGGAGAAAGGACCGATATCAATACAAAACCTTCAACTGTATCTTTGTGACATTAAATGCTTTCAAAATAATACAAATAAAGTACTGATCGTGTCTTCACGTGTGATAGATGCACAATTTTTCGTAAATACGTTGCTACGATTTAACAATTTATTTAAGAATAGCTATTTTTTCAAATTCATGCGGCAAAATAAATACAAACTTTAGAGCAATCGATTATTATCGTAATTTGCATGAACATTGTAACGATTACATATGCTTATTTAGGTGGAGATGGCAAATTACAACCAATAAAAAAAGAGAATTTATTTTATGAATTATATTGTATTAGAAGCTATATTATCAAACGATCGACACATATTATTAATATTGCTTTAATATTCTTCGACAAATAAACGCGGCGGGATTATGAATTAAGTCGACTTTAATGAGTCGTTTAATAACTAAGGTAGAATAGAAGGGAGTGGTGGCGATTTAACCGAGCTGGTCGTCGACCAAGAGTTTTCGGTCGATTCTTCGCACGATATCACCACGAAATTGTCGAAAGGAAGTAAAATGGAACATTGAATTGGTTATCTGGTTGGGATGGTTAAATTTAGTTATAGATGGTTAAATACCCGCGACCCGGTGCAATTAAGATCCCGAGAGAATTTTCGATGCTACTCGCGTTTCGCCGTAGGTGCCTTCGAAGTACCTCGTTCGAATGTAGGAGCTACTTCTTTCTTGCTTCGAATATGCGAAGTATGGTTCCTCTTTGAAGCTTCGGTGAATAAAGCGAATTGCGAATTCGCCTGATCGTTACCATTGAAACTTTCACTGAAACGTCGCACGATATTTTCGATTTCTAGGTCGTCTATAAAATTTTACCTTTGTAGGTATGCCACATTTTTCCACGCGGTTAGGATTTCATCCCTTCTTCCATTCTCCCGTATAACATCGGTAATCGAATCTCCCCAATTTCGAGAGGAGTGAATGAGAAGTAATTTTCGGCCTTAAGTGGGCTATGAAACATCAGCTGACAGCCAATTCCCGGGGTACTCAACTATACCGCTATCGAGACAGGTATCTATATCCCGCTGCTAAGCAAAGCCATGAATTCTTTTCCAAAGAATCTCCGTATAAGAACAATTTCGAAAATAATGTTAATATACATCGAGGAAGCAGAAATTAATCAATGTTGGAATTAAGTACCTACTTTAATCACAATTAACTCTTTATGGTATATGGCTGCGAATAATATCGATGAAAAATGAAGAAACTTTGTCAAAGAAAGAAGTGAAAATTTTAACCCCTTACTGCATGGTGTGCCATACATATGTACCGTATGTCCGCGATCATTTGAACCATAGGAAAATTGCGAGTTTTGCATGAGCACTCCTTTGGGTCTCCTCGTCCAATAGAATCACCGGAGAAGCGTGAATGTGCATGCGTAGTCATCCGCGAGTGTGGCGTCGTCAACAAGTTCAGATCGGTTATCGAAATAATCGATCTGAACTTGCTGACGACGCTACACTCGCGGATGACTACGTATGCGCATTCACGCTTCTCCGGTGATTCTATTGGACGAGGAGACCCAAAGGAGTGCTCATGCAAAACTCGCAATTTTCCTATGGTTCAATTGATCGCGGACATACGGTATATGGCACATGAAATATTTTGACATAGTTTGCGCCATCTATTGAACTATAGCCTAAATTGAACCACAAATATCTATCCATTTACATTTATTTTACATGAAATATGCATAACCTATCAAATGAAACTTCATTTATGGGAAATAAATAGTTTGACAGCCAATTCCAATTGAGAATAAATATTAATTTTTTGCAAAAAATAGTCTTTTAATGTTATTTTCATGTTCATATCATAATGTTATAAAAGGTCAACATTAACCTACAGAATTTTTCTTTTAAAAATATAAAAAATCATGCAGTAAGGGGTTAAGAATCAATATGTCTGAATTATTTTATTCGTGAAAATTCTTCGAACAACATTTCATTGCTTACCGACAATTTTATAAAATAAAGTAAGTAACGAATAATTATATAATTTTTTTCTACATTGATAGATTATCTTTCATGTAGATCGAAATATAATCTTAAATTAAATATGATACTTAGTTTTCACTTTCCTTCTCCTTAATGTTCTATTATTTTTCATTGATAATTTTCTCTTCCACCCTCATTGAATATTATTTTTCGATAATCTTGTTGTTATTTGTAAGAGCATCTTCCTTGGCGACAAATATATTATATTTAATTCCTTACAGAAAGAAATAATAAATACACCCGATAATGCGACCCCATTAAATAACTAATTGATTAAACAGTATTTTTTTTCATAATGAAAGCGGTGTTTACGCGATTTGATTTTGATTATATTCCAGCGAAAACGTCGGAATGCTGGAGAATTTGGTGTTCCCAAACAACTGATTTATCAATATTTTCACAGGAAAGTAGTAGTTCCTTATTGAGATATTGTGCTCGGCAAATGAGCGCGCTGCGAATCGACATCCAGACATACAGAAACATGTGTAATTGAAACGCCTCGGAAGGGCAGACGGGGTTGCGACACGAAGGGGGGATGGGGATTTATTAGATGTCCGCCCACACTTTTTTCCGTTACGACGGAGACCCGCCAAAGCGACGCGGCGATTCGTTGAAATTCGGTCGTTCCGACTTGTTATTTTTACGTGGTAAGTACCCAAAATCGCGCCACGTCACCTGCTCTGATCGACGCGACGGAACGAGAGATCTCGTAACATCCGAGCGTCTTTGCGGAAAATAAGAACTAGTAGAGATGGGGAAAACACCTCGACAATGGCGACTCTGCATCAAATTTGCCCCTCACTTGCGCACGCGGCGATAATTTTTTTGAAGTGAAACTTCTTTGCTGAGGGTACTAAAATTGCGCGCGTCGACACGAGAGACCGTAACGAAACCCACACACTCCAGCGCTTCCGACCGTGCCTCACTCATACAGCGCTCTCGACATTGCCCCAATACACCGCTCTCAACTCTGCCCCATTCCACCGCTATCGACCCTGCCCCATTCCATCGCTCCCGACCGCGAGAAGCGCGTCGACCTATCATAAATGAAGCCATCAAGAAGCGCGTCGCCCTATCGAGACGCGCATCCGTCCTATCACAAATTACTACGTCGAGACGCGCGTACGTTCGTCTCTTGACCGCACCACGGAACTTCGACGCATCTGCGTGTCTTCCCGAAGTCTTGCGCACGCTTTTTACTGTCACGCTTTCTTCAGATTTTCTCCTCTCGCTGTGAAACGGAAAAAATCCGCTTTTATGCCAGCGTACCCCCGCCTTGCTAGCCTTTTTCCAGTAAGTCGTTTCAAGATTTTCCTGGCGCCAAGTTCGATTCAGTTGTAGTTCAAAGTGTTACATATTTCTATACTTCTCTATCAAAACACAATATTCCTCTCCCCAATATCTCGCCTCTGTTCCCTTCCTACGTCTTACCAGCGATCTATCTCTACGAGTATCCGGTTCACCCTCTATCCTTTTTCCTCTATCCTCCTATCCAGGTTCACTTGTGATAATGACGACTATTCAGAATAGGGAATTTTGGAGGGATGATGCAGCAACGCTGCGTTGCGCAAACTTGTTTGACAGTGTATGGATGATACAGTTGTGCAACGCAGCGTTACGCAAACTTGTTTGACAGTGTATGGATGATGCAGTTGTGCAACGCAGCGTTGCGCAAACCTGCGTTGCGCAAACATGTTTGACAGTGTATGGGCCCCTTTAAGGTGGAAACACAGTGTAGAATGTATCGATGGAGTTCATAGTCATTACTGATAAGTCGGTTTCACCAAAAATACTTTGAACGATACACACATATTTATACGTGTGTCTCACTTTTACCTTCTACCGTGTCTCACATTTGCCTTTGGAAGTGTCTCATATTTCCCTTGTGGGTGCACTTGTTTATTACAGGTTACTATTTATCAATCAAAAGTAAACACAGTTACTCATCGATAGAGGCCACCACACTCACTGGTTGCACAAAATAAACATAATCCCTCTTTACCATAGATCGCTTTTGACATGAAATTTTGAAAGCCGGATTAAAAATATTTTAAGGCCCTCAATGACGGTTCGGCGAATGGCGTAAAATATTATTTGTATATTTGATTTAAATGATCTTAAAATTAAGCAATGTGATAGATGGGGCTTTAAACAAACTATTCATATGTTTAGATTCAAGAAAAAGTTAGAATTAAATTTATTGAAGGAATCTCATTTTTGCCCAACTTTTTCAGTGTCTCATTATTACCTCCATTGACCCTACACTGCTCACTTCAAGTTGCGTTTATCAATTTGGAAAGAGGACCCACTTCGGACTAAGCAATCTCTTAACAGCCTGCGGACTCCCGGTTGGTGTCACGCGGGAAAAACCCCATCTTACGGTCTAAAAATAGACTAGAAAAGGCCTCGAAATGGGCATGAGTCAGGAAAAAACGTTTTTGCTAATAAGTTGAAAATAAGGCTGCAAAAATTTTGCAAACTTGCAAAAATATTAAAAATAAATTTCTGGATCAAAATCTCCATTATCAATCCACTTAGAGATCTGCAACGCTGTCATTTTTTAAAAAATTAGTATTTTTAAAAAACTAGAAAAAATTACAAAAAGGTTGAAAACTTTCTTGAATATTGAAGTTATTGTTTTAAATTTTATAATAATATAGATTTTAAACCTAATTGGTGCCCGCAACATATCATAAATTTTAATTATTTATTAACACCCCTTTTTTGGTCGTAATTTATATAAAGAAAAATCCAAAAGTTCTCAAGCAAGGTTGAATATACTCTAATCGGTGATTAGCGTCTTCGACTAACATAAGTTCTAACCCGTCCAATAAACAAGGTTACGTGAAATAAACTTTGAAAAATGGTGAAAATGTGTAGTTGTAAATACGTTTCAAAGCGACGTAATTTTTTGGTTGAGAATGTCCGGGGGCACAACGTATATTTGTCTTACATATTGACGGTTTATTAAACGATTTAAAAACGTCTACAAATTTTATCTTTCGTAACCGCTTTGAAACGTATTTACGACCACACGTTTCCACCATCTCAACGTTTCAACGTTTATTTCACGTAACCTTGTTTATTATGTATGTAGTCACTTCGAAGCGTGTATATAACAACACGTTTCTACCGTTTATCAATGTTTATTTCACGTTACCTTGTTTATAGTTTATACATACACGAAATATTGTTTCTTCACTCTACGTATAAAATATGTGTAATAAACGTTTACTTTAAACTTGCAAATGTTGAAAAAATGTTTGGTGTCGAAACGTTTATTTGATACTTACGAGTAGTTACTGAAAATTCATCACATTTACGTGTATTAGACGTTTATTTCACGTAATCTTGTTTATTGGGCGGGTATTTATCCCTCAACATGTTGAAGTTTTTAATAGAATCGATTTTTTGCTATTTTGAACATTTTTTTAATTAGCATAAGTGTAAAAGATTTGCAAATTTACATAAATATTTAAATCATTTTTTCGAGAGCTGGTTCAAATTTACAGCTCAAAGGGTTTTTAATTAAAATTTAACCCCCGCACCAACCAGCACTTCAAATAGCGATTTTAATATTTACCGAAATTTATAACTCTGCATTTCTGCGGATAGAAAAAATTTCAGTGATAATGTTCAATTTTTTCCTTACTCACTGACCTACGTAGCAAGATGGATTAATTTATCCAACAACGTTGTTTACATGGCTTGAGACTTCCGGAAATAAATGGAGTGTTTCCCTCACTTCGAATCAACCCCCTTCCCTCAGCCCTTTAGGTGGTACGCTCCGGGTAGGAGATAGCGCTCGGCTTCCGCAAAATTTATCCGGCGTCCAACACTGCTGCGAGTATAATATGTAACTATTCGGGACTAGGATAAGCTCGATATCCATACGGCGCTGTTGAAACTGGAACGAAAGATGTGAGCTCCCTTCTCGCTTCTTTTTCACTCCTTTTCGCAGGACGACAGCAAAAGAGGACCACTGCACGCAGAAAATCATCGCTTTCATTCGCTCTCCCACTCCCTTTTGCGACTCATCACTAATTGCTCGTTTGAGTTACAGTCTGTGTGAGAAGAAAGTTATGTGATTTTTTTAAAGTACTAATGATATTTTATTGTAACTTTTTTTACATGAAAATATATCACATTTAACACGGCACAACTATTTAGTAAGTCGTGTAATCGCCATCATTTTCGAGTATGGCCTCACACCTTCTGGGCACACTTTCGACTAGTTTTTCCGCGTAGTCGACGGACAGCGAACGCCAAATTCTTCGAATACTGCGTGCCAATTGTTTCAAATCGTACACTGGCTTTCCAGCAAGTTGGCTTTTCATTATTCCCCACACATTTTCGATTGGGTTGGCATTTGAAGATTGTGAAGTCCAGTCGATTGCCACGATTCCATGTTCCTCTTTCTAAGCCTTGCACAAGCGACTTTAATATTTAGGATCATTATCTTCTTGAAGCACCCAAATTTCATTTTCGCTTGTGAACATTGTGTGCACCATCTTTAAGAGTCCATGCTGATAAATTTTGATAGCATCATTTTCTTAGCGTCCTAATTCTCGGTGAACAGTTCTAAACAGCCAAAACCGCGCTGAGAGAAGCACCCCCAAACATTGATCTTACCAGATGTTTGACGTTACGCTGGATGAAACGTGCATTGCTGGTGGACCAAGCACGTTTCCGGGGAACCCAGATCCAAAAAGTTACTTCATCGGAAAAAACAACTTTGGTCCAATCGTGATCTTGGTTTTTCCTCAGCCCAGGCTTTGCACGTTTCGAGAGCAGCGGTTTCAAAGTTGCGGGACGATATTTCACCTTTACCTCCGTTGAATTGGGTTGGTAATCACATATATTCCCCTCTTAGCCAGTTGAGCGCGGGCCTGACGCAATCGCAGAGTGGGAGTCTTCTTCAATAGATTGACTATCGCTTTGTCCTGTTTTTCTGTGGTTGCTCACTTCAAACCCCGTTCATCGTAGTCATCGACGTTTTTATACACCTTAAACTGCTCGACCCACTGTGCAACGAAACTTTTTGACTTTTTAATTGCTTTCGCAGCCGCTGAAAACGATAATTTAGGTCCTTTTGCATGTTGGCAAAGGAAAACTGCCTCAAAACGCTTCGCGTACTTGGCACTCATTTTACAACAAAGTCTTCCACTTCGAGGTCTCGAGCGATACTAAAATGAATCGGTATTTGTGCCGTAGCCCTCTGACGGTACAATCGCATCCCGAAAGAAAGGCAGAGATATCTCTTGTACTGTAGAAATAAACGCGTACACTTTCTTCTGACATAGACTGTAAGCCAGTTCTTGAATGATAATCGGAATAAAAACTTATTTGTATCTTATGTGGTAAACTCGCAAAAAATCTCTAGCCCTGTGGAGAAAACTTTTAATTCAGATTGTTCGTAGATGCTATAGTTATAAAGTACAATATATAGATGTTGATGCATCACTTAGGGTTATCATCATCGAGATAGCCTCAAATATTTAATTTCTCAAGCTTTAATAACTACTATTCAAAATACTAGATGGGTACCATCTATCAACCTTTCCATTAACCTCTTATAGCCTACTGTTTCATATTTGAACCATACGAAATTCTGAGCTATAAAACCAGTAAAACATTCTACCTTGTAGTTATTCTACCATAGCCTAGTGTTCCTAACTAGGAATGAACGATGGACGCATCATGTGTAATTCATAATGGACTATTGTTCCATTTCGGGCACATTTAATTTTTTGTTGTATTAATAAAATATAAGTTTGACTACTTTTGACTATTGACTATTTTTGTAAACACCTTTGAACCTAAAAAAACATTTCTGCACTGAAATTGTTACAGGTTTTTTACTGCTAAGAATTATTTGAACAATTTTCTAAAAACAATTAATGAAACACAGTGAAAAATACTGGCCAAATTGTGCTTTTATATGGGAAATGCAACGCATAAGGGCTGAATTTGAACGATTAAATCTCTAGCCTTCCATACGGACATATTTTTAAAATGTATTCAGGGTTCATATGGAGTTAGCAATAACAGCTACGTTAAATTTCAAGAACTTCCTAAGAAAATAATGAACACCCAAGAACTGCCTTAATAAAAATGGTCCATCGACATGAAAATTTGGAAGCAGCTCGCTTGGTCGATATAGGTGGTCGATTACTAAATGTCGTGGGAAGTAGCGTCACATTTCCGATGCCTATATCGAAGAACATTAAAACGAGTTAGGATCGTGGCGGGAAGTTTCCTCCGTGGCGTCCCAGGTAGCACACTAACGTCGAAATGACGTTTTTTGAAGGTCAGTTCTGACGTCAGATGACGAAAAATATGACGTCATTTTAACGTCCCAAAGACGGTCTAATTGGACATCCACACGACGTCAGAAAAATTACGTCATAATGACGTCCTACCGTACGTTGTGATGACGTAATAAATGACGGTTCTAAAAGGTTAGGTCTGACGTATACCTTTTCATCTTGAGCGGTCAATAATCCAACTACTGTCCGCACTTTTTGCTGCTTAACTTCGTTGATCGGTCGGTGTCCTCGAGTTCTCATCTGCTGCACGCTCCTGTGGTTAACAATATTATTACAACTGGTGTTCATATGAAGTTTGATGAATAAATGTATGTTGCTTTTCCAGATAATAAGAAACAGCTTGAATAAATAAAATTGTATAGTTGTATTATTCTTTTCTCAACATTTTTCTAAATTTATGATTGTATCTTTTGATAAATATTCTTGCATAGACGCAAATTTATATTAATAAATAAATAATTATATGAATGTGTTTATTCATCCTACATTAATTGATTGTCTTTCATTTACTTTAATAACACTGGTCAACAGTGATTTTGTTACACGAACCAGACCAGGTGATTCTTATAGATTTATGTGCGCTAAAAACGAATCTAACTCAAATTTGCGTATCACGTCAGGATTTTAAATTACTTGAGGCTAAATATATGAAAACGGGCGATTTTCGCTATATTCACGAGTCTATTACAATGAAACTAAACACAAAACGTGTGGCCGCCACACGCGGAAGAAGTGAAACTTCGATATCAGTTTCTCTGAATTTGATTCCGGTGGTATTAGTTTCAATTGGCTCTACGAAGAAGCATTGTAAAAGACTTGTATAGACTTTTGTATTTTTTTTTCTTCTTATTTTCATCCAAGGAACCCATCCTTGAAGTTTATCGCAATATTAAAGAATCACCCAGTATATTTACTTACTTGGTCCAACAAAATATTTTTTCCGCCATAATCAAGTATACACTTATTAATTGCAAATAAACTCTTTTCTCAGTATACGAAGTAACTTTGATCTAACTCTATTTCTGACAAATTTCTAGAAAATCATAAACGGAATAAAGGAATTTTACTTCCAAATTCGACAGTGATAAAACATTAATCGCTGGGTGGTACATTTCGGCAAACGAGGACTGTTTATGTATTCGCAGTCCTGCACCTTTCCCGGAAGGCTAATTACCGAACGAATTGTAATGAACCACTTCTCGCAGATACCACTATATTTCGAATGCATTCGAAATGCATTCAGCTTTGTAAAAGAGAGAAATGACGATTTCAATAGATAACCAATATTTCGGTAAAGGTTCATTCCGATTCGTCCGATAATTAACCCTTTCCAGATGTTTACACATCTATTGCAAGTTAGAATGACTAACTCGTTTTTAGTTTTTTCTCACCTACCGTACCTCCACTAGCATTTTTCGCGAGATTCCTATATGAATTCCGCGTAAAGTACCTTGAGTTTGTGAGGGGAAATTTTCGACGCAAGTTGGGAAGAATGGGAATGAAATTTTAATTTTGGAATGCCGCGATGTTTGTATACGAAAATGTAGCGTGGAAGTGATGTGGGTATAATCGGTGAAAGGAAAATATGAAAACCAACAATCGAAGTGTGTTAAAAGATTCTACAGGGTGAAGTGTAGTTGTTGTGTATTCATATTTCATTTGTACACGACAATCATTTATGTAGTAATTTCTAGTTTGAACTGGTGAAATGAAATAGTGATTAATGATGTACAGGAATTGAAAAGAAGAGTAAGGCAGAATACATGAGAAACTATGGACAAAAAGAAATGTGAGGAGGAACATAAGAATGCAGCACGATATGAGGCGGTTGTAATTACGAGGTTGTTGTAACCAAATGGACAGACTATTCTGTCAATCGTTTGGTGATTTCAACGTGAAGTGTAATTGTCCTGCATATACACCAGTTATTAATACTTTGAAGGATAAGTTGGAACTTGATATGGGTTTATGTACCGTATTTTTTTTAGCTATCATAAACCAATTATATCCACTAAACTATGGAAGTCACGAATTGGTATCTAGTTTTATTAGAAATCGTAGTGAAACCGTTGTTATACACTGAAAACAGTATAAAGATGTACGTTCTGGAGATAGAAGCGTCTAACATTGGAATGGTGATTTTATGAAGAATGGAAAGCACTCACCGTTATTCTGAAATTTACGATTTCGAGGTTAGACGCTCCGATCTCTCGAATTGATACCGACTCTAGGTAATTACCGACTCGACTTGTACCGGTGGTAAATACCGACCAAGCCCGGTCGAAGGTAAATGTTAAGATCCTGCACCGAGCTCACACGGACACACACTAATGTCGTTAACATTTCCCCCACCACTTCCATGAAATCACTCCCAAGCGAGCCTAAAGATGTTTACACATCAAAAATTTAATTATTCGAAATAACAATTATAATAGTTTTGTAGAGCAGAAAGAGCTCTTTCGAGTACATATAAACATATTGCCAAACAACAAAATAAATCGTTGTAAAATAAAAGAAAACATAATTGTGCGACGGAACAGTCTCGGAGACGCGAGTATCGGCCACTTGAGCATGCCGGTCGCGGGAGTATAATATATATAGCATCACCGACGAAAGTCGCGTCGCGTGGTGTGTGTACACTCGTCGAGTATCGGATACCTGCGTAGCGTTGTGTGCGAAGGGCCTAAGTGGAATGGGGCAGGGTCGAGATCGGTGTATGAGTGATGCACGTACGGTAGCGCTGGAGTGTGTGGGTTTCGTTACGGTTTCTTCGTTGCATAGAGCGCGCTTTTAGTACCCTCAGCAAAGAAGTTTCACTTCAAAAATTTTTCTTAATAGCACTTACAGTATTTGAAAGTGTCATTTTTGAACTTTTCAATACATTACTTGATTGTTCCTAAACGATTTTACAAAGCCAAATTTCAGTACGACAAGTCGATCGTTTAGGTCCACCGCGCCACGCGCTTAAATGTATCAGGCGCGTGGTGCGGTGGACCTACATCATCGACTTGTACTGAAATTTGGCTTTGTAAAATCGTTTAGGAACAATTAAGTAATGTATTGAATAGTTGAAAAGCGACACTTTCAAATGCTGTAAGTGCAATTAAGAAAACATTTTTAGTTTCATTGTAATAGACCCGTGAATATGGCCAAAATCGCCCGTTTTTGTATATTTAACCTCAAGTATTTCAAAATCATGACGTGTGTGTGATACGCAAATTTGAGAGTCAGATTCGTTTTTAGCGCACTTAAATGTATAAGAATCACCTGGTCTGGTTCGTGTTACAGAAAAAAAAAATGTAATTTTGTTGACCAGATAATCTGTGCTTTTTAATAAATAGTATAGATTATAACTTGCTCAACATACCGAGACTCGAAATCAAATAATTTATTGATTTAATAATTAAGCAAATTACATTTTTTGTCCATTTGTTCACAAATAAATTGTCAAGTCCCTATATATGCAGGAGACCGAAATTTTTCTAAGTCTCGTTCGTAATTAAAAATTACGGAAAAGTTCCGTCAAAAAGTCGTTGAATTTTGACGTCCAAGGAACGTCGTAAATACGACGTCCCGGTGACGTTAATATTACGACAACTGACGTCTGAAACCCTATACCGACCAAAAAATGACGTCTGAGGCGTTATTCTAACGTCACCCAGGTAGCACACTAACGTCAGACGTCATTTTTTGGTCAGTATAGGGTTTCAGACGTCAGTTGTCATAATATTAACGTCACAGGGACGTCATATTTACGACGTACCTTGGACGTCAAAATTCAACGTCTTTTTGACGGAACTTTTCCGTCATTTTTAATGACGAACGAGACTTAGACAAATTTCGATCTCCTGCATATAGGTATAGGAACTTGAAAATTTATTTGTGAATAAATGGACAAAAATTGCAATTTGTTCAATTATTAAATCAATAAATTATTTCATTTCGAGTCTCCAGAGTATGTTGAGCAAGTTATGAACTATACTGTTTCTAAAAAAGCACAGATTATTAAAGTAATTGTTAATTTGCGCGGTTACGATTCGGTTTCCACATGGGATGTGCAAAAGAAAAACGGATTTATTTGGTGCGAAAACTTTGGTACAACGTGGTCGCATAGAGAGTCTATTCGAACTAGTCATAGAATATAGAGGTTACAGATAGGAGGGTTGGTGATTCGTTTCCGCATAAGGGTCGATAAAGACGATTTCTCTAACAGTAATTATTAAAGTAAAAGAAAGACAATCAATGAATGTAGGATGAACAAATATTCATATAATTATTTATTTATTTATTTATATTTATTTATTATTTATATCTTGCATAAACGCAAATTTATATTAATATCAATTTGCGTCTATGCAAGAATATTTATCAAAAGATACAATCATAAATTTAGAAAAATGTTGAGAAAAGAATAATACAACTATAAAATCTTATTTATTCAAGCTCTTTCTTATTGATAGGAAAAGCAATATACATTTATTCATCAAACTTCATATGAACACCAATATTAATAATATTCTTAACCACAAGAGCGTGCAGCAGATGAGGACTCGAGGACACCGACCGATCAACGAAGTTAAGCAGCGAAAAGTGCAGACACTAGTTGGATGGGTGACCGCTCACGATGAAAAGATATACGTCAGACTTAACCTTTTAGAACCGTTATTTTTTACGTCATCACAACGTCCGGTAGAACGTCATTATGACGTGATTTTTCTGACGTCGTGTGGATGTGCAATTAAGCCGTCTTTGCGACGTTAAAATAACGTCATATTTTTCGTCATCTGACGTCAGAACTGACCTTCAAAAAACGTCATTTCGACGTTGATGTGCTACCTGGGCAGTGTGCTACCTGGGGTATCTCCTTCAAATGAATGCGTTCACTAATGGTGCATGTACACTGTAGAACAAAATCTAGCTAGATTGTAGAGACGCTAGTTAGATGAATCTACTTACTATGTACACTACAATCATTTTTTCCCCCCAGCTAGTGACCTGCAGTTGCGTGAGATTAGTTTGGTCTAGACTTCTCTATTTGATGTGTACACCCGTGCTCACGAAATCTGTCGCTGGTGACTTTTTTTAAACCTTATTTTAAAACGTACTAACCAGTGAACAATTAATTCTCATGCCCTCATTAGCTACGGTGACGTCTACTCTCGTTAATGAAAGCACGAGGATTGATTAATCATTGGTTAGTACGTTTAAAAATAACATTTAAAAAAAGTCACCAGCGACAGATTCCGTGAGCCCGGGTGTACACTGGAAGCGTGTGGGCGTAGACCGTAACTTTTGTAAAATGTCCCGACGGAATAAAATTGCGGCAGCTGCCATTATTTTAATTTTAAATAAGAAGAAAATTAAAGAAAAACGAAATAAAACGTACTCTAAATATCGAAGAATTATTTATCTTTTTTAAGCATTGGCCAAAAATGAAATAACATTTTTCTACCACAAATATCTTTTATTATTGTAGATAGCTATCAAAATAATAAATTATATGGAAGAAATAAAATCGTTATCAGGTTCTTTGAACTTTGAATGGGTCATGGATGACCCCACCATACCAGTTACGTCTCTTTAAAATCACCATACTAGTTGAGGGTTAACTCTCGCTAGACTGGGTTACTCTATTTAGCTGACCAAATAGATTGAAATCTCTCTGGGAGCAAATTTTTATCGTGTGCCCACTGCACACAATCTAGCTATATTTCTTTTTCTCTACGGATATCCTAGACTAACTCTCGCTAGACTGCTCTCAACGCTGTGTCCACTTGTGAGTTAAAGGCTGGGTCTCACTAGGACACTTTGACGGAGGCCACACGTTGACGCCATTAAAGTTGCTTATCAAATGGAGATCACACTTGTGATTTGTTGAATCCAGTTTATCTAGTAAAATTGCCCTACGAAATGGCGAATAACGCAGTGGTTCGTGCTAGTGTCAATTGTCTCTTGCTCTCATTTTACATGCTGTTTTACAAAATTATCTTAATAAAAAGAAGAAAAAACGATCCATTTGGGTGAGAAAATGGTTAACTAGAAGATGCGAATTAGGTGCATCAGCAACCCTTCTGAAAGAATTATTTTACCTCATATAAAAATCATCTGAGAATGTCAGTTGCAAAATTTGAAGCGCTGCTGAAATTGGTGGAACCCATAATACAGAAGCGTGAAACTGTGTTAAGGAGCCCCATTCCCGCAAGAATAAAACTGGAGATTACTCTTCGATACCTTACTATTGGAGATAGCATAGTATCACTTCAGTATGCATTCAGGGTTGCAAAGAATACAATATACACATTTTTACCGGAAGTCCCGTCTGCAATAATTAAAGTACTTCAACCAAATATTATGGTAAGTTGGATTTCTCAATTTAATTTAATTAATGCTTTTATAAGTCGTAACATATGTTCAAGAAAATACTTACTTTATAGTAAATTTATTTTTGAAAATGGAATACATTCTTTATTATAACTATATATATAGGTTAACTCGTTAGAACTTTACATAGTATAGGTATGGTCGCAGTCGGAATAGGAAACATGTGAACCAAAAGTGCTCGGTCTTGAGGTATGCGTAGAAGAAGCATTTTCTCCAGTCACAGTGTCTTCTATTAGTCTTGTGTAATTAATGTTTGTATTAGATAAGCAAGAAATCCTTCCTTCTGAATTTTTGAAACACCAATAAGGCATAAGCCAGAGACAGTAGATTAGATTGTACAAGCTTGTTGTATTTTACACAACTGGTTACGCAAAACGTCGGAGAGAGAGAGAGTACATATTTGCCACCACTTAGTGTTGACGTTGAAGATGATTTTACTGGTGATTTAACAGAAGGGGCATGGCGCAATAACACAAAAGGCTTAGCATCTGTTACTTCCCTAGGACAGAATAATCATTCCAAAGCAGCCGGAGAGCTCCGGGATGAATATGCTACCTATTTTGTTGAAAAAGATCCTTTGCCGTGGCAAAACAAGAGTATTGGTTTAGAGTAATTAATGCGGATGGATGAAATACCCAGAAGAGACAAGATGTAAAATTATTTAGTTATATACTTTAGTTATATACTTAGGTGTATACTTTATTATACATTTATCAATTACATATTTAAGGAATAAAGAAATGTACTTACCCAATTAGTTGTAGATTTTCTACTTGCTGTCACATCATTTAAAAAAGAACCTGCTCTTTTAAACCAGACTAGTTTTGGAGTATAAATTTCATCCGTAGATGCTCCACTTTTCTTTGATTTGATGACTTTCATCAATTCACTCCGGTATACAGTTTTTATACCTTTAATCTTTTTCCTCAATTCATCAACCGTAAAAGTACCTAATTCTTCTTCTTTAATTTCTGCAATAAGTTTACCAAACGCAGATTCACGTTTTGCTTTGTTCGTGTAATCGTCTATTCTAAAATTCCATAAAAGTTCATACTGCTCATAAACGTTTAAGAATTTACAAATTTGATTACTATTCCACTTATTGTTAGCCATATTCATTTCATCCACCAACAATAAACTAACTGAAAATATCTCGACTTATCAAAACGTATTTTATTAATATAACCTCAAAAAATAGTTCTGCTACCTAACATACAACGTTCACACTGGGATATCTGTTGCTTCAATAAGTCAAGCTGCCTTCAACTGGACAGTGAAATTTGCTCTCTGGGGAAACAAAATTTCTTACTGGCCTCATTGACTGGAAGCGGCAACTTTTAAATCACACTCAGACATTTCATGGCAAATTTAGTGGTGTCAACTTGTGGCCTCCATCAAAGTGTCCTAGTGAGACCCAACCTTAAGTGTCGGACAGCTCTAGCGAAAGTAAATCTAGGCAAGAAGTCTACAGTGTACATGCACCATAAAAGCATGGCTATTAGTTTGCGGTGTACTCTCCTCTCTTACGTCTAAATGAATATAGAGAGTGAAGAAATGGCTGCCTTTATCTTCGATTCTCGCAGAACTTGATCTGTTTTCTTTTATTTTTCATTTGGGTACGTAGACGATGTTGCGGTAAGAAAAAGCTTAGCCTGATTTTATCAAATTTTACTTCGCCTTTTTCGGCGACGGAACTAAAAAATCTCCCTGTCGATGCATCGTCTACGATGACCGGCGTCGTTTACGAATAAATATAAAATGTTGACCGCGATGTGACTGCAACACGTGTCCCGGTGATCGATGTGTCGCGTAACCTTTCGACCATCTACCTATAGAATCCAAGATCTTTACTCGTGGAAAAAACGAAAGTTCAAAATAAAAATAACGCGGAAGTAGGAGTATACTGCAGTCAAATATATGCTTTATATATTATCGTCGAGAGTTTCTCCCTCTTCCTCCTCGCCCTACCCTCTTTCCGCAACGTGCCCACACTCTCCCGTCTCGCGAGGGAAACGCCGTAGGCATTCGATGATGATCTCGTCGATTATCGAGTTTTCGTGAATTCGTTCGAAAAAGCGTATTAACGATAACGATATAAATTTTCGCTCAGCGGCAAATGTTTAGAAAAGAAACGCGAGTGGGAAAATAACAAGAACAATCGAATTTATAAACGAAGTACTGTCATACGTATTATTTTTCAATAAAATCTTAAACAAGAATGCGAAAACAGTTTCGCAATAGATATTTATACATGTTTTACATATACCTCGGCTGAAAGCTTAGTGCAAACGTATTTGACACGAAACTTTACCGAGTTTCTAGATCTTTGCTCGTCATTAATACTTCGTTCGCAAATTCACTGTCATCTCTCATCTCACAGTGCACGCTCCACCCGCGTCATAGCAAACTATCCGCATTGAAATTCCAAAACAACGAATGACACCAATACGTGCTTCGCGGCGTGGTCGAAAATTGTTGAACGTAACGCGATTCTTGACTGCCGCGACGCGAGAGGCTAATCGCAGCCACTTAGACGTCTAAAGTACATGCGTACTCTGCATTATCGAACATTAATGCTGTGCTCCTAAGAGCACGCACGCCCTACCCCGCAACTCTCGACTCTCCGCAAAATGGGCCGGCACCTACGCTCGTCGACATCGAGTATCGCATTCCCAGTAATCGCACACACGGCACACATATACGAACGTGCGTACAATCCCCGTTCGCGGGAAGTACGTATACACGGGAACCACCACAATACGAAAACACAGCGAAACCCTCTCGTTGCCCTCTTTTGCCTTGACGCCTTCGCCCGCTCACAATGATATAAAAAAGTCCGCATTGTACTAGGCACTCCCGGACAAGCGGTTCATTTTATCCCATTCATTTATTCACTCGCTCATTTATTTGCTAGCTCGCTCATTCGTTCTGTCGAGTACTTTTATATAATGCGCACCATTGTCAGTTCTTCATCTCGACGCAAGGCAGGCTGAAACAAATCCCAGGAAAACGAGTAATGTGACGGCGGTGGCGCTGCGTCGTTTACTAGCCCCGCCGTGATGCAGCTCAGCTAGACTTTCTCCTGAAACAAAGAGTGACACTCAAACAATGTACCTCTGGCGCACAACGACCACGCGACGTTTGCTAGAGACAGATGCCGAGAAGATGTATGACAGCAGCGACCATCGGTAATCTTTTCAAGGATCGGTGTAAAGGAAGGTAAGAATATTAGATGTGTTCTAACCTCTCCTCCCTCCTATATCAAGAGACACGGTAGTGTCTCGCGGCATGTTCATTCAAGTCGTCAGAACGACGCCGCCAGCGCTGTCGCCGCGAGCACCCGTGTATCTTTACAGGAAAAATGTCTGCCCCCTTCACTCCTCAATTTTAACATCGAATTTTCTCAATAAATATACGGTTATAACCAAAACTATGCTTAGTTACGCCATATAAATCGACTATTCTCTATCGATAGAGACCAGAGTAAATGTTGTAAATTACATATTAACAGAGATTTTTCCTTAGCAACGCGAAGCCACGCCCCTCGCGCCTCAAAAGTCGAGAATCCGATTGCTCGGGCGATATACAGGGTGTTCGGAAAAAACACCGACACAGAAATAGGGGTGATAGGTTACGTCATTACAAGTATTTTGATATAAGGGACCTATACCCGCAAGCGCCCCCTTCTGGAGATATCAACTTTTCAAGTTTATAACGACCGAGGTTGATCAAAGTAGAATAATAAAAATCGTATCAAGATGGTAATGAATATTTAATTTTACGAGATACAAAAACAATGTGCAAATGCTCAAAATGACGGCCACCCATGTCCATGCAACATCGGAAACGATTCTGGATAGATGTGCCACTGCGCAAACTGCTTGCGGAAAGGATAACCGCTTGGCTCAAGTCCTTGTACTTTTCGAAGATGATGCGGATACAAGGAGTTTTCATTTGTTTTTCAATTGTACAGGTAGACAAAAAACTCAATATTATTCTACTTTGATCAACCTCGGTCGTTATAAACTTGAAAAGTTGATATCTCCAGAAGGGGGCGCTTGCGGGTATAGGTCCCTTTTATCAAAATACTTGTAATGACGTAACCTATCACCCCTATTTCTGTGTCGGTGTTTTTTCTGAACACCCTGTGTATATGTCAAAATCTCACAAAAATTCCGCCTGTCTTCGGCGATATTCGGCCATGGTCGGAAATGTGTACACAGATGCGGCCACACGCATACGCCATCAAATGTATGTGAGAGTGTGTGGGAGAATATATTCCTTGAATGTTTAGTTGTTTTTCAAAATTAATAAAACATTTCCATTCGCGAAACGATTTCCCTCGCATTTGTTCGATCCTCGGACGCGCTTGTTAATAAAAAGTAAAAATTCAGTGTAATCGGAGTAGTGAATCTCAATAGTGGTGAATGTGACAAACGCTCCGTATAGTTTAATAATCGTTTGTATTTTTTTCGAATATCGAGATAGTGAACGGATGCAGTGGTATTCTTCTCTAGTTACCTGTGCATCAAGAAAGGAGCAGGAAAGGAGACGGTCTCAGAAAAATTGCCATCAGATAAGTTTAATTGCCATCTGACAGCTTTAACCTCACTTTCAATGGAAATGGAAAAGGGAGTACTAGAGAGGGTAGAGCGAAAGGGGAGGCAGAGAGGGTAGCAAACTTAGTGCGGTAACCTGGAATATAGCGGGGATAAGAAAGTTACGGAACGCGTGGGATTTTTTGAAGCTGCACGACATCAGTATATTGCAAGAGACGTGGCTAGAAAAAGCAGGAGAAGAAAAGGCTATGAGGGGGCTCGATAAAGGGTAAGCATGGAGGCCAAAGGCGGTGATCAGAACGAAGAAGAAGGGTAGGGCAGTAGGGGACAGCTGGTGGGGGTACGAAAGTGCTTAGGAAGCGAAGTTAAACTGCGGGAATGGGAATACGGACTAATAATCGAGGGGCTGAAAGAGGAGGGCCAGAACAAGAAAAGAATTGTAACACTGTACAATAATGAAGGACTAGATAGGACACTAACAAAGTTAAGAGGCATTGTTGAAACGAGTTTGAGAGAAAGTATGGATCTAATTGTGGTAGGGGACTGGAACGCGAGGATAGGACCAGAGCAGGGAAGGACGGAATGCGGGAGTGAATTGGAATGAAGAAGATGCTCGGAAGACAGAACCTTAAACAGCGAAGGAAGGAAAATGTTAAGCTTTTGTGAGGAATGGGTATGACAGTAATGAATGGGAGAACAAGCGAGGATAAAAGGGGGGAGCTAACCTACGTAGGAGGGGGAGGGGAGGGGTCTGTTATCGACTACGTAGTGGTGATAGAGGGAGAAGATAATGGGGGGGTCGAAGAGGTTGCAGTAAGGCCAAGGATTGACTCTGACCACCTGCCGGTGACCTTTACAATAAATACGGGGAGAAGGAAGGAAGAAAAGAGGGAGGAGGAAGAAGGGGAACAGGTGTTCAGACTCTGCTGGGAGATGAGTAAAGTAGACGAGTACAAGGAGCTACTAACAGTGGGAAATAAGAGGGGGGGGGGGGGAGGCAAGTTGGAAGCAGAAATGGGGTAAGCTAGAAAAGGATATCAAGACAGTAGCAGAAAAACTAAAAATATTTAAAAAAAAGGAATAGAGGGGGTGGGGTGGGGGGCAGAGATGAATACGGACTGGAATGTAGGGAACAAAGGAAGAAGGTATGGAAATGCCTAAAGGAGTTCTTGAAATCCAAGGGGGGAGTGGAGAAGGATTGTTTGAGAGCGGAGAGGAAAAAGCTCAAGGAATTATATAGAGAAAAGAAGAGAGAATGCAAAGAAGAAAAGTGGAGGAAAGTAGAGAGAAGTAGGAACATGAAGGAATTTTGGGAGGCGGTGGGGAAGTTCAGACCCAGAAAGGTAGTGAGAGGTAGGGGCATAGAAAAGGAAGCATGGGTAAAACACTTTAAAGGGCTGCTGGGGGCGGAGGAAGGGCAGGAAGGAACAGGGGGCAATAAAGAAAAAGAAGAGGGAAGGGATAGAGAAGAAAATGAAGAAGAAGAGGACGAAGAAGAGGGACTCAATAAAGAAATATATCTGAAAGAAATTGAGGAGGCGCTGAGGAAAATGAAGGCTAGAAAAGCTCCGGGGGAGGATGGGATAATGGCGGAATTCCTGAAAGGACTACCGAATTCGAGATTGGAGGAGTTGCAGGAAATCATGAATGGATTATGGAAAGAGGGGACGCTAGTCGAGGGATGGAAGAAAGCAAGGATATTCCCAATATATAAAGAAGGGGAGGAAGGGGAGGCGAATAATTATAGGGGGATAGCTCTACTTGATGTTGGGTATAAGCTGCTGGCGAGAATAATGGCGGAAAGGTTGAGGGAATGGGCGGAGAAGAAGGGAATGCTGAGTGAGAGCCAGGCAGGATTTAGAGAGAAGCGATCAACTAGGGATCAAGTTTTTGTGCTCAACGCATTGATAGAGAATAGGTTGAAAAAAGAAAGAGGGAAGCTATACGTAGCGTTTACAGATTTCAAGAAGGCCTTCGATCTAGTGGATAGGGAATTGATGTTTGAGAAACTATGGGATTTGGGAATAAGGGGCAGGATGTACAAGATGATCAAGGGAATCTACAGGGAGACTAAGAACGAAGTCATGACAGAAGGGGGAGTTATGGAAGAGTTCAGGACGGGGAGGGGGGTGAGGCAGGGCTGCCCTTCGAGCCCACTCCTGTTCTGCCTGTATATAGATGACATGGATGAAGAGTGGGAGAGAAGGAATGAAGGGGGGTCGGTAATAGGGAGCAAACAAATCTTCACACTAAAGTTTACGGACGATCTGGCAGTGATTGCGGAGGATGCAGAAGGCCTGGGAGGAATGCTGAGGACGCTAGAAAAACTAGTACAGAAGAAGAAGGTAGAAATTAATGTTGGGAAACCCAAAATAATGGTATTTCGGGGGGGGGGGGGGGAGAAGAAAGAAAGAAGAGAGGTGGGAAATTATGGGAAGAGAGGTGGAAGTAGTAAAAAGCTTCAAGTACTTAGGGTTCTGGTTCACATCGGGGAATTCATATAGCTTGCATATCAAGAAGATGGCGGGGAAAGCACAAAAGGCGGCGAACATGGCCTGGGGAATCTTTAGAAGGGCAAAGATAGGGGGCTGAAGAAGAGGATGTATTTGATGGATACGCTGGCCAAAACGGGGTGTCTGTATGGAGTTGAAATCTGGGGATTAAAAAGACGGGAAGAAATTGAGAGGGTATAGAGCAGGTTCATAAAAATGGCGACAGGACTGAGCCGGAATACACCCGGGTACATTTGGAGACTAGAGACAGGGAGAAGAAGTTTGGAACTGGAAACAAGAAGAAGGGCTTGGGCGTATATGCTAGAGGTCATGGATATGAGGGAGGACAGATGGTCAAAAATATGCCTAAAGGAAGAACTAAGGGCGTTGAGGAACGGGAATCCATCAAGGTGGGGAAAGGAGGTGGAAAGTTCCTTCAAGGAAACGGGGGATGGGGAAACGCTAGGCATGATACACAACGGGAGGGAAAGGGAGAAGATTAGAATAAAAATGGAAGAGGGAATGAGAATAAAGATAGAACAAGAGATACAGAGGGACTGTGGGTAGGAGTGGATAGATCGGGATATTGCAAACTGTTCAAGGAATGGAAAGAAGGGTTCTTGGGAGAGGGATACTGGGAGGATAGAGAAGTGAGAGAGGACAAGGAGCAGCGGGCCAGATTGAGGTGTGGGAACTTGGGAAAGGAGGGAAAAAAGGGGTTCAAGAGCAAAGAGTGTAGGGTATGCGCGGAAAAGAGAGAAACTTTAGACCACATATGGGTGTGTGAAAAGCCAGGGAAAAGATGGATAAGAAATGGGTTGAGGAAATGGACAAATGGTGAGGGAGCGAGGTAGGTGGGGGGGCTGATTCGGAGACTGACGGAGTGCCTAAAGGGGAAGGTGGAGAAGGCGGTGTATAGGTACTCCAGGGAATTCGAAAAGCTAAGCAGAGAGGGATCGAGAGCGGATCCCCCAACCCCGCAAAGATCAGATTAAGGACTAATTTTAAGGATTAAGTTTAGGATTAGGTTTAGAAAGCGTACGATAGTTTATAAAGCGGCGCGAGGTGGGAAGCGCATTCTGTAGAAGGTTTTGTGTACTATACTGAAATAAAACTATCCTATCCTAATAGTGAAATATTTGAACGTCGAAAACAATGGAGCAAATATTCATGGTTATCGAAAACCATAGAGTGCAAAACCTAGACGACGAAAATTATAGGACGATAGATCTAACCATCAAAAGCTGTGAGTGTCTAGACATCGAAAACTGTTGGGGGAAATATCTGTTTATCGAGATCAACAGAGCAAAATATTTGAACGTCGAGAACTATGTAGGGGATATTCTGGATGTCAAAATCTATGTAGAGAAAGACCTAGATAATAAAAACTAAGCAGAAAATGTCCTGGGCGTCGAAAACGTTAGATACATGGAATGGCATTTGATTTAACAGCTCTAATCATTTGTTCTGATCTTAAATTTTATTGTGACCGTAGCTCCTCTATTGGAGAATGTATAAGGAGGATTGATATAAACGAGACGAGGTGAGGAGGGGAGGAGGAGGCGAGTGAAACAGCTACGCATTGAGCGTCGAAGCGTATCTCATTTACCTCATAAAAATGGCTTGCCCGCCTTTTACCAAGCTATAATCTTTCCGGACTATCCAATATAGGTCAACCACAATGCAGCCTGATTCAATTAGTTTTGATTTAAGGATTGTCTGGTTTGGCTCTGATATGGTTGTGCTAAAATTAACCAAGGTGGGTAAAATATAGATTATCCGCAGCATAAAAATTGTTAGGTTTTAGCTCTAACCAAATTTAAACATGTTTCGATTCTCCGATAGAAGTGAACCATAGCATAGCCTGATAAGGTTCTAATTAGGATCTGGGCTAGCCTAGTCAAATTTCTACTATGGTCGTCTGTTACGATTCATGTGTAACACTAACATGAATACAAATTGCGCGCAATTTGCACAAAATCTCAACTAATACGATTCTAAATAACGTATTACGATTTTTGATGGCTGATGTATTTATACTATTTGTATACTTATTATTATTTGCATGTAGCTGTAATAATTTCATAATGGTCTGTATCATATTAGTTTAATGCTATTTCATGGTTAATGAAAATCTTGTATGTTACGCCCTTGTTGTATTCCAATCGCGAAAGTTATTTGACAAAATATTCGACTATAGCTTACATTAACCTTACACTAAAAGAAAAGATTAGTGTCATTGTCTCACCGTTCAAAACGTGCACGTGGACCGTGGCCGGCTGATCTAGCATTTTGGTCAGTATACACGTGTAGTTCCCACTGTCCGCCGGGCCAACCCTTGCTATGCTGAGGGTGGAATTAGCGCCGTCTTCCAGTAGATCCGTTTTAACGCTGAAACAGTACGTCGTAGAATGACCTGTTAAAATTCAGTTAAAAAAGTAGGATGGCAATTAGGTTAACACACAAAAAGATTCTTCCGTCTAGTATGTTATCCTATTGAAGAAGAAATTCACCCGCACTGTCGCCGTCGACCATTAAACTTGACACAACGTGGCGCATATATTAACGTCGCAGCATACCGCCGCGCTTTAAACTTCTCGTAACATTCTGCTGATTTATGTCGCAATAGGTGCCCAAGGGAAAAGGAAAGGAACAAATGGGATAAGGAGAGTGAATGTGCACCCTTCTTCCTTCCATTTGCAAACCACTGTTTCTCGGTTCGTTCCACGACCCCGCAAACTTTAACTTTAATATTGTAAAACTTTTCTCCGCAATTTGTCTACTCATTATTTCCAAGCGATCGAGCTATACTTCCAATGGTCGAGCTTGGGTTGACAAATAATATTTATCAATGCTTGTATTACGCTTAAAACAAGGATAGTATTTAGTGTATGGGAGAGAGCAAAATATAAACAGGTGAAGTTGGGTTCTCTAGATTGTGCACCAATCGGGTACTTTTGCGAGCCGAGAATATTCGTTTCAAGCCTTCAATATTATCATTTATCCTACATGTAATATTTGTACTTAAGTTGAAATCCATTACACATGTTTAGAACAATATCATTTTTAATGTTAAAGTTTGAATTTTCCGACTAAGCACCAAAGCAGTCCAGTGGGGTACGCAATTGAGCTTCGAAATGGAAATCACTGTCCGGCTCTCTAATGATCGCGGTGCTATAGAATGAAAACTTCTACCGAGCTGTCTATTGATTGTCTATAGAGCGGTGATGCAGACTTAAGGTCGAAGACGTCAAATACGAAACCCAAATTCCCATAACTTTCTTACTATACGTTAAAACGGGGCGTTCGAAGAATTATTACGTACTTGTCTAACAATACCACGTTACTTTTGATTTATTCTCGTGATATTTTGAAATGATTTTATTAATTTATTTTTCTATTTATTAATTAATGTTTCAATAATATTTATATTTCCCCAGAACAATTAGTTCGTGAAAGGATTTCCATAAATAACTGCCGTATGTCCGCGGGCAAACCGATCAAAGTCATACCTATGGCCGATACCTTGAAATTTGACTTCGGCAGTCGGTAAGGTATAAATAATCCGATAGTCGATAATATAGAGTCATATCATTTCCTTCCCCCGATAGCCAAGCGTGACTTTCACCCAAGCGTAACGCCACCGCAGCACGTCTTGTTGGCACGGGAGCTTCACTGTGCCGCCACTGATTGTGAGTGACGTTACAATGCTGCCACTGAGTGATTGTCACCACGTGACGTTACTATAATGCTACTGTGATTTCATCTTTGAAAAAATCCAAATTGTTCAGTAAAAATTATAATATAAATGTTCTATCGTGAACTTAACCCATTAACGCCCGAATTAATTTTTGGTGGATTTTCTTTACGAAAATTGCATGATTTGTTACTCAGAGGTTATGAGAAAAAAATTCCAAATGGCCGTCTTATAAAGAAGACGCTGGGCGCTAATGGGTCATGTCATTTCCTTCCCCCGATAGGCAAGCGTGACTTTCACCCAAGCGTAACGCCACCGCAGCACGTCTTGTTGGCACGGGAGCTTCACTGTGCCGCCACTGACAAGGGGTGTTAGGTAGGTGTCCCCCCCGATTTCGATCTCCTTGTAATATGTTGTTACCCACTAAAAACTAAGAGGCACGGATTTTTTCTTATCGGCCCATAAAGGGTTTTAAGGGGTGAAACCGACCCCCAAAATCAGGACCAACATCGGGTGGTTCTGCAGTTTCAGGTAGAAACACCGAACCTACGGGAATGAGATCCATGGTAAATTATTCATTATAACGAATAATGAAAATACACGTTAACCTGCCCATGGGGATGAAAGGGAAGGGGGTGAACTACCCCTTCAAAACCAATTTTTTGCCGTGATACGAAAATTGTCATTTATATTTTGATCGGACCATTTGCATTTTGCAGAGGGTACAAAATTAAGGAAATTACGTGTTTTTGCATTTCAACGAAATCCCGCTCTAAAGCGATTACTTACCCCCTGATTCTGAACTCGATTATCGTGCTACTATAACTATAACTTTTTCTTTCCGGTGTTGCATTAGTACTTAAATAATCATATTTACGTCAATATTACAGATTTTAATTCCATTTTAACATTTAACCGTCTGTGCCATTAGTATACATGTACTTACATTTAGCCTGACGAATTTCTTATGCCAGATATAATAGTCTCATTTGCGCAATTTCTTTGGCCCGTGTGATAACACTTTATCTCTGGCAGATTACTCTTCATTATCACGTTTCCAGCATTTAATTCAGAGGTGTGGCCCCTAGGCCTACTGTCCAAATATAGTCACGTATATTGTTATGTAATTTAATTCCTTACTGCGACGTTGGTTCGTAGTCAAAGGTATTTGATGATTATTTTTATCTTATCGGTACTCTGGAACAATGGATTTGCATTTGACGTAATTCATTGCCAGAATATGGTGCATTCATGCTATTGATGTCAAATTTAATATTATTTATTTTTATTAGCAAATGAAATGAAATACATGTATCTCTTACAATTAATATAAATACTTTGTCACATGTTATTAGGGTTTATACGTTTCACAGTAGTGATACTCATCGAAAAAGTGTTTAAAATATAGTGTTCCGGCGGAAAGCTGATGAGATCGTTGGATCGAAATTGGATCGGACGGTGGTGAGGGAACACAAAGGCGGGTCGCAGTTTCCGTGTAAAATATTATTACTATTAACACACACACACACACACACAAGTGAAGTTTACAAGAGGCCAAGAGAACGCGCCGGAAGACGCTCTCTAGTATACAAATGACGCGAACTTATAATATACGCGCGAGCACGCGTGTCCAGTAGGACGGTTCGGAGACAAGAGCGTTACGCGAGCACGCGTAATGAGAATTCGGTAGGATTTCCTCCGCTGGAGGGGGTAATCTACGTGACGCGAGACGCGCGGAAATGTCACGTAGGCCGCCGGCCCACGCTACCGTGAATCTAGTGATTACTGAGCCGTTCGCGCAACAGCGGCGAGAACATTCCGCCCGCCTTCAACGGTCCGTCGAAAGTGTGAGGCCGCCCGCCTTGAGAGGTAATGCTGTCCACTGCTCTACCAACTGAGCTATCGAAGGACTATAGGCAGGCAGCCGCCCGCCATGGAGGTCGTTACTGCTCGTCAGTAGTTGCTGTCGTCCCTGCCAGGAGACGGCATAGTTTTACCATCGGCCTGGTAAGAGTTCCGTTGGATGTACGGATGGTGGCGACTCGAACGATGCCGTCTGGACCCGGATGCAGACCCGTAATTCTGGCCAGTAGCCACTTCGTTGGTGGGAGACGATCGTCGATCACCACTACCAATTCGGCCACCGAAGGCGGGGACAGTGGTATCTGTCGTTCAATGTAGTGGATCTCCTTTTGAAAGAAGATCCGCTGAGTGATGCGGAATAGCTTCACTCTGGCTGCGGCTATCTCGAGCCCGGACAGTAGTCGGGCTGGTGCGTGAGAACGCTGCAAGGAGCGGAGGGTGTAAGCCATAACCCTCTCCAGTCGCAGGAACGGGGACACTCGCTGTACCGGAGCCCAGTCCTCGGGTTCGATGCGAGCGAGGTGAACCATCGAGTGCGCTTCGGGAAGCACTTCGCCCGTAGTCCCGTCCTCCTGAAGTGGCCAAGCGGTCGATGGTCGTGCCAGCCAGCTCGGTCCAATCCACCACAAGCTGTGCGCCCGCAAGGCGCCTGGTGGCAGGCCTCGAATGGCACAATCTGCCGGGTTGTCGTGCGTGGGTACGTGTCTCCAGGTGGCCAATGGAAGCTTCGACTGGATCGAAGCCACGCGATTGGCCACGAAGGTTTTCCAACGAGTAGGATGTCCCTGTAGCCAACTGAGAACGATGGTAGATTCCGTCCCAATCTGACCCTATGAGCCACAGCTCCTGTAACAACTACTTGGCAATAACTACGATCGGGGCGAGCCAACCTAGCGGATCGAATAGGCGCGCGATGTCAGACAGTATGCTGCGCTTTATAACCGCGCTCCGTGTCGATGAGGTGGCTCTGAATCCGAATGCGTCGTTGTCCGGGAAAGCGATTCGGTACATCCACCAGAGCAGAGGTATGGTCGCTAGCTCGACCAGGCGTCTCTCAAGTCGAGAGTAGCAGCAGAGGTCGATGGCTTCGGAGTTGCCGAACTCCGCCTTGGATGGCGAAGCCCGTAGCGTCAGCCAGACGGTAAAGCGACCGACTGGTTGTCGTATGCCTGCGAGGATAGGCTCCCTCGCCAGGCGTCTCTCACATCGAGAGTAGTCGGTTGAAGCGCTGGCCTCGGAGTAATCGGACGCCGCCTTAGCTGGTGAAGGCCGCGATAGCACCCAGACGGTAAAGCGACCGCCGAGCCATTGTGTGCCTGCGAGGGTAGGGTCCCTCGCCCGGCGTCTCTCAAGTTGAGAGTAGTAGTTTGGAACGGTGGCCTCGTGGCCGTCGAGCGCCGCCTCAGGAGTGGAGTCGACGAGGATAGCGTCCTTCGCCGAACGTCTCTCGGGCCGAGAGTAGCAGTCTGAAGCGATGGCCTTGTAGGCGCCGAGCGCGCCACTGAAGTTGAGTCGGCGAGGATAGCGTCCTTCGCCGGTCTCTCGAGCTGAGAGTAGCGATCTGAAGCGGTGGCCTTGTAGTCGGCGAGCGACGCCTCAGAATGTGAGGATTGGAGAGAAAGTAGGGCGGTAAAGCGCCCGTCGCGCCCGCAAGTACGGGTCAATGCTATGTGAACATCGCAAGCAGCCTCCTCCTGGTCCCAGGGTGCGATGTTCCCAGGCACCTCCTCGAGTTCCCGGAATTGCCAAAGCTCCTCCGAGATGCGCGCGCTAGCGCTGTGGAGCGAGTCGCTTTCGCTCGGGCGTGTGGCTGCACTTCCGGCTACAGCTCCGGAGAGGATCCAACCTAGTCGAGTGGATAGAGCCACTAGAATACCTGGCTTGCCGCGTCGGACCTCACCGACAATGGTATCGGCGAAGGTGTCAGTCCTCAACACGGCGTCAATGCTCGACGAAAAGCCAGGGTCGGAATTGGCCGGTACAAACCCCTGCAGTTGTATTCGGTCCTGCTCCAACGCCAGTACGTTGGGTTTGGTACGAAGCCGTGACAATACCAAAGCATGGAGCGGTCGTTGATCGGCGATGGAGATCATCGAATCCAGGTGCGTCGGGTGACGTACGGCTCGTAGCAGTTGAGCCGCGGTTTCCGAAGTAGAGCTCACTTCGAAACCCACATCGAACAGTGCTCGAAGCACCACGGAGCGGCCATCCCTGGAGCGCGGTCGAATTCGAGCGGTCGCGAATAGTCCGCGAACCTCGAGCCGTGAAGGACGCGTCAAATGCGCCAACGCTTGGCTGGACGTCGTAGTCGTGGTAGACGTAGTAGCAGGTGACCCCGGTGCCGACGTCTGCGAAGTGAACTTGGCCGGTCCCTCGTGGAGCAACGAGTGGTGGTTGCCAGAGCAGATTTGGCAACGCTTGACCGACGAGCAATCCGCGGAGAGGTGTCCGCTGGATAGGCAGTTGCCGCACAAGCGCAGTTCGGCGACCTTCTGCTGGCGCCGAGACACTGACTCACCCCGAAACACGTGACAGAACAGAATGAAGTGATTGCCGTTGAACTGGGCGCACCGCTTTCGTGGATTCTGACTGGCCACGTGGTGGGACTTCGGTCGGGACGCGAGGGTCCTCGCGGGTGCGGGTACCGGAGCGGAAGTAGCCATTGGACCAACCGCTTCGAGAACACGAACACATCCCTCGAGTCGCTTAGACGTGTCTGGAGCCGGAGCGACCTCGAGCTCGGTCAGCATCTCCATCATCCGAGACTTGTTGTCCGTGTAGACTGTCTTTGCCGACGTGTATACGTCTTCGGTGAAGTACCTGTGGTCCGCACGTTGCACTGGTGATGCGAGGGATAGTTCCCGGTCTCCAGCCTGGAACTTCTCCCAATAGCCATCAAGTATGTTGAGGCGTACGCGGATGGCTTCAGCGGTGACGTTATCACGGCCGATCTTTATCAAGTTCTCGCACACACGAGCGATACGGACTAGTAGTTCCTCTTGATAGGCAGCGACTTGCTCGAACGCCATGGTCGAAATTACGCGCACTTGCCGACACTCACTTGCACGATATTTTACTCACTCACTGGCCGATCCGGCTCGAAGGACCAAATGTTCCGGCGGAAAGCTGATGAGATCGCTGGATCGAAATTGGGGGTCGCAGTTTCCGTGTGAAATATTATTACGGCGCATGCGGCGATCACGACGAGTCGCAGGTACGCGGCAAGCAATCGGCGCACGTGGCGAATATGGAGAAACGCAAACGCGTGGTGTATGCCGGCTATTCCGGAGCACGCTTCGACGAAATCGGAGGATACGAATAGATCGCGCAAGCACGCGATGCTCTACGATTGCTTCGGAGCGGTCTGCGAACGGAAATGGCGTGTACGGTGGATCGCGAAGTTACGCGATGCGCGGCGAGTGCACTGGATCGCGAACGTAGGCGATGCGCGGCGACTCTCCCGTAGCACGATTCCGACGCGAGGACGCGCACTAGTGACGCGATGTTACGCGTTACCCGGAACACGAATCGACGCAGGATGGGGAACGATTGCACGCGAATGTTACGCGACGAACCGCGATTAGGTCGTGCACGTGTCGGGCACTCGGGACGAGCACTACTGTAACGCGCGACTGTCCAGTAGGACGGTTCGGAGACAAGAGCGTTACGTGAGCACGCGTAACGAGAATTCGGAAGGATTTCCTACGCTGGAGGGGGTAATCTACGTGACGCGAGATGCGCGGAAATGCCACGTAGGCCGCCGGCCCACGTTACCGTGAATCTAGCCATTACTGAGCCGTTCGCGCACCGGCGGCGCGAACACATAGTGATTTCTTACACCAAGAACACCTTACTATTGCTACTTCCATACAGCCTTCAATTTCACATTTCGATAGAGACGAATCCCCAAATGCAAAAGGAACGGGATTGTCAAATTGTTATGGTTTTTCATTTGTATAATTGCTTTTGAACCAAGCATATCGAAACAAGTTTTGATACCGTGGCGAAGATAATTGATTATGAACTAACGATTGGAGTTTAATTATATTATTTCGCAAATGTAAATTGAGATCATGACTTAATCATGAAAATGTCGAACGTGATTTTTCCACACTCTGAATCCGTACACATCGAGAGGGGTTGAATTTTTCCTGTTGTTCCTGTCGGTATGAGTTTTGTTGTGAGAGTTTTTCCAAGAGGTATAGCTGCTTTCGCAGCTTCTGGACAATGACCAGCCCAAGAATCTATCAAGAGTAGACTCTTTTAACCAACACCTGGGGAGAGAACCTTTTCCAACCAGATTTTGAAGTGGTCTGTCAAAATAGATAAAGCATTGTAAAGTATCGTCATTAGCATATCCATTTTTAACTCAAGATTACGTTTACATTATAGCAAGTTTAATAAATTACGTAATACCTGATGTAAGTTTTCCAGATTTCGATGCAGTTACGTAAACATTGGCAGGTCTGAATAGGTTACTCTCAACTATCGGACCGAAATTTCCCGATTTCTCCTTCATAACTATAAAAAGCGGTGATAGTAATTTTCCATCTGCCGATATCGTCGGTTCGATCGTATAACTGTGAGTTGTTGAAGAAACTGATTGTACAAGACATTCTACTTGTTTTATTCCCCGAATGGCCAGTGTTCTGCCCTAATGCATTTCCAACTGGAAGCCACTTTGATCAGCGTTGTATATGTTATTTACACCGTATTCTTTTATAAGAGATTTGATATCTTTTACACAATTTGAGCACTCGTTTGTAGATCTTCTTTTTGTTCCAGAGTTTTTCCGGTAATGAACTTATTAATTTTGCGTAATACGGTGTACTTTCTTAAAATTCCATAACCACCAACGAGAAGCTTTAAATCGGAAATCTTCATATACAATCTCCTTCTGTGCTTGTAAGGCCCATCTTCGAAGATCCACGTCGTGAACAATTAAATGAGAATCTAGAGCAGCCTTCATATTACTCAAGGTATATTCGGAAATCCGTGCCAATTTTTCCATATACGTTCCACCTTGATTAATTTGATGTGACCATCGACGCAGTTGTTAGACAGATTTCACTCTCTTGAAACGATGTTGTACGGTGTCAATCGACAGATTTTTTCTTTCCTTTCTACTTCTCCAAAATTCCACTACATTACTTTTATATTCGTAATTCAAGTCTTCGTTATCACTGATGCACCTGTCAGGAGAGTGTTCAGGTCTCCAGTCCAAACCCGTCTTATCTTCAATCGTAGTTGATTCCCATTCTTTAAAAGGTTCTTGAAATTCCAGAGTGATTTCTTCCACAACTTCAACTCCATTGTATTCATTCGTACCATCGAATAAAATTCTCTCGAAACTATCTTTCAATTCGAGTTCTTCATTGTTTACAGGACTGTCGGGGATATTTGCTCCTTCAAACGTAAGCAGCAAAAGACGTATAAAGTTAAGCGGGGTAACTTTCATTATCACTCGAGAAATGTGTAACAAAAGAAAGACCGTTCTCCGTAAACGAACTGAACTGGACTAATAAAAAAATACTCATCATGGGTGACGGTCACTATATCTACTGACTATAAACACATCGCACAAATGTGCCGATAAGATAAAAATAATCATCAAATACGCCACACCTCTGAATTAAATGCTGGAAACGTGATAATGAAAAGTAATCTGCTAGAGATAAAGTGTTATCATACGGGCCAAGAAATTGCGCAAATGAGACTATTATATCTGGCATAAGAAATTCGTGAGGCTAAATGTAAGTACATGTATACTAATGGCACCGATGGTTAAACGTTAAAATGGAATTAAAATCTGTAACATTGACGTAAATTTGATTATTGAAGTACTAATGCAACACCGGAAAGAAAAAGTTGTAGTTATAGTAGCACGATAATCGAGTTCAGAATCAGGGGGTAAGTAATCGCTTTAGAGCGGGATTTCGTTGAAATGCAAAACAACGTAATTTCCTTAATTTTGTACCCTCTGCAAAATGCAAATGTTCCGATCAAAATAGAAATGACAATTTTCGTATCACGGCAAAAAATTGGTTTTGAAGGGGTAGTTCACCCCCTTCCCTTTCATCCCCATGGGCAGGTTAACGTGTATTTTCATTTTTCGTTATAATGAATAATTTGCCATGGATCTCGTTCCCGCAGGTTCGGTATTTCTACCTGAAACTGCAGAACCACCCGATGTTGGTCCTGACTTTGGGGGTCGGTTTCATCCCTTAAAACCCTTTATGGGCCGATAAGAAAAAATACGTACGTGTCTCTTAGTTTCTAGTGGACAACAACATATTACAAGGAGATCGAAATCGGAGGGGGACACCTACCTAACACCCCTTGTGAGTGACGTTACCGTGCTGCCATTGAGTGATTGTCACCGAGTGACGTTACTATAATGCCACTGTGACTCCATCTTTGAAAAAATCCAAATTGTTCAGTAAATATTATAATATAAAAGTTCCATCGTGAACTTAACCCATTAACGCCCGAATTAATTTTTGCTGAATTTTCTTTACGAAAATTGTATGATTTGTTACTCAAAGATTATGAGAAAAAAATTCCAAATGGCCGTCTTTTAAAGAAGACGCTGGGCGTTAATGGGTTAACTTTAACATGATTCTTGACGAATATTCTATAAATAATGAATAATTTATTATCATAATCGCTACTATTTTGAAAAAGAAAATGTTAAATTATTTTAAAAAATTTAATAAGAATAACTTTCGAGAGCAGTCACTGTCATGTCCGGTTTCTATATATGACTGGAGTCGACCAACATCACTCGAAGACTCGGTGGCGCAATTGGTAGAATGCCAAAGCATCTCGTATATCCTAAAGAGCGTAGGTTCGAATCCCGGTAGGGCATGCAAAAAAAACGACACCACTAGGCGGGAAAAGTCACTGTGGCGCCTCCTTTTTGCACCCACAATAATTTTGAAAGCGCACCGCGTGACTGCACAGTGACGAATCACTATGCAGTCACAGTAACCTCACTCGCCGTTTCCACTGCGTGTCGCCACTGTGACGTCCACGGAGGCACGCACGATAATATCACTGTGATGTTTCCTAAATCCACCGCGAGACGGCACAGTGCGC
Source organism: Xiphydria camelus (assembly GCA_963678675.1). Classification (NCBI taxonomy): domain Eukaryota; kingdom Metazoa; phylum Arthropoda; class Insecta; order Hymenoptera; family Xiphydriidae; genus Xiphydria; species Xiphydria camelus. Next base: position 21,787,657 of record OY783193.1, on the reverse strand, counting down.
TCGTAGTGACGAAACTTGGCTATCGGAGTCTTTTTTTTAAGCTACCCCAATAGCCAAGCGTGGCTTTCACCCAAGCGTCAAGCGGTGGCGTAACTGAGTGACGTTACTGTGATGCCACAGTGAGGATTCGGAGCGCGAGTTTTTGCTACAACGGAATACTTGATCTTGATTGGTCTATTCGTTTACGCTTACGGCCTTACGGAATTTTTATTCGCGTTGGACACCGCCGTGTGGTGGCGTTTCGTTCTTCCTAAGATGGCCGTCGTTACGGACGGAATGTCAACATAACCACGTAACCTAAACAAAGACAGTGGTACCCCTGTGGGCACGCACCAATGCATCACTGTGATGTTTCTCAAAGTCACCGCGTGGTCTCACAGTGCCACTACTGTGAAGTCACCTGGCTATCGGGGTATTTTGGCAGCTTGGTACATTTAATGTCACCATATAACTACCGACTCGACTTCTACCGGTATTAAATGACTCAAGTACTGACCAAGCCTCCCCGAAGGTAACTTCAAACTGGCCCGTACAGAGTGGGATATACGGTATATGTTATTGCATGGAAATAATTGCAGTAATGGAAATGCTCGCTATAATTTTCTGAATTCAAGGAAAAAAAATATTTTTAAAGTAATTAGGAAAGGAGATACAGGCATTTGAAATCATACATATATATTCTCTGACATACATTTGATGGTGTATGCGTGCGGTCGCATTTGTGTACGCATTTCCGATCATCGCCGAACAGTCGACGATGAAAGCCGGAATATATCTCACACATTCAATGGCGCGCGTGTGTGTTTGATCGCATCTATGTATACACATTTCCGATCATGGCCGACTATCGCCGAAGATTGCTGGAATTTTTGTGATATTTTGACATATATATATCGGCCAAGAAATCGTAAAATTCTTGACTCTTAGGCGCAAGGGGCGTGGCTTCGCGTTGTGTTAAGGATGAATCTCTGCTAATATGTAACTTATAGAATTTATTCTGGTCTCTTATCAGTAGAGAATAATCAATTTATATGGCGTAACTGAGCATAGTTTTAGTTGTAACCATATATTTATTGAGAAAATTCGATGTAAAAATTGAGGGGTGAAGGGGGAGCAGACATTTTTCCTGTATCTACATGGTTGCCCGCGACAACAGTTGAACGAACATGCCGCGAGTCACTACCATGTCTCTTGATCGGAGTAATATGTACAATTGAAAAAAAAATAAGTAAAATCATACAGGGTGTTCATTTTAAAACTTACCACCCACGTTATCTGCGTAAAGAGACATATTTCTGAAAATCGCCGAGACACGTCAACAAAATTATTGAGGGGGAACATTTTTTTATAAAAATTCGACGCCCCCCCCCCCCTCAACCACCTGACTCCGGGGGCGGTAACCCCAATATTCTTAAATGGAACAGGGGGTCGAGTGATACCTCATTTTAAAGGGCTTTTAATTGTGTACATTTTGACGTCCTACTTTTCAAATTTGACGTTAAAATGAGGTATCACTCGACCCCCTCTTCCATTTAAGAATATTGGGGTTACCGCCCCCGGAGTCAGGTGGTTGAGGGGGGGGGGGGGGGCGTCGAATTTTTATAAAAAATGTTCCCCCTCAATAATTTTGTTGACGTGTCTCGGCGATTTTCAGAAATATGTCTCTTTACGCAGATAACGTGGGTGGTAAGTTTTAAAATGAACACCCTGTATAAGTATTTTATTGCTTCGAGCTTACAATCTGACAGGCATACTTGCATGTACTATAATGTAATGATCTACAATTAAATAAAATATGTGTACATTATGTTCCACAATGACCATGACAGCGAAAAATGGAAGATTTCTTGTGAACTGAGTGTTGAAAATGCAGGTTACAATATCTAGGGGGCAATAGTTAAAGAGCTAAGAGTTTTAACCCTCTATTGCCTGAATTTATTTGACATTTTTTTTTGCTTGGAAAAAATTTCAGAGCTACTTTTGTGCATTATTTGTTGATAGACAGTGACATTATGTGATAATTTCACCAAAAAAGTGTTATTTAGGGGTAATTTTTGTTTGGAACCAATTGGGAACAACATGCACAGAAAGAAGTTTTATTTTAAAATACTAGGGGGCATCCGCCCCCTGCTCGCTTCGCTCGCCAACCCCCGGGGGGCTACCGCCCCCGCGCCGTTGTCGCAGCGCTCCCCCAAGTTTGTAGGGGACGGCGGTCGGTCAACGGACTTATCTCGCGACGCGCTTCGCGTCGCTCGAATTCGACAAAACGCCGGCCAAACGGGTAGACGGGCCTGCCAACCGTGGGTGACCCATGATGTAACACAAAATTGCCGTATAGTAATCTGCTTGGCTGGCTTGCAGCGCGCCGAACGACGACCGATAGTATACTACAGCCGATTGGTGACCGACGCGCTGCAGAGGATGGGAAATATTTGGAAGGAAAACTGTTTAAAGTGAAACTTCTTTGCTGAGGGTAGTGAAATCGCGCGACGTGTAACGAAATACACACTTTTTAGCGCTCTCCACCCTACCTCACTCAACGCTCTCAACCGTGCCCCATTCCACCGCTCATGAGACGACGCAGTGTCGGATTTCTACTGAGGACGAAAGAAAAAAACCAGTCATCGATGGTCCATATCATGATCCCAGTATGCCCTTTTACTTAGTTCCGTGGAGAGTTTGAGAGTTTCTTCCAAGCGCATTCTGATAAAGAATATTTTTTGTACTGAGAACGGAGTGCTTTTCCGAACGCCCATTTCCTACGTAAATGAGCACTGACAATTATTTCGTGTGTATTATGTATATCATTATATTATGGCATTATGGCAAAAACCGGTCAAAAGAAATAAACTCCCGTAGGAATTGGTCAAGTAGGAGGAAGAGGTGAAGGTGGAGGAGGAGGAGGAGAAGGAGGAGGATATAGATTGTCGTAGTGATTTTCCGTCATGGTAATAAAAGGAGACGCTATGTAATAATCTGCTGGGCTGCTCGGCTGACTTGCAACGCACCGATCAACGATCGATAGCATACTAAATCCCGTTGGCGGCCGACATAAATTGTAGAGTTTTTTCCGACATAGTAATCATGTGAAGCCGACGATGTGTAATAATCTGTTCGACTGGCTTGCAACGCCAGCCAAACGGGTAGACGGGCCTCTACTCGACTGGCTTGCACCGCACCGATCGACGACCGATAGCATACTGCATCCCATTGGCGGCCGACGTGCGGTGGGGGGGGGGGGGGGGACGCGCTTATTGGGAGGATGCCGCGGTAGGCGATTGGTGGGGTGAGTTTCGGATAGTTCGGTCGGTCGTCGATCCGAAAAACTATTTTATAGAATAGAGAGAAACTGAACAAAACAGTTACTTTTAGAGTGAAAACATAAGTGTATCTTACATTTTTGGCATTTTACCATCCCAAATTCCCCCCCTTGCTTCCCTTTGCATCCCAATTTTTTGCAACGTCCTCTAGCTTCAGTCCATTCAGGCCAGTGCGAAAATTGATCAGTTTGGACATAAAATTCTGATTCGCAACTGCTCGCGACATCTACCGAAGAGCGGCTGCATCAATAGTTTATACAACGTTCCTGGAAGGGAACACCATGTGTGACACAAACGTATCACGCATAGGTAGCCCTGCATAAAAATTCTAAGTTTGTGTTCCCATATGGGAACAATATGCAAGAGAGGGTTAAGATGACCAATAGGATGGCAGTTTCGATGGCAAACGTCATTGACACATAAACAGTAAGCGTAAAGGGTTTCGTCTAACCAGATGAAACCCTTGTAAGACCTGCTCTGATTGTACTTGCAGAAGAAATCCCTAGCGCTGAACTGCTGTTAATCGATTGAGATATTATCTACGAGTGCGATATCAAAGCAGGCCTTGGATAGAGCTCCTTATGTTTACTTAATTATGGGTTAATGACGTTTGCCATCGGAACTGTCATCCTATTTGTCATCTTCAACTCTTTTAGTTCCTTAATTTTGCTCACTCGACATTGTAACTTGCACTTTATAGACGCATAGTTTTTTATAAACACAGTTTTGATGTGTAAACATCTATGCTATGGCTCTGCGGTACGACCTTCCTGGGAAATTGAGCGTCAGACGTAAGTCATGTAGATGTGACTGCGTCAGTGTGTGTGTGTGGCGCTACTGCGCATATTATTCGCGCAAGCTGGATTATCTCAACGGGAAAACATTTTAGAGAAAAATCTTTAATACAAAACTTTAAGGATTTTCCCTTGGCTACCCAGTGGTCGTATTGGATTTGACCTTGACCGTGACCTTTAAAGTAATATCAAATGCCTTCCTAAACCGTTCATCCGATTGCGATGAAACTTTGGGGAATGGTTGGACGCATGCCCGCGAAGGTTTTGAGTTAGTAAATCTTATACAAGGTGTTCAAAAAGTACCGGTACGGATGATTGTTATGCTTTCCTAAACCGTTCATCCTATTGCGATGAAACTTTGGGGAATAGTTGGACGCATGCCCGCGAAGGTTTCTGAGTTAGTAAATCTTATATAAGGTGTTCAAAAAGTACCGGTACTGATGATTATTATGCCTTCCTAAACCGTTCATCCGATTGCGATGAAAAGTTGGGGAATGGTTGGACGCATGCCCGCGAAAGTTTCTGAGTTAGTAAATCTTATACAGGGTGTTTAAAAAGTACTGGTACGGATGATTATTATGCCTTCCTAAACCGTTCATCCGATTGCGATGAAAAATTGGGGAACAGTTGGACGCATATCCGCGAAGGTTTGAGTTAATAAATCTTATACAGGGTGTTCAAAAAGTACCGGTACGGATGATTATTATGCCTTCCTAAACCGTTTATCCGATTGCGATGAAACTTTGGGGAATGGTTGGACGCATGCCCGCGAAGGTTTCTGAGTTAGTAAATCTTATAAAAGGTGTTCAAAAAGTATCGGTACTGATGATTATTATGCCTTCCTAAACCGTTCATCCGATTGCGATGAAAAGTTGGGGAATGGTTGGACGCATGCCCGCGAAAGTTTCTGAGTTAGTAAATCTTCTACAGGGTGTTTAAAAAGTACTGGTACGGATGATTATTATGCCTTCCTAAACCGTTCATCCGATTGCGATGAAAAATTGGGGAACAGTTGGACGCATATCCGCGAAGGTTTGAGTTAATAAATCTTATACAGGGTGTTCAAAAAGTACCGGTACGGATGATTATTATGCCTTCCTCAACCGTTCATCCGATTACGATGAGAATTTGGGGAACAGTTGGACGCATATCCGCGAAGGTTTCTGAGATAGTAAGTCTTATATAGGGTGTTCAAAAAGTCGAACTATACTTGACCTAAATTTGACCTCCGCTGACAATAAAGGTAACATGAAAAAAATGGTCAAGGACACATTTGAACGTGAAAAAAAAATTAATTTGACCTTGATATAACCTTGAAGGTCATGGTCAAGGTCAAATTCAATATGACCATTGCGTAGCCCGGGAAAAATACTAAAAGTTTTGTATTAAAAATGTATTTAAACAATGGTGGACGGACAAAATCAATCCACAATCTACCCGTGCGAAGCTGGGACGGGCTGCTAGTAAGTTATAAATCTAATATAATAATAATAAATATTTTATTATAGAAAAAATTAAACTTCTTTATGTCGAACTACGACGTCATATTCCCCGATTAAACTCGGACCGCAGATAATTGTAAGATGTTTACACATCCTCCGTGAGTACAACGGCCGGGGTAATAATTTGAATTTAATAAGATTGAAAATCGGTATACAACTTGTATATCTATATATATATATATATATATATATATATATAAATGAATGTTTGTCTGTCTGTATGTCTCGTATGCCTTCCTAAACCGTTCATCCGATTGCGATGAAATTTTGGGAATGGGTTTTTAACAAGGAATCTCCCATTTCCCACTATCATGGTCATTGTGGGACGCACTGTACAAGGATTGAAGTGGACAGTAAACTTTCCATAATTATCTGCTTTATATTTGCACGTTCTCCTTTACATGGATATATACATAAGGATCCCCTTTCATTGCGTTCAATCTTTGATGACACACTGTCAACAGACTATTCAACTCGCTCTGGCATGAGATTAGCTAGAAAGCGGTGACATGCGAAAATATGGAAAGGGCTCTATATTTGCAAATATTTTTCCCTATAACTTTGAAATCGGGCAGATATGGAAAGATGACTGTATTTTCAAAAGTGAAATCACAATCTCGTATACATACACAGTTTCCCAGAAATGGCGCATATGAAGCACATAGCGGTATTCTTTATGAAAAATTAGAACTTGAATGTGCGGTTCAAATTGTCCTACTCCCAGTAGGTTTTACGCAGGAGGAAGAAAAAATTGTACAACCGCAATGCAGTATCAATAGAAAGTATCGCCGGTGATCAGTCGACCCTCGAGTGAAAGCGTCGCGAACAAATGATGGCGGCATCGACTGCTCAGTTATAATATTTGATTATAAGATGAAAAATGTTAACTGAATCGTCGAATGGCTGATTATCGAATGTCATAAGCTTTTGTTCGCGACGCTTTCGCTCAAGTGTCGACTGATCAACGGCGATGCTTTCCATTGATACTGTATTGCGATTGCACAACTACTTCTGAAACCTGCAAATCACAGGGCATTTGGAATTGCACATTGAAGGTCTAATTTTTCATGATGAATACCGCCATATGCTCCGTGTCCATCATTTCTGGGACATCGTGTATATTTCCTGCAAATAATAGTCGGTAGGTACAACTCGCGAAAACATGAAGTGAATTCGTTACGATTACGAGCGATCCGACAAATGCATCATTTTGACAATTTATAGCATCATCGTCGATTCATCGATAAGTCGATGATGAAGTGATGCAATGGGCACTGAACAAAGGGGAAAATTGCCCGTAACGTGTTGTCCGCCACGAGGCTCTCCCCTTAATGGCGTTCCGACGTCACCTTCTCGCGCTTACACAGTTCGGCGAACCACGTAGTGGCGCGACTCGTGAGAATCTCATTTCTCTCTTCATTGCTGCTCAGAATCTTTGTGGTAAGAAACGATCCCGATACAAGGATAAAAATAGAATCTATAAAAATGGTCCTGGATTCTCTATAAAAAACGGCGATTCAGTCCCCTTGCCACTTCTACTCTCCGACCAATCGGTCTTGCCATTCATTTGCACTTCTCTCCGAAATTAATAGAACTGCATTTGAAGTGGAATGGATTCCGCAAGAATTACTGCCCACTTGAAAGAAGCGTGGATCACGTTGTTCGTGTTTGGATGAATAAAACCGAAACGAAGCACAGATACAGAAGTGCCGTAATGGGACGTTTTTATTAGGTTGTTCCGTCGAAATTATATGCATCGAGATTGGAAGAAGGAACCGGCGCTTATCTCTGTTTGCCAAGGTTTTTCATTTTCGCTCCATAGTTTTCGATGTCCAAGTCTTCCACTCCATAATTTCCGGTATTTAGGTCTTTTATCTTCTAGTAGTAGACCTGGACACTAAAAGGTATGGAGCGGAAGACTTGGATACTAAAAACTGTGGAGTGGAAGACCTGGACACAACAAACTATGGAGCAGAACACCTAGACACCGAAAACTCTGAGGCGGGAAACCTGCCCACTGAAAACTATGGAGTGACAGACCTTGACATTGAAAACTAAGGGCGGAAAACCTGAACACCAGAAGCCGTGGGGCGGAAAAATGGTTTTCGTGAAAGTAGTGATTACCATGTACATAAGCAATATTGGATTTTGATTTCAAACATTTTACACGCTCCAGACGAACATTTTTTTGGAAAATGCAACGCTTGACCTATTTCTCATTTGTTCGTCGGATGGCGTGCAAAGGGCGCAAGTGGGCGGAAATTCAACTCTGGATATCTTGGACTTCCGGACATGCAAATCGAATTTTCAATGACTTGACATTGCATTGATAACTATACATTGCATTCACATTGATAACTATACAGTGGTGTTTCTCTAACTTTTCATGCTCGAGGCTCCGAGTTCTCAGAAATGCGTATTTATGGAATACTCCTACTCTAGTTAAGGGGGTAGTTCTGAGAAAGACAGCGTTATACACAGGTGGTCTGATAAGTTTCCGACCTCAATATGAAAATGGTAACACTCGTCAACTGGGGAATGTGTTCGTGTATCTTTTGACATATACTCACCAAAACTTCAACCATTTTGGACGCGCAGTTGTTTGACAATCGTTTGACTTAGCTTGATTTTCATATTTTCTGATATTAGTTTATAACTTCTTTTGCTTAATTAATCAAGAGATACTGTAGTGTCTCGCGGCATGTTCATTCAAGTCGTCAGAACGACGCCGCCAACGCTGTCGCCGCGAGCACCCGTGTATCTTTACAGGAAAAATGTCTGCTCCCCCTTCACCCCTCAATTTTAACATCGAATTTTCTCAATAAATATACGGTTATAACCAAAACTATGCTTAGTTACGCCATATAAATCGACTATTATCTATCGATAAAGACCAGAGTAAATGTTGTAAGTTACATATTAACAGAGATTTTTCCTTAGCAACGCGAAGCCACGTCCCTCGCGCCTCAAAAGTCGAGAATCCGATTTCTCGGGCGATATATATACAGGGTGTTCATTTTAAAACTTACCACCCACGTTATCTGCGTAAAGAGACATATTTCTGAAAATCGCCGAGACACGTCAACAAAATTATTGAGGGGGAACATTTTTTATAAAAATTCGACGCCCCCCCCCCCCTCAACCACCTGACTCCGGGGGCGGTAACTCCAATATTCTTAAATGGAACAGGGGGTCGAGTGATACCTCATTTTAACGTCAAATTTGAAAAGTAGGACGTCAAAATGTACACAATTAAAAGCCCTTTAAAATGAGGTATCACTCGACCCCCTGTTCCATTTAAGAATATTGGGGTTACCGCCCCCGGAGTCAGCTGGTTGAGGGGGGGGTGTCGAATTTTTATAAAAAGTATTCCCCCTCAATAATTTTGTTGACGTGTCTCGGCGATTTTCAGAAATATGTCTCTTTACGCAGATAACGTGGGTGGTAAGTTTTAAAATGAACACCCTGTATGTCAAAATCTCACAAAAATTCCGCCTGTCTTCGGCGATATTCGGCCATGGTCGGAAATGTGTACACAGATGCGGCTACATGCATACGCCATCAAAAATGTATGTGAGAGTGTGTGAGAGAATATATTCCTTGAATGTTTAGTTATTTTTCAAAATTAATAAAATATTTCCATTCGCGAAACGATTTCCCTCGCATTTTTTCGATCCTAGGACGCGCTTGTTAATAAAAAGTAAAAATTCAGTGTAATCGGAGTAGTGAATCTCAATAGTGGTGAATGTGACAGACGCTCCGTATAGTTTAATAATCGTTTGTATTTTTTTCGAATATCGAGATAGTGAACGGATGCAGTGGTATTCTTCTCTTCAATGCCTGTGCATCAAGAAAGGAGCAGGAAAGGAGACGGTCTCAGAAGAATTGCCATCAGATAAGTTTAATTGCCATTTGACAGCTTTAACCTCACTTTCAATGGAAGGACAATATCTTTGTGTTCGTTCTATTTTTTGTTTTCAGGGTCATGCGAGCACGGGAAAAATCGAAGAAAATCAATCATCAATACAAGCCGTGGCAGAATAGGAGATGAAATGGAATTGGATCACAATAATCAAGTAATTACTTTATCACTATTTTTCTCTATCGACATATTTCCTCTTTCGTACTATTACAAGTTCCAATTTACACACCGACCTGTCAAACCTGAAGTGTACACGTACCGCACTTCTATTTCAACTCTTCTTCGTCTCCGGTGTAACGACGGTCAATGAGGAATTACTGATACCGATTAGGCAGATAAGTGCTGAATAACGTAGTATAATACGAGAGAGGAAATATATCATTTTTAATAATTCTGTCATTATTAGAATAGAATTGATTAACTCAGAGATATAGTTTTTTAATTTCTACGCTCGAGTAAGTTCGGTATATTTTAAATAGTGAAATGCTTCATATGATTATGTAATTTACAATTTGTTACAGATCGTATGCAAACCCGAGGAGGTTTCTTTCGAACGAGGGATCATCTACTTGTTGTTCCAACAAGAACCAGTTGCTTAGTTGCATTCATTGCATTTGACAGGTCGATATATAAATTGGTTCTTAATTTTTACGCTGAGTAAGTTCGGTATATTTTAAAAGTGAAATGCTGCATATAATTGTGTAATTTACAATTTGTTACAGATCGTTTGCGAACTCGAGGGGGTTTCTTTCGAACGAGGGATCATCGTCTTGTTGTTCCAAGAACCTGCTGCTTTGGTTCATTCGGCGACCTGTATCTGTTGTCTCGAGTACATGGACGTACGTCACTTTAAATGGATGAATATCCTTTAATATCATCCGAACCGTAGACTTGCTAACCTCTGATTCTAACCTTTCTTGCCATAGCCTGAATATCCATCGCTGAATATTCTTTCGAGGGTTATTCCTTACTCTTTCTAGCAGAGCATCGATATTTTGCGGCATCTATATTCTTCTGGAACTTCCTAAAATAATTATAAAAACCCTATACAATTCAGCCCGAACAAGTACAATCTTATCGGACTATACCTTATCGGGGAGATTTTTCGACATAATGATTCCGAAACGTTTTTATCGAGAAGTATATATTTCTAACATACGGTAGTGTTCACGAATATTGTAAAATATCGCAGGAATGTTACAGAAAAGTTACTTGCAAGAACGTGCTTTGTGGAGTGCAAATGGTGATATTTGTAATCCATCGTTACACCAGAGGCGAAGAAGAGATGAAAGAGAAGTGAGGTACATGTACACTTCACGTTCGACAGGTCGGTATATAAATTTAAACTTGTGATTGTATAATACAAAAGAGGAAAAACTTATATCGATAAAGAAAAAAAAATAATAAAGTAGTTACTCTATTATTTTAATCCAATTCCATTATATCCCTTATTTTTCTGCCACGACTTTGATTGTTGATAGTGGATGTATCAACCAATAAATTTGATTTTTCTTCGCTATCAGCAATTAAACTCGTGGCAGAAAAATAAGTGATACACAATGTTATTGGATTACAATAATAGAGTAACCACTTTATTATTATTTTTTCTTTATCGATATAAGTTTTTCCTCTTTCATATTATACTTTCACAAGTTTCAATTTATATACCGACCTGTCAAACGTGAAGTGTACATGTATGTACCTCACTTCTATTTCATCTCTTCTTTACCTTTGGTGTAACGATGGAAATTACAAAATATCATCATTTACACCCTGCAAAGCACGTTTTTGCGAGCAACTTTTCTGTAACATTCCTGCGATATTTTACAATATTCGTGAACATTACCGTATGTTAGAAACATTCCTTTACTCATAATATATATTTCTCGATAAATTCGCGAATGTTACAAAACAGCATAGAAGCATTTCGGAATCATTACGTTGAAAGATCTCATCGATAAGGTACATATACATACATATAAGGGTCTTTCTATATCCCAGAATAATATAGGTGCAGCAAAATATCGATGCTCTGTGCTGGAAATTTATTTACGAGTAAGGGCGAAATTTCAGCGGTACATGCAAAAGGATTTCTTAAAATTATACCAACGGCTTGAGTTAATTACATAGATGTAACAACATATGATTAATATTTGACTATTTCTTTTCATACCTTCTTTTTGACTTTTGAAAATGTATACTATGTAACTATAGCGTAAAACTCCAAATATAACCTGTATTGGAAAAACAAGTTGCATCATTTATTTTCAAAAGAGTGTGACGTGAAAATTTGTACACTATAGTAAATAAGTACCATTATAAGAAAATATATGTTGTTAATTTTTGAAATGAAGTGTACATTGCTAAATATATGAATCTAAGTGAGGGTTTATTGTAAATATTGTAAATATATTAGTTATATGATGAAATATATGTTCAAGCCACAGAGTTTTCCGAAAATAGATTAAGAAAAAAAATAAAGTTTATATTATTGTTTAATAGTTGTTGTTTATTTAGCAGATTGTTTAATCTGCTAGCACCGACTGTATTTAATTTACATTGCCAAATATGTGAATCTATAGAATTAGTTAACTCAGATTAATATAGTTTCTTAATTTCTACGTAGAGTAAGTTGGGTATATTTTAAATAGTGAAATACTGAATATAATTGTGTTATTTATAATTTGTTACAGAAATAAACGTGCTGGTATCCAATTCTATCCAGAAGGACTGCAAATCGAATGCGAACCCGAGGGGGTTTCTTTCGAACGAGGGATCGTTCACTTGTTATTCGAAGAACCAGTAGTACATTCGGTTCCACATTGACCGTCGTTACACCAGAGGCGAAGAAGAGATGAAATAGAAGTGAGGTACATGTACACTTCACGTTTGACAGGTCGGTATATAAATTGAAACTTGTGATAGTATAATACGAAAAAGGAAATATATCGACAAAGAAAAAATAATAATAAAGTAGTTACTCCATTATTGTAATTCAATTCCATCGTATTCATTATTTTTCTGCCACGACTTTGATTGTTGATAGTGGATGGATCAACCAATAAATTTGATTTTTCTTCACTATCAGCAATTAAAGTCGTCGCAGAAAAATAAGTAATACAATGTTATTGGATTACAATAATGGAGTAACTACTTTATTATTATTTTTTCTTTATCGATACATTTCCTCTTTTGTATTATACTATCACAAGTTCCAATTTATATACCGACCTGTCAAACGTGAAGTGTACGTGTACCTCACTTCTATTTCATCTCTTCTTCGCCTCTAGTGTAACGATGGAAATTACAAAATATCATAACTTTTCTGTATGTAACAACATATACCGAATGTCCTCTGGCAAAAACTCCTGATTTTGGATTTCCCTGACATTTGGTTGGAAGTGGTTGGCTCGGTGCTTTAAGAGTTGGCTTCGGGAGAGTGCGCTGCGATCTTACGAGCTGAGCGAAAAGTGTCAAAAGTCTGATCTCCCGGTACCTGTCAATTCGGGAGATCGAAATCGTTAATTTGTAAATAATGATTACTAATATGTAGAAGTGGTAAGAATAAAGAAAAAGGTGTGAGTGCCGTTGTACTCACGGAGGATGTGTAAACATCTTACAATTATCTGCGGTCCGAGTTTAATTGGGAAATATGACGTCGTAGTTTGATAAAGAAGTTTAATTTTTTCTATAATAAAATATTTATTATAATTTTATTAGATTTATAACTTACTAGCAGCCCGTCCCGGCTTCGCACGGGTAGATTGTGGATTGATTTTGTCCGTCCACCATTGTTTAAATACATTTTTAATACAAAACTTTTAGTATTTTTCCCGGGCTACGCAATGGTCATACTGGATTTGACCTTGACCATGACTTTCAAGGTTATATCAAGGTCAAATTAATTTTTTTTCACGTTCAAATGTGTCCTTGACCATTTTTTTCATGTTACCTTTATTGTCAGCGGAGGTCAAATTTAGGTCAAGTATAGTTCGACTTTTTGAACACCCTGTATAAGATTTACTAACTTCAGAAACTTAAGCGGATATGCGTCCAACTGTTCCCCAAATTTTCATCGCAATCGGATGAACGGTTTAGGAAGGCATAATAATCATCCATACCGGTACTTTTTGAACACCCTGTATAAGATTTACTAACTCAGAAACCTTCGCGGGCATGCGTCCAACCATTCCCCAACTTTTCATCGCAATCGGGTGAACGGTTTAGGAAGGCATAATAATCATCAGTATCGGTACTTTTTGAACACCTTATATAAGATTTACTAACTCAGAAACCTCTTGGCGGGCATGCGTCCAACCATTCCCCAAAGTTTCATCGCAATAGGATGAACGGTTTAGGAAGGCATAATAATCATCAGTACCGGTACTTTTTGAACACCCTGTATAAGATTTACTAATTCAGAAACCTTCGCGGGCATGCGTCCAACCATTCCCCAAAGTTTCATCGCAATCGGATGAACGGTTTAGGAAGGCATTTGATATTACCTTAAAGGTCACGGTCAAGGTCAAATCCAATACGACCACTGGGTAGCCGAGGGAAAATCCTTAAAGTTTTGTATTAAACATTTTTCTCTAAAATGTTTTCCCGTTGAGGTAATCCAGCTTGTGCGAATAGTATGCGCAGTAGCGCCACACACACACTGACGCAGTCACATCTACATGGCTTACGTCTGACGCTCCATTTCCCAGGAAGGTCCTACCGCAGAGCCATAACATAGATGTTTACACATCAATAATCATTCGGGTTTCTTCGATGATATTCCCCAATTGTTTAAAAACCGGTGTCCAATTTTTGCCAATAACTGTTGCTTCAACTTCCAGTGATATTATTAAGTATTACTGCAGAACGAGTAGGTTAGAAGATTTTCATGAAGACTCATGAGTTTCTGATATGTCATCTCGTACAGGTGCAACTGAAGCGGATCTAGCTCGTGTCCTGTCCGTAAAAAGATGACTCGATGGACATTGGAGAATGTCAGACTTGTCGCCGAGCGCCTATTACCCACGGTACATTAATTGAAATACGCGCTTCTCGTTTCAACTATTCCAGCGTTAAATAACTTTTACTTCTTTCAAGCTAATAACCTTTTATGAACTGTTCGTGGTAGGAGGCAGCGATCAATAATAGCGACTCGTCATAGACAAGTGTGCCGAACTACTACTGCGATAATGTGCCCAAGCTCACGGTCTATTCTGCGATTAACGTTAACATAATCGTGATTATGCTCGGGTGATGGGTATTCCAAAAGAGGTAAAGTTGATACTAAACATCGGACGCTCTGTAAGCTGACTTGCTAGTGTATGATTCGCAACTGGAACATCATCGCAGGAATAATTTGTCTACGATTAGTCACAATCATTGATTGCTGCCCCCTACGATCAACAATTCGTACAAGGTAAATACTTTGAAAGAAGTGAAAGTTATTTAAAGCAGGAATAGTGGAAATGAAAAGCGCATATTGCAATGAAAATACCGTGGGTGAAAGGCGCTCGGTGATGAGTTCGACAATGTCTGATGTCGATCGACTCATTTTCTTCAGGATAGGACAGAAGTTATATCCTCTTTGTTTGCACCTTATGAAAGGGGACATGCAAAAAAACCGTCAAAAACTTCATGAAAATCTTGTAACCTACTCGTTCTGCAGTAATTACTTACTTAATCGCTGGAAGTTGAAGCCACAGTTATGGACACCGATTTTTAAACAGTTGGGGAAACTCATCGAAGAAACCCGAATAATTATTTATCACTTCTACACATTATTCAGTATTATTTACAAATTAACAATTTCGAGGTTAGAGACTTCGATCTCCCGGCTACCGGCAGATCGACAGCTACCGGCGGATCAGAGGCCCCTTTCTCGAACTCGCTCGTATCTTTGCGTGCACGCATCTTAGCGAATAGACCAATCAGGATCAAGTATTCCGTATCAGGGAACGTATACGCATCTTAGAGAGTAGATCAATCAGGACCCCCCACCACAACGGAATACTTGATCCTGATTGGTCTATTCGCTTAGATCCGTATACGTAACTTTGCGAGTGACTTGAAAAATTTATTTACGAGTAAGGGCAAAATTTCAGCGGTGCATGCAAAAGGATTTCTTAACACTTTCACTGCCGGTCACGCAGCATGTGCATGATGCGAGATTTGCCGAGCGGCCGGTCACGCAGAACCTGCGTGATGTGCATACCGCTATTCCACGATGCAATGCTGGTCTGGCCTTTATGGATGTTCAAAAAATTATGTCGGCACAGTGAACATGATATCCATAAAGGCCAGACCAGTATACATCGTGGAAACGGCGGCATGCACATTTTCCGAAAAACTGCGCCGGCAGTGAAAGTGTTAAAACTATTCCAACGTCTCAAGTTAATATGTAACAACATATATACTGTCATAAGTAGTATCTTTACATGTGATGAAACAATTCGTCACGGTTATTAGAAGAGTATACTTATTGTTAGAGTTAAAGCTAAAATGTCTACATTGATTTCTGAAGACGACCAGGATATAAGAAAAATCCGATGGCCTGTAAATTCGAAAGCGGTATGTTTTATTTCTCCAAAATACTAAAGCAAAGTGAAAAATATAAGGGCACTCTAGTTTATAAATCCCTTTCAAAATATCACGAGAATAAATCAAAAGTAACTTGGTTATAATTAATTAGCTCGTATCGGTATAAAATGTGAGATTTTAATTTGGTGGTAATAAAAAGCTATTCTCCTACATGTAGGTACGTATTCTCCTCATGAATAAATTCCAAAAAGTAATGAAATCCCCCCACAAAAACAGATTCTCTGTAAAAAAAGGCGGCATGTTCATTCAGTGCCAACAAAAATTGATACGTAAAATACTCTCCAAAAAAGATTTGAAATCAATTAAGGTCGCCATGTTCAAGATTTATGTATAAAAAGTAAAAGGCATCATTTGAAAGGAAAATTATTGTAACTCGTTACTAAAAAATTCGACTAAAAAAATTTAGGTATAAACAAATTTTCATAAAAAAGAACTTGCCGCGTTTTTTCCTTCAAAATAAAAAATTTACAGAGAATTACATTCGATGTTTATGCACTTATGAGAGATTTTAAATAAATTCATACACTCTCTTATATGATACCACCAGTATACCGAACGTCGCACGAGAAACCGATCAGGCGGGGTCTTCTGAATTTCTCTGAATTTGACTTCGGCAGTGCAAATTATTCGGTATAGTGGACAAAATATGAAAACTTAAACGCGGCAAGTTCTTCTTTATGAAAATTTGTTTATACCTAAATTTTTTTAGTCGAATTTTTTAGTAACGAGTTACAATAATTTTTCTTTCAAATGATGCCTTTTACTTTTTATACATAAATCTTGAACATGGCGACCTTAATTGATTTCAAATCTTTTTTGGAGAGTATTTTACGTATCAATTTTTGTTGGCACTGAATGAACATGCCACCTTTTTTTAAAGAGAATCTGTTTTTGTGGGTCTAATACAATTCAAGGTTAAAAATAAATTCTTGCACATATTCTCATCATATAAAAAATAGTATCTATGGGAAAACCTAATTTTTAAATTCATTGTGTATGTGTGGAATATAGGGCCCCCTGTGTTAATTGAATATGGACAATATTCCGAGACAGAAAAGAACGCCTATGTGTACGATTTTGGTCACTACTTTGCAATATTTCTATCATTTTGAAGTGAAACTTCTTTGCTGAAGGTAGTAAAATCGCGCGAGGAGGAACGAAATACTGAAACAGAAATCTCCCACTCTAAGGCCGGGTGTCCACCGGATCGGGCCGACCAGAATCGGTGATCGGCCCGATTCTGGTCGGAATCCGGGTATCCACCGGAGCGGGCCAACCACATCGTCCAGATGTCGATCGCGCGACGAAGATCGTTCACATACATTTGAACCGGTACGTATCCACCGACTCGATTTAGGTCGTGACCGATTGCAGTCGGGCGACATTAGTCGTACGAGACGCTGCGTGCACGATCTTCATCGGCAGTCGGCTCCCGATCAGTCCTGTTGATGCGTTCAAGTTGTGCAGTGAAAAAACATCAACTAAACATTGACTTGTGTTTGGAGGTGGAAAAGCATTCTTGGTTGTATGACGTCACTCTAGTTGATCACTCCAAATGGTCAGTGTTGGAGAAAGCATGGGCAAAAGTTGGAAGTGCAGTGAGATTATCAAATAAGGTATTGCATTTAAAAAGCATTAATAGACATGAAATAGAAAAGAACGGAAATGAACATGGCATACTCGTAATATGTACAGTAAACTGAAAGAGTTACGTTCTTTGTATGAAAAAACTTTTATCATTATTTTCATTATTTTACTCTATATCCTCGCCCACACAATGTTTCCATGGGTAAGAAATGGCGCCTGCCTCGCTCAAAAAGTAATGTGCAAGATAATCACGATAGCTGGTCGGTGTCTTGCCAATTGAAAATTTCTTGCGTTCATATATGGGGCAAAATTCGTCAAGTGGTCCACCCAAAAATTTTCATCCTGCCGATTTTGATGAAACTTTGTGTACCTGTCGTACTAATGGACCACATTTAAAATGCCAAATAGTGGGAGGTTCCAACGACGTGTAGCCTAAATACAGGGGCTCAAACTTTTCACGTTTCTTTTGCACGTCTTTCTCCGTTAAATTATTAGTTGTAATATATTTGATTTAAAAATAGCTGCATTAAGTGTCACCTGTAACATTTTTTCCGTACTTGTTAATAAAAATATTTGCGAGATTCTGAAAAATTTTCTTGTCTCGGAAAACTTGGAAAATTTCATACTTTTCCAGTTTTCTCGAAAATCATATTTTTAATATTTTTTTACTTACACTAAAAAACGTTTATTCTAGGTAGTTTCTGTTGATAAAAACGCATTTTGTTTGATGCGATGACTAGAACAAATTATTTTTATTCAAATAAACAACAATATTGATGTTACAAAATTATAACAGAGTTACAATCGCACATTGTCAGTATGTATACATGTTAGTGAAATTTCCAAACTGACAATGTACGATTGTAACTCCGTTATAATTTTTTAACATCAATGTTCTTGTTCGTTTGGCTGCTTTTATTGTGATTCTGAAAAAAAGAGCAAGAAAAAACGTTGGATCTGATGTAAGCAATGGCTAATGAAAAAGCATTTGTTGCAGAAACATTTGTTCTTGAACTATTATTTTTTTTCACTACCATGTCACGATTTGTATAACGTTCTATTTCTTTTAATTGTAGATTTAACTTTTCATATGCAGCTTTTTTTTTCCAATTTATTGTGATCCTCTTTCAATTTAATGCGCCACAAACAAGTTTCTTCTTGATACATTTGAATAAACTGTTCTAAAATCTCCCGAGACCCTTTCTTGTTTGCTATATTTATATGAATGACATAGAGAACTATGCTTTCGCTGCTCTACAAACTCAGGTTTGCACAATTTTATCGTGACCATACACACATTCATGTGCAGTTACGCTAGCCCAGCTTGTAGAAGTATACAGTGTAGACATTCAAACATTTTCATGTGTCTTATACAGGTAAAGATTTGTGTCAGTTTTTCCATACACACCTTCATGTATAATTGTATCATTCAGTGCCAACAAAAATTGATACGTAAAATACTCTCCAAAAAAGATTTGAAATCAATTAAGATCGCCATGTTCAAGATTTATATATAAAAAGTAAAAGGCATCATTTGAAAGGGAAATTATTGTAAATCAGGTTACTAAAAAATTCGACTAAAAAAATTTATAAAAAAATTTTAATAAAAAAGAACTTGCCGCGTTTAAGTTTTCATATTTTGTTCACTATACCGAATATTGGCAGTGCTTGGACAGTGCTAGAGTGATTCATAAATTGCACTGTCGAAGTCAAATTCAGAGAAATCCAGAAGGCCCCCGCCTGATCGGTTTCCCGTGCGACGTTCGGTATACTGGTGGTATCATATAAGAGTGTATGAATTTATTTAAAATCATAAGTGCATAAACATCGAATATAATTCTCTGTCTGAATTTTTTATTTTGAAGGAAAAAACGCGGCAAGTTCTTTTTTATTAAAATTTTTTTATAAATTTTTTTAGTCGAATTTTTTAGTAACCTGATTTACAATAATTTCCCTTTCAAATGATGCCTTTTACTTTTTATATATAAATCTTGAACATGGCGATCTTAATTGATTTCAAATCTTTTTTGGAGAGTATTTTACGTATCAATTTTTGTTGGCACTGAATGAACATGCCGCCTTTTTTTTACAGAGAATCTGTTTTCGTGGGGGGATATCACTACTTTTTGGAATTTATTCATGAGGAAGATACGTACATGTAGAAGAATAGCTTTTTATTACCACAAAATTAAAGTCTCACATTTTATACCGATACGAGCCAATTAATTATAACCACGTTACTTTTGATTTATTCTCGTGATATTTTGAAAGGGACTTATAGACTAGAGAGCCCTTATATTTTTAACTTTGCCTTAGTATTTTGGAGAAATAAAACATATACCGCTTTCGAATTTACAGGCCATCGGATTTTTCTTATATTTTGGTCGTCTACAGAAATCCATGAAAACGTTTTACTTTCAACTCTCTAACAAGAGAGGCTCAGGCTTTCGTGTCACCGATTTGGCCGAATCTTTACTCATTTATAGAGCACCACTAGTATAGTACATCACCACAACCCTAGGGTGCAACACTCAAAAAGAAGAGAAAAAATCACCTCTAAAGTTGAGCTTGTAAGTATTTGTACAAGTTCTCAACAACGAGTTTCCAAGAGGCGGCGTGGCCGAGCGGTTAAAGCGCTAGTCTACTAACTCGGGGATCGCGTGTTCGAGGCTCCTCATGTGCTTCTTTTTTTTTTGCAAATAAAATGTTCATTTAATCATAATTTGATAACAATCAACGTTATTAAATAATATTTTTTTCCAACGTGAATGAAGTATGCTTTCCTTTAAATAAATTGAAGACTCCCTGCGCTTGCAGCAATACCGGTTTTATCTCCTGTAGTCATTGTCAACTTAATTTATGTTTTGAGTGCTTTTATGACAATTATCATCCCACAAATTGTAAGCCTGAGCTCACCGAAAGCGAATAATAACTGCTATTTTTCTACAATTTTAATTTTTTTCAACACAGCTCCCAGAATTAAAATATAATTGAAATTAAAAAAAATATTGATTAGTAACGTTGATTGTTATCAAATTATGATTAAATGAACATTTTTATTTGCAAAAAAGAAGAAGCACATGAGGAGCCTCGAACACGCGATCCCCGAGTTAGTAGACTAGCGCTTTAACCGCTTGGCCACGCCGCCTCTTGGAAACTCGTTGTTGAGAACTTGTACAAATACTTACAAGCTCAACTTTAGAGGTGATTTTTTCTCTTTTTTAGAGGTATTATTGCAGAACGAGTAGGTTAGAAGATTTTCATGAACTCACGATTTTCTGACATGTCATCTCGTACAGGTGCAACCGAAGAGGATCTAGCTCATATCCTGTCCGTAAAAAGATGACTCGATGGATCGGAGAATGTTAGGCTTGTCACCGAGCGCCTTTCACCCATAGTACTTTCATTGCAATATGCGATTTTCGTTTCAACTATTCCTGCTCTAAGTAACTTTTACTTCTTTCAAAGCATTTACCTTGTACGAATTGTTGATCGTAGGGGGCAACGATCAATGATTGTGACTAATCGTAGACAAATTATTCCTGCGATGATGTTCCAGTTGCACACCAATTGCCTTTTAGTTTTAATAGACGAACTTGTCTACGACGAGTCTCTATTATCGATCGCTGCCTCCTACCACGAACAGTTCATAAAAGGTTATAGATACTGGAGAGGAAGGCGGAATTCTGTTGATAGAAGAAGAAATTTAAAAAAATTTCTGTTTATTTAAAAAAAAAATACAAACACCCGCGCGCGCACGCACGAACACACACACACACACAAACAAATGTACCAAATAAAGAATTTTATTTTTAAATTGCTTAGATTATTTTTTGAAATACTTATCTCGCGCTGATACTATGGATGTGTCTACCGTGCATTTACCTACCTATATGTGTTGTTAACGATAGAATTAACAACAGGTTTTCTATATTACACGCTATTCTTTAGTTCAGTTCGTATGCTACACGCTATTACTATATTTGTATATTTTATACCGATCACTCGCGAAATGGCAGATCCGAGCCCTCTGGAGATCTTCTAATAGCTGTCAATTCGGGAGATCGAAGCGATTCGTGTAACCTTAAAATATAAAAGTTTTGAATTAGTATTGAATAACTTATAGAGGTGGTGAAAAATAATGATAAGTAATCTTCCGAATTGACAGCCATCAGGAAATCAGACGACGCTTGTCGCTTTCACGTATATACGTTCTTACGAAAAGTGCGAAACGTCTGATCTTCCGATGGCCATTAATTTGGGAGATCGAAGTCGAAGCTTGAAATTGTGAATCTTTGAATAAATGGTAAGTAATGTTTAGAAGTGAGAGGAAATAATCATTCGGGTTTTTTGATGTCCAACTGAATGACACGCCTTATACCTATTTGTTTCAGAAATTATTTCCGCGCGTGTCTAAGAAGTATTTAAAACTGGACGGGAGCGTCAGTGGTGAACGGGTTCTACAAAGTGGTGTGAGCGATACGTAAGGTAGAGGAACAGGATTGAGAATGAATCGTCGGTTGGTGAGTATCAGTCGACATATCAATTGAGAAAACTGTAATCAACGAACCTTTCTTCTCGCACAGATTGGTTCACCTTCCTTCATTTTCTGATTACATCGAGCCTCTGTTGGGTTGACGGTCAAAACCAGAGGCGCCGATACAGCCAGCCAGCGATGCCAGAGTGGTCGGACTTTGCCTCGGCGACCGAAGAGGCAGTTAAAATCGCTTTCCTGGCGACCATGTTGACGATAACCTCTTCCTTCACGGCTGCCAGCGGCACTAGCTTCTCTCTGCAATTAGGTATGAGGTGTGTAATTCGGTTATTAGGCATCGAAAAAATCCGAATGATCATTTCCTCTCACTTCTAAAAATTACTTACCATGGCTGTGGACGCGATGCGTTTTACTTTCAGCGAGCGAAACTCCTCGAAGCTTCTCGCGCGAACGCTGCCTTCAATCATCCGAGATAGGAAGATAATCACCCAGGCGACATAAGGATAGGTTATGGAAGATAACCTCGCAGCGATCGTCGCTCGGACGTCAACGAGGAGCGCGGAGAGACTTCCTCGAGGAATAAATTTCCGTCGGGGAGAGTCCACCATGCGGTCGCGGGTGCACGAGCGAGGGCCGTGGGAGGAAAATCACTAGGAGGCGGGATAAAACCGATTCCTCGAGCAGTCGCTTCCACTTTTCCGCCGTCGCGTCGAGAGCGAAGCGCGAGGAATTGGAGTTGGAAAAATGATAGGGAGGCACTATTCACTCCGATCACTTGCGAAATGTCGGATCCAAGCCCTGGAGACGCTCCTCGGGTGCACTCGCGGTGACACATCGCGCCTATCGGTCGCACTTTTGTACACGCACTTTCGATCATCACCGAACACGATCATCACTGAACAGTCGATCGACGATGGAAGCCGAAATATATCCCACACATTTGATGGCGCTTGTATGTGTTTCCGACCATTGCCGAAGATAGCCGAAAAAATTGTGACATTTTGACATATATATATCGCAGCCAGAAAGGAAATCCTTGACTTTTCGGGGCAAGGGGCGTGGCTTCGCGTTGCTAAGGAAAAATCTTTGTTAATATATAACTTACAACATTTATTCTGGTCTCTATCAATAGAGAATAGACGATTTATATGGCGTAACTAAGCATAGTTTTGGTTATAACCGTGTATTTACTGAGAAAATTCGATGTAAAAATTGAGGGGTGAAGGGGGCAGACATCTTTCCTGTAAAGATACACGGGTGCTCGCGGCGAGAGCGCTCTGGCGTGAATGAACATGCCGCGAGACACTACCGTGTCTCTTGATAAAAAGCTTTTACAAGCATACTTATCAAGTATACAGTTACGTGTGTTACCGCTTTTATGGTGAATGTGCACTGTACAGCAAAATCGGGCTAGATCGTAGAATCGTTAGCTTGATGAATCTACTGACTGTGTACACTAGATACATTGACATAGAGTTGCTCGAGACTAATTTCGTATAGACTTCTCTATTTGCTGTGTACACACGGAATGTGTGGACGTAGAGTGGAACCTTTGTAAAATGTCTCGGCGGACTGCAATCGCGGCAGCTATCATTATTGTCATTTTAAACAAGAAGAAAACTACAGAAAAACGAACTAAAAGAAAACGAATTGTGTGGTTAAGAAATTGGGTTGTAGAAAGAGAGAAGAAAGGGCTCTTCATAAATTTATTACAAGAGTTACAAAACGAAGATAAGAAGTCCTCGGACAAGTGCACGTGCGCTGCAATAGTTTAATTTATTGCGGGTCTGCACTTTGTCCGAGGCGATGAAAGGCAGAGGGTTTCCGTGCCCTCCCGCGAGGCTCCTGAAATGTGAACACGCGGTCGAGGGGCCTTTCGCTTTCGACTCGAGGAACCCGGCGCCTGTCACTCTCGATAGACTGGGTCACTATATAGTCGGTCAAATAGAATACAATCTCTGTGGCAGCAAATTTTTATCGTTTCTCCAGTACAATCTAGCTAGTAGACTGCTTTCAATGCTGTGTCCATTTGTGAGTTAAGTGTCGAACAGCTCTAGCGAGAGAAAATCTAGCGAAAAAGTCTACAGTGTACATCCACCATTACGCATTTTTTTTCTCTCCCATCCCCTCTTTCCTCACCGACCCTTCTATCGTCCATCCCCCCAAACAGCGTCCCCCACCACGAGCGCTTACCCCCCCATTCCCTGTGAATACTTTCGTTTTATAGCAGTTTCATTTTCTACCGCGCCGTAAGAAGTTTTACTTCAATAAAATTTCTTGTAGTGTAGCCTCATAAATATGTCGTCAAGTGAAGAAGAAGCTATAGTTCTGGCATGCTTAAGAAGACGAAGACGACGTCGTCACCAGTGGTGGATGCACCCGTACATCGCGAGAAATAGGAATAGAGGTGCTTTCATTTGCACCCAAGAACTGGCAGGCCACGAGGACAAGTTCAAATCTGTGTACCGCATGTCCAAAGACAGCTTTAACCTTTTGTCAAACTTGGTGCATCCTTACCTTTCTAAAAGAGATACTAACTACAGGAAATGTGTATCAGTTGAAGAGAGACTTCTCATAACATCGAGGTATGCGTATTTTATATTTTAAAACACAACAAATAGAAAAATAATATTATTGCAACATGGACTCATATCATCTTCGCACTTATGTACTGACAATCGTAGCTTTGTTGCAATTGAGCGAGTATCTCCGTACAATCTTAACCCCTCGTACTCACACTTATATTTTTTAACACGAAACACACACTGGGGTGTCTTAAACCCCAATATTTAATTACCAATTAAAGAATCCAAAAACTGAAGGATTTAAAATCGTGATATTTATTTCAATTAATTAACCTTTATCACTTACAGAAATAACCTTATTGAAAGAAAATGCATGTTCAGATCGACAAAATGACAAATATAACATGTCATATATTGAAATAACCGTTTCTTCTTCATAATTGAAGTACTGCTAAATCTGAGCTGAAACGAAATATTGTTATTTGTAGCTTAAAATACATATACGAATAAGTAAAAACCTATAAATACAAATCTATTATTATCTAAAACCAAGCTTAACCAAATAATGTAATATTGCATGACTTTCACTGGGCACATTGAATATAAATCATGACTCCCCATGACGTGATGAAGAGGCCATTTCTATGTAAACAATGAGACATGTGTTATCACACAACTAAATGCAATATATAAAAGTAAAACTCACCTATAATTGGATGCTGTTATGCTAAACAGTGTCAACCCACAAAAATTAATCAAATTCAGTTTTAACGGAATTGCCTTGTGCAGAGTTTGTTGAACATGTTTAAACAACATTGTAAGTAAATTCATTTTTTTAACATGGTAGAAATACAAGAAAATTATTAAAACGAATCTCTAAACGCTTCACGATATTTGGCATTATGACTTGAGAGAAATGATGTTTTATACAACTCCTAGCGCCCTTTATTGTTTTGTAGAAATATGTCATGTAGGGTAAAGACGGGACAGATGCCGAATTTTTTTTAATAAGCGCCTAACAGTACGAGTCAGATGCCGAATTAATGGAGACATTTGAGCCAAAAATGTTACAAGAAATGGAACATTCTGAATTTTATGATTTGCAAAATATTTCAGTGACAGAAAAAAGCTTGTAATACCATATAAATGTTCAAGAATAAATAATTTCACCTATACCAAGCAACCACAATAATTATTATGCTATAGAGGGTGCTGGACACCGGACGAAGGATACAGAGTTTAACAATTTGGAGAATAGTAATAAAGATAATGCCAGTGAAACAATCCACAGTAACAGCCCCTTAAAAATCTAAATACTTTAGATGGAAAGCAAACATCAGACGAGGCAGGCACGAATAATGTAATAAATGCTGCGGAAAAAACTTTGGATCGGGCAAGCTATACTAATAGCCCCTTGAGGGATATAGAAAACTTAGATTACTTAGAAAATCAAGAAGTAGAAGATCCTGATAGTATAGAAATAGACAGCCAGAGCGAATCTCCACAAAAACTACTAATGGTAGAAAGATCAAGAAATAGTAGAAGCACCTGGTTGTTTTTATTTTAATATAACACTACAATATTATATTTAGTTTCAGTTTAGTAGGTATATAGATATTAACTTCATTTTTTGTAATCTAGTAGTTTTAACACTAGAACTACCGCAGCCGGTCAATTTTACCGGTGTCTTATTCAGAGTTCCATTCAACCTCGATTATTTCGTAACCCGTGAATTTTTTGTCGAAATTAGTAGAATACTTTTTTGTAGAGCATATTTCGCTCTACAAAAAATTTCTGTAGCAGTATAGACGACAAATCCACGGATAACGAGATAATCACCCGCCAAAGCGACCATTCGGTAGTTCTAGTGTTAAGCTCATAAACTATAACAAACACTACCTGTAACGTACCTATAGCATTATAATACAAAGAGACGCAATCGTTTTATTTTCTTTCTAACTCGAGGTACACTCAAAAAAATTTGGCCACAACTAGAAAATTATAGTAATTGTAGTGATAATTTTCTTCGCAATAGCAAGAATTCTTGCTACGCTAGCAATATTTTTCTAGTTGTGTCTGTGGCAGCGAGAAATATAGCTGGATTAGCTAAATACTTTTTTCAGTGTACCTGTTATAAGTACTTAATAATAAAGTTCATTTTTAGTTTAAATCTATTTTGCCGATTTTAGCAATAGTGTGTTACGCTGTTCGTGTGGGTACGAAGGGTTAAAATGACATTGATTCGGGCAAAACCGAGATGTCATCAATCCGCGAATCTGACTGAGATGACGCAGTGCTTGATGTCGTGGATGTGGTGGGTGTGTGGGTGGGTGGAGCTAGCACCTGGAGGTCGTCGAGAAGTCCAAGAATACGCCTTTTAAAAATTCGGAATGTAGTTTCCGGTAAGTCGGATACTTCCGGTAACAAGCTAAGTAAACATTGTTTCCGCGGGTTTTCTGATTCATTACTCATTTTTTGTTTTTTGGAGTGGAAGAATTCTACAAAAGCCTGATCAACATCAGTAGTTGTGGGTCTAGGAGTTTTCTTGTACTTTTTCTGATAGTTTTGAGGGGTAGTTTCAATACTAATTTCAGGGCCGACAATGTTATCATAACTCTGAGGTAGTTCTGCGACATTCTCGACGACCTCCTGTTCTCCATTGTCTTTCATTAGATCTGGACCTTCATCCCGTGAACATTCTTGTTCATTGTTTTTACGTGAAACGTCTTTCGGCGATGTAGTAGAAGGGGGTAACAAGTTACTACCGACAGATTTGACCGGTAACTTAACGTGGGGTGTTAGGAATTGCAAATATTTGTTGAGGTAGTAACTTTTCTGGGCCCCTGATCCGCTTTTTGTAGTGGATTTCTTTCGAACATATACTGTCCTTACACCACCTTCCACCTTTCATCCATTCATCCACCTTTTTTTGCAGGCTTCACCTGAAAGTAAACAAGTTTTCTATAATGGCATACCTACTGTTTCGTATACTAGTTATCAGCGTTTCGTTTTCAGGTATTTGGGTACTGGCGCATCTATGGCTTCCCTTGCTTTTTACTTTGTTCGAGGACATTCAACCGTATCTCGTATAATCTCTTCAACTTTGATCGCCATATGGGAAGCTCTGCATGCGGATTATATGCCAACACCTAATGAAAATATGTGGACGAACAATGCACAATGATTTCATGAGCTCTGGAATCTGCCAAACTGTATTGGCAGCGTAATGGTATAATTGGCAGCGATGGTAAACATATCCGAATGCAGAAAATTCCACATGCTGGATCGTTGGACTTCAACTACAAGCATTACCATTCAATTGTTCTGATGGCGTGTTCGGATGCGGATGGAAATTTTATTTCGATAGAAACAGGATTCTATGGAAGAATGAGTGATGGAGGGATTTTCCGTGAGTCCAGACTTGGACAGTGGTTAAACAGAGATGGTTTGCAGATTCCTGCTCCTAGATCTTTACCAGACGATGAAAACAACACAGAGCTTCCATTTTTTTTGGTTGGCGACGAAGCATTTCCATTGAAAAGCACACTTATGACGCCATACAAACAAAGGGGACTGACTAACATACGACGAATTTTCAACTATCGATTGAGTCGGGCTCGCAGGGTCGTAGAATGTGCTTTTGGCATGATGAGCCAAAAATTTCAAATTTTAAAGACATCCATTTTATCACCAAACAGAACACATGTAGAAAACGTCACCAGAGCATGCTGTGTGCTACATAATTTTGTGAGAAAAAGGGAAGGGCGAGCATATGTTGCTAACGAAAATCTGGAGCAGGCAGAAGACTCCAGACCGGCGTACATGAATGCAAGGAATTTTCACCTGGCAAGCCACCGACCAGCATCGTATCGTGATTATCTTGCAAATTACTTTGTGAGTGAGATAGGCGCCATTTCTTCGCAATGGAAATATTGTGTGGCGGAGGATATAGAATAAAATAACGATAAAAGTTTTGTCAGACTAAGAACGTAACTCTTTCAGTTTATTCTACATTAGACCGATAAAAAAAAACTTTTTTAATCAATATTTAATGTAACTTAGAATATGCCGCAGGGTACACATTCTCATTCAATATTTCGGGGTGTCTCAATCGCTTGTTCTGATTTCCATTTGAATAACGGTGAAATTGTTGAATCATTGGTTTATTGCTAATTCCTTTTACAGTAAAATAATTTCCCCGTGAAAAATTAGAAAAATTGAGAGTTTTAGGTGTAATTGACGTACAGAAATATTATTTTTAATTATTAAATAGAATTAAATGATAATTATGGTGGAATAAATATTCTATTTAATAATTAAAAATAATATTTATTTAAGTCAATTACACCTAAAACTCTCAATTTTAGAAGGAATTAGCACTAAACCAATGATTCAATAATTTCACCGTGTTATTGAAATGGAAATCAGAAAAAGCGATTGAGACACCCTTATTGAGTAGGAATGTGCACCCGGCGGCATATTCAAAGTTACATTAAATATTAACGTTTTAAGTGCCCGCCAAGATAATTAATTAAAAAAGCTTTTTTTTTTGAATCAGTCTACTATACATGTTACGAGTATGTCATGTTCATTTCTGTTCATTTTTATTTCATATCTATTAATGCTTTTGAAATACATAACTTTATTTGAAATTCTTCTTACCTGATAATCCCACTGCCTTTCTAATTTCGGCCCATGCTTTCTCCAACACTGATCGTTTGGAGTGATCGACTAGCGTGATGTCATATAAACAGGGATGCTTCTCCACCTCCAAACACAAGTCAACGTTTAGTTGCTGTTCTTCCATTGCACAACTTAAATGCAGGCGATACTAAAAAACCAGAACGACGTGGTGTCTCGCGGAACTCCCGATTCTATTTGCCTGGTACCCAAGCCAACAGCCTCCTTTTTCCTTTTTCCTTTCCTTATGAGTCGTCAATCCTATCTAGTGTTTATATGCCCGACTCTGGCATCGATATGGGAACACTTGAGATGCCCTTGCCACTCGAACTCGAGTATGTCGGTGTTTACGCGGCCAACCTTCTGCATCGCCTATGCATCGAGCATCGCTAAAATACAGTGCTTTGCAAAAGTCTGCGTAGACTGAGAAAAAAAATACAAAATCGAGTGATAAGTTTAGGAATTTTAAAATAAACAAAGAGGCAAGACTATAATAATCTTGCAAATTCAGTGTACTATTTATGTGTGCTAAAAGAAATTTGAGATAGTTATAAAGAGGAATAAATAATTAATAAAAATTCTGAAGAGTACCCGAAAACTCGTTGCAAAACTTTTCGTACAGTAGCAACAAATTCATTTCCTGGAAGATAAGCATTTCAAAGAAAGGGTCACTGAAGAGGAGAGAACGGTTTGGATCTTAATATATTACGTAATATGATTCAGTGTGCGAATTATTCTCGAAGGGCTTAGATCGGGAAGTAAATTAATCATGGATCGTGTAAAAGGTACAGAATTAACAATAAGTGAAAGAGAACTAATAATAAATGTCAGGAAGGAAGGGAAATGGTATGGGGAAATAGCGTCTATATTTAACCCCGAAGTCGATCCACTATTCAATCGGTTGTACAACATTTTGTGAAGGAAAATTCTTTACATATAAACCAAGGAGTGGACGTCCGAAAAAAATCGGGGACGGGGAAAAAAGTTTATTCTTCGCGAAGTAAATAGAGACCTTTCGATTAGCCTGCGAACCATTACTAAAAGCTCGATATAAGAGCAAGAAAAAAACCTTATAAGTATATCATATGTCAATCGAAAAAAGCAGCTAAAGTTTGCAGACGAAAATGTTAATAAGAATTATGAATTTTGGTCAAAAGTACTATTTTCTAATGAGTCTAAATTTAATATTTTTTGATGCGATGGGAGAAAAATAGTTTGGAGAAAAAGGGGCGAAGATATGTTGCCGAAAAATTTACAAGCAACAGTGAAATATTGAGGTGGTGGAATACTCGTCTAGGGTTTTATGGCAGCAGCGGGCCTAGGAAACTTGATAATTCTTAAAAACACGATGGACAAAACGGGTAACTTGAATATATTGAAAAATAACGTTCACGAGAATGCTCCGACACTTGGCCTAGGCGATAATTTTTATTTCCAACAGGATAATGATCGTAAACATACCGCTTACATAGTACAGCAGTTTATAGCATTTACAATTCCGTATTTTTTACAAACCCCTCCACAATCGCCAGACTTAAATTCGATAGAAAATTTATGGCCTGAACTCGGAAGAAGGGTAAGAAAGCACGATATCCGTAGTAAAGCGTAATTAAAAGAGTTATTGGTTTTGGAATGGCAAAATATTAAACTGGATATTACTCAAAAATTGGTAGCATTAGTGCCTCGAAGATTGGAAGCGGTGATATCGGCTCAAGGGTGGTCTGCAAAATACTGATGTAACCCTGTACGAAAATTTTTGCAACAGATTTTTGGATACCCTTCGGACTCTTTTTTATTATTTCTTTTTTTATAATTATTTTAGGTTTTGCGTTCTGTAGTCAAATACTACATTACATAAACAGTACAATTATTGTAATCTACTCTTTGTTTATTTTTCAATTCCTACATTTCTCAGTCGATTTTGTATATTTCTATTACTGTACGTAGACTTTTGCTAAGCATTGCATTTATATCCGCCTTCCAACTTGAACGCATCAACCACACTGGTCGGGAGCCGACTGCCGACTAAGATCATGCACGCCGCGTTTCGTACGACTGATGTCGTCCGACTGCAATCGGTCACGACTGAAATCGAGTCGGTGGACACGTACCGGTTGAAATGTATGTGAACGATCTTCGTCGCACGATCGAAATCGGCCCGATTGTAGTCGGCCCGATCCGGTGGACACCCGGCCTAACGCTCTTGACCATGCCTCACTCAGCGCTCTCGACCGTGCCCCGTTCCACCGCTGTCAACCTTGCTTAGCACGGTCATGCAATACCAGAGGCGAAACTCCATAAAATCCCTTTGATATTTGCCGCTACGGCGCCGTGACCTTGGCTCTTTAAATGGGATATTCACGCTGTTGCCAAATTTTGCCGAATTACTTATTTTGAGGAAATGCGCGGTTGCTTTTTACCATAATGTCCTGTAATCTTAAAATATTACCAGTTGTATTTTGTACAAAATATCGAGAAGGCATAATAAAAAAGAACTAAGAGAAAAAATTAAATATTACCCATTGAAGATCATGAAATAAAACCAATATTATTATATTGTTAAAAATAAATTTATATATAGGTATATCAATTTATAAGAAATTGAAATTATAAAATAACTATACCTCTCTATTATATAAAAAAGTTTTTTGGATGCATCAAAAACCCGCGCGGGCTGTGCGTCACTGCCGTCGCCGACACAATGTTCTCTTATTACCGCGATGAGACTGCGTGGTAAGGTGACTACGCCGGTAAACACGACCCCACAAAAACAGATTCTCTGTAAAAAAAAAGGCGGCATGTTCATTCAGTGCCAACAAAAATTGATACGTAAAATACTCTCCAAAAAAGATTTGAAATCAATTAAGATCGCCATGTTCAAGATTTATATATAAAAAGTAAAAGGCATCATTTGAAAGGGAAATTATTGTAAATCAGGTTACTAAAAAATTCGACTAAAAAAATTTTAATAAAAAAGAACTTGCCGCGTTTAAGTTTTCATATTTTGTTCACTATACCGAATATTGGCAGTGCTTGGACAGTGCTAGAGTGATTCATAAATTGCACTGTCGAAGTCAAATTCAGAGAAATCCAGAAGGCCCCCGCCTGATCGGTTTCCCGTGCGACGTTCGGTATACTGGTGGTATCATATAAGTGTATGAATTTATTTAAAATCATAAGTGCATAAACATCGAATATAATTCTCTGTCTGAATTTTTTATTTTGAAGGAAAAAACGCGGCAAGTTCTTTTTTATTAAAATTTTTTTATAAATTTTTTTAGTCGAATTTTTTAGTAACCTGATTTACAATAATTTCCCTTTCAAATGATGCCTTTTACTTTTTATATATAAATTTTGAACATGGCGATCTTAATTGATTTCAAATCTTTTTTGGAGAGTATTTTACGTATCAATTTTTGTTGGCACTGAATGAACATGCCGCCTTTTTTTACAGAGAATCTGTTTTTGTGGGGGGATTTAACTACTTTTTGGAATTTATTCATGAGGAAGATACGTACATGTAGAAGAATAGCTTTTTATTACCACAAAATTAAAGTCTCACATTTTATACCGATACGAGCCAATTAATTATAACCACGTTACTTTTGATTTATTCTCGTGATATTTTGAAAGGGACTTATAGACTAGAGAGCCCTTATATTTTTAACTTTGCCTTAGAATTTTGGAGAAATAAAACATATACCGCTTTCGAATTTACAGGCCATCGGATTTTTCTTATATTTTGGTCGTCTACAGAAATCCATGAAGACGTTTTACTTTCAACTCTCTAACAAGAGAGGCTCAGGCTTTCGGGTCACCGATTTGGCCGAATCTTTACTCATTTATAGAGCACCACTAGTATAGTACATCACCACAACCCTAGGGTGCAACACTCAAAAAGAAGAGAAAAAATCACCTCTAAAGTTGAGCTTGTAAGTATTTGTACAAGTTCTCAACAACGAATTTCCAAGAGGCGGCGTGGCCGAGCGGTTAAAGGCCAAAGCACATCTAGGCGAAGCGAAGCGCCGCGACCTAGGATAAGCACACTTGTGCGACTGGAAGCGCAGCGAAGCGACGCGCCGCGAAGCGAAGCTACCTTTTATATTTCCATTGATTCTTACGAGGTAACGCACACTTGAGCGAAGCGAAGCGCGGCGAAGCGAAGCGCGGCGAACCGAAGCGCCGCGAAGCGAAGCGCCGCGAGAAATGTTTATCGTGGACGGAATGTAATTCGTTAACGGATGTAAAGTTTCGTCGATCACTTCCGTTAACGATTCGAAAATCCTTTCCAAGATAGATCTCGTCAACGAAATGAATTTTCTCACACGAAATAGTATCTTATATCATAAGGCGGAAATTCGAGATTTTTTCAGACTGTGTTTAATTAGATAGTAACACGAGGCATGGTTTGGGGAGGAGGCTACGATCTATATAAACACAGTCTTAAAAATCCGAGGATTTCCGCCGAATGATATATACTATTTTTCCTCACGAATGCCCATTTCTCAAAACAAAACATGTACACGGCTCATTTCACGTTGCGTTCATCAGTTTGAAAAAGGCGAAAATGAATGAAAAAGGCGAAAAAGGCGAAAATGACTGACATTTCACGGCGCTTCCCTTCTCTCCCTTCTCTACCCGGGTATCCATATATGGATATTTTCAGGTATAGCTGTTTATACCTGGTAGAGAAGGGGATAGAATTCGCCGCGCTTCTCTTCGCCGCGCTTCGCTTCGCCGCGCTTCGCTTCGCCGCGTTTCGCTTCGCGTCGCTTCGCTTCGCCCAAGTGTGCGTTGCACAGCCGCGCTTTGCGGCGCGTCGCTTCGCTTCGCCTAGATGTGCTTTGACCTTAAAGCGCTAGTCTACTAACTCGGGGATCGCGTGTTCGAGACTCCTCATGTGCTTCTTTTTTTTTGCAAATAAAATGTTCATTTAATCATAATTTGATAACAATCAACGTTATTAAATAATATTTTTTTTCCAACGTGAATGAAGTATGCTTTCCTTTAAATAAATTGAAGACTCCCTGCGCTTGCAGCAATACCGGTTTTATCTCCTGTAGTCATTGTCAACTTAATTTATGTTTTGAGTGCTTTTATGACAATTATCATCCCACAAATTGTAAGCCTGAGCTCACCGAAAGCGAATAATAACTGCTATTTTTCTACAATTTTAATTTTTTTCAACACAGCTCCCAGAATTAAAATATAATTGAAATTAAAAAAAATATTGATTAGTAACGTTGATTGTTATCAAATTATGATTAAATGAACATTTTTATTTGCAAAAAAAAAGAAGCACATGAGAAGCCTCGAACACGCGATCCCCGAGTTAGTAGACTGGCGCTTTAACCGCTCGGCCACGCCGCCTCTTGGAAACTCGTTGTTGAGAACTTGTACAAATACTTACAAGAGCTCAACTTTAGAGGTGATTTTTTCTCTTTTTTTAGAGGTATTATTGCAGAACGAGTAGGTTAGAAGATTTTCATGAACTCACGATTTTCTGACATGTCATCTCGTACAGGTGCAACCGAAGAGGATCTAGCTCATGTCCTGTCCGTAAAAAGATGACTCGATGGATCGGAGAATGTTAGGCTTGTCACCGAGCGCCTTTCACCCATAGTATTTTCATTGCAATATGCGATTTTCGTTTCAACTATTCCTGCTTTAAGTAACTTTTACTTCTTTCAAAGCATTTACCTTGTACGAATTGTTGATCGTAGGGGGCAACGATCAATGATTGTGACTAATCGTAGACAAATTATTCCTGCGATGATGTTCCAGTTGTACACCAATTGCCTTTTAGTTTTAATAGACGAACTTGTCTACGACGAGTCTCTCTTATCGATCGCTGCCTCCTACCACGAACAGTTCATAAAAGGTGATTACCTTGAAAGAAGTAAAAGTTATTTAACGCTGGAATAGTTGAATGAAACGAGAAGCGCGTATTGCAATTAATGTAACTTGGGTAATAGGCGCTCGGTGACAAGCCTGACATTCTCCAATGTCCATCGAGTCATCTTTTTACGGACAGGACACGAGCTAGATCCTCTTCGGTTGCACCTGTACGAAATGACATATCAGAAAATCGTGAGTCTTCACGAAAATCTTTTAACCTACTCGTTCTCCAGTAATACTTACAATTAATATACCTGGAAGTTGAAGCAACAGGATTGCCGTTCCTTTGGTCCAATATTAAAATAAATCTTCTCAAGGCTGAATACGACTTGGGCATGTTTCAGCGTACAATTAGCTAGATCCAGCTCGACGAATGAACTATTCCGACTGATTTTTGGAACGGCAAGTGGACGATCCCTCGTTCGTCAGAAGATTTTGTTCACAGATGAATCGAAATTCTGCAACAAAGGATTAGTGAATCACAACGCCCACTATTGGTCCGTGAGAAATCCTCACGGGGTAGAAGAAGTCGAAGGCGATGGAGTGGAGGTTTTACCTCTAATATGCCGGAATTAAAAATCTCTAGAACTCTGCGCTACAATGCCACGGTAGGAATATCAAATTCTACCGACATGACATGCTTCGACAAGGTCTGTATCAACTTTAGCATTATATATAATATATTGGGGGCACTGCACTAATCCTGTGGCACATTTTTCTATCTGGGAAAGCCGTGGTAGAAAAGTAGGAGATACGACAGAATTGGATTACAATAATGAAGTAATTATTTTATTACCTTTTCTTTATCGATATATTCCCCCTTTCGTATTATCAAAAGTTCCAATTATATATTATCGGAACGCTGTACAGCTGTACTACCATAATAATATGCTTTCCCAGATAGAAAAATGTACCACAGGATTAGTGCAGTGCCCCCAATATACCGCTAAAGTTGATACAGACCTTGCCGAAGCATGTCATGTCGGTAGAACCTGATATTCCTACCGTGGCATTGTACCGCAGAGTTCTAGAGATTTTTAATTCCGGCATATTGGAGGTAAAATGCATGTATACTGTCAGTACGGGAAGACGGTATATTATCGGAACGCTGTACAGCTGTACTACAATAATAATATGCTTTCCTAGATAGAAAAATGTGCCACAGGATTAGTGCAGTGCCCTTAATATAACGCTAAAGTTGATACAGACCTTGTCTAAGCATGCCATGTCGGTAGAACCTGATATTCATACCGTGGCATTGTACCGCAATTCTAGAGAATTCTTTTCTACCTAGGTTGATTTTTGACTGCGAAGAAAAATCAAATTTCCGTCAATCCGTCCCGTTCTCGTATGGCGCTGAAAACAAAAAATAGAATAACCACAAAGATATTTGTTCTGTATAAGGGATGAAAATGAGGTTAAGACAGTCAGTTAGGAAGTTACTTATCTGATGCCACTTCTTCCGAGATACAGATGTCTCCTTTACTGCTCTTCATGCACCAGCAACCAAAGAAAAATGACACTGCTTCCGTGCACTGTCTTGATTATTAAAAATATCTAAACGATTTGATTAGCTAGCTGTCAGAGCATCTGTCACATTCACCACTATTGAGATTCACTACTCCGATTACACTGAATTTGTACTTTTTATTAACAAGCGCGTCCGAGGATCGAGAAAATGCGAGGGAAATCGTTTCGCGAATGAAAATATTTTTAAATTTTGAAAAACAACTAAACATTCAAGAAATATATTATCTCACACACTCTCACATACATTTTTGATGGCGTATGCGTGTGGCCGCATCTGTGTACACATTTCCGACCATGGCCGAATACCGCCGAAGACAGGCGGAATTTTTGTGACATTTTTACATATATATATCGCGGCCGAGAAAAGAAATCCTCAACTTTGAGGGGCAAGGGGCGTGGCTTCGCGTTTCTAAGGAAAAATCTCTGTTAATATGTAACTTACAACATTTACTCTGGTCTCTATCGATAGAGAATAGTCGATTTATATGGCGTAACTAAGCATAGTTTTGGTTATAACCATATATTTATTGAGAAAATTCGATGTAAAAATTGAGGGGTGCAGGGGGTAGATATTTGTGGCGTATAGATACACGGGTGCTCGCTTCGGCGCCGAGACTAGATGAACGAACATGCCGCGAGACATTGTCGTGTCTCTTGATGACGCTCAGCCGGCGGTGTTTGTTTATGCATCGAAGAAACTATTGGGGGGGGGTCCACCCAACACGCAGTCTGATTGCCATTTTTATAGCGCGCGTATCCCGGCGCACCGGGCGAAGGGCATCACCACGTAGTCTTATCGCGGTTTTTATAGCGCGTGTATCGATTAATAAGAGAACATTCTCTCATGGGTCGACCGCGTCTCGCATTAACAAAAGAAGAGCGCGGAGCGCCCCGACAGCAGCGGGGGGCGACAGCCCCTCGGGGGTGGACGGGCGAAAAAAGTAGGGGGCGGAGCTCCTAGTCTAGTAAAAATAAAATGCTAATTTGGTTTGTGGTTTCTCGCCGAGGAAAGTCGAGAATATAACGCTACCATGATAGCATAAGGTCGTATGTACATTTTTTGCCTTTTGGACATATTTACATATATTATATTTCATATATATTTTTCAGTTTTGTTTACAATAAAGGATTAAGTTATGTAGTAAAATACTACCTCCTCCTCTATAAGCAAAAATAAAAATAATATTGAACTTATAAAATCTTTAATTTCTTCTAACCTAATTATAGAAAAACTTATATAAACCTTATATAAAAACTATAAATATTTCACATATAATCTTCTGCCATTATGGTAGCGATAAGAACCTGTCAAAAT
Source organism: Xiphydria camelus (assembly GCA_963678675.1). Classification (NCBI taxonomy): domain Eukaryota; kingdom Metazoa; phylum Arthropoda; class Insecta; order Hymenoptera; family Xiphydriidae; genus Xiphydria; species Xiphydria camelus. The sequence continues at coordinate 21,749,492 of OY783193.1, read as the reverse complement.
GTTCTCAGGCGAAAAACTATTCATATTCACGCTTCTCGGGTGTGCTCGGGGCTTCTCTGCGTGAATCCGCCCTTTAAATTGGATATTGTATGCATCTCTCTCGTAGTCAAGTTTCCTTGTCTTACTATCACCTCTGTTATTCTGTGGCACGGTCGCCACAGTTATAAATTTATATTACCGTAACGGCGAGGCAGGCGGTATGTTTCGGCGAACGTATGTTGCGAATGTGTTCGCAGTTCCGCACCTTTCTCTCAAAACTACCTAGCAGTGTATCTAATTTTTAAATCTAAGTCTAACGTTTAAATCACCGAACTACTGTATCTCTTTGAATCCTATATATCACCAGTAATATTGTGAGTGTAGTGTTAAATCATTTGAAGTAACCGATACGTTTTAAATCCATCTCTCTACGATCTAATCTTGATCGCACCTGTTAGAATTATTAACTTGAAACTGAAGAATAAATGAAGCAAAAATCAATCGCAGTTTAGACTGTACAGAGGTGGTCTCTGTTGCTCGAGAGTGTTTCTTGGGGCGATGAAAGCCATTGTTTATATTATGAGGCAACGCAGTGTCGCACCTCCATTAAGAGAACCAAAGAAAGGAAACCAGTCATCGATGGTCCAGATCATGATCCCCGTATGCCCTTTTAGACAGCAAGCAACTTACTCCTTACGGAAGAATGCACATAAAGCCCAACGCCGCCTCTACCTCTCCCAACTCGATTATGACGCAGGAAATGATATCCGCATAGGGCTACGGAGGAGTCCATCATATGAGGCTTGAGCCACGTTTCTGATACAGCAATTATGTGAAAGAAGTTAGCGGAAAAGTGGTCGCGGAAGGCGTCAATATGAGGTAGATAGACTGCGCATTGACGTGGCAGATACGGAGCTGACTCTGCAGATCACTGACCGGGGTTGTCCGAGGTTGAGAGTTTCATGAGGGGGGCGTTCTTGACGTGGACGAAGAAGCCGTGGAGGAAGCGACCGGGGGCCGTGGGGGATGCGATCCGAAGAGGAAGAGGAAGAGGAAGAGGAAGAGGAAGATACGGAAGAAATAGAAAAAGAGGAAAAACAAAACGTGTGGCCGCCACATGCGGAAGAAGTAAAACTTCGATACCAGTTTCTCTGAATTTGATTCCGGTGGTATTAGTATCAAATGGCTCTACGAAGAAGCATTGTAAAAGACTTGTATAGAGCCAATTGAAACTAATAATACCGGAATCAAATTCAGAGAAACTGATATCGAAGTTTCACTTCTTCCGCGTGTGGCGGTCACACGTTTTGTGTTTTTTTTTTGTTGAATTCAATATGAATTTTTTTATGGGCACAAAATGTAGTGTAAGGAATATCATATTCACTGGATGTATTTTCACCGATATTGGATCCTCCAGGAACTTGAAAATCTGTTACATTCTCCAGGGTTTGGGACTGGTGTTGATCTGTATTAGCAGATGTAGCAATATTTCATTGTGTTAATTTGATTCTCTCCCTCCATTTTCGACTTCGTTCTGCATCAGTTTTAGGTAGTGTCTTCGTCGTTGTTTTCTTTACACGGTGCCTGTCACAAAACTCTTTTGCCCGTTGATTTCCTGTTTTTGCCATAATTGTAATATAAAACACACGCGAAAGAATATTCAGTGTTCATTGACGTTAACGAAATTGAAAGTTTATTTTACACGTTGCTTGTCACTGTACTCTTTTGACCGTTCTGTTTTTTTTGCAACAATAATTATAAATTAATACACACACCCATACACACACACACACGCGCGCGCGCGCGCGAAAGAATGTACAGTAATGCATGGTGGTTACTCGAGAAAGGTCACGACTCCGATCGCAACTACACGAGCTCCGTATAGCCGGCCACTCGACGCGGTAAAATCCGGAAAACTGAAAATGTGCAAACGAAATACAGACAACTTACAAGTAACTCTGCGCCCTCTGGTCTGGCTTCTCATATCATCTTACGGATACGCCCAAAAAAAGGGTCCTAAACGCTAGATTTATGGTGAGCCTAAACAGTCCTCTTAGTGGAGGTGCGACACTGCGTCGCCTCGTAATATGAACAATAGCTTCCATTGCCCGAAGAAACCCTCTCGAGCAACCAGACCCCCTCTGCACAGTCTAAACAGCGATTTATTTTTGCTTCATTTATTCTTCAGTTTCAAATTAATAACTATAACATGTGCGATCAAATGTAGATCTCCTCGAGGTCGTACATCCCGAAGGCACTACCGTGTGACACGAATAGTGACCGAAAACGTAGAGTGGTGGATTTAAACCGTATCGGGGTTAATTGAAATGATTTAACACTGCACTCACAATATTACTGGTGGTTATATTGGATTCAAAGTGATATAGTAATTCCGTGATGTAGCCGTGGTTTACAATTAGATACACTGAGAGGTAGTTTTGGGGGAAATGTGTGGGACTGCGAACGCATTCGTAACCCCCCATTCACCAAAACATACCGCCTGCCTCGCTGTTGCGACCGATGTACAGATGATATCTAGATTAGTGTGTTACTGAGGTTGCGATAATAGTGAGCTTCGCCGCGTGAGTGATAGTCGCACGGCCGCCTGGCACTACAGCCTCGCAGAATCGACACATGGCTTGCCTGCCAAAGGCGATAGTCTACATACGGTAGAGAGCGGTGTATTGGGGCAGGTTCGAGAGCGCTGTATGAGTGAGGCACAGTCGGAAGCGCTGGAGTGTGTGGGTTTCGTTACGGTCTCTCGTGTCGGCGCGCGATTTTAGTACCCTCAGCAAAGAAGTTTCACTTCAAAATCAGAATTTTCGACACCTTTTTGATGTGAAACATCTTATGGAGTCTCATCAGTACTTTGCGGGGTGAGGTACGCGGGGCGAAACATCAAAGAAACCGACGGTTATTGCCAATCCTAGATAAGTTAATTTAGAGAAGAAAAAATAGTAAATACATGGTTAGGCAGATTCAAGATCTGTTAATTTCAGATTTCTTATGCATTTTAAAGATGATGAATATGTTTATAATTTATTTTTTGCGTTAAATTGATTTTATTATAAAATTATAAAATGTGTGCAAGACGTGGCAACGGTGGATTAGAATATTCTGCAGTTAGTACTAGTTCTGTAGATAACGTAGAATATCTGATTTACCACACAGCGTTTACTCATAACCTAGAACAAGTGTAACTTCTCGTGAAAAGTGGCATGAGTGAAAAATATTCGAAGAAAAGAAAAAATGTTTAATTTTTCGAAACCCGAGAAGATTCGGTGGAACGGAAAATTTGTAACAGACAAATATTATAGGAAAATGATTCAATGTCAACGAATGGGTCGTGGAGAGTCACCAGGGCCGCTTCTAGATGTTGAGACGCCTTCGTACTTAGCGCCCTTTTCTGAAGAAGGTGTGAGGCCTTTTAGCGCCCTATGGCTAGTGCACCTTCGTGCGTGGCACGAAATGGCCCCCCGTTAGACGCGGCCCTGAGAGTCACAGCAAAACGTTATAGCCTCTGCGTTGCCACGATTTTGCATATGGACGCCGGTTTTGCCTGAAAATTCGCGTTTTCCTTCACATTTTTTCTTATTATACAAAAACCGCTAAGTAAAAGTGATTTATCTCACGCAAAAACAAAATTACGCATCTTACCACATAATTTGAGCATATTTTGTGAATTTTCTGTCTTGCTAAAACTGTGTTTGACGTCTGTTTAGCAGTATGTGCATAAGCCCCAATGTTAAAATGCCTAATTTAAAAATTAATTACAAAGAAACGGTTAAGTGAAAATTGATTGGTTTTTGATTTTCATCTATAAGATACTTGGCTAAATACATGAAAAAAATCTAATAAAAATCTGTCTTGAAAAATTTCACTGACGAGACTCCTTATGCCGCGCTTCGGGGGTGAGACCGGCTGCTCGCGAAACGTCGCTGGAGTGGCTAAATACGCTAAGGCCAGGCGAACGTTGAACATTGCCTCTATATCTATATCTATTCTATATATAGATATAGAGGCAACGGTCACCCTGCGTCTCCTCACTGAACTGCGTCCCAACGTTCGTCTGGCCTAACTCGGGACGCATCGGCTCTCTCCGCCACGACTCGATGGTCCCCTTTCACCTAGCCCTAGCTTAACCACTTCCTACTACACGCTCACTGTATCGGTGTACGAAGCAGTATTTACCCTCATTAATGAAAGCATGAGGATTGATTGATCATTGGTTAGCACGTTTAAAAATAACATTTAAATACCGTCTGTATAGGAAAATTGTTAGATGTGAAACATCGAAATTCTTCTTTGTAGAAAGTATGCGATAGGAAGGATGGACCACGCATCCGTTGAAAGAATACGTGCGCCCGTGCGCATTTATATTTATGACTGTGATACCATTAAACGGTACGAACCGTTGTGTCGAATTTCGTTTATCGCGAGACGGAACAGCGACTGATGGCAGAGTTAAGAGAGAGTAAACTAAATGCGCTTTTTGAATTAGACACAACGGTTTGTACCGTTTAATAGTATCACAATTATAAATACAAATGCGCACTGGCGAACGTGTTCTTTCGTTTTCAGCTTGATTTACTCAAGTGGACACAGCATTGAGAACAATCTAGCGAGAGTTAGTCTAGAATCTCAGTTGAGAAAAATAAATCTAGCTAGATTGCAGTGGATACACGATAAAAATTTACTGCCAGAGAAATTTCAGTCTATTTGACCGGCTAAATAGATAGTAACTCAGTCTAGCGAGAGTGATAGGCGCCGGGTCGCAAGCGAAGGGCCTCGACCGCGTGCTCAGATTTCAGGAGCCTCGCGGGAGGCAACAGAAACCCTCTGCCTTTTATGCTCTCCTCGGACAAAGTGCAGACCCGCAATAAATTCGACTATAGCGGTGCACGTGTACTTCTTCGGGGATAGCACTAACCGAACGGCGCTGAATCTGCGTACTCTCCCAGAGCCAATTTTCATGCTCCAGCTCTGTGGTCTCGAAGAATTTCCTTCTCCCACCATACATAGAAAAACAAAGTCGAAGCATACCCCTGCCCCGCTAGCCGCTTTTACAATCACTTACTGTTCGCAATTCTCTGTGTAAAGACCAACTCCTGCTCGAGACTCAATAGACATTTTTGTATATATTTTGATGCGAATTAATTGCAATCTCAAACTTTGTTTATATTGATTTCCACTTCCTTCATTCTCGTATATATTTTGATGCAAATTTTTGTGTACATTTTGATGCAAATTAAAGAATCATTTTATTTATTGCAATATCAATCTTTGTTTACATTGATTTCCACTTCCTTCAACACACCAACCTTCCTATCGCATAGTTTCAACAAAGAAGAATTTCGATGTTTCACATCTAACAATTTTTCTATAAAAACTGTTACGATAGCATCTGGTATTTAATTTTTTGATACGTGATAGAACAACAAAAAAGAAGTAGACTTTCATAAGAAAATTTTTTTCAAAAATGTTTCCTAACATAGATACAGGGTGTCAAAGTTTCGAAAAAAAATGGTTTTCTCATCATAACTTCTAAACTACTTGATCGATTTCCATAAAGTTTCGCACACAGGCTAATGTAGAACAGCTCTAAGCAATAATTAAATAATTTTTTAAAATTCTCCAGTGGCGTAGATACTAGGGGCCGGTACCCCCCTTTCCCCCTCCCAATCTTCGGCGCCACTGGATATTTTGCAAAGAAAATTTAATTATTAGATTCCCCGTTTAATTTGGAGAAAAAAATCACCCTTGCAAATTTTTGATTTATGGCTTCGTCTTTGAGCTATTTATTTTAATTTATAGGGTTGCGAGCAGGCCAAAGCTAGGTTGAACTCCATTAATTGTGATATGTGATAGAGCAACAAAAAAAAATAGATTCTCATGAGAAAATTTGTTTCAAAAATGTTTCCTAACAAAGATATAGGGTGTCAAAGTTTCGAAAAAAATGGTTTTCTCATTCCCCTTTCCTCCTTCCCAATCTTCGGCGCCACTGAATATTTTGCAAAGAAAATTTAATTATTGGATTCCCCGTTTAATTTAAAGAAAAAAATCACCCTTGCAAATTTTTGATTTGTGACTTCGTTTTTGAGATTTTGTTCTTTAAATTAAACGCAACCCTATAATTTAAAACAAATATCTCAAAAACGAAGCCATAAATCGAAAATTTTTTATCAAAGACTCGCCTATAATACCTTCTCCGTATACGGCAGTTTTTTGACCTCGATGAAAAGCGAAGAAAAGCAGATGTCGAAACTGCTGATTTTTAACCCCTGGATATTCCATTTCTAAGCCAGAAATATAATAAAACAAAACGTGTGGCCGCCACACGCGGAAGAAGTGAAACTTCGATACCAGTTTCTCTGAATTTGATTCCGATGGTATTAATTTCAATTGGCTCTATACAAGTCTTCTACAATGCTTCTTCGTAGAGCCAATTGAAACTAATACCACCGGAATCAAATTCAGAGAAACTGGTATCGAAGTTTCACTTCTTCCGCGTGTGGCGGCCACACGTTTTGTTTGTTTTTTTTTTCTTATTTTCGTCGCAATATTAAAGAATCACCCAGTATATTTACTTACTTGACTAACAAAATATTTTTTCCGCCATAATCAAGTATACACTTATTAATTGGAAATAAACTCTTTTCTCAGTATACGAAGTAACTTTGATCGAACGAACGAAGTATTCACTAAACTGACAAATTTCTAGAAAATCATAAACGGAATCGAGGAATTTTACTTCCAAATTTGACAGTGATAAAACATTAATCGCTGTGTCTCAGAATTTCACATACATTACAAATTCTATTATAGTGCACATTATAGTGCACGCAGTACGGGTGGTACGTTTCGGCAAACGAGGACTACTTATGTATTCGCAGTCCTGCACCTTTCCCGGAAGGCTAATTACCGAACGAATTGTAATGAACCACTTCTCGCAGATACCGCTATATTTCGAATGCATTCGAAATGCATTCAGCTTTGTAAAGGAGAGAAATGACGATTTCAATAGATAACCGAATATTTCGGCAAAGGTTCATTCCGATTCGTCCAGTAATTAACCCTTTCAGGAAAGGTGCGAGACTGCGAACTCATCAGCAGCCCTTTTTTTTTGGTGTGTAAACATCTATGCTATGGCTCTACGGTGGGACCTTCCTGGGAAATCGAGCGTCAGACGTAAGCCGTGTACATGTGACTGCGTCAGTGTGTGTGGCACTACTGCGCATACCATTCGCGCAAGCTGGATTATCTCAACGGGAAAACATTTCAGAGAAAAATGTTTAATACAAAACTAAGGATTTTCCCGTGGCTACCCAGTGGTCGTATTGGATTTGACCTTGAACGTGACCTTTAAGGTAATATCAAATGCCTTCCTAAACCGTTCATCCGATTGCGATGAAACTTTGGGGAATGGTTGGACGCATGCCCGCGAAGGTTTCTGAGTTAGTAAATCTTATAAAAGGTGTTCAAAAAGTACCGGTACTGATGATTATTATGCCTTCCTAAACCGTTCATCCGATTGCGATGAAAAGTTGGGAAATGGTTGGACGCATGCCCGCGAAGGTTTCTGAGTTAGTAAATCTTATACAGCGTGTTCAAAAAGTACCGGTACGGATGATTATTATGCCTGTCTAAACCGTTCATCCGATTGCGATGAAAATTTGGGGAACAGTTGGACGCATATCCGCGAAGGTTTCTGAGTTAGTAAATCTTATACAGGGTGTTCAAAAAGTCGAACTATACTTGACCTAAATTTGACCTCCGCTGACAATAAAGGTACATAAAAGAAATGGTCAAGGACACATTTGAACGTGAAAAAAATTAATTTGACCTTGATATAACCTGGAAGGTCATGGTCAAGGTCAAATCCAATATGACCATTGCGTAGCCCGGGAAAAATACTGAAAGTTTTGTATTAAAAATGTATTTAAACAATGGTGGACGGACAAAATTAATCCACAATCTACCCGTGCGAAGCCGGGACGGGCTGCTAGTAAGTTATAAATCTAATATAATAATAATAAATATTTTATTATAGGAAAAATTAAACTTCTTTATGTCGAACTACGACGTCATATTCCCCAATTAAACTCGGACCGCAGATAATTGTAAGATGTTTACACTTCCTCCGTGAGTACAACGGCACTCACACCTTTTTTTTTTTATAGAGAGGCAAATGAGTTTATTCACCATCCCCAGACCTGGCGAGGATCCGGGGGTGTGTGGGGTTCGGGTGTTCCTGCGGCGAGAAGGTGCAAGGCCGCAGGGCCCACTACCGACTAAACCCCTCTTGCCTTCGCTCCCCTTTCCCCGACAAGCGCAAGCGCGAGCAAGGCCTGGAGATTTCCGGCGTCAACTCTTGCAGCGAAGGGCTATTACACGGAGAATCTCCCCGGGGCGGGAGCGCGTCGCTCCCACTACATCAATCAAAAACTCATTAGCAGCCTGGATTCGCCGAAATGTACTGCTTCGCTGATGGCGAGATGAACCCTAGTTTGACGAAGTATTTATGATCGCGATGCTATTGGGTTGGAAAATAAGTTCGTAGCGTTTTCTTTTATTTTCTTTCATTTTACAACGATTTGTTTGCTGTCCCGCAAAGTGTTTATATTCATTCGAAAGAGCTCTTTCTGCTCTATAAAAAACTGTTATAATTGTTTATTCGAATAGCAATTTTTTATTATTTTTCAGACTTAGAAATGGAATATCCAGGAGGAAAAAATCAGAATTTTCGACATCTTTTTTATCAAAGACTCGCCTATAACACCTTCTCCGTATACGGCAGTTTTTTGACTTCGATGAAAAGCGAAGAAAAGCAGATGTCGAAACTACTGATTTTTGCCCCCTGGATATTCCATTTCTAAGCCAGAAAAATAATAAAAAATTTAATTATTCGAAATAACAATTATAACAGTTTTGTAGAGTAGAAAGAGCTCTTTCGAGTACATATAAACATATTGCCAAACAACAAAATAGATCGTTGTAAAATAAAAGAAAACATAATTGTGCGACGGAACAGTCTCGGCGACGCGAGTATCGGCCACTTGAGCATGCCGGTCGCGGGAGTATAATATATAGCATCACCGACGAAAGTCGCGTCGCGTGGTGTGTGTACACTCGTCGAGTATCGGATACCTGCGTAGCGTTGTGTGCGAAGGGCCTAAGTAGAATGGGGCAGGGTCGAGATCGGTGTATGAGTGAGGCACGTACGGTAGCGCTGGAGTGTGTGGGTTTCGTTACGGTTTCTTCGTTGCATAGGGCGCGCTTTTAGTACCCTCAGCAAAGAAGTTTCACTTCAACAATAAAAAAAACCGTTGCCCGCCGTCACCGCGTGGAGGTACCCTGGGTGCAGGCACACTACGTATATTCGCTGTATCAAATTTACAACGATGAGCTCCAATTCACTTGAATTGAGAGATCACGTGACTGGATTTCAAAATTTATTTTGCGGTACGAGAACAGATTTATTCTCGCTCGGAACTGAGTGAGTTGATGCTTGGAAAAAAAAACTTGGCAGATCTCCAAACAGACCTCCGCGTCTTTAAACGTCAAAGACGTGTACCGCTCAACGGATCATTCGGTCATGGACGCCGATCCGCGGAAATGCATTGAAGACATGAGAGAGCTAGGAAACCGCCACAGGCGACAGCCTTCCGACTGACCGTTCCGCCACGGCCACTCTTACCACAGACCCAAGCCGGCGCGATCGAAGCTCCACTATCCACTCAACGCGCGACCCGGCGTCCTATGAGCGGAAACACCTCGACCGGCACTCCCATGGAGGGGGTCAGCTTGGACTTTAGATTTGAACGTTTTTTTGCTGGATTTGACCTTGAAATGAACTTGACCCTGACATACTGGAGGCAAACGAACCTCGGATTCTAACTCAGTGACCTCGTAAACATATTGACGTAGTAGTTTATTCCCGAGAAGGCACATTTTCTTATTTTTGCAATTGTCATATGAACTTTCCATACAATAACATGAAGTGACCTTGAAATGACCTTGGGAGTTATTTTATTCAAAAAATTGAATACATCTACATGTGAAATGTCCCGTTCTTTCAAAATCTGCAGTCAAAAATTCATTTTTGGCAGAATAAATACATTTGACCTTGAAGTATGACCTTGAATTTGACCTTGTTGGATCAAACGGACATCGGATTTGGATTCAGCGACCACAAAAATATATAGGAATAATAATTTGAATTGATTTGACTATTTTTCCAGGATTTGGCCTTGAAATGACCATGAACGTGACGTGATGGAGACAAACGTACACCGGATTCGGATTCAGCGACCCCAAAAACATAAAGATATACTGGTCTGGTCAGAGGAAGCATTTTTTCGATTTCTTTGTGGAGCTGTTATTTAATAATAATCATCAGTTTAATAAATTAACGTTTAATTTTAATGTTTAAAAAATTTAAATAAAAAAATAAAAAATACATTAAATTAATTAATTATAATAATAATAATATAATGCCAATTATATGTGCATTGTTTGAAAGCAAAATGCCGTTGACACGATATGCTTTTTTCCACAGTAAAAAATAGGGCGCAAAAAACGAATTTCTCACATATTCCATCACAGATTTTTAAGCACTTTCATCTCCACATTGGTACTATAATAATCTTTTAAGTAATCCAGAACACGTTTCTTGCGCTGTTCTATAGTTTCGGACACAAACTCCATCATTACTTCATGTAATTGCAAACGAGCTACGCCCATAAGACGAGAATTACAGGACACAACAAAAAACAATAAAATACCAAAACAATAGCATAACTAGCGCAGCAATAAGAAACACCGTAATCAACAAATCCACACCAAGAAAGTCCAGGCGATGTCGCATGAACAAAGCACAGCGCACAACTAAACCCTCTCCACGAGAGAACGTCTCGCCTGAGTACTCGACCGTTGAAAATTCCTCCCGTACATTACTAAGCAGGTATAAGCAACAATGTAAATATTAGTCACGTAATAATACTCTTATTTCAAAATATATTCATGTATATTGCTAACAAGGAAACGTTTCGCGGCCGCCGCTTCCGATCTTGATGAAACTTCGTACATTTAAAGTTTATCGAAAAATAAGAGACCCCTATTTTTTTATAGCGGCCCAATTTTGGTTTAAGGGGGTGAAATGGACCCCTGAATTTTCACCCCCTTCGAGCTATCTCCGAAACGAAGCGAGATAGATGAAAACTTTCAATGTACGTTTTGTTTGGTCTTTTTAGTATAATAAAATCCCCTAAACAGATTTTGAAAAAAAGCATTATTTAAAAAAAAAAAAAAATTTTTTTATCTAATTTTTCGAAATTTCGGTTTAGTCATGTGGACAAAAATTTAGGAAATTTTATTACAAATTCAACCATGTATGACATGATATATTTCCCTCCTACAGTTTTGCAAATTTCTAACTTTTATGTCTGATAATGAACGGGCTACCAATGGCAGTGACGGGATAGGTCGGGGGTTATTACTTCTATGTATTTTAATGCCACTTTTCTTTTATTTAATAAAGTTCAACTTCTATGGCTCATAATTATGACAATAATGGTATTCCGTGAAAAAATGTTTTATACAAAGTTGTTTCTTACACCAAGCACACGTAATAACGGCAATATCGCCACATATGTGGCATCGTGGTTCCGAGTCCTGTGCAAAACAAAATTCTACAGGATGTTCAAATTCAGGAGGTCTCCTGAATATATATCCACTCTTGAACCACGAATATTTAATAAAGTTAGTAAACCGTGGTGAAGAAAACTGATTATGAGTAAGAGATTGAAGTTTTAAAATATTATCTCTCGAATTAAGGTTAATATCGTAATTGAAAAGAGTTACAATATCTGAAAACCTCCTTACAAAATTCTTCCACATTCGAAATCCGTATACGTCTAGCGGTTGAATCAGTCCGGTGGTGCCTTGTGGAATCGTCATTAATATTATTGTCTTGTCTTCTGGTGTAGCTTCTCGAACACTTCGCTCACATTGTCCACTCCAAGAGTCCAGCAGTAAGACGCTTGTAGATCCAGTGTTAGGGAAGTAAACTTCTTGCAGCCATGTTTTCATGAGATCGGTTGTAAGTTTCCCAGATTTGGAAGCCATGAAGTATACATTTGACGGCCTAAACACGGTTTGTTGCACTCGTTCTCCCAATTGCCCACTAGCCTCTTTTAATACCACATAAAGAGGCGACAGTAGTTTTCCATCAGCAGATATGGTGGGTTGTATAGTATAGCTGTGGGTTGTAGAAGATATTGATTGTACCACAGCTTCAATTTTTTTTTGCCCCGATGTAGCTAAAGTTCGGCCAGAATGTATTTCTAAATTAAATCCACTCTGATCAGAGTTAAATACATTTTGTGGTCCATATTGTGTAATGAGTGGCTTCACTTGTTCTACGAAGGCATGGCTTCGTACTTTCAAACTTTCCTCACCCTCAACGTTTTTTCTCGTTACAAACTTTGTGATCTTTCGAGAGACAATTCTATATGCTTTCTTGAATGACCTCAACCATGTTTGACTTGCTTTGAAGGTTGGAAGATTCTCTACTTCTTTTGCTTGTAAAGCCCATCGTTTAAGGTCTACATTATGTACTATTATTTTCGATCTACTAGCTTCTACAAATTTATCAAAAGTATATTTCGCTATGCGTATTAATTTATCATTTTGAGTACCCCCCTGTCCTACTTGCGCAGCCCATCTTCGTAATTGTCTATCAGATTTCACTTTTTTAAACTGATGTTGAACTGCTGCTACGGTTCGACGTCTTTTCTTCCCACTGTTCCAGTAATCTATGGCACTTTGTTTATATTCAAAGCTAACCGCTTCTTCATCGGGTGTACAGGGATATGGTTCTGGAGGTATAGAGGTTTCTACGTGAGGAACATCCTCGACATCCGATTCCAGCCAGTCAGTATTAACAGCGTGCATTTCACTATCCTCGATTGAATCTTCCAATTCCAATTTATTTTCATGTTCGACTCGAAATGATGAATCCTCCATGCTACGTATAATAATATTTTGTAATAAATCTTTCAATTGCACTTCTGCACTATTCATTGGAGTTTCTCTTCCATTTGGTACACTGAAAACGGCCACCAATAAAGTTAACACATTGATCGGATTTATAATTGCCATAATAATAATATGAACTGCTGTGCACCATAGAAACTGAATATTCAGACTAAAAAGCTTTCTCTTTCGCTTCCTTATATATAATGAAGTCGCCTCACAAGAACGAAACAGACTGGAGAGGGTGGGAGGTCCGACTTCCCAAAAAGGGGCCATCATCCTCGGAGTCCGCGTACGAAACTCGAGAGCGCGTACGAAAATATTTTTACATGGGCACAGAGCCAACTAATAATAAAGCTTGTCCAAAGAACTAAACTCCCTCTTTCGCATCACCGGGGCCATATAAGGCAACCCTACAAATAACAGGAATGTTGTTTACGGCATTTTCGAGGAGTATATATACAGGGCCGAGAAACAAAGAGCTTCAGTTTCATTGGCTGCGTCTATCATTCAAGTGATGGGTTCAAACGAGTTACCGACTTTTGAGAAGATCGTGGAGGATCTTAAAAATGGGCACATACCATTGCCGTCTCCCGGGAAATCGCTGGATCTGACATTCCGCACAACAGGACCATCCATGGCCGAAGTAGAACGAGAGCTGCAAGAATGTGAGGAGTACTGGAGGAAACAGTACGCGAAGAAGAAAAGTAAAGAAAAAAATGATTCCAACAAAAAACTATAAAAATTCAGACAATTTTATCTAACCTGTGAGTGAATTATTAGTTACTTACACACAAACAGAAAATAATATAAATAAATTAACGGTCGGATTTATTAATAAGATTTCTGAACAATTTTTGTCCATTTTATTTTGATAATATTCCGCTAGACGTATACGGCTTTCGAATGTGGAAGAATTTTGTAAGGAGGTTTTCAGATATTGTAACTCTTTTCAATTACGATATTAACCTTCATTCGAGAGATAATATTTTAAAACTTCAATCTCTTACTCATAATCAGTTTTCTTCACCACGGTTTACTAACTTTATTAAATATTCGTGGTTCAAGAGTGGATATATATTCAGGAGACCTCCTGAATTTGAACATCCTGTAGAATTTTGTTTTGCACAGGATTCGGAACCACGATGCCACATATGTGGCGATATTGCCGTTATTACGTGTGCTTGGTGTAAGAAACAACTTTGTATAAAACATTTTTTCACGGAATACCATTATTGTCATAATTATGAGCCATAGAAGTTGAACTTTATTAAATAAAAGAAAAGTGGCATTAAAATACATAGAAGTAATAACCCCCGACCTATCCCGTCACTGCCATTGGTAGCCCGCTCATTATCAGACATAAAAGTTAGAAATTTGCAAAACTGTAGGAGGGAAATATATCATGTCATACATGGTTGAATTTGTAATAAAATTTCCTAAATTTTTGTCCACATGACTAAACCGAAATTTCGAAAAATTAGATAAAAAAATTTTTTTTTTTTGAAAAATAATGCTTTTTTTCAAAATCTGTTTAGGGGATTTTATTATACTAAAAAAACCAAACAAAACGTACATTGAAAGTTTTCATCTATCTCGCTTCGTTTCGGAGATAGCTCGAAGGGGGTGAAAATTCAGGGGTCCATTTCACCCCCTTAAACCAAAATTGGGCCGCTATAAAAAAAATAGGGGTCTCTTATTTTTCGATAAACTTTAAATTTACGAAGTTTCATCAAGATCGGAAGCGGCGGCCTCGAAACGTTTCCTTGTAAGTGAATCATGTCTGAATCTAAATGAGCCAATTTTTCTTACTTCAGTTATGAACATATCTTATTAGGATGGTTCAATGCACCTAATTTTTATATAAAACATGGACACAATGTAGGTGAATGTAGTACGTGAATTTCAGCGTCATAGGTGAGAGAGAGTTGAAATTTTAGGTTTCGATCGCGAATCTGCGAAAATTGACTACTGTGCGACGTCTCGGTCTCGTGTGATTTCACTCCCTACTCAACGCGGCTAAAGATGTTTCACATCAAAATGTATATGGATTTGACACAGTATAGATTTTTGCTAAACTAACAGAAGCTATAAGTGGCTAAATTCAAATATTTACCATGAAATTATTTTGTTGGCTGCGTAGAGATTTTTACATCGGTAAGTTAATTTACATAAAAGCGATCATCTTGGTGAATAACAGAATTTAAAAAATAAAAAATTTGCCATATAAATGGCAAAAGTTTATACGTTCAAGAGAAAGTTTTAAATATTTTTTATAAAAATAATCTTCATTAAGTGTAGATGTGGCTTAATAGGGTAAAACTATTTACCCCAATCGGAAGGATTAATAGGAACTCTCTGCAAAACATTTCCTATGACCATTTCTGATTTCAAACGAACTGGAATGTTACAGGAGGAGTAACTACAACTAAAAAGTATTTATCTCCGTGTGATACCTGCCTAATAAGTAGATTATCAAAAAAGCGCCCCGCACATCCTTACAAAATATTTTCTTTTCTCTTAACTTGATTACAACCAACGAATATTTTTACGATAAAAATACTTTTCCGGTCAAGCCACTGCGATTATCATAGCACGCGACATGATCGGCGTGGAGCTCAGTAGTTTGCGAGACAAGACCACTTCGAGGTACGTGACACGGGTTGGTCGTCGCTGCCGCAGAAATAACTCGCGCGCGATCGAATACCGTGGCGTTGGAGATTTTTCCAGCTCTCTGCATCCATTTAGCTCATAGTTTTGACGCCGCTGAGTTCTGTGCCATTTATTTTGAGAATACCTCATATTCTTATGTGTCTGCTGTTTGAGATAGAAATGAACTCGAGTGTGCGTTTCCATATTCACATCGCTTACGTTAGCGATGTATCGTCGATACTTTTGCGAAAACGTCTCTAATATTTATAGCGTCATACACACACAATAACAGTGTAAAGGTAGACTATAGCAAAAACCAATACTCCAGCAGGTCGACGTAGCCGTCTCGACGTTCATTGCTGCCTCCAGTCTAGCCGAAACTCCATTCGACAAGCAGTCGAGGTGAAAACCTGGAACGCGGTGAAACGGGGACGCGCTCGTCTCGGTAATTAGTCGGTGAGTACTTCAAACTCGAGTAGCTGACTGAATTAAGTACTTCTCTAGAAAAGTGCCTAACCACCCTCAACTCGTCGACGTCGTACTTATTCGAGTTAAGACCTTGGGTGAATTCACCGCTCATCTTTTATGGGTACCTACGTGGGAAGAGCATATGAACTTTAAAAACTGTATGGTATAGCGACATACATATAATATATGTTCGCTAGGTAGCTCTCGTTATGTTTTTAAATAGAAATGCAAGGGAAAGGACCGAGATATTTTGCACGGGGAAACATTAATTACAAATTGTAGCAACTATAGAAATAAAGTTTTTAAATTAATTTTTTGATTTTAGTATAAAAATGGCTCTCAGCGATTATTTTCCCGTAAAGAAGTTGACCGTAATGTTATTATATCTTCTCATATGGATATGATAATGAATTTTAATTTGAGATTTATTGGTATAATTTCGCCATAAATATTAAGTTATCTCCATGTGATATGTAACATACCATTAGTAATTAAATAGGGCTAGGAAGTTCGCCTTGCTCAAAGCCCGGGAACGGCGAACCCCTAATGTCGCGCTACATTCCACCGTCACGCCTCACTCCTATCTATCAAATAGCGTTTCGTAAATTTGATGATAAGTAAGGAATCGCGGAAATTACAAATGGCTCTGTGCTCAATAACATTGCAGGATACCTGGAAAAAAATAATAATATCGACGAAATATGAAGGAAAACTGTGATGATAAAATGTTTTACAAATCTCGTGTAAATGTATAAATAACCACGAATTTGCACATCTTCATGGGAATTTTGAAAATTGAGATTTTTATTTTGAGCAAATCTTTCTTCTTTTCCAAGGCATTCCCCGAGACTTTTTCTTAGATATTTTCGGGGACCTTTTTCGAGACGATTCCCAGAATGTTAAAAACTATAGCTACGAGTAGATATACATGAATCGGTCATTTCAGAAACGACACATGTCAGCAGAACTTGATTTTGGGAAAAATGAGAAAAAAGTTTATAATTCTAGTTACAACAGAAACAGGTGTAAAATATATGATTTTATGTTTAGTTCTTCATACATAGGATAAACTAATCATAAGTTTTCACTTTTTATATGCTTATCTTAAAAGTTACGCTCTTATTATGTCTTAGGACATGTGTTGTTTCTGAAATGAATGGAACATTCATAGGGCAAATTTTGATTTAAAAGTGTTTAAATAAAAAGACGACATGGTGAATTTAAATAATTATTACATTTTCAGCAACTACATTATAGAACATTCAATAAACACCGTAAACAGTAACATTTATTCACCTTTTATTCATCTAAATGTGTGTTATTATCCGCACTTACTGGCCATTTCAGAATTTCTTCGTAAACATTTTTTTCTCTTCTGCTATATAAGTTATCAACTGTCTGATAAGAATTATTTTTATTTTTTTTTCATTGATGGGCACATTGTTTTGAGGGTATGCTGGAGTCCTAGGTAATGAGACAGTACCGTATGTATCATCCCAAATTAAACAAGCTTATTGTTAGATACCGACATTGCCGAAAATTTACCGACGGTCAAGAACTTTATAGTTAGAGTTGGCTTGAGAAGAGTGCGCTGAGTGTGCTGCGTGAGATACTGAACTGTAGAGTTCAGTGGCGTAAGAGCGAAAAGTGTCAAA
Organism: Xiphydria camelus; assembly: GCA_963678675.1. Lineage (NCBI taxonomy): Eukaryota > Metazoa > Arthropoda > Insecta > Hymenoptera > Xiphydriidae > Xiphydria > Xiphydria camelus. The sequence goes on along the minus strand of OY783193.1, from coordinate 21,731,703 downwards.
CGTCTGATTTCTCGATAGCAGTCAATTCGGGAAATCGAAGCGCATAACATCGAAATCGTGAATTTGTGAAGAATGGAGGGTAATTTGTAGAAGTGATAAAAAACGAGTCTGTACTAGTACTCGAGACACTGATGTGTAAACATCTCGTGAGCGGTAACTATGGAACGGAAATGTGACTGGGATTTGTGAATATTGGTATCTGTAATCGAAGTAATTTCAAACAATTTTAAATCTTATAACTGTAGAAAATATTTATTCATTTTCATTTTCATTTCATAATGCCGCGCTTGACAAAATCGGCTTATGATAGCTAAAATAAATAAACAGTAAGTGAGTCGGAGTAGAGCCGATCGACGAGGAATTACTCCAACTCACTTACTGTACATGGCGAATATCACTTCCACACAACATTGTTCTGCCAAATGTTTACACATCAATTAGTCATTCTAACTTGTAATTGATGTGTCAACATCTGGCAGAACAATGTTGTGTGGAAGTGATATTCGCCATGTACAGTAAGTGAGTTGGAGTAACTCCTCGTCGATCGGCTCTACTCCGACTCACTTACTGTTTATTTATTTTAGCTATCATAAGCCGATTGTGTCAAGCGCGGCATTCTGAAATGAAAATGAATAAATATTTTCTAAAGTTATAAGATTTAAAATTGTTTGAAATTACTTCGATTACAGATACCAATATTCACAAATCCCAGTCACATTTCCGTTCCATAGTTACCGCTCACGAGATGTTTAGACATCAGTGTCTCGAGTACTAGCAGAATCGTTTTGTTTTTTTTCTCTCGTACCTGGATAAGCTGGGTACTGCATTAGATGGCTTGCGACGATCCGTCCGATAATTGATTTCCAGGAAAGGTATAAACCGTGGTGTTCGCAGCTTACATTCCCGGAATATGCCGTTTCGTAGAACTTAGAATTAGCTAAGGATTGGCGAGGTATTTATGACTATGGTACGGTGTATTAAACGGTGCGAACCGTTGTGTCGAATTCCATTTATCCGCTCGTTATTTCTCGATGGAATAGCAATCCTAAATTAGTATAGAATATTTGTATTTTACCGCTATAAAATCTAGTAACCCTTGAAGGTTGTACGGCCTTAGGATCTAATCTATTTGCATATGCGACACTGTACGAATTTACATGTACCGTATGTCCGCTATCAATCAGACCATAGCAAAATTGCGAGTTTTGCATGAGCACCCCCGTGGGTCTCCTCGTCCAATAGAATCACCGGAGAAGCGTGGATGCGCATGCGTAGTCATCCGCGTTGGCGTCGTCAGCAAGTTCAGACCTTGAAATTTACCTTCGGCCGGGCTTGGTGGCCGGGGCGAATTCGAGCAATTTTTACCGGTAGAAGTCGAGTCGGTAGTTAGAGTTGGTGTCAGTCGGGAGATCGAAGTGTCTAACCTCGAAATCATGAACTTGTGAATAATGGAAATAACTCACCATAATTCACAAATCCACGATTTCAAGGTTAGACACTTCGATCTCCCGAATTGACACCAATTCTAACTACCGACTCGACTTCTACCGGTAAAAATTGCTCGAATACCGACCAAGCCCAGCCGAAGGTAAATTTCAAGGTCTCTGTAACTGTGCGGTTCTGGGCGGGACATACGGTATACCACATACCGTATGTCCCACTCTGTATTGGTCATGCAGTTTGAAATTACTTTCGGGCAGGCTTGGTCGGTACTCGAGTCATTTACTACCTGTAGAAGTCGAGTCGGTAGTTAGAGTTGGTGTCAATTCGAGAGTTCGAATCGTCTAACCTCGAAATTATGAATTTATGAATAATGGAAATTATGTATGTACAGAGTGGGACATACGGTATCCCGTAAGAAACGCAACGAGCGACATTTACCTTCGGCAGTATTTTCCAACTGTGCACATGCAAAAGACTCAAACACCGTCGGCAAATACTGCCGAAGAAAAATGTCGCTTGTTGCGTTTCTTACGGGACGTGCGGCCCGTCCCTAAGAGTTTAAAAACCGGATTGTCAAAAACTTGATGAAAATCTCCTAACCTACTCATTGTGCGGTAACACTTAATATCAGTTGAAGGCGAAGCAAAAGTTATTGGCAAGTCGGATACCGGTTATTAAACACTTGGGGAATTTCGTCGAAAAGAAACCCGAATGATTATTTCTTATCACTTGTAAAAGATTAAAGATTCAAAGATTTCGAGGTTAGACGCTACGATCTCCCGAATTGACAGCTTTTTGACATGTTCGCCATGAGATATCCGTCTGGCATTTCAGAGAGGAGCTTAGAATTAAATAATCTATTTATGTAAAAAAAGGCAGACATTACAGTGTGACTTCAAAAAACAATTTTTGATGTGTAAAAATCTATGCTATGGCTCTGCGGTACGACCTTCCTGAGAAATTGAGCGTCAGACGTAAGTCATGTAGATGTGACTGCGTCAGTGTGTGTGTGGCGCTACTGCGCATACTATTCACGCAAGCTGGATTATCTCAACGGGAAAACATTTTAGAGAAAAATGTTTAATGCAAAACTTTAAGGATTTTCCCTTGGCTACCCAGTGGTCGTATTGGATTTGACCTTGACCGTGACCTTTAAAGGTAATATCAAATGTCTTCCTAAACCGTTCATCCGATTGCGATGAAACTTTGGGGAATGGTGGACGCATGCCCGCGAAGGTTTCTGAATTAGTAAATCTTATACAGGGTGTTCAAAAAGTACCGGTACGGATGATTATTATGCCTTCCTAAACCGTTCATCCTATTGCGATGAAACTTTGGGGAATGGTTGGACGCATGCCCGCCAAGAGGTTTCTGAGTTAGTAAATCTTATAAAAGGTGTTCAAAAAGTACCGGTACTGATGATTATTATGCCTTCCTAAACCGTTCACCCGATTGCGATGAAAAGTTGGGGAATGGTTGGACGCATGCCCGCGAAGGTTTCTGAGTTAGTAAATCTTATACAGGGTGTTCAAAAAGTACCGGTATGGATGATTATTATGCCTTCCTAAACCGTTGGGGAACAGTTGGATGCATATCCGCGAAGGTTTGAGTTAGTAAATCTTATACAGGGTGTTCAAAAAGTACCGGTAGGGATGATTATTATGCTTTCCTAAACCGTTCACCCGATTGCGATGAAAAGTTGGGGAATGGTTGGACGCATGCCCGCGAAGGTTTCTGAGTTAGTAAATCTTATACAGGGTGTTCAAAAAGTACCGGTATGGATGATTATTATGCCTTCCTAAACCGTTCATCCGATTGCGATGAAAATTTGGGGAACAGTTGGACGCATATCCGCTTAAGTTTCTGAAGTTAGTAAATCTTATACAGGGTGTTCAAAAAGTCGAACTATACTTGACCTAAATTTGACCTCCGCTGACAATAAAGGTAACATGAAAAAAATGGTCAAGGACACATTTGAACGTGAAAAAAAATTAATTTGACCTTGATATAACCTTGAAGGTCATGGTCAAGGTCAAATCCAATATGACCATTGCGTAGCCCGGGAAAAATACTAAAAGTTTTGTATTAAAAATGTATTTAAACAATGGTGGACGGACAAAATCAATCCACAATCTACCCGTGCGAAGCTGGGACGGGCTGCTAGTAAGTTATAAATCTAATATAATAATAATAAATATTTTATTATAGAAAAAATTAAACTTCTTTATGTCGAACTACGACGTCATATTCCCCAATTAAACTCGGATCGCAGAAAATTGTAAGATGTTTACACATCCTCCGTGAGTACAACGGCACTCACACCTTTTTTTTTATTACAAGCAGAGGCGTCTGGCGAGCTGTTAAACATAATAAAAAGATCTCCCAATACTTTAGTGATCTTTGATGAGACGTACCTGTTTCATAGTTTATAATACATAATGTATGGGGGCTTTTGTTATGAAGAAAGAAATTTTTAGAACAATGTTCGTGCGTTTTGCTGGTATTGCTACCGTTTAAGTAAACCGTCGTGGCGATGACTTCCTTCTCTGTCTCTTCGTCGATTCTTTGTTGTTTCTTCTTGCTTTCACCACACTCTCGCTGCTGTAGCTGCGACTGCGACTCGAATCTTTTTACGAGGACAGGACACGAGCTAGATCCATAAAAAGATGACTCGGTGAACATCGGACGATGTCAGGCTTGTCACCGAGCGCCTGTCACCTACGGTACATTCACTGTAATAAGCGCTTCCCGTTTCAACACTTTCAGCATTAAATGACTTCTACTTCTTTCGAGCTACATACCTTCTAGGAATTAGTCAGCTCGGAATCTTGCCGATTGCGGTACGCCGCCGCTCCCATGGACTGATTGCCGTTCCGATTTCCCGATAGCTGTCAATTCGGAAGATCGTAGCGTCTAACCTGGAAATCTTGTAATCTTTAATCTTTTACAAGTGATAAGAAGTAGTCATTCGGATTTCTTTTCGACGAAGTTCCCCAAGTGTTTAAAAACCGGTATCTGATTTGCCAACAACTTTTGCTTCGCCTTCAACTGATATTAAGTGTTACCGCACAACGAGTAGGTAGGCTCTTAGGGAATTTCATTGAAGAAACCCGAATTATTATTTTTTATCACTTCTAAAAATTACCCACCGTTCTTCACAAATTCACGATTTCGAGGTTAGGCGCTTCGATCTCCCGAATTGACTGCTATCGGGAAATCAGACGTTTGACACTTTTCGCTCTTACGACACTGAACTCTACAGTTCAGTGTCTCATGCATAACGCACAGCGCACTCTTCTCAAGCCAACTATAACTATAAAATTCTTGACCGTCGGTAAAGTATCGGCAATGTCGGTATCTATCACGGATATATATATTATACACTGGATAGCCGATAGGGCGATTGGCGGCGTACCAAGTTGACCGTCGCGCATGATCGCCATGTTGAGTTTTTGTAGACTCTGTGACGTCAGTGTTGAACGCTCAATTCTGTCGAATTGTTGTCACCATAGCGTTAACATTATGACTAGTAAAGTGAATAAGTACAGAAAAACAATTCAAGTAACAATTACAGGTCGTTAAAAATGGGACGATGCTGTTTTTGCCATGCTCTGACAACTAAAAAAAGTGGTCTCACATTTCATAGGTAAATACTGTCCACTTACAAAATATATTTCTATGGTTATGGCATATAATGACAATTTAATTTATATTTATATTTATCAATTAGGTTTTCCAACGATCCGAAAAGTACCAAGAATTTATAAAAAAATATCCCACTAATTGACTGGAAATTCACTAGAACTGATGTACTGTTCAAAACATTTTAAAGAAGATTGCTTTGGCAAAACTGGAAGCTATGTGCGATTAAATTTTGATGCAATTCCGACAGTGTTTAACGACCCTCAATCGCTTTGTGTGTATTCTAAACGAGGAAAATGTTATAAAAACGGGATTTCATTTTTTCGGTACGTAATAATATTTGTATATAATGAAAAACTTAATCATTTCCGCAATCGATAGAACACTCTATGTACTTTCATTTACATTCTAACTTTGAGTGACATTGCCACCAAGTTTATCTAATTTGTATGAACAATTTTTTGTTCCCTAGATTTCCTGTTGAGGAACCTGAAATGTTTCAACGTTGGTGCCACAATATGGGCAAAGAGAATTGGGAACCAATTAGAGAGAGGATAGCTATTTATGTTCACAACACTTTGAACCCTCATGTTTCAAAAAAAATCAGGGGAAATATTTCAAACTAAAAAAAGGGAGTATACCAACGATTTTTAATGAATCCTTTGAAAATATTGAAGGTAAAATTTGTTTCAGTATAAATATCAACAATAATTTATCCACTCAAGGTTATAACCTTGATTGATTTTTTTTTGTTCAGATCCTAGACCCTTATCACCACAATCATCGAACAACGCTGTTTTGATGCAAATACACAGTGATAATAAAATTGTGGATATTGATCAACATTCTACCAATCAAGTATCAGTGAATCCCAATGATGATTTACAAAAAACAAATGTATCAACTAATTGCTCCAATGATCAAGGAAATGTTGAATAATTTATTGACGCACACAACACTGCTGTAATCGAAGAAAATCATTACCAAATATTTGTACTGAAAACAATAAAATTTCACCACAGCAAGGAGTTGAAAAAATTGAGTCCGAGTGATATAAAAAAAAATCGGTAACCATCCAATTTATTCTTCTATTTTTTTACAAAAAATATAATAAAAGAAAAAAATGTTATCGTGAAAAATTGATTTTTTAAGGTTAAAATACGGTATCGGGGTTAGTATTTCTTTATATAGGGGTGATCAATTTAATTGGGAAACCAATGCAATTTATTTCCATTCATTCGAACACGTATTTTTATATTCATTTATTTATTTTCATACGACAGAATGGATATACGCGACCCTCGTGCGCGCTCGACAATGGGGCGAGCTAGTGGTGAAGGAGTGAACTATTGGCGCCAGGCAACTAGGTGACCTTTTTCGCGCTAATTTCGAAGCGTCCATTGCAGCTTTGTGTGGACCACCTACATGTGAAGTGAAAAGTACACAGAGCAAAAGAAAAGAAATTACATTTTATTTTTAAAAATGATTGTGTGCAGTTTTCCATCCTGCAATAATCCTTCACGGTTTAAATTTCCACGGGAAGGCAGTGAGTTTCGTAAAAAATGGCTAGATTTTATTGGCATCGCAGATTTCAATCCGTGAGGTAGAAAGGGGTTATGTGAAATGCACTTTACTCCGGACCAATTTATAGAGGAGGGAATAAGATCAGGTAAATAACATAAAATGTTACCCTTGTTTTTTTTTTACTAAATTACCACACGTTACTCATTTGTAGGGTTGAAATTGTGTCGAAGAAAATTAAAAAATGATGCTGTACCTACCATTACTAACCCTCAAAAACACAAAATACAACCATCAAAATCACAATCCTTGAGCCATTGGGTTGATTCAACCTCATCCATTTCACAAACAAATTCTATGGAGCCCACGTTTTCAGGTAAATATTCACGAACATGAGTGAGCCATTTGGTTCTAACTTCATTTTTCCCCTTGTCGAAAACCACTACAGCAGACTGAACACTACAGTGGTCAGTAGTGGTATACAGTGGTGAATAGTGGTCAGTAGTGGTATACAGTGGTGAATAGTGGTCAGTAGTGGTATACAGTGGCGAATAGTGGCATGCAGTGGTACGTAGTGGTAAGAAGTGATAAGTAGTGCACATGTAATGGTTATACTATTTTTTTAATTGAATCATATAAAAAGTGTACAAAATTTAAATTATACGATGGATGTATCACTTCTGCTCCCGAAAACTCTGCAATCACGCGAATTGAAGAAAGGTATAATACCTACCTAGATAAATTTAAATGTTACTTATAGAAGACAATGCAGTGGTAGATGACTTCTTTAGTTGATATTATTGGATACCGTTGAGATTCTCGCGATTGTAGACCCGCGCGTGCTTAAATTTTAAATTTAAACGCATTTTCTAGTAAAACAGCGAAGGGAGAACAAAATTTTCCCGATGTTTCTATGAGCTTCTATCCTCCTATTTAAAAAAGAACTATAATCTAAAATGTGTCGCGCGAAATTACCTAGCAGGGAAAGACTCACTTATAAAAAAAGAAGAGAAATCTATTAATTTTGATTCTCCAGAGCTCTGACTCAGTTAAAATTATAATCATGATTCAATCTTACGCGTGGAAAGCAAGGCTACAATAGCCGTTCCTTGGAGCACCGTCCGACGCGAATGCTGCGACCCAGAGAAATTGAGCATCATCGAGTTCTTAATCTGGAACGAATTATCGAGCGTCAACGTCGCGGTGGGATTTCTACTGTCCGGCGATTGCATTGCGATATATCGTTTCCGTAAGATCTCTTGAAGGTCGTTGCAAGGGCTATTTTCGCGTTTGGCTCGCAAAGGTCTCTCACCCGGCGATCTGAAAAACATGTTTAAAAGCCCACTGTGAACAAAATCAATCCTTCGCAGCCACGACATTCTGACAATGCGAAACTCCTCTTTGTTCCTGGCGAATTAAAAGTTTACCGCGATAAAATTGTTTAATCATACCTTGCGACGAGTTTCAATTTGACTTTGTCGATGTCTTTCAGTATATCGCCCATTAATTTCTGGGAGATCAGTGGCGGTTTATGCCGATCGACGTACTTGTAGTCTTGTAAACTAGCTCTCCTTGCGATGTGAGGAGTCGTCGGAGGTGGCAGAGGTGGCGGCATATAATAATAACTAATTAAAAGTTTTAACATTACGATCAAAACGATTACTTGCAGTAATTAGCATTGATCCCAAAGCAAGGAATCTTAAAGCTGGCAATAATTTCGTTGCTGGCTGAATTGCTGCATTTCTTTGCGACCTCGGTGCAATGCGATGTCGTATATGTCCCAATAATCTCTGGCCGGTTTTGTTTTTCCAAACGAAATCGAGTGAAGAATTCTACATCATTGTAAGTATTCTTCGAAATAGTCAACTCTGGAACAGTTTTGTATTAGATATTGATTATAAATTAATAGGTATAGGTATCTTTTATTTACTTACCGGGCACGTATTTTCTTCGGATTTCTCATTCTTGGTAATACGTCAATATCTTCATCAAATGATGATTCAAAAACTGGTTTATCAAATAACTCCATTTCAAAATTAATAATAATTTACCGTTTACCAAATACACAATTTCACCCAGATTCGATCACTTTTTGAGGAACCTTTCCGCCATCTTGTTTTTCGAGATTTTGACTTTGGATTCATAATCAGCGACCCTAAAAACCCCCAAGTATTCAATCTCACCCAGATTCGATCAATTTTTAAGGAACCTTTCCGCCATATTGGAACCGCCATATTGTTTTTCGAAATTTTGACTGGATTAGTAATCAGCGACCCTGGAAACCCCCAAGTACTCAATTTCACCCATATTCGATCACTTTTTGCGGAACCTTTCCGCCATCTTGGTTCCGCCATTTTGTTTTTCGAAATTTTGACATTGGATTCATAATCAACGACCCTAAAAACCCCAAAATACTCAATCTCACCCAGATTCGATCAATTTTTGAGGAACCTTTCTACCATATTGGATCTGCCATATTGTTTTTCGAAATTTTGACTTTGGATTCGTAATCAGCGACCCTGAAAACCCCAGGGTACTCAATTTCACCCAGATTCGATCACTTTTTGAGGATCCTTTCCGCCATCTTGGATCCGCCATCTTGTTTTTCGAAATTTTGACTGGATTCATAATCAGCGACCCTAAAAACCCCCAAGTACTCAATCTCACCCAGATTCGATCAATGTTTGAGGAACCTTTCCGCCATATTGAATCCGCCATATTGTTTTTCGAAGCTTTGACTTCGGCTTCATAATTAGCGACCCTAAAAACCTCCAAGTACTCAATCTCACCCAGATTCGATCAATTTTTGAGGAACCTTTCCGCCATATTGGATCCGCCATATTGTTTTTCTAAATTTTGTCTTCGGATTCGTAATCAGGGACCCCAAAAACCCCTGAGTACTCAATTTCACCTCGATTAATACACGTTTTCGACTTTTGGCCAGAATTTCGGCGTTTCCGCCCATAGTGCGTCATCATCGCCGTTATTTAATATACATAAATAACTTTTGTTAATTGTTCGTGTTTCCCCGGACTGGCATAGAATTGGTGGTGATAGAAAAGCTCGTTCTGGTGAGGATCACTCCCTTCTTCTCAAGGAGAACAGCAAGAAACAAGGATACGAGACGAAGGAACAGAATGAATCTCACGGAAAAGATACTCGTAATCCAGGGTAAACGAAAGTCCTGAAATGTCAATATTAATCACACAATAAGCGTATTTCTTAGAAAATGCTCACCACTTACATGCAGACGTTGCCTTCATCGTAACGGACTCAGCTTTCAATCACACTTTTAATTTCAACCCTTTAAGTTAAAAGTATCCATTTCAATGATTCTGTTTCATTTTGTACACATTAAAATTCCTGATTGAATACTAGGCTCATCCATAATCAAATTTATTCCCATGCAGGATTGGGTGATCGAAAACTGCACCCTCGTCATGTTTTCATGAAAACATAGTTAATAATTTAATTTACGAGACTTTCATATAATTGTATATGCCAAATTAAACTTTAATAATCATTTTATAAATTCCAAAAAAGTTTTCGATTTATTGATTTATTAAAGGAAAGAGAATGCCGCGTATAAACCTTAGCTGACCGAAAACTGAGTTAGTTACAGTACGTCGTCAACGCCATTTACCGCATTCTCGTCATTCTCGAGCTCTCAAAAAGTTCGACGAGCAATTCGCTCGGCGGTTCTTCCGAGAGCATTCAATTTCAAACGCGCGAATAATTATCGTGCGTTACACGCGAAGTTGGTATACGCGCCGCTTACAAAAACAATGTATCCAGTTACTATTTGGTGTGATAACAAATCAGCAGGTGCTTGTGCTCAAATGGATGGCTGCCATAAATTGAAGAATTTCGATGATAGTCAATAGTCAGATAGAGTCAACAACATTAAATTTAAAAGAGAGAGAAATTACAGGAAGCAAGAAACATATGGCTGCTACTCATGGAGACTATGTAAAGTCATGTGTTAATGAAGGGAAAGTAATTGTTCAATGGATACATACTAAAGAAAATATTGCAAATTTCATGACCACTTCCTCAGGACCAACATAAATATTTGAGAAATAAGATGTTGAATTTAGAATAAATTAAAAACGAACATATTTAGCTAAATTCCTAATAGAAGACAAATGTACTACCGTACTTTTTTTGATGTGAAACATCTTATGCCGCGCTTCGGGGGTGAGACCGGCTGCTCGTGAAACGTCACTGGAGTGGCTAAATACGCTAAGGCCAGGCGAACGTTGAACATTGCCTCCTATATCTATATCTATTCTATATATAGATATAGAGGCAACGGTCACCCTGCGTCTCCTCACTGAACTGCGTCCCAACGTTCGCCTGGCCTAACTCGGGACGCATCGGATCTCTCCGCCACGACACGATGGTCCCCTTTCACCGAGCCCTAGGTTAACCACTTACTACTACACGCTCACTGTATCGGTGTACGAAGCAGTGTTTACCCTCATTAATGAAAGCATGAGGATTGATTGATCATTGGTTAGCACGTTTAAAAATAACATTTAAATACCGTTTGTATAGGAAAATTGTTAGATGTGAAACATCGAAATTCTTTTTTGTAGAAAGTATGCGATAGGAAGGATGGACCACGCATCCGTTGAAACAATACGTGCGCCAGTGCGCATTTGTATTTATGACTGTGATACCATTAAACGGTACGAACCGTTGTGTCGAATTCCGTTTAATCGCGAGACGGAACAGCGACTGATGGCAGAGTTAAGAGAGAGTAAACTAAATGCGCTTTTTGAATTAGACACAACGGTTTGTACCATTTAATAGTATCACAATTATAAATACAAATGCGCACTGGCGAACGTGTTCTTTCGTTTTCAGCTAGATTTACTCAAGTGGACATAGCATTGAGAACAATCTAGCGAGAGTTAGTCTAGAATCTCGGTTGAGAAAAATAAATCTAGCTAGATTGCAGTGGATACACGATAAAAATTTACTGCCAGAGAAATTTCAGTCTATTTGACCGGCTAAATAGATAGTAACTCAGGCGCCGGGTCGCAAGCGAAGGGCCTCGACCGCGTGCTCAGATTTCAGGAGCCTCGCGGGAGGCAACAGAAACCCTCTGCCTTTTATACTCTCCTTGGACAAAGTGCAGACCCGCAATAAATTCGACTATTGCGGTGCACGTGTACTTCTTCGGGGATAGCACCAACCGAACGGCGCTGAATCTGCGTACTCTCCCGGCGCCAATTTTCATGCTCCAGCTCGGTGGTTTCGAAGAATTTCCTTCTCCCACCATGCATAGAAAAGTCATATCGATATAGGTCAAAAGTTCATAAATAATGAGATAATAGTAATTGAAACTTCTTCGCTGGCAAGTAAGTTTAGCCTCATATGGTACGTATGTGTGTACAATCTATAATACATCATGATTGTAAATAGATATTTGATAAGTCAAAGAAACATATGAGGCTAAACTTATTCACCAGGAAAGGAAATTTAATCGCCATTATCTTATTATCTATGAACTTTAGGCCCACATCGATGTAAGATACTTTGTTGTAGATAAAAATACGTATGTGTATAATAACATATAATATAAAACAGTTTTTATAGAAAAATTATTAGATGTGAAACATCGAAATTCTTCTTTGTAGAAAGTATGCGATAGGAAGGATCGACCACGCGTCCGTCGAAAGAACACGTGCGCCAGTGCGCTTTTGTATTTATGACTGTGATACTATTAAACAGTACCGATGGTAGAGTTAAGAGAGAGTAAACTAAATGCGCTTTTTGAATTAGACACAACGGTTCGTACCGTTTAATAGTATCACAGTCATAAATACAAATGCGCACTGGCGCACGTGTTCTTTCGACGGACGCGTGGTCCATCCTTCCTATCGCATACTTTCTACAAAGAAGAATTTCGATGTTTCACATCTAACAATTTTTCTATAAACTGTTTTATATTATATGTTATTATACACACACGTATTTTTTATTTTTAAGGAGGGGGAATGCATTTTACGCACACCGGGGCGGCAATACCCCGGATCGTGTGGGACTCGAGACACCCCGCCGCAGTATGTTTTGCCTGCGAGTGCAATACGGGGGCCCCCTACCCACTAAACCTAACCTCCAGCCGAAAAATCCCCTTTAAGCCGAGAGCTCCCGGAAAAGACCCGAGAGCCAACTGCAGAAATCGCTCTCAAGGAGGGTGAGTTGACACTCTCCTAGCTACCATGCCAGTGTCTGCGTCAGGACATCAGAAGAAAAACGATGTCTACCACACATCAAATACCCAAATGTGGCAACACCAGGGCCATATCGGGTACCCACCAAAAGGGTAGGGAGACCAGCCGACACTGGAGACATAAACTGCGCGCTACTCATGTCCCATACGTCGGAAGGGAGAGCCCTACCAAGGTGACAACCATATAAACTAAACTTAGATTATTGTGCTAACAGGCGCAAGCCATGGCCAAGAAGGTGTGGGCGGAAAACCCCCAGCCTCCAGGCACAACGGTATTGGCACACGTCGCAGTTCAGGATAACGTCGTAGGCACTATGAAACGGCTAGCGGTAGCGGTTGCGACCCCTAGCCTCTCTTTCCCTCTCTGCAACCTCCTTCCGAGTTAGAACTCCCTTTGCAAAATGTGCAACGTAGGCCCACTTTTCCTTGCATTCAATCATGAGAGGCAACAGGGCCTCCCATGATAATGCATTCCCAACCTTGGTGCGTAGCACCGCCCTTTCTGTTTCCCACGCTGGACACTCACTAACAAGGGGACCCTTCGAAAGTCGGAGCACCGATTGTAATGAATTTTTTTTTATAAATAAAGGGAAGTCTCCTGAGTAACGCTCATACTTTACTTTTGTCCAATGCGCTTTTGTTTATTTAAAAAAAAAGAAATTGTTTTGACGCGTAAAGTGTGTACTGTAATGTAATACTCGGTATCCAAGATAACGGCGTGGCGCAGTCGGCTAAGGCATACATAGACTTACCACGCGGGCGTCCCGCGTTCGATTCCCGTGCATGCACTATCTTTTTTTTTTTGCCAATTTCGAACTTTTTCACTTTTTTTATTATTCAAACTATTGCTACTAATCTTTAGAAGTAAAATAAATCTAGGTAACGTGAATAAAAAATTTTTTTGCATTTAAAACTATATTTTGAACGATTGTTACTAATCATTCGAAGGCAAATTAGTGAAGTTTTGGTGACAATTTCTATGCTTCACATTAAATGACGTTAATGCCGGGTAAGTGCAAATTACTCATTTTCCTACGAAACATTCATTAAATTTGGTGGTAATTCACTCGTGACGTCAACACCAGGTAAGTGTCATTCGAAGGCAATTAGTGAAATTTTGGTAACAATTTCTATGCTTCACATTAAATGACGTCAATGCCGGGTAAGTGCAAATTACTCATTTTCCTACGAAACATTCATTAAATTTGGTGGTAATTCACTCGTGACGTCAACACCAGGTAAGTGTCATTCGAAGGCAATTAGTGAAATTTTGGTAACAATTTCTATGTTTCACATTAAATGACGTCAATGCCGGGTAAGTGCAAATTACTCATTTTCCTACGAAACATTCATTAAATTTGGTGGTAATTCACTCGTGACGTCAACACCAGGGTCAATTACTCATTGCTATGTTATACACTCTAACCCTTCTTATTGTCAGCGGGGTATTATGCTGTTCGTCTGGAAACCTAGAAAATGTCCTACAATTACCAGTTACTCATTATTCTACGAAGCTACTCCCAAATTTTCCCCCTTTGTTCGAAAATGCCTTAAAAGTCGACGTGATGGAGGTCTTATCATCAGTTTTCTTCCAACGTTCACCTAGTACACTTTGGAAGGTATTTTGGAAAATGGAAAACGAGTCAGGAATACCTGAACGTCAAGAATCGCCCATGAGTAATGAGTGCTTGAAGTATGAGGAAGATATGAGAATAACTTTCTCGAATTCTTGGTTCCTTGTGTCAGAGATTCTGGAGGAGGATGGATTGAAAATTAAGGATGCCTCGGCTCCAAACAAATTCACAAGTCGAGAGATTGTTTTGGCAAAGGAATTGGCTCAAACAATAAAAGATATTATAACTACGGGCCATTTTATCGTTGACGAGGACCTTATCACTTCGGAAGAACCAGATGAAGAGCAACTATATGAAGAGGTATGTTTCTGTAATGTGTAATCTTGTATTTTTTGCTCTGGAAATGTTCTCATGACTTCATTGGATTTGTGTTTTTTTATTTTCTTCTTGCAGTGTCCAGATCCAGCGATGGATACAGGTTACAGCCAGAATTACAGTCCTGATGACGACGAGGAACCATCTTCGAAAGATTACATCCCGTTGGAGTACAAGGCCAAAGCTGTGGCCCTCGCCCAGGCTCATCCCAAGTGGAGTTTGAAGTCTCTGCACGCTCATGGTTGCACACGGCTGAAAAGGAAGGATTATCTAATTCAATGGAAAAAGGATGTCCAGGAAAGTGGCACTAGGAATGACAAAATAGGGATGATTAACTCTGGAACATTCGAACGGTTTGAAGAAACGAGAAGCCGATTGGAGCAAGTGATGACACGAGATCTACAACAGTGGGCTACATCCAGTTCTTTTCCGTACATTTCAGAGAAATTCACATTTCGAGCAAGCAGTTGCTGGGTCTAGAACTTCAAGAGAAAATACGGAATAAGACAACGAAAAGTCACGAAATTCGTCAGTAAGAATGACATGACCTTGGAGGAAACTTTGGAAGCAGCGGAAAGATTCAGAGTGGCAACGAGGTTTCTGATGCCTAACTATCATCCCGACTTCATCATCAATAGTGACCAGACCGGGTGTCAGTATGATACAGCATATAATAGGAGTTTGGATTATAAAGGCGCGAAAACGGTTCTCGTTAAAAAACGAAACTTATCGAAGCTCACTCATTCGTATACAGCACAGTACAGCGTCACTGCATCTGGTAAATTGCTCCCCCACGTTTTTATCTGTCTGCAAGAACCTGCAAATAATTTTGGTCCTCAAGTTTCCAAAAAAGTTGAACAGCTTACTAAAGAATTAGGAAATGTTGTAATTACTTGCTCAAAATCAGGTAAGTTGACTACACATTTATACAGAAAATTTCTGGAGACAACGTTGAAGCCTTATGTTAAAGAAGATAAATTTGTTTTGCTCGTCGATTCGTGGAGTGGTCAAGCCGATAGTACTTTGTATGACGACGTGTTCACAAACAGTGATGGGGAAGTTACTTGCACATTAA
The DNA here is from genome assembly GCA_963678675.1 of Xiphydria camelus. Classification (NCBI taxonomy): domain Eukaryota; kingdom Metazoa; phylum Arthropoda; class Insecta; order Hymenoptera; family Xiphydriidae; genus Xiphydria; species Xiphydria camelus. The sequence goes on along the minus strand of OY783193.1, from coordinate 21,715,832 downwards.
AAATTATTCCTCCTAAATGTACCCCTTTGTGTCAACCATGTGACGTATACTTTTATCGACAAGTGAAGAATTTCGTGAAGAGATTACAGAATGCGTCAGATTTATTAAAAGAACAACGAGAACTGTCATCTTGAGAAGACGCAATCAAGATCCACTCAATTATTCATCATCAGTTGAGTGCGCCCGCATTCACCGAGATGATTAAATATGCGTGGTTTGCGTCTAAATTGATAGAAGAAAGACCTTTTTTCAATAATATAAATGATGTCTGTTTCCCATTGAGCAATTTGAAACAAAAATGTAACTGCGGTTTTGTAACGTTTATGAAATGTGCTTGGTGTAAAGAGATTTTGTGTTTTAAGTGTTTATATGATATTTATCATCCTAAAGTATGTAAGATGTCGGCCCCAGAATCACCATCGGAATCGTCCGATGGAATTAGCGATAAGTATACCAATTAAATTTAAAATTTCACTTGTTACGAATAAATGAAAATGCTTTTTGTAATTGAACGTGTTTAAATTTTGTTTTTTCGCCTTACCTAGATTTATTTTACTTTTAAAGATTAGTAGCAATAGTTTGAATAATAAAAAAAGTGAAAAAGTTCGAAATTGGCAAAAAAAAAAAAGATAGTGCATGCACGGGAATCGAACGCGGGACGCCCGCGTGGTAAGTCTATGCCTTAGCCGACTGCGCCACGCCGTTATCTTGGATACCGAGTATTACATTACAGTACACACTTTACGCGTCAAAATAATTTCTTTTTTTTTAATAAACAAAGGCGCATTGGACAAAAGTAAAGTATGAGCGTTACTCAGGGGACTTCCCTTTATTTATAAAAAAAAAATTCATTACAGTCGGTGCTCCGACTTTCGAAGGGTCCCCTTGTTAGAGTGTGCTCAGCCGAGTCGAACTCCGCAGGACAATGGTGGCACCGGGGAGACTCCTCCTTATTAATTCGGAAGAGAAACTCCCCAAAACATCCATGCCCACCCATAAGCTGGGCCAAATGGAAGCCCAGCGAACCGTGCTTCCGGTCCAACCATTTCTCGAAAACCGGGAGGACGGCATCACGCACCCTGCCTCCTGGGAGATTGGCACCCTGTAACAGGATCCTCCATTTGACCCTGGTGAGCGCCTTAGCAGCCTTCACAATGTCGACTTTTTTAGCCCGCAACCCCTCGTCTACGTTCCGTTGGGCCACAATTCTTTCGTGAATCCTCCTGAGGCACTCAGCCAAGAGGTGTATAGGAGGAAGCCTAGCTAGAAGCCTGGCAGGCTAGCTGGAGGCAGGATGGCCTCCAGAGAGAGCGTGCGATATGCACATATCAACCTAAGGGCCATCCTGCGTTGGACCGCCAGAAGAGGCCCCCTATAGCTGGTGAAAGCGCTAAGTCTGTAGCTCCAAAGCGGCGAACCATAGAGTATAATAGAATGTATTACATTTGCATACAATCACATCTTCGGTTCTCGAGGTCCACGTAAATTCGGGAGGAGGCTCCACAAAGCTCTCACGACTTTCTCGGCCTTCACTTTGATCATCTCGAAGTGAGGGCGAAACGAAAGTGCGCCGTCAAATATCACGCCTAGATACCTCATAGTATGCTTGGCGGATATGAGTTCGCCTTCCACAAAAACGGTTCAGCGATCAGCATAGTTCCTACCACTGAACAACATCGCCACAGTCTTCTTGGGGGTGATCTTTAACCCTAATTCTTTTATTCGGTACACCACCGCACCAACCTGCCGCGTCGCAAGCAGCGAGGCCATACGGGGATTCCTGCCACGCGCCAGAACCAGGGTATCGTCTGCATACGCCACGATTCTACATCCAGGAAGAATGTCCGCGCACAGAACATGGTCATAGGCGATGTTCCACAGTAGCGGCCCCAGAACAGAGCCCTGTAGAACACCAGCCTTGACATCCCGAGTGTGGATCTCCCCATCTTCTCCCCGGAAGCGGACGGTCCTCTCGTGCAAATAGTCGCGGATGATCGTAACCAGATACCGAGGCAAAGCCTTATGCCTCACACACATTTGGGCTATAATGCTATTCCACGGAAGGGAGTTGAATGCGTTTTGGATGTCAATCGCAACCGCCATTACAACCTCACCTTCCGCGACGGCCCGCTCAACAAAGCCTCTGGCCACAAACATCGCGTCCAAGGTGGAGAGTCCGGGCCTGAACCCAAATTGGTGCAGTCCCAGGTAGCACACTGACGTTAGAATAACGTCTCAGACGTCATTTTTTGGTCAGTATAGGGTTTCAGACGTCAATTGTGGTAATATTAACGTCACAGAGACGTCAGAGATCAACCCTGTAGAGGGGTCAATGTAGCATAGTTTTGTCCCACACCGGTCCCCTGCATCTAAAAACATTATTTAAATTGCAATTTGTCTTATGACTTTCTACCCCCCTCGAATACACCCTCTTCTTTGCAACTTCTCCCTCAGCAGCCGTTTCAAAAGAGTATGAACACTGCTTTTTCTTACTAACGAGCACGAGCAAACACGACCAAACACGAACAAAAATTTAGTGAGACATCAAAGGACCCCCCCTTGTTCTTTATAACCTCCATCAAACACCTTTGCATGCCCTCTATGAGCGTCCGCATGAGCTCCGGAGTGATGTTGTCCCGTGCGTCCCGAATCGTGCGTTTAAGCTGCGCCACTGTTTGATATCTGCGGCAGTTGTCACGCACGGTCATCGCCATGATGCCCCAAAGGTTTTCGATGGAGTTCAGGTCGGGAGAACACGCGGTTCGGGGTAGAAGGTCGATTTGATAGCACCGCATCCACTCCATAGTGTTGTTCTCGCAGGGGGAACTGATGTGAATCGGGGCGTTATCCTGGTGAAAAACCCACGCCACGTCATCCCGCTCTTCCATAAATGGCAGGAGATGATTCTCCAACACCACTTGGTACCTAACACTGTTGAGTTTGGCAGTAATGACCGCCAAACGACACTTCCCATGTGAGCTGAATGCGGCCCGTATCATCACCGATTTCCCGCCGCCTTGCCTTTTCGAAAAGATCCTCTCTTCCTGCCTCAGATCGTGCTTTATTACTCCAGGGCTTCCGGCCGTTCCTCACTCATACAGCGCTCTCGACCCTTCCCCAATACACCGCTCTCAACTCTGCCCCATTCCACCGCTATCGACCCTGCTCCATTCTACCGCTCTCTACCGTACGTAGACTATCACCTTTGCCAGGCAAAGCCATGTGTCGATTTTGCGAGGCTGGAGCGCCAGGCCGCCGTACGACTATCACTCACGCGGCGAGGCTCACTATTATCGCAACCTCAGTAAAATGCACTAATCTAGATATTATCTGTACATCGGTCGCAACAGCGAGGCAGGCGGTAAATGGCGGTGAATGGGGGTTACGAATGCGTTCACAGTCCCATACATTTCCCTCAAAACTACCTCTCGGTGTATCTAATTGTAAACCACGGATACATCACGGAATTACGATATCTCTTTGAATCCAATATAATCACCAGTAATATTGTGAGTGCAGTGTTAAATCATTTCAACTAACCGATACGGTTGAAATCCACCACTCTACGTTTTCGGTCACTATTCGTGTCATGCAGTAGTGCCTTCGGGATTTACGACCTCGAGGAGATCTACTCTTGATCGCACATGTTATAGTTATTAACTTGAAACTGAAGAAAAATGAGGCAAAAATCAATCGCTGTTTAGACTGTGCAGAGGGGGTCAGGTTTGTGTTGCTCGAGAGGGTTTCTTCGGGCGATGGAAGCTATTGTTCGTAATATGAGGCGACGCTGTGTCGCACCTCCACTAAGAGGACTGTTTAGTCTCACCATAAATCTAGCGTTTAGGACCCTTTTTTGGGTGTATCCGTAAGATATATGAGAAGCCAGACTAGAGGGCGCAGAGTTACTTGTGAGTTGTTTGTATTTCGTTTGCACATTTTCAGTTTTCCGGATTTTACCGCGTCGAGTGGCCGGCTATACGGAGCTCGTGTAGTCTGCGATCGGAGTCGTGATCTTTCTCGAGTAACCACCATGCATTACTGTACATTCTTGTGTGTGTGTGTGTGTGTATGTGTATGTGTGTGTGTACGTGTGGGTGATTAATTTATAACAAAATACCTAAAACTGATGCAGAACGAAGTCGAAAATGGAGAGAGAGAATTAAATTAACAGAATCCAATATTGCTATATCTGCTAATGCAGATCAACACCAGTCCCAAACCCTGGAGAATGTAACAGATTTTCAAGTCCCTGAAGGATCCAATATCGGTGAAAATACATCCAGTGAATATGATATTCCTTACACTACATTTTGTGCCCATAAAAAAACACAAAACGTGTGGCCGCCACACGCGGAAGAAGTGAAACTTCGATATCAGTTTCTCTGAATTTGATTCCGGTGGTATTAGTTTCAATTGGCTCTACGAAGAAGCATTGTATAAAAGACTTGTATAGAGCAAATTGAAACTAATACCACCGGAATCAAATTCAGAGGAACTGATATCGAAGTTTCACTTCTTCCACGTGTGGCGGCCACACGTTTTGTATTTTTAAGATCCTGTGAGGACCAACCAAGTTCTTAGAGGATCTTATAAGAAATTGTTACAGATCCAATACGATTGCATAAACTCTGAATCAAAACAAGTACCACTATTTTCTTAAGATTAATACAGTTCTTTTTGTAATGTACCAAAAAGCATTTATTTCGAGGAAAAAATTAGGTTTATAGCAGAACAAAATATTTTTTGTGGGATAACAAAATGATTTTCATGCGAGAAAAAAATAATTCTTATATAGCAGAACAGAATTATTTTGTTAGGAGAACAAAATGATACGTATGCGAGGAAAAATAATTATTATACCCGAACAAAATCATTTTGATGGAATAACGAAATGATTTTTGAAGTGAAACTTCTATAGGCACCTTGGGCGTGAATTGGTTTTGCCGGAGTCAGGTATGTGACAAAAATCCGATACCATGAGTCATCACTGTGCCTCATGGGTTGAGTGTTTGGATAGGGAAGGGAGGAATGTAGGATCGGTAAAATCGTGGTTACCATTATCGGCGGACGTTAGCCTAGTAAGTCAGGTGACCTCACTGGCCCCCCGAATAAATTTGGCGCTTGCGTATACCTACAGCTAACTGGGGACCAGTATAGCGTCTTTATTCGTGTGCGTGCTGTAAGTGATATTCATTTGTTTTGTTTTGTGCTATGTTTGAGTAACATTTAATTGAATTAATTTATAATGGCGAAATCAAATGCGCAGAAATGTAAGGAATATCGTGAGAGACAACGTAAAAAGGATGACTGCAGTGTAAAAAAAGTGAAAAAGTCTGGGGCCCAACGCACGAGGGAGAGTAGGTTACGAAAACAACTGAGAAACACAGTGTATCAAATTTCCGACGATCAGTTATTAACCAGTGAACCTGAAAATCATAATGTGCAAAATGAAAATGACATTTTAGCTCCTAACAATTCATCTTCGGTTTAACCCGCTTTTGTTGACAATGATATCCGCGACGAGCCAGGACCATCCAATTTACGACGCAATGAACCAGGACCACGCGAACATAATTTATGTCAGGACTTGCCATATAGTCATTATAACCGAAATAAAATCGCTCATAGGGAATTCAATAAAAAGTTTATAAATAATTATTTCGGGCATACGTGCTCTATTTGTGATAGGTTATGGTTTCAAGACGCTTTAAAAATTTCCGTTCGTGAACAAGAGGATATTTTGAACATAATTCTCCCTCGGATTGATGGGGAAATCATTCAAATCTGCTACACCTGTCGTCAAGCACTCAAAAAGAATACTATCCCTGCAATATGGCCACTTACAACGGTTTCAAATATCCACCGATACCCGACCATTTACCTCCACTAGATTTGGTATCAGAGCGACTTATATTTCCACGAATCCTCTTTATGCAGATTCGTCGATTGAGACATGGAACATGGTCAATATGGAATTTACGGATAGGTCTTTAGCGTACCAGTATCTGTGGACACAATGGTTCATCAACTACCGCGAGGCGTTTGTGCATCAAAAACTACATAAGATGTCGATAACACAGGTTTACAAAAAAAAAGTCCGGACTATTTGACCGGACCATGGTATTCCGAGGTATTTTTGCGTCCTGAATCCGATCCCGAGGTCATCTGAGCCCCATCACGTCAGGAGAACGAGATTTCAAGGTCATTTAGAGGTTAAAATGACCATTTTTTGGAACTGGACCCGGGACAATTTTTCAAGCGACCTGTTGAGTTGGAGAGGGTAGCTGTTAAGGTCTTGAATACCTTCCAAACATTGGAATGGAGTCCTAAATCTCGACCGGGACTATCACAGAACCACCCCAGTGGATAAAATGTTGCCATGATCGTTGTATTTCGCAGATTACGATCTCCCTGTCAAGGCATCCAATTCCGGCGATCCGTTCACTGTGACATATTGACAGTGGACCCAGCACTGACCCTAATGGCCTTAGAACCTTGGAGTCATGCTCTGGGTGCTGCTCAGGTCCCATCTCCTTATTTATTTATTTCGAAATCTCGTTTTTCTGACGTGATGTGGCTCAGATGACCTCGGGATCGGATTCAGGACGCAAAAATACCTCGGAATACCATGATCCGATCAAATAGTCCGGACTTTTTTTTTTTGTAAACCTGTGTTATACGCTCCGTGCTCTTTTTCGCATAACTTCTCACAGACTCTAAAATGCACGCGGTAGTGATTCAGGCTGTGCCTTTTTTATAAGGTATTAGCTATGCAATGAATATAAAACTAGATTGGGCGGTAGCGAGCGAAAAACTATTTTTAATGATTTCTACCAATAAGTTATTTTAAAAAATGGTGTAAATCGCAGTTTTTAATCGTTTTATTTAATGAGAAAAGATCATTATTTTAAATTATCAAAATATATGCAAACATACTACTTCCCTTCAGGAACACCTTCCATCGAGCCAAATTAATGTCACACACACGTCACATATGCGCAGGATTGACATCTACCTATCTTACCTTTTGATAAAGCATGTATTGGGGCTCCCTCTTTGAGAAATAAGCAAAAACTCCGTCATAGTTCGACATCAGTTTTTTTATTTTTGTTCAAATTTTTGTTTTTTAAAAAATGCGCAAACGGATTCGTCATCAGTGACGTAAATAATAGCTGGCTGCAAAATTTTAAATGTAACGAATGACCCATTATATTTTTGTCCACATTTTTCCAGATCTAGCCCACTGTGGGCCGTGAGATTAATCGAAAAATCGACCATCTAAAAGAAAAGGAAGGAATGGGAGATGTAGTGCCTTTGTAGCGGCCCGTTGCGCTACGGCGCCTTGCCGCCAGGTGGCGCCGACCTTCGACTCCACGGCTTTCGGCTTCTCGTTAGTGGTCCATCAACGGGCAAGTTTCTATATAAGACCGCAACTGCCCGTCTATCACCGAGGACCACAGAGCGTCTAAGGCAGGAGTCGGCCTAGCCTTACTGACGAGTCCACAGGCCGACTCCGGGACGAAACGCTCCGCCGATAAGATGGCGACCACATCCTTTTCGCCACATTGGTGACCCCGACGTGATCCAGCGGAGAAGATCATCATCCTGCAGCATACCTTCTGGACCAAGGAAATCCCATGATAGGACACCTTCATCCGGAAGCAGAGCCAACCACACGCACACGGCCACGACGCTCTCAGCCAGCACCAGCCACACCAGCGCTCACGCACACGGCCACGACGCTCTCAGCACCAGCCACACACACACGGCCACGACGCCCCAGAGCACCAGCCATGCCAGCGCACACACACACGGCCATGCTAGACCCACGCAGGCAGCAGCCACAGCACCAGCGCTCACACACAAGGCCATGCTAGACCCACGCAGGCAGCAGCCCCAGACCAGCGCACGCACACACACAGCCATGTTGGACCCACGCAGGCAGCAGCCGCATCACACACACACACACACACACACACACACACAGGATCGATCTCTCACACGCTGTGACGAACACCGGCGGAATTTCCAACTCACGATGTCCCAGTCACATAGAACCACGCTCACACAGCCATCGCCACGCACACCACCATCTTCCACATCGTTACGCCTGCCTCCAGCAGCCGTCACTGGGGGGAGTACTGTGGCGGCCCGCCACCAGATGGCGCTGCCCTTCTCACTAGTGGTCGAACACGAGTACGTTTCTACATAAGACCGAAGCTGTTCGACAACCACGGAGGACAGAGCAGAGCGCTGTGTCGATGCGTCCGTAGTGGGCTCGAGCAGGCAGGAGAATGGGACTTCCGACTCTCGTGGCGTGGCTAGCTGTGTCTTCAGAAGCGTGGTGATCCGGCGCTACGATCGCCTGGCCGCCAGAGGCGTGGTGATCGGTTGATCACTGGACAAGATGTGTTGAGGCTGTCTGGTCACTAGAGGCGTGGCGATCGCCTGGTCGCCACACCTTTAGATACTATGTCGCCATCTATCGGAGTACGCGTTACGCGAGCACAGCGCCGCCTGCGCGATACGTTTCCGACGAGTCATCGTCGAGACTCTCTCTTCCCTCCCGACCGTTGAGCTATACGCATGGTCCCGGCATCGTTCTAAGTTCTCTTGTTCATTTTGTAACTTCTGTTAATAAACTCTTTGTTAATCGAAACTAGTGCGTGCATTAATATCGTAAGAACATTACAGTGGCGACGAGGGTAAAAATAAACACGTGCGATAAAGGATCGCCAAGATATTCATCGATTTCGTGAAACCGCGTGTCGTGAATAAAGATAACACGTGCGATAAAGGATCGCATAAATAATCGTCGAGAGTGAACGTGTCGGGAAAAGTGATCGCGGGCGATAAAAGATCGCAGAAAAAGGAATCCATCAAGAGTGAACGTGTCGGTAAAATGATGGAAGACGTAAGAAGACGGCAAGAGGAGCTAAAGGAACTCGAAAAAGGAAAAGCGGACTTGGCGGAGGAAATGAAGCAAATCACGGAGCAAGGGAAACAATTGGCTCTGGAACAGCAACATTTTTTGGCACAAAAGGTGGAATGGAAAATTAACCTAGAAAGCGGAGCATCGCAAAGCACAGTGCAACAAATCGTTACATCGAGGATTCGAGAATTAAAGGAATTCGACATCCACGAAGACTGGACAATGTGGCGTGAAAGGTTGGAACAGTACTTTCTTGCCAACGATATCCCCGATACAAAAAGGGTATCGTTGTTAATCACATTGCTTGGTAGTGAGGGTTACGCTCTACTCCGTAACATATGCACACCGGTCGAACCGGCGTCGCAAATGTTTAACGATTTGATCACCACTATGATGAATCATTTAAAACCCAAGCCTAGCATAATTACGAAGAGGTTTAAATTTAAACAATATGTCGCCAAGCTGAGGGCGAAAACACGCAAGAATTTATGAAAAATTTAAAGAAGCTCTCAACGTATTGTGAATTTGGTGAAAATCTGGGAAATCACTTAAGGCGGTCGAGTCAGTTGAAATTTGAAAAAAAATCAATTTTTGGTTTTTTGCGTTTTCTGACTCATATATATATAATCTACATGAAAAAAAAATCGATATACTCGAATTCATAAAAATTGAGATGTTATGGCCATTAGAGCAGAAATGATCGATTACTGAATATAACATATCTTTCCTACATACGTGATATTACTTTTATAGAACATCAGAATGCAAATAAGATGCACTGTGATGGGAAATATACTTATAACATTGTGTATAATATTCATATTTTTCATCTCTTTCAATAATATATTTTTTTATCTGAAAATTTTTTTTTATTGTAAAAGTTGGAAAAATTATATTATTTGACCTTAGAAACTAAAAGAGAAATGTATGGAAAGTGAATAGCAAAGATTTCAATTAAAAGTAGTAAATTCATAAGACAAACTTTAACGCTCATTTCCCAACACTTACACTTTGCTTTACTTCTCGTAGGATTCAGATTGAACCGAGGCACCGATTTGGATGGGCTACATCTTATTCTCTTCATAAGAAGATGCTTTCTCGTTCGAGTGTAGGAATTTATGATAGAATATAATTTGTGGTAGTGGTACTCGTTTCCATATCGATTTTTTGATAAATAAAATTTTCACGAATAAATATAGTGATATCTTCGTTTGTGGAGTTACAAATTGAAATCCCTACACTCGACGAGAAAGAATCTTCTTACGAAGAGAAAAAGTTGTAGCCCATCCAAGTCGGTGCTTCGGTTCACTCTGAATCTTACGAGACGTACAAAAATTAAAATAGCTTATATTGACAATTGGAGCCATCGGTAGCCTTATTCTTAGTGGTAATTTTTTAAGTATTTTGGGGGAGTAGTATATAGTATTTTTTATAAAAATGTACATAATTTATTTCCTAATAAAATCTTAATATGAAATTTTTTTTTCAGGCTGACTCGACCCCCTTAAGAGACCAGTTTGTATGGGGACTACGAGAACTCTCCATTCAAAAGAAGCTACTGGGAGAAAAGGACTTAACCTGCAACCGAGCAGCCGAATTGGCTCATCTACTGGAAACAGCGGCTAAGGATGCTGCGGAGATTGGATCGACGCAGAGGAAGCAACAGGAATCAACTTCGATCAACTTCGTGGGACCTAAGAAGACGTTGCAGCAGTCGAGAGGCAAGCGGATCGACGACAGGAATATCCGTTGCTACCGTTGTGGCAAAAGAAACCATCGAGCAGCCGTATGTAAATATAAACAGTATTCGTGCAACGTTTGTAAGAAACGGGGACATCTCGCTAGCGTGTGTAGGTTAAATAAAAAAGGGAATAATCCAAGGCAAAATTATATTGGGAACTCGGAGGATTGTAATAATCAGTGCGATGATTATGCCGTAGATTTTGAAAATATATTTCACCTAGAAGAGGGACAGATAGAGCTCGACAAAGGGTCGAACAGTGGAATATATAATATAGCGCCGATTAAAGTTATTGTACAGATACAGAGGGAATAGATACGGAATGCGAAGTCGACACAGGGTCGGACGTAGCAGTTATTTCAGAGAAACATTGGTCGAATCGTGTTGAATTGAAAAGGTTAAACCTCCAGGAAACGAGTCGTCGTTTCAAATCACATCCAGGACATACGATTGTACCGTTGGGTGTTATCAAGGTTGAGGTTAAATTTGGAATTCTATCTACTGCATTAGACTTGTTCGTACTACCGGGTAATGGTCCAACACTTATCGGGCGAACTTGGATTCGTGCACTTTCAGTGCCCGTATCGGAATTACTAGAGGAAACTAGGAAATCGAACATTGATTGGCTAGATAATGCGGGCCATAGGGACATTAATGCTATTATCAACGAATTTAGTACAGTTTTTTCTAGCGAACTCGGGAAATATTCGAAAAGAAAATTTCAAATTCATGTCTAGGAGAATGTTAATCCAATTTTTGTAAACCTAGACCTATACCTTACGCTCTGCGAAGCAAAGTAGAAGCCGAGATTGATCGTTTAGTCGAAATCGGGGTTTTGGAACCTGTTGAAAGTAGTGATTGGGCAACACCAATTGTACCAGTTTTGAAAAGCAATGGTCAAATCCGTATATGTGGAGATTATAAAGTAACGGTAAACCCACATATCAAAGTAGATCGGTATCCGATACCGCGTGTTCAAGATCTATTAGCCACTCTAAATGGAGGCACAGTTTTTACGAAAATCGATCTTTCTCATGCTTACTTCCAAGTTGAACTGGAAGAAGAGTCGAAATCATTAGTGACTATTTCCACACACAAGGGGCTATTTGCCTATAATCGTTTATGTTTCGGTATCGCGTCAGCACCCGGTCTTTTTCAGCGGGAAATGGAGACTATTTTGAGTAACTTAGAGGGTGTAGTTTGTTTTTTTGACGATATTCTGATTTCCGGTCCAACGCACTATCTATAACGAGCGACTTCGTACCGTATTACGTAGATTAAAGGACTGCGGACTTACCGTTAAGAAAGAGAAATGTAAGTTCGGCAGGGAGAAAGTTGAATTCCTAGGTTATGAATTGAGTCGAGAAGGAACTCAAGTTTCTAAAGAAAGAGCGAAAGCAATAATTGACGCGCCAGCACCGACTGAAGTAACTCAATTAAGAGCATTCCTAGGATTGATGAACTATTATTCGAAGTTTATTAGAAATTACTCGAAGGTTGTTAACCCCCTTTATAGATTACTGCAAAAGAATGTATCCTGGAAGTGGGATAATTCATGTAACGAGGCTTTTCAAGCAGCAAAACAGAGTCTTATCAATTCTGAGATTTTAGCTCACTATGATTTGAAGCTACCTGTAAAAATTAGTTGTGATGCATCTCCATTTGGCATTAGAGCAGTATTATCTCATGTATATTCTGATGGATTCGAGAAGCCAGTCGCTTTTGCGTCACGCACGTTGTCGAAAGCCGAAAGGGGTTATTCGCAATTAGACAGAGAGGCGCTGAGCTTGATTTTTGGTGTAAAGAAATTTCATCAGTTTGTGTCTATGGTCGTCGTTTCATTTTGGAGACGGATCATAAGTCCTTGGTTTATATTTTCGGTCCAAAGAATGGTTTGCCTCAGATGTCGGCAAATAGAGTACAGAGATGGGCTGTATTACTGTCAGCCTACGATTACGATATTAAGTATATTAAAGGAGTTGACAACGCTCGAGCGGATGGATTGTCGCGCGTACCGCTACTTACTCATGAATCGGAAAATGAGCCTGACGAGAAAGAATATTCTTATTTAAATTATGTCACAGATGATGTTAGCTCGATTAACGCTGAGACGGTTAGCGAAAAGAAACTGATTTAGATCCGGTATTGAGTCAAGTGAAAAATGTCACGATGACAGGATGGCCGAAATTAGTTAACGATAAGTACAAGCAGTTTCAATGTCGTGCGAAAGAACTATCGGTGGAAAAAGGATGTGTAATGTGGGGACATCGAGTGGTCATTCCAGAGAAATTGCGCGAAAACCTTTTAGAGGAATTACACAGCGTACACATGGGCGTAGTGCGTATGAAGGCCATTGCGCGATCATACTTTTGGTGGCCAGGACTCGATAGTGCAATCGAAGATATCACTAAATCTTGTAAGCTTTGTTTGGAATCATCGGATAATCCACCTAGAGCATTGTTGCATCCATGGAAATGGCCTGAAGGTCCGAATCATCGACTACATGCCGATTTTCTTGGTCCGATCGAAGGGAAAATGTATTTAATCATTATCGATTCTTTTTCGAAGTGGGTAGATGTTAAGAAACTTAACAATATCACAGCGGAATCCACAATCAAGGTTTTCAGAGAATATATGTGCACGTGGGGAATTCCGTTAACCTTAGTGACCAATAATGGTCCGACTTTCTGCTCCCACGTATTCAGCGAATTCTTAAAGTCGCATGGTATTCGTCATGTGCGTACGGCACCCTATCATCCAGCGTCCAACGGGGCAGCGGAAAATGCGGTTCGTAGCTTTAAGAATAAATTTAAGCTTTTGTAAAGGAAGGTTATGCGAGACACACGAGGCTCTCTGCAAATATTTGTTTCATTGTCGAGCGACGCCGCACTGCACTACGAATTGCAGCCCGGCAGAGTGGCAAATCGGTCGGAAATTCCGTACGGAATTAGACCTTTTGCACCCTTCACTGCGTCAATCAGTGGAGCATAAACAAGAGGCGCAGAAACGGTTCTTCCGTGGAAACCGTGCGATCAACTTTGAGATTAACGAGACGGTTATGGCAAAAGACTACAGGTCGGATTCATGGCTCACATCTAGCGTGCTCGAACAACTTTCGCCTGTTACATATAAGTTAGCCACTCATGATGGTCGAATGTGGAAGCGCCATGTAAACCAGATACGCCGTTGTAACTTAAAAACGAATGAGAGCGTGCGTAAGAACTCTATTAAGAGAGATACCGTTGCTGCGGAAATACCATTACGGCGTTCGTCTAGGATAGCTAAGCTTAAGTAAATCTAGATTGTAAGGGACTTGTCAAAATTAGTTCTGTATAGCGTTCGAAGATAGCGGAATGTAATAAATGAGCGCTATATGTTCTAAATTAAGTGTGGGGGAATGTAGTGCCTTTAGCTACTATGTCGCCATCTATCGGAGTACGCGTTACGCGAGCAAAGCGCCGCCTGCGCGATACGTGTCCGACGAGTCATCATCGAGACTCTCTCTTCTCTCCCCACCGTTGGGCTATACGCATGGTCCCGGCATCGTTCTAAGTTCTCTTGTTCATTTTGTAACTTCTGTTAATAAACTCTTTGTTAATCGAAACTAGTGCGTGCATTAATATCGTAAGAACATTACAGGAGACATCGTTCGATGTGGTTCGTTCTTAGAAGAGCTGGCTTCCGGTGATCAGAACGGTGCGAAGGAGTTTCACATTACAGGATGCAATACATTAAGCAAGCCGCCGACGTGGAGAGAGGTGGTAGGGGGCATTAACGATTGCGCGTGTCGTCAGAAGGTGTGGGAGCGGAATGCTCGTGGTCAAAATATCGAGCAAGAAATTTCCCGAAACAACGACATTGAGATCGGAGTCGGTCGTTGTCTACGGTCGTTTCGCTGTGCTAGTGTTATTCCTTATAGTCGAATCAATCTAGACATTTTGGATATATGGTGCACAAGAAGTTGGGCTTCAGGGCATGAAAATTAGACCAATCGATAGCTGGAGGTCTCAATATTAACATATCAAAATGTATCATCGTCAATTCCCGGGAAAATTTATAATAATTAAAAACTATCGAAGTTTTGTCCTTAATCCACTTTAACCATTCATTTCTCCTATATTATTTACTCAATCAAAAAAATGAAGCGACCAATTTGTAGCGGGGAAAATTTACTATAAAATTGATGCGAGCACCTACATGACAAAATGCACGGTTAATTTATAATACTTTTTTGAAAGTCCCGATGTACGAAAGTACAATAAGCTGCGTATGGCGCGTATCACGTGGTCGCCATGGGAATAGCTTATTGCTTGGCGAAACATGCTCAGAAATTACTTTTGTTCGTGTAATTTTCATGCCCTGAAGCCCAACTTCTTATACGAAGTCTAGATTCATTCCACTAGTAGGAATATTTGAGGAGCTTTGGAGCAAAACCGAATGAATCCGCTTTATATGAAAATTGAGTTAGCGGCGGATATCGATTCACTTTGTTAAAGTGCATAATATAAATTACCTAGTACTGAGGAAAATTAAATAAATCCTTATGACTTTCAGGGTCTAAATTGATGTTTTCGTGCAAAACCGAATAAATCCGGTTTGAGGCCCAATCGGAAGTTAGCAAATCTGTCTATAAAAGAGGAAAGTAGCTATTTTTTGTTTAATTCGGCATTATAAACTTTTATTATTATTTTTTAATCTGTAAAGTACAGGTTTTTAACACTATATATTTTTCAAATATTAATGAAGTTTTTGTTTATTAAAAGTTTCAAGTTTTGTTAACAACATACAGTTTTTATGTTTCCATTAATACTTATAAGAATGTTTTTATTAATGTTTGTTAATAAAGTTTTTAGCAAAACCAAATAAATCCAGTACTTTTAACAAAACCGAATAAATCCAGTTTTGTTTTTGTTGTCAAGTGACGGCAGTGTCTCGCGGCATGTTCGTTCAAGTTAGTTAGTTTCGTCAGAAACGAACGACAGCGCTGTCGTCGTGGGCATCCGTGTATCTGTACAGGAAAAATGTCTACCCCGTTCACCCCTCAATTTTTACATCGAATTTTCTCAATAAATATATGGTCATAAACAAAACTATGCTTAGTTATGCCATATAAAACGATTATTCTCTATTGATAGAGACCAGAATAAATGCTATGTTACATATTAACAGAGATACTTCTTTAGCAACGCCAAGCCACGCCCCTTGCACCTAAAAGTCGAGAGAATTCGATTTCTCGGCCAATATATATATGTCAAAATGTCCCAAAAGTTCCGCCTATCTTCGGCGATAGCCGGCCATGATCGGAAATGTGTACACAGATGCGACACACGCATACGCCATCAAATGTATGTGAAAGTGTGTGAGAGAATATATTCCTTGAATGTTTGGTTATGATTTCAAAGTTAATAAAATATTTCCATTCGCGAAACGATTTCCCTCGCGTTTATTTTGATCCTCGGATGCGCTTGTTAATAAAAAGTAAAAATTCAGTGTAATCGGAGTAACGAAGAAAGTAGACGTTTCAGTCCAAAAAACATTGGCCATCTCAGTAGTGGTGAATGTGACAGACGCTCTGTATAGTTTGATAATCGTTTCCTTTTTTTTTTTCCACATAATCGAGATAGTGAACGGATACAGTGCTATTTTTCTCCAGTTGCCTGTCCATAAAGAGCAGGAAAGGAGACGGTAGTATCTCAGAAGAATTACCATCAGATAAGTTTAATTGCCATCTGACTGCTTTAACCTCACTTTCGATGGAAGGACAATTATCTTTGTGACCATTCTATTTTTTGTTTTCAGCGACATGCGAGCACGGGACGAATCGATGGTTTTTCTTCTCTGTCAGCAATACAAGCCATGGTAGGAGATGCAATGGAATTGGATCTCAACAATCAAGTAATTACTTTATCATTATTTTTTCTCTATGGATATATTTTCCTCTTTCGTTCTATCACAAGTTCCAATTTATACACCCCGACCTGTCAAACCTGAAGTGTACGTGTACCTCACTTCTATTTCATCTCTTCTTCGTCTCTGGTGTAACGACGGTCAATGAGGAATCACTGATATCGATTAGGATGCGAGGGTTATTCCTTATTCTTTCTAGCACAGTATCGATATTTTGTTGCACCTGTATTCTTCTGGGACTTCCTAAAATAATTATAAAAACCCCATATAATTCAGCCCTGACAAATACAATCTTATCGAGCTGTACCTTATTGAGGAGATCTTTCGACGTTCGAAAAAAATCCCCTCGGGTTCGCATACGATTTGGAGTCCTACTGGATAGAATTGAACAGCAGCACGTTTTTTCTGTATCAAATTATAAATAACACAATCATATTCAGAAAATTTCAGTATTTAAAATATACCGAACTTACTCTACGTAGAAATTAAGAAACCATATTAATCTGAGAACCAATTCTATAGATAATAATGACAGAATTGGAAGAGTCATTGGAAGAGTATACTTAGAGTTGAAGGTAAAATGTCTACATGTGTGGATTTCTGTAGACGACCAAAATATAAGAAAAATCCGATGGCCTGTAAATTCGAAAGCGGTATATGTTTTTTTTCTCCAAAATACTAAGGCAAATTGAAAAATATAAGGGCTCTCTAGTCTATAAATCCCTTTCAAGATATCACGAGAATAAATCAAAAGTAACGTGGTTATAATTAATCGTATTAGCAGCTCGTATCGGTAGGTATAAAATGTGAGACTTTAATTTTGTGGTAATAAAAAGCTATTCTCCTACATGTAGGGGAATGTCATCAGGTTCGGCCTGTCGTCAAGGTCGGCTATTTGCGGTATTTTAGCTTATAAAACTAGTTTCAACTATTTGCAAGCGTGGTAAGACTTCTATTGGTAACGGCAAACTTTTAGTGGTAACACCGAGCTTGAAGCGTGAAAGTAAAACGTGTTGTCCACTCAGTAGCTTGGGAAAGACGAAAAAAGTTTTCCAGTATCAGTGAATACGGTATCAAAACTTGAAGCTAAAACATACAATCGTCGAAGTAAGCAAATAAGTGTGTCATATGGTTATCTTTTAGAAATAAACCAAGTGGATAATTCAGTTTAATAACCCGTTTGGTTGTGGTGTGATGCGATGTGGCCCTGGTGCTTGTTGTCAAGGTTGGACCATTTGTGTAGTCAGGGTTGGGCACCGTGATTTTTTTTCTGTTCAGGGTAATAGCAACGCTATTACAATAGAAACACCAGCATAACGAGGTCGTCTACCCAAAAAAGTGCTGAAAAACGAGTTAGACTAAGAGCTAGTGACATTTTTCAGTGATTATTTAGTTAAGGCCTATTTTTTGAGAGAATGTTGTGGGAGCATGTCTAAGTGCCATCCGTGAGGATTAACCTTGATAGCGGTATGGGAGGCTGGCGGAACGCCCCCAACTTGTAAAAAATAGTGCACAAAATTATTATTTAGTTAAGGCTGAAATTTTGTTTACTATTCATCTGGTAGTCCACAATTATGAATATAAATTGGCGGATCGATTGGCCGGCATTAAAAGGGTGGCGGATCATCCTAAATACGTCGTGTGAACAATAAAATTTTTATTATTTAGTTAAGCCTCAATTTTTAATATGTTATTGAAGTAACTGTTTCAAGTGGAAATTTAAATTGGCGGAACGAAATATTGGCATTAACTACCTGGCGGAACGGTTTAAGGGGGTCGAGTCAGCCTGAAAAAAAAAATTTCATATTAAGATTTTATTAGGAAATAAATTATGTACATTTTTATAAAAAATACTATATACTACTCCCCCAAAATACTTAAAAAATTACCACTAAGAATAAGGCTACCGATGGCTCCAATTGTCAATATAAGCTATTTTAATTTTTGTACGTCTCGTAAGATTCAGAGTGAACCGAAGCACCGACTTGGATGGGCTACAACTTTTTCTCTTCGTAAGAAGATTCTTTCTCGTTCGAGTGTAGGGATTTCAATTTGTAACGCCACAAACGAAGATATCACTATATTTATTCGTGAAAATTTTATTTATCAAAAAATCGATATGGAAACGAGTACCACTACCACAAATTATATTCTATCATAAATTCCTACACTCGAACGAGAAAGCATCTTCTTATGAAGAGAATAAGATGTAGCCCATCCAAATCGGTGCCTCGGTTCAATCTGAATCCTACGAGAAGTAAAGCAAAGTGTAAGTGTTGGGAAATGAGCGTTAAAGTTTGTCTTATGAATTTACTACTTTTAATTGAAATCTTTGCTATTCACTTTCCATACATTTCTCTTTTAGTTTATAAGGTCAAATAATATAATTTTTCCAACTTTTACAATAAAAAAAAATTTTCAGATAAAAAAATATATTATTGAAAGAGATGAAAAATATGAATATTATACACAATGTTATAAGTATATTTCCCATCACAGTGCATCTTATTTGCATTCTGATGTTCTATAAAAGTAATATCACGTATGTAGGAAAGATATGTTATATTCAGTAATCGATCATTTCTGCTCTAATGGCCATAACATCTCAATTTTTATGAATTCGAGTATATCGATTTTTTTTCATGTAGATTATATATATATGAATCAGAAAACGCAAAAAAACCAAAAATTGATTTTTTTCAAATTTCAACTGACTCGACCGCCTTAAACATCCATTGTGCGCGCCTCGATTTCGTGTTGTTTGCCGCAGAATTTTTTGTATTAGGAATGCTTCTAATATAGATAATGATTTTGTTTATTTTCTGGAATCTTTTTAGTAATAATAGTAATTTAGTTTCCCTGGAGTTAATATTTTAGCACTCATTCAATATTGATAAAGAGCTTCAATATATCAATCAAATATCAGTCTTATGTTAGGACACTCAACATTTTATTTGTGATGTCAGATGTTTTAACAATTTTTAAAACGGAGATGAATGATATAATTTTTTTTAGAATACCCTTTTGGCATTAGACCGACGATATAGTGCTTTATACAAATATAACGAGGTGCGTGAAGTGAAAGAATATTTTTAACAGAAATTTGTTTAAAGCGAACTAATTTCTTAGAGTATTTATCGACTTACAAATATATGGTAGGTACTTCGTATAAAGACAATTTTAATACCGTCAGTTGTTCGATCATCTAGTCATCTTCTGTGTCCGGTCAGTCAGAATCGTCACCTTCGTCAACTGAATCCAGATCACTAGATGCTCGGGAGCCTACGTCTACAAATTGATTAGAAAAATGTAATATTTTTTGTTTATATTTTTACTGTTAAATCTGCATACCTGATTCAATGTCACTGTTGCAATCATTGTCGCTTTTATTGGAATCTTCAACAAGTACATCTCTAAGAAATTCAGGCAATTGATCTCCTTGAAACCAGACGAATTCATACTTGCCGTCATTGATGCACCAGCCATGATTTTCTGGAGATTTGTCCGTTGGTTGTTGCAAATTTGCATTTAGCCAGATACTGGCAATGTACGAGCTCCGCAGTAGTTGCTGTTGCACTTCAGTTGAGCATGGTGGCAAGTTTGATGCGTCGCAATTGCGGATGTTTCTTGTAATGAGTACGTAGTGTCTGCAACTTTATAAGCTTCGTTAAAGAGTACCAAACGAGCTTCATTAACGGTGTTTGCGTTTTTGACACCATACATCCGGCAGATAAATTCTTGCAAAACAGGAAACACTGCTGAAGTGTCAACATCATCTTTGCCTAGGTCTTCAAATGCCTTTTGATAATTATAGAACGCCTTCAATAGTTGATATGGTTTATTTTTTCCTTTACGGAAAAATGAAGGGTTGTAATCACACCCTGTAAGGGCGTGGAAGCCAGGCAAAACTCTTGAGAATGTTGTTCTTAATTTTTCATATAATTTTGTCACGTCGAGATATCGCTGTGAATTGCCAACACCCATCTCCATCCATATTTTGTGTGACTGATTAAGGTGCACCATATTGCCTAATAAAATGACCAAGACATCTGTGTCTGAACATCGAATCAGAATATTGGAAGGATGATCAATTTTTGAGGCATGATAAATAATTTTTGTGTCTGCCTCTTCGTGAGATTGACATGACAGATGATAATTCGGGGTGCGCACGACTTTATCATTTTCACTCTTGAAGTTGTAGCAAATGTCCAAATTAACGTTAATATTTTTGTCTCCTATATAAGAAGCAAACTCATCACTGGCCCAATGATTTATGAGGAACTGAACTAAGGCTTCTTCGAAATTATCATTCTCTAGCTCTTTCATAAAATCGGTAGGTCGAGTTTGTTCTGGTCCTGAGATCGCGTAATTACTTGAACACGCTTGGCGCAAATGATGCTCATAGTCTTTAATGGATGGATGCGAATATCTGTCAAAAAGTACGTCGATTCGGTGAGCTTTGAAGTTTGTGATGATCTGCAAAATTTTCTTCCCTATGTTTCCAAATAATCTAGGCACATCTTTCATCAAATGCAGAATAAAAAAAAACCGTCCAATAAAACAACATCGACATACGGTGGAGCTTCACTTTCGACTTCTGCTGCCAGCAAATTCATCAATGTTGATTTGTTAGTTTTACATATGGTGCCATCTAAGTGACAAAGTGACATCGGACGTACTGTTAGAGGATAAGAGAGTACTTTAGGCAGATCAACTTCATAATTCCATGAGAGCGCTAATAATAATCGCCCAAATGTATTTCGCTGCATTCTTATTTCCTGTACTTTGTTGCCAACTTTCACCTTTGTCTTTGAAGTAATTGATGCAAAATTTAGAATCTTCCTTTTTTTAATTGGTTTGTCGAAACGATCAGACTTTTCCGAACATTCAGCTATAAAGTTCTCGCGTAGCTCATTACCATTTTTTAATATGCCCAGTAAAAAATGCGAGACGTTGTCTGGTGCCGCTTTTCCAGTCTTGATATTATATAGACAGCGTTTGTCAAGTTTTGCATTAAATGGATTTAAATTAGACTTCATTGTTTCAAGAAATGTGTCACGTTGCAGTATGGTGGACTTGATTTTATTCGGTTGTAATTCAGCTGTGACATCTTGTTTCTTATGTAAGCCAGAATTCTCAAATACATGAGATATTATTGATGATCGAATGCCATGGCTTTTTGACCACAGTTGACGTGCGGAAATAGAATTTGTGAAATGAGCTACTGACAAATGTCGGGCAGCATCTGCATTGTATGTTTGTTTCATAGTGAGGTTAATGGGCTGTCGCGAAAAGGGCTTGTTCGTTCGTTTGCTACTAAAGCTTTCTCTTCTCAATGAATGTTCCAAGTCTGGATGTGTCTCATTAACACGGCATAAAGCATCGTGATAAAGTACTAGGAAACGTGAATAATTTTGTTGATTAACTGCAAAAAATAAATGTTCAACTTTTGGTAGCACATATTTGAATAAATCGAAATCGCCTGTTCGGATGCTGCGACTCAATAATAAATAGTTATGAATGAGATTTATGTAGATTGCGTAGAACTGTGCTGTTTTTCCATATACACTCTCAATTGTGTCGTTTTCATATTCTTCATATTTACCCAACATATTTTCCAATGCAGGACTTATTGTGATGGTAGTGTCAGTGATTTGTTCCTTTGAAAGTTTTTCAATTTCTTCCAAAATAACGGGGTCCCAAGTGCGATCAGTGAATTCAAGAAAGGACTCGAAATGTAAAATCCGGAGTACAAGAGCTACCAAAGGGTGTAGTGGTTTGCATCGATTGAAATGCTTGCCGCCTACAAATCCCCTAACAGAGCCACTTGCTAATAATTGACTATCAACCATTATTTCAGAAAGCCCACATTCGTCGATGAATGTTCCAATGGCATGAAAATAAGCCATCATGATGTGAAAACTGCCGAGTGAATAAATAAATTATCGAATTTGGGTTGTTCTGTATTTTGAATTCTCAGGGCTGGCATTGCAATCGCTAAATCATAAGTGACTTCCACGTATTTCTGTTTCAATTCCTCACCAATTTTTTGACTCCGTTTCATAGTTTCACTAATAACCGATGTTTCCGTTGGAGATCTGTTGATCTGTTGATATGAAACTATCTGTTGTGCGCTAGTGTCGGAGAATAATAAACTGTTGTAGCCAACCCACATCGGAATGTTATCAATTTTTATGGCGTGATTCAACATCCACATCCGATCAACTGTTTTAATAATTGAGAGATTTTCAGGGATAGCGAGACGACGTTCATCATCATTGCGTAATAGAAGTTTGTTCATTTTCGGCTTTTTATAATACGGTTCTATATCAGGAACAACAGCTTCAAACGTTCTTTGTCTTTTCCTAGAGACAGTTGGAGTAAGTGACAGATTCGATGTAAGTTCAGGTGGATCCATGGACTGACTTGTCGTTGATGATGGACCAGGAGGATTCGCGGGCTGATCTGACGTTGACGTTCTCGCAACAGCAACAGAATAAACGGAAAAAGCATCAGCATCAAAACCAGAGGTGGAAGATCCATCAGTTGTGCGCTCAGTTGCACGATGTGATTCGATGTCTTGGTATATGATACCTACAGTATCGTGAAGGGTATCTTTTCCTGTTCGAGTTTCGACATACCTGTCAAAGTTATCATACGCCACGCCTGTATTTAACATCGAAGATTTAACTATCTCCACAGGGCATAGTTCGTCTCGAGCAGTTGACGAAAATGTTAACTCTGTCTCGATTTCTTCAAGAACATGGTAACTAGCACAGTGACCTAGCCGATTTATCAGATCAATTATTTTCCTACTAGTTAAACTTTTCAGAGATATTCCAAGTGTCAAATGCTTTGATGTTTTTATGTCCTTTGCTGATAGCGGTTATAACGTCAAAACTGAACGACGTAGCTTTTCTTTGATAATCATCATTTTTTCGGCGTCGCGTGCGTGTACCTCCGATAAGTCAGAAAAAAATTCTGCAATTCTTCAGGGATAGAACATTCTCCAGCTAAAATATCCTCCATCGTCACGTCTTCAGGCAATTTTTTTTTTTCAAGACGTAAAACCTTTTCCCTGAGATAAATCGCTGACTTTTGAATCATATCACTTTTCTCCATTGTTGCAAAAAGTTCATCATCAATTATTATTCCGGATTTAGGTGCTACAACTTTTCCTTTTTGTATTGTAATGAACTGAATGTCTTGACTATATATTTCCTCAATTTTTGAATTAACTACATGGAGAGTTGCAAAAGTTGGAGACGTTTTCATATTCTTTTCGCAGACATTTCGCAGAGTGGTATTATATAGTGTATGAAGAAAAGTCAGAAAAACACAACGGCTATTTTTGATTACATTTTCATCAATGTAGGAGGAAACTTCTCGGAAAGCCTCCCGATGACAATCTCTAATTCCATGCCAAGCTGTAGGCGCACGATCATCCAGAATGGTTTTTACATGGCGATCGTATTCATTTTTACAAAGTAAATGATATTTTATTTGATTAATATCATGAACTTGACCATTCATCACTTCTAACATTTCTGTGTCTTGCAGAGTATGCGCTTGCGGTATGATAATATTTTCAATAGTTTTGACATCCAAAGTGTGTAAAGGTTGTAAAAGACCTTTACTTTTTCTTTGTTTTTTTTTTACAAAAAATACAGTGCTGCAGATTCAGCAGTTGTTGGACATTCATCCTAACAGTAGTAAGAATCTTAGGCTCGTCATCAATGACTCCTGTGGACAAACGATTCATTTCATTCGTTTGTTCTATTTCAATTAAAATAATACGATGGTGTTAATACAATACCTCGTATCTCCATTTTTTAAAATCAATATATTATATGAGCCGTTTATTTTGAAAGTGGTCTAAGTCCATTTGTCAATTATTTTCTGCTGCCCGTAGTTACATGTACAACTTGAAGTTATCTATCAGTAAAGCATTTGAGGTTCAGTATATTCAGAGTAAATACTATAATTTTGGACACATAAGTTTTCGGAGTTAGTTCAATAATTAAGTCTTTCCCCTCGACGACTTTTTCGGCGAGTGTCTTACAGATACCATAAAATAAACTTATGATAACAGGGTGGTCGAGGTTTAACGTCATTATTTTTGATATGCGATAGAACAAAAAAAGTACTTTCATAAGAAAATGTTTTGTTTAAATGTTTACTAACAAAGATACAGGGTGTCAAAGTTTAAAAAACTGGTTTCCTCATCATAACTTCTAAACCACTGGACCGATTTCCATTACCTTTCGCACACACACATACGAATGTAGTATACCTCTAAGTAATGATTAAAAAATCATTTTTTAAATTCTCCAGTGGCGTAGATACTGGGGGCCGGTACCCATTTCCCCCCTCCCAATTTTCGGCGCTACTGGATATTTTACACAGAAAATTGAATTTTTTGATTCCCTGTTTAATTTAGAAAAAAAATCACCCTCGCAAATTTTTGATCTATGGCTTCGTTTTTGAGATATTTCAATTTATAAGGTTGCAGACAGGCCAAAACTTGTGATTGAACTACCAAGAAGATACGGTATGAGAGGCCAAAACTGTTGAACTGTTCAATATTTTATCACTGACGAGACATACATCAAATATATGACAAGAAATAAATAAATAAAATAAACAAATAAATTATATTTCTATTTTATTTACTTTTTTTTCGTATCTCATGTACGCGGTTTAGAACAACAAAAGAAGTAGACTTTCATAAGAAATCCTTGTTAATAAGTGTCTTCTAACCGACCTACCGAATTCCGTCTATTGTTCGACGGAACAGTAAGAAACTTGAATATTTACAAGAAATTAGGTACACACATTCTACCAAATAGATACAAGTGACAAATGTATAAAAAATGTGATGATAAAAATGATTGAGGGTCACTTGATCGTCTCATTTTTAGTCCGATTGGCACGAAAGGCTTTCTCGATATTTTTAATTCAGCGCAGCTTTTAAACTTAGCTTTAGACGTGTTTACAATCCTATAAATTCAAATAAATATCTCAAAAACAAAGCCATAAATCAAAAATGTGCAAGGCAAATTGCAACAAGAAAATTGAAGGACATAATAGACTTACATACCACCGGAGCATCATGACTTCTTCAAATCCCTCACACACACAAAATGTACATGAGCAGTACATTGTTTTGTAATTTATGTAGTTAAAAAATGTTCTCAATTGCACAAATTTTGCTTTTGAAGTGTTGTGAAAATATATAAAATACATTGAGTATTGTTTTTTCAATTTGAAGCATTTTAAATTATGTTGAATGCACTTGGGCTCTTGCACATTCTATAACGAATCTGGTTGTTAACTTTGCAAGTGGCTTAACTCCATTCTTGGTAAGAATGGAGGTAAGAAAACGCATTCAATTAATAATTGCCATTATTTGTATAGGAACTGTAAATTTAACTCCTTTAGATACACTTAAGCAGTATGATTCATTGGTATCCTATACGTATATTTTTAATTGCATTGGAACACAAACCCTTTAATATTTTAATTTAAGTATAAATGAACTTAGGCCACTTTCAAAACTAACGGCTCAA
Source organism: Xiphydria camelus (assembly GCA_963678675.1). Classification (NCBI taxonomy): domain Eukaryota; kingdom Metazoa; phylum Arthropoda; class Insecta; order Hymenoptera; family Xiphydriidae; genus Xiphydria; species Xiphydria camelus. Next base: position 21,689,683 of record OY783193.1, on the reverse strand, counting down.
TAATGAATCGCTAGGTTGCGCCACAATGACATTAATTCAATTAACAAGTCCTACTTGTTATTTGTCAAAAACAAATACAATACCTCGTATCGCCAATAAAATAAGGCTGTGAAGTGTTTCTATAAAATCATTCTCCATGGAGATACGAGATATTGTATTGACGCCATCGTATTTTCCTCAGTTTTTTCAGTGGTCTTAACAATTTTAGTACCTGATTGCTCTTGAGTCGATGGACCTGCAACATCCGTTACGGTGTCATTGGCTTGCAATCCAGATGCAACTTGGGCACATGATGCTGTTGTTTCTGTTGATGATGTAGATATTTCACTAGACACTGGCGGCGGGTCGTACAATAATGAATCATCACTCAGATATTTCGAATTGAGAGACGTAAAATATTTATAACACTTCACGTGATAACCATGCACTTTATCGACTGTGACTGGGATAACTACGTCAGAATATTAAAATTTTAATTTTTCGCGTATTGAAAAGATTTTTCTACATTTCGCAAGGGATTCTACTTCAAATAATATTACTTTGGACGTTTTTCTGCAACAAAATATACACGAAGGCGAAGACGACATTGCTCGATCGCCGCGCGATCGAGCCTCTGGATGGTTTGCAATGGGTTATACTGAATTGACTCGGTGCAGGACCTCGGAACACGATACGATAGTTGATAATGCATTGAAGACGCGTTTAGCTGCGTCTCATATCATTGAAACGTAGCGACATTTCGTCGACGGAGGGGATAGCGTCGCCGACGTAGAACAAAAGATGATGCTGGGGATTTCCCGAGGTCCGTGTCCAAAGGGAGAAAATGACGTTGTAAAGAATTTCCCGAGCTACGCATTCACGATTAAGAATGCCGGATATTTTTCTCGACTGTGAGGATGCGTCAGGCTATCTCGGACCGTGAATTGACCCCCTGTACCTGGATAAGCCAGGCATTGGGGATTCCCGATCAACCATCGACTGAATTCGACATTCCTCCCCTTCAGCTGGCTCGGTATTACACATTCGCCGAAATATACCGCTTCGTTGAGGCAAGATTAGCTATAGGTTGGCGGGGTATTTTCGATCGTGATATTATCAAACTGTACGAACCGATTAAACCATCTGACATCACAATAGTTTTTTTCGTTATGAGGGCGTGAAGCGCCGTTTTTAACGAGTGTGAAGTTTGCCGCACGAGCGAAGCGAGTACGGTAATCACACTCGTTAAAACGGCGCGAAACAACCGAATAACGAATTCTATTTTTTGTAAAACCGGCCCTAAGTGTCAAATACGAGGTTGACGATTTCACGCACTTCGCAGGTTATTTCACACACTGCGCAACTTTTCACGAATTGATGTGTGAAAAATGATTTCACATGCGTCGAGGACGCCCATGAAACCGAGTATTTGACACTGAGTGACAAAAATAACATTTGGGTGTCTTAAAGCCGCGTATCGACTTTGCGAGGCTGTCTCGCGAGGCCGGTGATTCTTATAGATTTCTGTACGCTAAAAACGAATCTAACTATCGTCGGTCGGTCAAATGCCAAAAGGGTATTCTAAAAAAAATTATATCATTCATCCGTTTTAAAAATTGTTAAAACATCTGACATCACAAATAAAATGTTGAGTGTCCTAACATAAGACTGATATTTGATTGATATATTGAAGCTCTTTATCAATATTGAATGAGCGCTAAAATATTAACTCCAGGGAAACTAAATTACTATTATTACTAAAAAGATTCCAGAAAATAAACAAAATCATTATCTATATTAGAAGCATTCCTAATACAAAAAATTCTGCGGCAAACAACACGAAATTGAGGCGCGCACAATGGATGTTTAAACCGTTCCGCCAGGTAGTTAATGCCAATATTTCGTTCCGCCAATTTAAATTTCCACTTGAAACAGTTACTTCAATAACATATTAAAAATTGAGGCTTAACTAAATAATAAAAATTTTATTGTTCACACGACGTATTTAGGATGATCCGCCACCCTTTTAATGCCGGCCAATCGATCCGCCAATTTATATTCATAATTGTGGACTACCAGATGAATAGTAAACACAATTTCAGCCTTAACTAAATAATAATTTTGTGCACTATTTTTTACAAGTTGGGGGCGTTCCGCCAGCCTCCCATACCGCTATCAAGGTTAATCCTCACGGATGGCACTTAGACATGCTCCCCATAACATTCTCTCAAAAAATAGGCCTTAACTAAATAATCACTGAAAAATGTCACTAGCTCTTAGTCTATGTGGCCGCCACGCGCGAAGGAAGTGAAACTTCGATACCAGTTTCTTTGAATTTGATTCCGGTGGTATTTGTTTCAATTGGCTCTACGAAGAAAGACTTGTATAGAGCCAATTGAAACTAATACCACCGGAATCAAATTCAGAGAAACTGGTATGGAAGTTTCACTTCCTTCGCGCGTGGCGGCCACATGTTTTGTTTTTTTTTATCAGATACATCACTATTTGATTGTGTTAATTTAAACCCCCCTCTCCATTCTCGACTTCGTTCTGTACCAGTATTGCCTTCGTCATCGTTTTCGTCATCGCTTTCGTTATCGCTTTCTTTACACGTTGCCTGTCACGAAACTCTTTTGCCCGTTGTTTTCCTGTTTTTGCCATAATACTTTTGGTGATGTTTGAGGGAATTGTGGGTCAATAAGGTACTCCGGCTGTCGTTCCAAGTTTATTCGGCACAGGCCACCGTCGGACTAAACGTCTCACACACTGTACAAGGGTCTCCCCCCACTCACGCATGCACTCGCCGTATCGCTCCCGCTCGTGCTGTACCCGCATACACCGCACTTTTATCACACACACACACACACACACACACACACACACACACACAATAATGCACAGTAATGCACGGTGGTTACTCAAAAAGGTCGCGACTCCGATCGCAGACTACACGAGCTCTATATGGTCGGCTACTCGACGCGGTAAAATCCGGAAATCTAAAAATGCGACAAACGAAATGCAAACAACTCACAACTGACCCTGCGCCCTCTAGTCTGGCTTCTCATATCATCTTACGGATAAGCCGAAGAAAGGATCCTAAACGCTAGATTTATGTTTGCTTCATTTATTCTTCAGTTTCAAGTTAATAACTATAACAGTTGCGATGAAGAGTAGATCTCCTCGGGGTCGTAAATCTGGAAGACCCTACTGCGTGACACGACTAGTAACCGAAAACGTGGAGAGGTGGATTTAAACCGTATCGGTTAGTTGAAATGATTTAATACTGCACTCACACAATATTCCCAGATAGAAAAGTGCCACAGGATTAGTGCAGTGCCGCCAATATACTGCCAAAGTTGATGCAGACCTTGTCGGTCGGAGCACGTCGTGTCGGTAGAAACTGATATTTCTACCGTGACATTGTACCGCAATTCTGGAGGAACTTTTCTATCTGGGTTACTGGTGATTATATTGGATTCAAAGAGATGCAGTAATTCCGTGATGTAGCCGTGGTTTATAATTAGATACACTGCGAGGTTGTTTTAAGGGAAATGTGAGGGACTGCGAACGCATTCGCAATCTACATTCACCAAGACATACCGCCCACCTCGTCGTTGCGACCAATGCACATATTAGATCTAGATTAACGCGTTACTTAGGTTGCGATAATAATGATCGGTAAGAAATGACGTAGAAGTCCCCTTTGCGACGGGGGAATACATATTTTGCGAGGCTGGCTCGTGAGGCCGCCGCGCCAAGTCGACACATGGCTTTAGTCAACGCTCGGTCGTGAGCAGTTGAATGGGGAATGGTGGAGAGCGGTGGGATGGGGCCGAGCCCAGAGCGGTGTAATGGGGCAGGGTCGAGATCGGTGTATGAGTGAGTCACGTACGGTAGCGCTGGAGTGTGTGGGTTTCGTTACGGTTTTTTCGTTGTATAGAGCGCGCTTTAAGTACCCTCAGCAAAGAAGTTTCATTTCAAAAGCCCTTTTCGGATGAAGACGAGGACTTTTGCCTCATCTGTTTGGAAGCGGTGCCTCATCGCTTGAATAGTAACAATTCCGTTGCATGCATTGAATGCAAAAGAGAAGTGCATTTGAAGTACGCGAAAATGACGACCAGCTACTTCACTTGTCAAAACTGCGATTCAGAATAATTTAGCGCCTATATTTCGTCGATTTTCAGTAGCTGGCCAACCTAGACAGCACTGGCCAACCTTGACAGTATTTCTAATTTTTAAAAAATACCCATTACTTTTTAATTTTTCATCCAATCAGTTCGTCATATCTCGGAAAAGTTTTCTTTTTCCCGGACCTTTCTAAGAATGCGCAGTAATTATAAGAATTCTTTTTACATGGAAATTATGGGCAAAAGTCAAAACTATGGCCAACCCTGACAACATTCTCCAACATATTCTCCTCATGTACAAATTCCAAAAAGTAGTGAAATCTTCTCACAAAAACAGATTCTCTGTAAAAAAAATAGGTGGCATGTTCATTCAGTGCCAACAACAATTGATACGTAAAATACCCCCCAAAAAAGATTTGAAATCAAATAAGATCGCCATGTTCAAGATTTATATATAAAAAATAAAAGGCATCATTGGAAGGAAAATTATTGTGTCATTACTAAAAAATACGACTAAAAAATTTATAAAAAATTTTCATAAAAACGAACTTGCCGCGGGGTTTTCCTTCAAAATAAAACATTGAGACAGATAGAAAATTATATTCGATATGATACCGTCGGTATTATAGTGGAAAAAATATGAAAACTTAATGCGGCAAGTTTTTTTATGAAAATTTTTTATAATTTTTTTTAGTCGAATTGTTTGGTAACTTTTGATTTACAATAATTTTCCTTCCAAATGATGTCTTTTATTCATGTGTAAACATCTTTAGGCTCGCTTGGGAGTGATTTCGGGGAAGTGGTTGGGGAACCGTGATCTGCGTAGCGTATGTCCGTGTGAGCTTAACAGCGTCAGTGTGTGTCCGTGTCAGCTCGGCAATTGGTCGGACCGCCATCAGATGGCGTACACCACCGGGCCCACAGTCCCCCGCGCTATACTGGCCACCCCGATAGCCAAGCGTGACTTTCACCCAAAAGTCACGCGGTGGCGTCACTGAGTGACGTTAATCTGATGCCACAGTCAGGATCCGAAGTGCGAGTTTTTGCCAGAACGGAATACTTGATCCTGATTGGTCTATTCGCTGACGCCGTACGGAACTTTTATTCGCGTCGGACACCGCTGTATGGTGGCGTTTCGTTCTTCCTAAGATGGCCGTCGTTGCGGACCGAATGTCAAGATAACCATGTAACGTAAACAAAGTATTTGTAAATACCTAAAAGTAGTTTTAAGAGTGCAAGTGCAATAAACCCAATTCATAAGTGATGAATATCAATATCGAAGATATCTTGTCAGTTCTAGGAGAGTCAAAAATGTCGCTAGTGGAAGGAGAAGCGGTATTGAAAAAAAGCAGTTTGTATTTTCCTGTTGAATCAAAAAGAGAAACCAAAATACAGTGAAAATCGTCGCTTCTTGCGTACAATCGTCACATGTAACAAGTGCTCCTCACGAAGTTGAAGTGAACATCTTACTAGTAAACAAGAATAAAGAAGTAACGTGCAAGTGCAGCTGGGCCAGAGGAAGACGCAAACATGTTTTTGCAACGCTTCTGTACATAAATCAGTACGGCAAATAGTACCATGTGACGATTGTACGCAAGAAGCGATGATTTTCACTGCATTTTGGTTTCTCTTTTTGATTCCGCAGGAAAATACAAACCTGCTTTCAATACCGCTTCTCCTTCCACTAGCGGAATTTTTGACTCCTAGAATTGATAAGATATCTTCGATACCGATATTCATCACTTATGAATTTGGTTTATTGCACTTGCACTTTTAAAACTACTTTTATTTACAAATTCTTTGTTTATGTTACGTGGTTATGTTGACATTTATTTTGAAAAAGAAAAATATCAAATTATTTTACAAAATTTAATGAGAACCTTCGAGAGCAGTCACTAGGTTCGTTCCAACTAATACGAGGACTGGTTCTTAACTCTACGGAGTGTGCGCAGTCTGACCCAGCCGTTCCAACAAACACAAAACTAGTTCTGGAACGATTCCAAAGAGCGTTCCAACTGCGAACTGTAACAGAACTGGTTCTCGAACGGTAATTTCAGTCCCTAGTTCTGAGTTGGAACGATTTTGTAGCACATGCGTAGTAAGGCGCGAGACGCACTCTATTTGAATCGGTGAGTCCAAGAACAGTACAAATGCATAAAGATAGTTTCGAGAAAAAAAGGAAAAAACGTAATAACTTCACAATGAGTTAATGGCCATCATTTCAAGCTCTTGAAAACTGTAATGAGGGATGCTAAATACGTGGATTTTCTTATGACTGATAGGAATCGGTTCTTGACAATATATGGAGCTTAGAATTTTAAACATTTTGGCTACCTATCTTAACGCAAAACGCCATTTTTTGGACTTATACTGTTCTTGGATTCACCGATTCATTTCTATTCGGAGGCATTGCAGGATATTTTAAAATATGCTAAACTTGCTCTAACAAATATCGTTTACTGGCAAAGGTTTAAATACTAGTACGGAGAAAAATCTGAAATGTTAATTCCGATGATAACGTTAAAAGGGGTCAAAGGAAATTTTTAGAAATTGCGGGAAAAACATGATGGATAACAGAAAACATTTTTTAATTTGGTAATATAATATGTACATGATTCTATATTATGTGTATATTATCCTATTCTTTATATAAAATACTGTACGACTTAAGCTATTATATCATAGTATTTTCATTCGCAATTTTTTTCAACTGCTGTTACATATAATGAATCTGAATAAAAGGAGATAATTTGCTTGAGAAATCCAATTAACAAACTGGTAAAATTAAATAGTATCATATAGAATACATCGTTGGGAATTATTAAAATTCTTCATTGTATGGAATGATTTCGTCCTGGCGTAAATTTTATACTTCATGTTCAGGCATTCGTCCTTCATTTTGAAGTGTTCGTTAAATCTGAAAGAAGCGTACCTATTATCAAAACGATTATCATCAAATGAAATATGAATATTATAAAATTAAAATATCCTGATTATACAATCTGATAATAATTAAATAAACTTACTCCAGAAAATCGAAGTCGATATTTGAATGTTCACTCTGTATAAGCGCCCAGCAACCCCGGAAGAAATGAGATAAAGGAGGAAACTTAAACCTTGGTTAAAGTTTAGTAACAGTATCTTCGGATACATCTATGGCTTCATTGTACGTACGAAGATATATTCTAAGCCAAGCCAAGCCAAGCCAAGAAAGTAACGCTATTTTCTTTTTCATTATACAATACATTTCCCAGTAGAAGATCATTGTGAGCGTATACTATAGGACTATCAAGTTCTGAAAGAGTTTCCTTTACACGTTCACTGCGGATCATGCGGCTCCCGCGTGAGGGTGTATGTATTTTAAAGCAGGAGCTGTGCGCGGTCCGCAGCGAATGTGTTAAGCATTGATATTCCTTTTGAAGCACCACATAAGGTCGGATTAGCCATTTGAATCCTGAAACAGAAGAGTATTGGAATACTTTACACAATTAAAATTAGATATCAAGCATACTCCGATAGTTCACTTCGCGTCTTTTGCAGTATCCCTGAATCCCTTTGGCATGATCTAAACAGATGATGATAAACACAACCCAGATCCAGAAAATGTATAATACAGGTGGACACGAGAATGCGACCCCTTCAATCATTTACGCCAATAAACTGAAAATGTAAAACACGAGTCAAGAATGTTTACAGTTGCATTCTGGGACGTTTGTAGGTTAGAGCAGCGCGAAGGCGATTATCCGTAACTTCTAAATGGTGTCTATTTGAAAAATAGCAATTGAAAGAAAGACTTACGTTTCAACAATTAGTTGAACTCACACATCCGCTTAGGATTACCCGTGATTTTCCGCAAAATGTATACAAAAGGTGGAGAAGCCTCCCTGTCTGTCATGTCCGGTTTCTATATTATGACCGGAGTGGAGCAACATCGTGCTCGAAGAGTCGATGGCTCAATTGGTAGAATGCAAGCATTCCCAGTTTCGAAGCATCTCGTAGCCTGAAGATCGCAGGTTCAAATCCCGGTAGGGTGTGAAAAAAAAAGCGACACTACTAGGCGGGTGGCAGGCGGCGGCACTGCACGGGCACACAGTGAAAAACCTCGGTAAAGTCACTGCGTGCAAAATCCTACTTTATCCTTTTGCAAAATCCTACTTTATCCACTTTGTACACTGCGTGATGCCACAGTGGTACCCCCCAGTGGGCACGCACCAAGACATCACTGTGATGTTTCTCAAAGTCACCGCGTGGTCCCACAGTGCCACCACTGTGGAGCCACCTGGCTATCGGGGCAGTTACAGGGATCTTGAAATTTACCTTCGGCCGGGCTCGGTCGGTACTCCAGTCATTTACCGTATGTATCATGCCAAATTAAACAAGCAAAATTACCGACATTGCCGAAACGTTACCGACGGTCACGAATTTTATAGTTAGAGTTGGCTTGAGAAGAGTGCGCTGTGTGTGCTGCGTGAGAGCGAAAAGTGTCAAACGTCTGATTTCCCGATAGCTGTCAATTCAGAAAATCGAAGTATTGAATAATAGACGAAACACTTCGATCTCTTGAATTAACAGCTATCGGGAAATCAGACATTTGACACTTTTCGCTCTCACGCAGCACACACAGTGCACTCTTCTCAAGCCAACTCTAACTATAAAATTCTTGAACGTCGGTAAAGTTTCGGCAATGTCGGTATATCTGCTTGTTTAATTTGGCATGATACATACGGTATACCGGTAGAAATCGAATCGGTAGTTAGAGTCGATGTCCATTCGAGAGATCGGAGCGTCTAACCTCGAAATAGTGAATTTGAGAATAACGGTGAGTACTTTCCATTATTCACAAAATCACAATTCCGAGATTAGACGCTTCTATCTCCAGAACGTACAACTTTCTACTGTCACATTTCTTTTTGTTCACAGTTTCTCACGTATTCTGCCTTCCTCTTCTTTTAAATTTCTGTATATTATTAATCACTATTTCATTTCACCAGTTCAAACTACAACCCAGGTAGCAAGCTGACGTAAACTTGACGTCACTTTTAGGACATATTTCGTCAGTGACGTCATTCTACCAAAAAATGACATTTTAATGTCGTCATTCAAGAAACGTCTTTAAGACGCCCTAAATATGACGTTAAAAAGACGTTATTTTTACGTCGTAATAAAATTTATAAATAACTATATTTATTATACAATATTCCTACATTGAATATTTATATATTTTTTTATAATGTATAACATAAAAATATTTGTATAGTGTGGTCTACTTTAATTCTCGATCCTTATATCTATGTACCATTTATATATACAATATAATATAATAAATAAAAGTAAGTTTTTTATTTTGTGGTCGTTTCTATAAACATTCAAATAATTATTTATTTATTAATATCAATTTGAATCTATGCAAGAATATTTATCAAAAATGTTGAGAAAAGAATAATACAATTATAAAATCTTATTTATTCAAGCTCTTTCTTATTGACTGGAAAAGCAACATCAAACTTATCAATACAACTTAACAAGCTCAATCAAACTTATTCATATGAACACCAATACTAGTAGTAATACTTAATATCACAGGAGCGTGCAGCAGATAAGGACTCGAGGACACCGACCGATCAACGAAGTTCAGCAGCAAAAACTGCGGATAGTAGTTGGATGGGTGACCGCTCACGATGAAAAGATATACGTCAGACCCCTAACCTTTCAGAACCGTCATTTTTTACATCATCACGTCATATTTTTCGTCATCTGCCGTCAGAACTGACCTTAAAAAACCGTGATTTCGACGTTAGTGTGCTACCTGGGAAATCGTTAAAATTAAACGTCATATTTCACGTCATAAAGAACGTTAGAAAAACGTAATTAAATGACGTCAGTGGGATGTGACTTTCGACCGTACTTTTAGCATCATTTATACGTCTTTTACTGACGTCGTCTATGATCAGAACTGACCAAAAAATAACGTTAATTTCACGTTAGTTTGTTACCTGGGAAATTACTGCATAAATGATTGTCGTATACAAATGAAATATGAATACACAACTACACTTAAACCTGTAGAACATTTCCACACACTTTGATTTTTGGTTTTCATATTTTCCTTTCACCGATTATACCCACATCACTTCCACGCTACATTTTCGTATACAAACATCGCGGCATTCGAAAACTAAAATTACATTCCCATTCTTCCGAACTTGCGTCGAAAATGTTCCCTCACAAACTCAAGGTACTTTACGCAGAATTCATATAGGAATCTCGCGAAGAATGCGAATGGAGGTACGGTAGGTGGGAAAAAACTAAAAACGAGTTAGTCATTCTAACTTGCAATAGATGAGTAAACATCTAGCAGAACAATGTTGCGTGGAAGTGATGTGGGTGTATTCGGTTACAGACAATTATTTAAAAAATGATCGTCTTTTTGTTCTATAACTTTATTTAACCGAATATACCCACATCACTACCACGCAACATTGTTCTGCCAGATGTTAACACATCAATTTGATATCTCTTCCTTCCAACCATGTAAAATAGTATGTGATTACAAGGAAGACATAATATCTAATTGATGTGTTAACATCTGGCAGAACAATGTTGCGTGGAAGTGATGTGGGTATATTCGGTTAAATAAAGTTATTAGAACAAAAAGATCATTTTTTAAATAATTGTCTGTAACCGAATACACCCACATCACTTCCACGCAATTATTTTTTATATACAAATCTTGAACATGGCGATCTTAATTGATTTCAAATCTTTTTTGGAGAGTATTTTACGTATCAATTTTTTGGCACTGAATGAACATGCCGCCTTTTTTTTTACTTTCTTTTTGTAGTATTTTCTACAAATATAATTTTTCGAAATTAAATTTGTAGAAGAAGTTTTATTATGATGCCCCCATTAGTATTTGCTAACAAAACAAAAGAAATTGCTAGTGCTTTTTCGTTACAGAAAAATCGTCTGTTTCTAAAAATCGTTTATGGTGGATTTATTCGGTTTTGCTCGAAAGCTCCTCATTTATGGACACTTTTTCAGTGTTGACAATACTCGTACTCTTGCACTTTGGCACAATACATCCTTTGTAAGTGCTAGATGACCCTTCCACAGTGTCAAAAACGAGTGTAAAACCAGTTGTTAAAGGCGATCAACGGCGCGAGGTAGCCTCTAAATTTTGCAATTTTTATTTTATCCTATTTACTACAGTCTTAACTGCTTGAAATATTGATAATTTTTTATCCAATTTTGAGTTAGTCTTAAACAGTTTATTTTTAGACCGTAAAACTGCCGAGAAAGAAGCTAGTGGCTAGAAAAGCTGTTCACTTAGGCCTACTTATTCGACGTAAGTTCAAGCTGAACCAGCCTTGAACTTACATTGAACAAGTGGGCTTTATTCTACCAGGGGTCATACAAACAGAAATTCAAGAGACTTATCTTATTGTCACAAAAAAGGATATAGGTACGTGACTTTTTATAAAAAGCATAGAACTTTAATCACAATAACATTTAGAAAAAGTAACTACCTACAAATGAGTTTTGATCTTACATTTTTGACACAAGAAAAGTGTTAAGACTAAAAGTTCAAGATTAATATAATTGCGAAATATTAAAATGACGCTGGAGTCTATTTCAACAACATAAAACTTTTAAGTTACGATATTTTTTACATTCTCTTGGGAGATTTCGAAAAGGGTATGCGTATACATATTTCGAATATTCTGTGCAATAACTTGGGTCGATTTTTTGGCTAATTTCATCTTGCTTATCGTGTCCAGCAAAAAGGATTTTCCGCGAGCGACTCACCTAATTCCGCCGCGCGTCGTATCATAATTGAGAGTTCTATCTCCGTGACGCCATTGGACCACTCCGTATTGCATCTGCATCGCCAAATGTCGTACGACACATAGCAACTCTATCGTGCTATCAGCCTCATAGTACTTGTCACGCAGTGGTTCCCCCATGGCGTCCACTATCTCCACCAAAGGCGCTGAAAAAGAGACAGGGAGATATGTAAATGCGATTGAAGGGTCAATGCAATTAAGGAGGGGTGAATCTGTAAACAGAATTTCATGTACCTATAATAGGCCAGTCGACAAGTGCATTGATAGCGGGAGCAATTCTGGACAAGCTGGAAATAATTTTAATTTGTTTCATTTGGTGTTAAAAAGCACGTATTAAATTTGCACCCCCCAGAAAAAGCCCGGATTTGGCCACCATCTTAAGAAAAGGGGTTAAAAAAACGTTTTTTCTTTATTATTTGTCAATAACTCGATTTCTATAAATTTTAGAGCAAAAAATGTAGTTACGAAAATTAAAGCAAATTAAATTATCTATGAAAAAAATGTCCTATATGTTTTTCCCATGCGACTATCTGGATCGAAGTTATATGGGCATCAAAAGCTGGATATATTATAGGAATTTATTATTTTCTTTATTCTAGGCACATTTAACCCCTTTCTACATGATTTTGGTAAATTCCATGAAAAATATATATATGAAATACACTGATTTATGGTAGCACACACACCAGGTAGGTATCAGTGTACGTGCCATATTTTATGGTACAAGGTGCAGGAAGGGGTTAAAAAATAGCAACTGCTGTTATGCTTTTATGATTGCATTTATATTAGTTTTCTGTCGGCCAACCCTACTACTGTTATATACGGAATGTTTAACTCAAGGTCATTAACCCTGTAAGCACCTAGACAAGGAATGTCGGGTGTAAGAATCTACCCCCCACAAAAACAGATTCTCTGTAAAAAAAAAGGCGGCATGTTCATTCAGTGACAAACAAAAATTGATACGTAAAATACTCTCCAAAGAAGATTTGAAATCAATTAAGATCGCCATGTTCAAGAGTTATATATAAAAAGTAAAAGGCATCATTTGAAAGGGAAATTATTGTAAATCAAGTGACTACAAAATTCGACTAAAAAAATGTATTAAAAAATTTTAATAAAAAAGAACTTGCCGCGTTTAAGTTTTCATATTTTGTCCACAATACTGAATAATTGGTAGTGCTTGGACGGTGTTAGAGTGATTCATAAATTGCACTGCCGAAGTCAAATTCAGAGAAATTCAGAAGGCCCCTGCCTGATCGGTTTCTCGTACGACATTCGGTATACTGTATATAAGTGTATGAATTTATTTAAAATCATAAGTGCATAAACATCGAGTATAATTCTGTGTCTGAATTTTTTATTTTGAAGGGAAAAAACGCGGCGTTCTTTTTTATTAAAATTTTTTAATAAATTTTTTAGTCGAATTTTGTAGTCACTTGATTTACAATAATTTCCCTTTCAAATGATGCCTTTTACTTTTTATATACAGGGTGTTCGGAAAAAACCGACACAGAAATAGGGGTGATAGGTTACGTCATTACAAGTATTTTGATATAAGGGACCTATTCCCGCAAGCGCCCCCTTCTGGAGATATCAACTTTTCAAGTTTATAACGATCGAAGTTGATCAAAGTAGAATAATATTTTTAGAAACGTATCAAGATGGTAACGAATAATTTTACGAGATACAAAAACAATGTACTACAGCAAATGCTCAAAATGACGGCCACCCATGTCCATGCAACATCGGAAACGATTCTGGATAGATGTGCGTACTCTAGCGAATATTTCATTTTCGTCATTTTGAGCATTTGCATTTGTAGTACATTGTTTTTGTATCTCGTAAAATTAAATATTCGTTACCATCTTGATACGTTTCTAAAAATATTATTATTAATATTATAGCTGTTTATTACTAAATGTATTATTGCAGAACGAGTAGGTTAGAAGATTTTCATGAACTCACGATTTTCTGACATGTCATCTCGTACAGGTGCAACCGAAGAGGATCTAGATCATGTCCTGTCCGTAAAAAGATGACTCGATGGATCGGAGAATGTCAGGCTTGTCACCGAGCGCCTTTCACCCATAGTACTTTCATTGCAATATGCGATTTTCGTTTCAACTATTCCTGACGCTCTGACAGCTAGCTATTATCAAATCGTTTGGATTTTTTTTAATAATCAAGATAGTGCACGGAAGCAGTGTATTTTTCTCTGGTTTCTGGTGCATGAAGAGCAGGAAAGGAGACATCTGTATCTCGGAAGAAGTGGCATCAGATAAGTTACTTCCTAACTGACTGTCTTAACCTCATTTTCATCCCTTATACAGAACAAATATCTTTGTAGTTATTCTATTTTTTGTTTTCAGCGCCATACGAGAACGGGACGGATTGATGGAAATTTGATTTTTCTTCGCAGTCAAAAATCAACCTAGGTAGAAAAGAATTCTCTAGAATTGCGGTACAATGCCACGGTAGAAATATCAGTTTCTACCGACACGACGTGCTTTGACAAGGTCTGCATCAACTTTGGCGGTATATTGGCGGCACTGCACTAATCCTGTGGCACATTTTTCTATCTGGGAAAGCCGTGGTAGAAAAGTAGGAGATACGATAGAATTGGATTACAATAATGAAGTAATTATTTTATTATCTTTTCTTTATCGATATATTCCCCCTTTCGTATTATCAAAAGTTCCAATTATATATTATTGGAACGCTGTACGGCTGTACTACCATAATAATATGCTTTCCCAGATAGAAAAATGTGCCACAGGATTAGTGCAGTGCCCCCAATATACCGCTAAAGTTGATACAGACCTTGTCGAAGCACGTCATGTCGGTAGAACCTGATATGCATACCGCGGGGGGGGGGGGGGGGGGGGGAATCACCATTCCAATGTTAGACGCTTCTATCTCCAGAACGTACATCTTTATACTGATTTCAGTGTATAACAACGGTTTCACTACGATTTATAATAAAACTAGATATCAATTCGTGACTTCCATAGTTTAGTGGATATAATAATTGGTTTATGATAGCTAAAAAAATACGGTACATAAACCCATATCAAGTTCCAACTTATCCTTCAAAGTATTAATAACTGGTGTATATGCAGGACAAATACACTTTACGTTGAAATCACCAAACGATTGACAAAATAGTCTGTCCATTTGGTTACAACAACCTCGCAAGTAATTGCCGGTTGTAAAACCGCCTCATGTCGTGCTGCATTTTTATGTTCCTCCTCACATTTCTTTTTGTCCATAGTTTCTCATGTATCCCTGCTCTTCTTTTCAATTCCTGTACATTATTAATCACTATTTCATTTCACCAGTTCAAACTACAAATTACTACAGAAATGATTGTCGTGTACAAATTAAATATGAATACACAACAACTACACTTCATCCTGTAGTCTTTTCACACACTTCGATTTTTGGTTTTCATATTTTCCTTTCACCGATTTCGCCCACATCACTTCCACGCTACATTTTCGTATACAAACATCGCGGCATTCCAAAATTAAAATTTCATTCCCATTCTTCCCAACTTGCGTCGAAAATTTCCCCTCACAAACTCAAGGTACTTACGCGGAATTCATATAGTAATCTCGCGAAAAATGTTATTGGAGGTACGGTAGGTGGGAAAAAACTAAATCGAGTTAGGGCCGGTTTTACTAACAGGTATAAACGCGGTATAGCGCTATACTGAGAACAACCATAAGGCTTATTGCTGGTTATTCTCAGTATAGCGCTATACCGCGTTTATACCGTATTGGTAAAACCGGCCCTTTTAGTTATTCTAACTTGCAATAGATGTGTAAACATGTGGCAGAACAATGTTGCGTGGAAGTGATGTGGGTGTATTCGGTTACAGACAATTATTTAAAAAATGATCGTCTTTTTGTTCTAATAACTTTATTTAACCGAATATACCCACATCACTTCCACGCAACATTGTTCTGCCAGATGTTAACACATCAATTTGATATCTCTTCCTTCCAACCATGTAAAATAGTATGTGATTACAAGGAAGACATAATATCTAATTGATGTGTTAACGTCTGGCAGAACAATATTGCGTGGAAGTGATGTGGGTATATTCGGTTAAATAAAGTTATTAGAACAAAAAGACGATCATTTTTAAAATAATTGTGTGTAACCGAATACACCCACATCACTTCCACGCAACATTGTTCTGCCAGATGTTTACACATCTATTGCAAGTTAGAATGACTAACTCGTTTTTTGGCCCTTTTTGAGCATAGCGGGAGGCTCGATCGGGGAAGCACGACTTTCCCTGTCCAGATTCTTACACCCGACATTCCTTGTCTAGGTGCTTACAGGGTTTATGACCTTGAGTTAAACATTCCGTATACAACAGAAGTAGGGTTGGCCGACAGAAAACAAATATAAATGCAATCATGAAAGCATAACAGCAGTTGCTATTTTTTAACCCCTTCCTGCATCTATTACCATATATGACACGTACACTGATACCTACCTGATGTGTGCTACCAGAAATCGTTGTAAATCTTCTCGACTGCAATATACGTATATAAAAATGTTATATGTATTAGTAGCCAATTTGTCCACTACACTCAACTCGACTCGACTCGACTCGACACGATACGACTCGACGCGACTCGACACAACGCGTTTCTGATCGCATGATTTTCCATGTATTTAAATGGCATAGAAATCCACTAGGCTCGACACGACTCGATTCGACTCGACACTTTTCTGGCTGGCCAGAAATTTGTCGCTTCGAGTCGCGACGAGTCGAGTCGAGCCTAGTGGACACGGTTTGCGTGCATTTCGAAATATGGACCGATGAGCGAACAGTTGAATTACGGCAGTCTTGCTTGGAAAGTCGAGAAGAGCAGTTCGAAGATTTTACATCAATTTCGCAGAGGAATGGAGGAAGATCTCATTAATAAAGTTAGAGCATATGAGATGCTGTAAAATATACATAGTTTGAAATATAGAAACCAAAATATACGCAACGAAGTTTGAGAAGAAATCTCAAAAGTCTTGAATAGACCAAATAAACATAAATATGTATATATAGTACATTTCTATCTGTATAGATGTTACAGAGAAGCAATAATTGGAAAAATTATAGAGCCATACACGATCTATCCTTACGTTACAATGTACGTTAAAATTTTAAAGGACGAAGCACTACCGTCGTGTCGAGTAGCGTCGAGTCGTGTCGCGTCGATTCTAGTGGATTCACCACGCAAATTTTTGTCACCGTGTCGTGTCAAGTCGTGTCGTGTCGTGTCGAGTCGAGTCGAGTCGAGTCGGGTGTACTGAATTCCTAGTTTTATTGTTCCTATGTATGGTGTACCATATATGGCATAAATAATTTTTTTTTAATAAACTAGGGGGCGTCCGCCCCCTGCTCGCTTCGCTCGCCAGCCTCCGGGGGGCGGTCGGTCAACGGACTTATCTCGCGACGGTTCGCGTCCCTCGAATTCGACAAAACGCCGGAGAAACGGGTAGACGGGCCTGCCAACCGTGGGTGACCCATGATGTAATACAAAATTACCGTATAGTAATCTGCTTGGCTGGCTTGCAGCGCGTCGAACGACGACCGATAGTATACTACAGCCGATTGGTGACCGACGCGCTGCAGAGAGGACGGGAAATATTTTGAAGGAAAACTGTGTTTAAAGTGAAACTTCTTTGCTGAGTGTAATGAAATCGCGCGACGTGCAATGAAATACACTCTTTAGCGCTCTCCACCCTGCCTCACTCAACTCTCTCGACCGTGACCCATTCCACCGCTCATGAGGCGACGCAGTGTCGGATTTCTACTGAGGACGAAAGAAAGAAACCAGTCATCGATGGTCCATATCATGATCCCCGTATACTCTTTTATGCAGGCCATAGATGCTACTGTATGGTCTGCCTGCGCAGGTCTGCCGTAGCGTGTATGGGACGGTTCGGTATACCGGAGAGGTCCTTCAGTTTCACCGTACGGTCGCGCTCGAAAGAACCGATTTTCGAACTTACTCCGTATCCGGTCGCCTGTGCAGGTCTGCCATCGCTCCCCATACATGCTCCAGTTTGCCTGCGGAGGTCTGCCACCGTACGGTAGACCGTAGCGTGTATGGTCGGCATTAGTTAGTTCCGTGGAGAGTGTGAAAGAGTTTCTTCCAAGCGCATTCTGATAAAGAATATTGTTTGTAGTGAGAACACAGAGAGAGAGAGAGAGAGTGCTCTTACTTAATTCCGAACGCCTATTTCCTACGTAAATGAGCACTGACCATTCTTTCGTGTGTATTATGTAGGTATATATGTATATAATTATATTATGGCATTATGGCAAAAACCGGTCAAAAGAAATAAACTCCTGTAGGAGTTGGTGAAGTAGAAGGAAGAGGTGGGGGTGGAGAAGGTGGAGGATATAGATTGTCGTAGAGTTTTTTCTGTCATGGTAATAGAAGCAGACGCTATGTAATAATATGCTGGACTGCTCGGCTGACTTGCAACGCACCGATCGACGATCGATAGCATACTAAATTCCGTTGGCGGCCGATATAAATTGTCGTGGAATTTTTTTCCATCATGGTAATCATGTGAAGCCGACGATATGTAATGATCTGTTCGACTGGCTTGCAACGCCGGCCAAACAGGTAGACGGGCCTCTGCTCGACTGGCTTACACCGCACCAATCGACGACAGATAGAATACTGCATCCCATTGGCGGCCGACGTGGAGGGGGGGGGGGGGACGCGCCTGGTGGGAGGACGCCGCGCTAGGCGATAGGTGGACCGATGCGTCAGTGGGCGATTGGTGGGGTGGGTTTCGGATAGTTAGGTCGGTCGTCGATCCGAAAAACTATTTTATAGAATAGAGAGATGTTTTTTTTAAAGTGAAACTTCTTTGCGGAGGGTACTGAATGCGCGCCCTAGGAGACGAAAATCGTAACGAAACCCACACACTCCACCGCTCTCGACCGTGTCTCACTCATACAGCGCTCTCGACCCTGTCCCAATACACCGCTGTCAACTCTGCCCTATTCCGTCGCCCGCGATCCTGCCCCATTCCATCGCTCCCGACCGTGCGTACGTTAAAGCCATGTGTTGACTTTGCAAGGCTGGCTCGCAAAGCCGCCGCACGAAGCGTGCCACGTGTTGGATCGCCTTGCCTAGTGAAGCAAGCCGCCGCCGCCGTTCGTTTGTCTACATATTCCGAGGCAAAAATGTCTTAGGGCTGCCTTGCGCGGCAGCCTCGCGAGCCAGCCTCGCAAAATATGTGTTCCGTCGCAAAGGGGACTTCTACATCATTTCGTACCGCTCACTATTATCGCAACCTAAGTAACGCACTAATCTAGATCTAATCTGTACATCGGTCGCAACAGCAAGGCGGGCGGTATGTTCTGGTGAATGGGGGTTGCGAATGCGTTCGCAGTCCCACACCTTTCCCTCAAAACAACCTCGCAGTGTATCTAATTGTAAACCACGGCTACATCACGTAATTACTGTATCTCTTTGAATCCCATATAATCACTAGTAATATTGTGAGTGCAGTGTTAAACCATTTCAACTAACCGATACGGTTTAAATTCACCACACCACATTTTCGGTAACTAGTCGTGTCACGCAGTAGTGCCTTCGGGATTTACGACCTGGAGGAGATCTACTCTTGATCGCACATGTTATAGTTATTAATTTGAAACTGAAGAATAAATGAAGCAAAAATCAATCGCGGTTTAGACTGTGCAGAAGGGGTCTGGTTTGTGTTGCTCGAGAAGGTTTCTTCGGGCAATGGAAGCTATTGTTCAAATTACGAGGCGACGCAGTGTCGCACCTCCACTAAGAAGACTGTTAGGCTCACCATAAATCTAGCGTTTAGGACCCTTTTTGAGCGTATCCTTGGGAGAAGCTAGACTAGAGGGCGCAGAGTTACTTGTGAGTTGTTTGTATTTCGTTTGTCGCATTTTTAGTTTTCCGGTTTTTACCGCATCGAGTGGACGGCCATACGGAGCTCGTGTAGTCTGCGATCGGAATCACGACTTTTCTCGAGTAACCACCGTGCATGTACATTCTTTCGCGCGCACGCGCGCGTGTGTGTGTTAATTTATAATTATTATTGCAAAAAAGGCCACAGAACGGTCGAGATAGTACAGTGACAGGCAACGTGTTAAATAAACTTTCCATTTCGTAAACGTCAATGAACACTGAACATTCTTTCGCGTGTGTGTTATATTAAAATTATTATGGCAAAAACAGGAAAACAACGGGCAAAAGAGTTTCGTGAGAGGCAACGTGTAAAGAAAGCGATGATGAAGGTACTACCTAAAACTAGTACAGAACGAAATCAAGGATGGAGAGAAAGAATTAAATTCACACAATCACACATTGATGGATCTGAGCATAGTTGAGGGTGAAAAAAAAACAACAAAACGTGTGGCCGCCACACGCGGAAGAAGTGAAACTTCGATACCAGTTTCTCTGAATTTGATTCCAGTGGTATGTTTCAATTGGCTCTACGAAGAAGCATAGTAAAAGACTTGTATAGAGCCAATTGAGACTACCGGATACCACCGGAATTAAATTCAGAGAAACTGGTATCGAAGTTTCACTTCTTCGGCGTGTGGCGGCCACACGTTTTGTATTTATAGATAATTTAATTTGCTTCAATTTTCGTAACTACATTTTTTGCTGTAATGTTTATAGAAATCGAGTTAATGACAAATAATAAAGAAAAAGGTGTGAGTGCCGTTGTACTCACGGAGGATATGTAAACATCTTACAATTATCTGCGGTCCGAGTTTAATTGGGGAATATGACGTCGTAGCGAACTACGACGAAACATAAAGAAGTTTAATTTTTTCTATAATAAAATATTTATTATTATTATATTAGATTTATAACTTACTAGCAGCTCGTCCCGGCTTCGCACGTGTAGATTGTGGATTGATTTTGTCCGTCCACCATTGTTTAAATACATTTTTAATACAAAACTTTTAGTATTTTTCCCGGGCTACGCAATGGTCATATTGGATTTGACCTTGACCATGACCTTCAAGGTTATATCAAAGTCAAATTAATTTTTTTTTCACGTTCAAATGTGTCCGACCATTTTTTTCATGTTACCTTTATTGTCAGCGGAGGTCAAATTTAGGTCAAGTATAGTTCGACTTTTTGAACACCCTGTATAAGATTTACTAACTCAGAAACCTTCGCAGATATGCGTCCAACTGTTCCCCAAATTTTCATCGCAATCGGATGAACGGTTTAGGAAGGCATAATAATCATCCGTACCGGTACTTTTTGAACACCTTTTATAAGATTTACTAACTCAGAAACCTTCGCGGGCATGCGTCCAACCATTCCCCAAAGTTTCATCGCAATCGGATGAACGGTTTAGGAAAGCATAATAATCATCCGTACCGGTACTTTTTGAACACCCTGTATAAGATTCACTAACTCAAACCTTCGCGGATATGCGTCCAACTCTTCCCCAAGTTTTCATCGCAATCGGATGAACGGTTTAGGAAGGCATAATAATCATCAGTACCGGTACTTTTTGAACACCTTTTATAAGATTGACTTACTCAGAAACCTTCGCGGGCATACGTCCAACCATTCCCCAAAGTTTCATCGCAATAGGATGAACGGTTTAGGAAGGCATAATAATCATCAGTACCGATACTTTTTGAACACCCTGTATAAGATTTACTAACTCAGAAACCTTCGCGGGCATGCGTAAAACCATTCCCCAAAGTTTCATCGCAATCGGATGAACGGTTTAGGAAGGCATTTGATATTACCTTAAAGGTCACGGTCAAGGTCAAATCCAATACGACCACTGGGTAGCCACGGGAAAATCCTTAAAGTTTTGTATTAAACATTTTTCTCTGAAATGTTTTCCCGTTGAGATAATCCAGCTTGCGCGAATAGTATGCGCAGTAGCGCCACACACACACACTGACGCAGTCACATGTACACGGCTTATGTCTGACGCTCGATTTCCCAGGAAGGTCCCACCGTAGAGCCATAGCATAGATGTTTACACACCAAAAAAACGTTTTTTAGCCCCTTTTCTTAAGATGGCGGCCAAATCCGGGCTTTTTCTGGGGGGTGCAAATTTAATACATGCTTTTTAACACCAAATTAAACAAATTAAAAGTATTTCCAGCTTGTCCGGAATTGCTCCCGCTATTAGCTATTTTATACGACTTGGTGACTGGCCTATAACGTAAGTGTAATTCATCTTAAACACACATTCAGATTCAACTGTATTGGATTTATGACAAGTGAAATTTATATCAATCTTACTCGTAGGTTTTATTTATGTAGTTCTTGAAGATGATCTGCACATGTATTTATGGAGATGGAAAAAGCTATAACATTAAATTATATTTCTTATTCACGATGAAAATAAAGGTCTATTTAGGATTTTATGATGCGGTAAAATTTATTGTTTCCACCATGATAGATCTAAGAGGATGTATAAAACTTTAATTCGTATTTCTTAAAAATAAGTAAAATATTTTTTTGTAAAAATTGAACTTGTATTTTGCTTAAAATCATTATCAAGGGGTCCCGCGGGTTACGCGTTCCCGAAGAACCTTGAGCCTTCTAAATGGTTAGTTCAAATGTTTTAAACGCAATTGAAAGTACGATGCAATGCTATAACACCTAGAAAGAGGAATTTAATTGGCCCCTCTTGTAAATATATTACTCTCCATAAAAGATTTGAAATCAATTAAGGTCGCCATGTTTAAGATTTATATATAAAAAGAGTAAAAGGCATCATTTGAAAGGAAAATTATTGTAAATCAAGTTACTAAAAATTCGACTAAAAAAATGTATAAACAAATTTTCATAAAAAGGAACTGGCGTCTTTTTCCTTCGAAATAAAAAATTTAGACAGGTAGAAAATTATATTCGATGTTTATGCATTTATGATTTTAAATAAATTCATAGGAACACTTATATAATACCACCAGTATATAGTGGAAAAAATATGAAATATGAATTTTTTTTGTAAATTTTTTAGTCGAATTTTTTAGTAAATTGATTAACAATAATTTTCCTTTCAAATGGTGCCTTATATTTTTGATGTGTAAACATCTATGCTATGGCTCTACGGTGGGACCTTCCTGGGAAATCGAGCGTCAGACGTAAGCCGTGTACATGTGACTGCGTCAGTGTGTGTGTGGCGCTACTGCGCATACTATTCGCGCAAGCTGGATTATCTCAACGGGAAAACATTTCAGAGAAAAATGTTTAATACAAAACTTTAAGGATTTTCCCGTGGCTACCCAGTGGTCGTATTGGATTTGACCTTGACCGTGACCTTTAAGGTAATATCAAATGCCTTCCTAAACCGTTCATCCGATTGCGATGAAACTTTGGGGAATGGTTGGACGCATGCCCGCGAAGGTTTCTTAGTAAATCTTGTACAGGGTGTTCAAAAAGTACCGGTACTGATGATTATTATGCCTTCCTAAACCGTTCATCCGATTGCGATGAAAAGTTGGGGAATGGTTGGACGTATGCCCGCGAAGGTTTCTGAGTTAGTAAATCTTATACAGGGTGCTCAAAAAGTACCGGTACGGATGATTATTATGTCTTCCTAAACCGTTCATCCGATTGCGACGAAAATTTAGGGAACAGTTGGACGCATATCCGCGAATGTTTGAGTTAGTAAATCTTATACAGGGTGTTCAAAAAGTACCGGTACGGATGATTATTATGCCTTCCTAAACCGTTCATCCGATTGCGATGAAAAGTTGGGAAATGGTTGGACGCATGCCCGCGAAGGTTTCTGAGTTAGTAAATCTTATACAGTGTGTTCAAAAAGTACCGGTACGGATGATTATTATGCCTTCATTAACCGTTCATCCGATTGCGATGAAAATTTGGGGAACAGTTGGACGCATATCCTCGAAGGTTTCTGAGTTAGTAAATGTTATACAGGGTGTTCAAAAAGTACCGGTACAGATGATTATTATGCCTTCCTAAACCGTTCATCCGATTGCGATGAAACTTTGAGGAATGGTTGGACGCATGCCCGCGAAGGTTTCTTAGTAAATCTTATACAGGGTGTTCAAAAAGTACCGGTACGGATGATTATTATGCCTTCATTAACCGTTCATCCGATTGCGATGAAAATTTGGGGAACAGTTGGACGCATGACCGCGAAGGTTTCTGAGATAGTAAATCTTATACAGGGTGTTCAAAAAGTACCGGTACAGATGATTATTATGCCTTCCTAAACCGTTCATCCGATTGCGATGAAAATTTGGGAAACAGTTGGACGCATATCCGCGAAGGTTTGAGTTAGTAAATCTTATACAGGGTGTTCAAAAAGTACCGGTACGGATGATTATTATGCTTTCCTAAACCGTTCATCCGATTGCGATGAAACTTTGGGGAATGGTTGGACGCATGCCCGCGAAGGTTTCTGAGTTAGTAAATCTTATATAAGGTGTTCAAAAAGTATCGGTACTGATGATTATTATGCCTTCCTAAACCGTTCATCCGATTGCGATGAAAAGTTGGGAAATGGTTGGACGCATGCCCGCGAAGGTTTCTGAGTTAGTAAATCTTATACAGGGTGTTCAAAAAGTACCGGTACGGATGATTATTATGCCTTCATTAACCGTTCATCCGATTGCGATGAAAATTTGGGGAACAGTTGGACGCATGACCGCGAAGGTTTCTGAGTTAGTAAATATAATACAGGGTGTTCAAAAAGTACCGGTACGGATGATTATTATACCTTCCTAAACCGTTCATCCGATTGCGATGAAAATTTGGGGAACAGTTGGACGCATATCCGCGAAGGTTTGAGTTAGTAAATCTTATACAGGGTGGTCAAAAAGTACCGGTACGGATGATTATTATGCTTTCCTAAACCGTTCATCCGATTGCGATGAAACTTTGAGGAATGGTTGGACGCATGCCCGCGAAGGTTTCTGAGTTAGTAAATCTTATACAGGGTGTTCAAAAAGTACCGGTACGGATGATTATTATGCCTTCATTAACCGTTCATCCGATTGCGATGAAAATTTGGGGAACAGTTGGACGCATATCCTCGAAGGTTTCTGAGTTAGTAAATCTTATACAGGGTGTTCAAAAAGTCGAACTATACTTGACCTAAATTTGACCTCCGCTGACAATAAAGGTAACATGAAAAAAATAGTTAAGGACACATTTGAACGCGAAAAAAAAATTATTTTGACCTTGATATAACCTTGAAGGTCATGGTCAAGGTCAAATCCAATATGACCATTGCGTAGCCCGGGAAAAATACTAAAAGTTTTGTATTAAAAATGTATTTAAACAATGGTGGACGGACAAAATCAATCCACAATCTACCCGTGCGAAGCCGGGACGGGCTGCTAGTAAGTTATAAATCTAATATAATAATAATAAATATTTTATTATAGAAAAAATTAATGTTCTTTATGTCGAACTACGACGTCATATTCCCCAATTAAACTCGGACCGCAGATAATTGTAAGATGTTTACACATCCTCCGTAGGTACAACGGCACTCACACCTTTTTTTATATATAAATCTTGAACATGGCGACCTTAATTGATTTCAAATCTTTTTTGGAGAGTATTTTACGTATCAATTTTTTTGCACTGAATGAACATGCCGCCTTTCTTTTCTACAGGGAATCTATTTTTGTGGGAAGATTTCACTACTTTTTGGAATTTATTCATGAGGAGAATATGTACATATAGGAGAATAGCTTTTTATTACCACAAAACTAAAGTGTCACATTTTATACCGATACGAGCTAATTAATTATAACCACGTTACTCTTCATTTATGCTAGTGATATTTTGAAAGGGATTTATAGACTAGACACAGCCCGTACATTTTTCACTTTGCCTTAGTAATTTGGAGAAATAAGACATATACCGCTTGTAACGCGTGGATCGCGTTAGACTGCACAGTCCAAACCTTGAGGAATAACTGTACGTCTGTGGCTATCTTTAGACGGCCGGCGAGCCATCGCCGGCAGACCAACTTGAGTCACGGTAGTGGAAGTTTTCGCTCAGCGAACACCACTATCCCTCAAAGTCTCAGTCGAACGCCCTAGGGAAGTTTTCGCTCAGCGAACACCCTAGTAGTCGAACGTCCTCCCCACGAGTGGCGACGTCGGCGTAGAGAAATCCATGTAGACGTTTTACCTTCAACTCTAAGTATACTCTTCGAATGACCGTGACGAATTGTTTCATCACATGTAAAGATACCACTTATGGCAGTATATATGTTGTTATACAGGGTGTCCGTAAAGTATGGAAACGGTTGAATATCTCGAAAAGTATGTTTCAGATCGGGAAACGAAAAAATATGTATCTAATATATTTTTAAAAAACTATCAAATGACACCAAGATTGATCCCACACCCCAACCCCTGTGGGTGGGGGAGGGGGAAGCCTCAAAATCTTAAATATGAACCCCCACTTTTGATTGCATATTCGCATTCTACATTCGAAACTACATAACTTTTATTTGAAACATTTTTTTCGATTCGTGGCAGATGGCGCTATAACCGACGAAATTCAAATTTTTCGGTTTTTGCAATTGAGTCGATTTATTCGATTCTGCAATACAATTGCGATAGAAATTTACATTTGCTGTAATTTTTGTTTTGCAAATTTGAATTTACAGTAAATCTTTTGTCGTTAGACATTTAAAAATCTGGTATAAAAGTACTTTTAGCGTAACCCAGAAGCAACGACGTGGGCATAATAGTTTTCTGTTCCCTTCGGGGTGCTTGATTCAGGTGAGTCCCCTCGCCTCTCACCATCGGGGTGCTTGATTCAGGTGAGTCCCCTCGCCTCTCACCATCGGGGTGCTTGATTCAGATGAGTCCCCTAATTAATTAAATGTTGAAATTGCTCACCTCCAGCTACTTGACAGTGTCCCAAATCGCGCATACATGTTGTCATTTACCTTTTGCAAAGTTTCTGCTGTTATCATATTCGAGCATTGTATTATTTTTTCTCTCAATTCATCGACATTTACAGGTTTTGTTTTGTACACTTTGCTGTTTGTACACAAACCGAAAAATTTGAATTTCGTCGATTATAGCGCCATCTGCCACGAATCGAAAAAAATGATTCAAATAAAAGTTATGTAGTTTCGAATGTAGAATGCGAATATTCAATCAAAAGTTGGGGTTCCTATTTAAGATTTTGAAGCTTCCCCCTCCCCCACCCACAGGGGTTGGGGTGTGGGATCTATCTTGGTGTCATTTGATAGTTTTTTTAAATATATCAGATACATATTTTTTCGTTTCCCGATCTGAAGCATACTTTTCGAGATATTCAACCGTTTCCATACTTTACGGGCACCCTGTATATTAACTCGAGACGTTGGAATAGTTTCAAGAAATCCTTTTGCATGCACCGCTGAAATTTCGCCCTTACTCGTAAATAAATTTATTTAATTATTTAATTTAATAATTAGCACATCATTTATAGCTTCGATGCTAACCTTGCGACTCATTTCAGTCCGAGTAGAACATTCATTGCAAATATCATCGTAAACATGCCAATGCGAATAAAAATCATCTATTAACTGTTGCAGAAGAATTGCACGCCCATTTTAAAGTAATGGTACGAACAAAGTATACGTATTAGATGTATTATTGAAATCTCACTTTGATTGCGTATGGACGACAAATATCTTTCTGGTCATTCTGTTTTTTGAAGTGAAACTTCTTTGCTGAGGGGACTAAAAGCGTGGTATGTGCAACGAAAATTCCTCAAAAACCGTAACGAAACCCACAAACTCCAGCGCTACCGTACGTGCCTTACTCATACACCGATCTCGACCCTGCCCCATCCCCACTTAGGCCCTTCGCACACAACGCTACGCAGGTATCCGATACTCGACGAGTGTACACACACCACGCGATGCGACTTTCGTCGGTGGCATGCGACCGGCATGCTCAAGTGGCCGATACTCGCGTCGCCGAGACTGTTCCGTCGCACAATTATGTTTTCTTTTATTTTACAACGATCTATTTTGTTGTTTCGCCATATGTTTATATATACTCGAAAGAGCTCTTTCTGCTCTACAAAACTGTTATAATTGTTATTTCGAATTATTAAATTTTTTATTATTTTTCTGGCTTAGAAATGGAATATCCAGGGGGCAAAAATCAACAGTTTCGACATCTGCTTTTCCTTGCTTTTCATCGAGGTCAAAAAACTGCCGTATACGGAGAAGGTGTTATAGGCGAGTCTTTGATAAAAAAGATGTCGAAAATTCTGATTTTTTTCCTCCTGGATATTCCATTTCTAAGCCTGAAAAATAATAAAAAATTGTTATTCGAATAAACAATTATAACAGTTTTGTAGATCAGAAAGAGCTCTTTCGAATGAATATAAACACTTTGCGGGACAGCAAACAAATCGTTGTAAAATGAAAGAAACAAAAAGAAAACGCTACGAACTTATTTTCCAACCCAATAGCGTCGCGATCATAAATACTTCGTCAAACTAGGGATCATCTCGCCATCAGCGAAGCAGTACATTTCGGCGAATCCAGGCTGCTAATGAGTTCGCAGTCCCTCACCTTTCATGAAAGGGTTAATTACTGGACGAATCGGAATGAACCTTTACCGAAATATTCGGTTATCTATTGAAATCGTCATTTCTCTCCTTTACAAAGCTGAAAGCATTTCGAATGCATTCGAAATATAGCGGTATCTGCGAGAAGTGGTTCATTACAATTCGTTCGGTAATTAGCCTTCCGGGAAAGGTGCAGGACTGCGAATACATAAGCAGTCCTCGTTTGCCGAAATGTACCACCCGAACTGCGTGCACTATAATGTGCACTATAATAGAATTTGTAATGTATGTGAAATTCTAAGAAACAGCGATTAATGTTTTATCACTGTCAAATTTGGAAGTAAAATTCCTTGATTCCGTTTATGATTTTCTAGAAATTTGTCAGTTTAGTGAATACTTCGTTCGTTCGATCAAAGTTACTTCGTATACTGAGAAAAGAGTTTATTTCCAATTAATAAGTGTATACTTGATTATGGCGGAAAAAATATTTTGTTAGACCAGGTAAGTAAATATACTGGGTGATTCTTTAATATTGCGACAAACTTCAAGGATGGGTTCCTTGGATGAAAATAAGAAAAAAAAACAAACAAAACGTGTGGCCGCCACACGCGAAAGAAGTGAAACTTCGATACCAGTTTCTCTGAATTTGATTCCGGTGGTATTAGTTTCAATTGGCTCTATACAAGTCTTCTACAATGCTTCTTCGTAGAAATTAATACCATCGGAATCAAATTCAGAGAAACTGGTATCGAAGTTTCACTTCTTCCGCGTGTGGCGGCCACACGTTTTGTTTGTTGTTTTCAGCGTCATGCGAGCACGGGACGAATCGATGAATCAACCAATGAATTTGATTTTTCTTCACTATCAACAATCAAAGTCGTGGCAGAAAAATAAGGGATACAATGGAATTAGATTACAATAATGGAGTAATTACTTTGTTATTATTTTTTCTTTATCGATATATTTCCTCTTTCGTATTATACTATCACAAGTTCCAATTTATATACCGACCTGTCAAACGTGAGGTGTACATGTACCTCACTTCTATTTCATCTCTTCTTCGCCTCTGGTGTAAGGATGGAAATTACAAAATATCATTATTTACATTCCACAAAGTATGTTTTTGCAAGTAACTTTTCTGTATGTTAAAAATATACAGGGTCCTCAAAAAGTCCCGGTACGGCTGATTATCTCAGCGGGAAATCATTTTAGAGAAAAATATTTAATACAAAACTTTTAGGATTTTTATCTGGCTACCCAATGGTCATATTGGATTTGACCTTGACCATGACTTTCAAGGTCATATCAAGGACAAATCGATCTTTTTAAATGCGAACCCCTATTTTTGATACCGGAAATGAAAAGAGCGGGAAATTTCACATTCAAATATGTCCTTGACCATTTTTTTCATATGACCTTTATGGTCAGCGGAGTACAGTGACATTTCCTTGAATTAGAAGGACAATATTCTTAATGGCTTATTCAACTTAAACCAAATTCGGTATAGGAGGTTTTTTGGGTAGCTGATCACGAATCTGAAGTCAGATTTAAAAAATTCAAGATGGCGGATCAAATATGGCGGACGAGGTTTTCGAAAATTGACGGATTCCTGCCAAATTTGGTATAAGTGGATTTTTTGGGTCGCTGATTACGAATCTGAAATCAGATTTCAAAAATTCAAAAATTTCCAAATTTTCCAATTTTCTTTCTCGATAGGAAAGAATCGGTTCGGAGTGTGTTTTTGGACATTGAGGGGCTTTTGACAATACCTCCTTTGAAGCTATCTGCAAAGCGGCGAGAAGGTTCGGTATTGATGATTCTATCATCCGCTGGATCCATAACATGCTGCAAACGCGAATGGTTTGGGCCAGGCTTGGGGATGCCGAGGTGGAGGCCCGGGCTGCCAGGGGTTGTCCGCAGGGGGTGTACTTTCTCCACTCCTGTGGACTCTGGCGGTGGACGGGTTTCTGGTTAGGCTCAGGAAGGCTGGCTTTACTGTGCAGGGATATGCCGATGACTTTGCTATCTCTGTTAAAGGGAAAGATCATGGATTTCTAGCGTGGCGGACGCAACGCGGGCTGGTCCTTGTGCAGAACTGGTGCCTATCTCTGTCGCTGAAGGTAAATCCTAGCAAGAGACTGAAATGGTATACTGTTCATGCGTAAGAGAAGCCTCACTTTTGTGGCTCCTTCCATCTTCGGCGTAAAGCTGAAAACCTCTGGGGAAGTGCGCTATTTAGGGGTGACGCTGGATAGCAAACTCTCCTGGAGGAATGACATCTATAAGCAGGCTCAGAAGTCAATTTCCACCATCTGGGCCTGTATAAGGATGTCCAGCAGTACATGGGGGTTGAGGCTTAAAGTGGTGGCGTGGATTTACACCGCCATCTTGGTACCTCAACTCTGCTATGCGTCGGTGGTATGGTGGCCCTCTCTCGCAAGGAACATTAACCGCAAGGCGCTACTTAGAGTCTATAGACTCGCATGCCTGGGGATCACCAGTGCATTGCATACCACTCCGATCTTGGCCATGGGGGCCCTTCTCCACCTGGCACCTCCGCACCTTGTGGCACCGATTCACACCCAAGGTGCCCATAGAAGTTTGACTTCAAAAATTGAGCCGTGATGGTCCAATTTTGACACCGGATTTGTGATCAGGAGGCAAAATTAATATGGATAACATATGAGGGGCTGATATTCGTAGTGGTGTGGAGTCAGATTATCCAGATTTTCCAAAGCAACCGCTTTGTCATCCCAAAATATATATGTAACCTTTCTTGTTAGCTACATCATATGCCCAAATTATAGCAGTACATATGCCGACGGTACTACGCATCAGAAACTGTAATCTTAGGAAGGGCTTATGTATGTTTGGGACGACAAAGTAATTGCTTTGGAAAATCTGGATAATCTGACTTACACCACTATGAATCTCAGCCCTTCATATATCGCATGAAAAGTATATACCATTTTTGAAGTAAAACTTCTATGGGCGCCTTGGGTGTGAATCGGTTTGCTCGCAATCTCGTATGTAACGAAAAGGCGACACCATGACTTATCACCGCCACTGGGGAATTCGTGCGTACGAATTGTGCATCGGTAATGTCACTATTGACATACATTCGGAGGTTACGTTATTGCGCGTCGGTAATGTCACGATTGACATACATTTGGAGGTAACGTTAGATGGTTGATTCAAGATTAAAACAAATTACGGGAAATTTTGACACTAATTTTGGAGGATTAGGTATCATTTTGATTGGTGATTTACGGCAATTATACCACCAGTTCGTGCCACTCCGATATATACTTGTATATACTTGTATATATACTTGTATATACACTTGTATATACAAGCCGATTGAACAACAAATGGTAGATCCCACTCTATGGCGCACAGCTTCTCATAATTGCTTATGAAAATCGGTAATGGCTTAGCATTGCTGGAATAATATTCTGAGACAGATGGCGTATATATCTCGATTCTTCTATTGAAGTGTAAACATCTATGCTATGACTCTACGGTGGGACCTTCCTGGGAAATCGAGCGTCAGACGTAAGCCGTGTACATGTAACTGCGTCAGTGTGTGTGTGGCGCTACTGCGCATACTATTCGCGCAAGCTGCCCATGCACACGCTCGCGTGGACGCTAGGATTACTTTCTAGTGAAAATACGTGTTAAGTGCAGTGTGTTTCTGTGTGTCTTATAAGTTATAAAAATTGGTGAGTATAAATACGTAATAATAGAATATAGTGATAATTTTGCTTAATTATACACTATCCATAGAACTATAGTTGTATAATACACAAAAAAAATTATAGTTTGACTATGGGCTTTTAGGTTATAGAGCCTAAATCATGTATAAAAATATGTATATATTTATATAAATATATATATATATATGTAGGACGCATAATTTGAGCCACTCCTTTTTGAGAATGTAGATACGTACAACACAACAAAAAATTTGACCCCTATTTCGGGATTTTTTATATATGGCTTTAATTACTGATTTATTCATATTTTAGTGTGTATCGTATACTTCGAGGACTACATATACGCTACGCCTAAAATAGGGACATGTCCTCAATGTATGCCTATTGTATGCCAGACGGAAAAGACGCGAAAGTATGCTTTATAATTTTACGTCTTTCTTATATATAAAGGGCATACATTCGAACAATATATCATTTATATTAAGCATAGTTTGGAGACCATATGAGTCATGGGTGTTAGGAACTGACCCCAAAATACGCATTGAAAGATTGTACTATTTATGCAGTATGTCTAATGGGAAACCGAGAAGGTGCTGAAACCTGAATTTCCCTGAAATTTGACTTAAGCAGTGTTTGAAGGGTTCTCGGAGCTATTTATAGTAGCAAAAGTTTGAAACGTCTGATTTCCCAATAGCTGTCAATTCGGCAGATCGAAGTGTTTGGTGGAGGGGTTTGGTGTTTGGTTTAACCTTTAAATCGTGAATTTTTAAATAACAGTGTAGAGTTTTAGGAAGTGTTAGTGAATAATCATTCCGGTTTTTTCAATGAAATTCCCCAAGTTCTTCAAGATTGTTGATATACATTGAAATCAATATCAGTAGCAAAAGAAGCAAAAGTTTCTTGTAAATCAGATACCACTTTTAGTATATAACAATGGTTTTTAAAAACTTGGGGAATTTCACCGAAAAAAACTCGAATGATTATTCATTAAGACTTCCTAACATTCTTCACTGTCATTTAAAAATTCGCGATTTCAAGGTTAAATCAAATACCTCGATCTGCCCTGTTGAAAGCTATAGGGAAATCAAACGTTTTAAACTTCTCCGTATTACCTTTAACCGGCTTGAGCGCCGTCTAAACACTGCTGAAGTCAAATTTCAGGGAAATTCAGGTTTCAGCACCTGCTCGGTTTCCCATCAAACATACTGTATATTAAACGTATATTTTGAGGACTATACATATATATATATATATGTACAGTTGGGACCTCGTGGTTCATATAGTCTCAAAGTATGACAATATATTATATCATATACAGGGTGACATTTTGAAAACTTGCCACCCCAATATCTCAGAAAGTTACAGAGATTTTCTAAAAAAGAAAAATACAGTTTCGGCAGTAGAGAGGGGGAACCAAAATGACATAATCGGAGACGCACCCCCTCCAACCCCCTTAGAGGTAGCCCCCCCAACTTTGTAATCTTAAATAGCAACCCCCCATGTGTGATACAGCGTTGGAAAGCTCTTTAAAAATGCTTTAAAGCAACACAAAATTTTGGTACTTTTCGATGAGTAGTTTTCGCGCAAATCGAGAAAGAAACTGCCAGAAGTAAGTTTTGTCAATTTATTTATTAAAGGTCAATATTGTTACAATAAATTTTCGAAGTGATTTCCATTATCTGATCTTACTCCCTGCGATTTCTTCTTATGGGAACATCTGAAATCTGTTGTTTTTCAAACTCAACCAGCAAGCATTAACCAACTGAAACAGAGAATTATGCAAGAATGTCGCAAAATTTCAAGAACAACATTTGAAAAAGTCCGAAAAATCAATGGAAATCATTTTGAAAATTTATTGTCTCGTAATTGACCTTTAATAAGTAAATTGACAACTTACTTCTAGCAGTTTCTTTCTCGATTTGCGCAAAAATTACTCATCGAAAGGTACCAAAATTTGATGTTGTTGTAAAGCATTTTTAAAGAGCTTTCCAACGCTGTATCACACATGGGGGTTGCTATTTAAGATTACAAAGTTGGAGAGGCTACCCCTAAGGGGGTTGGAGGGGGTGCATCTCCGATTATGTCATTTTGGTTCCCCCTCTCCACTGCCGAAACCGTATTTTCTTTTTCTAGAAAATCTCTGTAACTTTCTGAGATATTGGGGTGGCAAGTTTTCAAAATGTCACCCTGTATGTGTTAAGCATACTTTGAGGACCGTATGAGCCATGGTGAGGGAACTGACCCCGAAATATGCATTGGAAGATTGGACTATCTATACATTTAACGTATACTTTGGCGACTATATATATATACATAATATTATATATATTTTGAGGACATCATATTTGTGTATTTCTTTAGTCATCATGTTAGTATTTTGTTTATAATGTCGCTCGAACTTTCAATTGTTTAAACGGCAAAGGGTAGGGAGAAACTAAATTGTTAGAACTTTTTTGTAAAACCAAGTGATAATTGATTGATATATCAGCGAAGGATTTGGACAAAAATCTAAGTAAGCTCGATAGCAAAGCAGATAATAATCAGCTATTAAGAAATACCCTTGTCCTTTCAATTTAAATAAACTGTTTTTCCTGTGACAAGCAGATAGATACGTATGTACGTCTCGGAGTCGAATCGTACTCTACACAGCAGATAAAGGACAGATGTAAATAATATTATACGCATATATTAAACATGAAATAATAAATTTTTTATTATTTTACTTTCTACAGTTATTCTCCTTTATGGTAAATGATTTTTCAAGTGTAATATGAAATTCGTACAACATGAAAAACGTATTATATTTGAGACTTAGAAACAAAACGTACTAATTTTATCGCGTAACTATTGTTTTCTTTTAGTTTCTTCCCGCTATTCTAACTCTCTTCTAACATCTTTTTAGATTTCACTCTTCTCATGTATAGGTAGGTATTTTCTCAAATATAACGATACATTTTTATAATAAGTATTTAGAACTTACAAATAACGTAATAACACTTCATCGTGTAATTATTTTTTTTAAATCTTCGATGCCATTCATCTATTTCTCTCCTTAAATGTTTTTAGGTTTCATTCTTTCAAAAGGTAGACAGTTTCTTAAACATAAACTAACGTTAAATTCATATATTGAGCATTTAAATTTCCAAACGACCAAGCGACAATACAGGATGTCCCGCGCAGAACGGGCCAGTTGCAGGGGCCTTGAAATTTACTTTCGGCCAAACTTGGTCGGTACTCGAGTCATTTATACAGGTTGAAGTCGAGTCGGTAGTTAGAGTTGGTGTCAATTCGGGAAATCGAAGCATCTAACCTCAAAATCGTGAATTTGTGAAGAATGGAAATTACTCACCATTATTAACTACCGACTCGACTTCTACCGGTATAAATGACTCGAGCACCGACCAAGCTCGGCCAAAGGTAAATTTCAAGGTCCCTGCAACTGGCCCGTTCTGCGCGAGACTTCCTATATGTAGGAATAACAATGCGAATTGTCGATAAACAAATCTGTAGTTGAGAGGTAAACAATCGTATGTCCATAAAAGAGAGTTTTCAGTAGTGAGCAAAACTACTTTACCTTTACCCCACTGATATACATGGAGATACTACCTTTTCAAAATTAAAAGTATTGGCAAACAATAAAACGGGACTTACGATATTTTTACCACAATAGCAATTTGAAAGAGTGTAGTTTGAAAATATTATTAATTCAGTGTTAGGTAAAATTGGAGTTACGACTATTTACCTCTCAGCTACAGAAATATATCCTTAAAAAGTAATTAATTGGCTAGTCTGTAAAATGATAATATAAATCGGTAATAGACTAGTACTGATTATTTCTCCGCAGGAGAAGTAGACCGAATAACGCTTTTTTTTTTACATTTCCGTGAGATACGAGGCAGTCGGTTTCTTTAAGAGCACCTGACGAGACTTTGCTTTTCGTTGATTGTCGATCCAAGTTTTGAGTTGCTCTGGTCGTCTTCCACGTAAGACTTTGTATTTTTCAATTGCCTCTTGACATTCCTTTAAAGACGGTAATCGGATTACTTTAGAAGGGTCGCCAAAAAATACTGATTTACTGCTGCTTTCTCCGCATCAGTCCACCTTATTCGTTTTGTTTTCCCATATGGCGATGCTGAAAATGTAATTAACATATTAATGGGGTGTATCTAGTTAGATGCATATGTACCAATGAGAAATACGTTTTTATGTAAAACTTACTACTTCGCCGTTGACTGGTCGATGAAGTATTTATTTCTGCTGCGGAGGAATTATCAGTACTCATTGAAGCTCGCAGATACGTATTCGTACGAGGTAACTCTTCTACTGGGCCGCTGTGTCGAGAATTGTCGCTGTCCTCGTTCTCGCTCTCGTAAACGTCTTTCTCATTTTCATCATCACCCATGGCAGATAGTAAAAGACGAGATATTTCCGTCGCATCTCTCATAGGAACCGGCATTCTGTATACATCCTTGTGGATTTGTTTATCATGGCCCATGAAATTAGCGAGGTCGCCAACTCGATCTTCTTGTATACCTAACATTGTGGTATGCGTGGCGATGTGTTTACGAAGTGCCGTTCCTCTCAGTGTTTCAGGAAACGTCGCGTTACATTCTTTTGCGAATTTTCGCATAAGCTTGGAAGCTCTCAAGTACTTCTTACGCAGCGAGTGCGTATGCGGTACCCCGAAGACATACTCGTTGTTCTCCTTAACTTCTATGTAGAAGTGCGTGCGGTTCCGGGTATTTAGGCGAGCGTATCGGGTGATTGCGTAGTGCGTGGCAGGGCGTCTGCGATTCCGGGTATTTAGGCGAAGGTATCGGGTGATTGCGTAGTGCGTGGCAGGGCGTAAGGATGTGGAATGAAACAAAGGCGAGATTGAGAATTGGTAAGAGTGAACGAGAGGCATTGTATGGTTTAGAGGGAGTCAGATGAGCGAAGCAGGAAACGAGCAGGCAGTCTTAAACGGAGAACGGTCGAGTATAGTTCGAAGTGTCGCAAAATCGGAATGATCCTACAAAATTGGGGGCTCGTCCGGGATCCCGCCGGTTTTGCGAATTATTAACGGTGGTGATCATCAAGCGTGGGGCGCGGTAGGCAGACGGCCTATGGGATTTGACAATTAAAGGCGAACGAATTCACGTTTATTTTACTACGTGACGTGATTGCAGTGATAAATTGTTAAATATTAGACGGATATTTGACAATCAAAGGCGAACGAATTCATTTTTATTTTGTTTAAAAATGAGTGACCACGATAAAAGCGCACTCCATGACGTGGAGTCATTGACGGTGGATGAGTTAAAGCAGAAATTAAAAGAACTGGGTATCACTACCAAGGGTACCAAGGCGGATTTAGCTCGAAGATTACACGAAGCACTGCAAGCATTAGCGTTGCAGAATCCGGATCCAAAGGAAAAATCGGCAAGTGTCAGTCACGGTGGACTTCAAGGCGACAAGCAGACAAAAGAAGATAATTCCAAAGGTGATGGTGAAAACGAAGACGAACGCGGTTTAGCAACCCTGTCAGTGGCTGCTCTGAAAATTCAGTTACGTGCTTTAAAATTGCCAGCCACGGGTAAAAAAGCGGAACTGGTAAAACGATTGCAAGAAGCGTTGCAAGCTGCGGAAGAAGACGGTGATATTGAAGAAGAAGAAGAAGATAACAATGAAGAAGACGATGATAGTGAAGAAGAAGAAGTTCAAGAACAAAGTGATGGTGATCCGGGTGAAGGTGCAAATTTACGCGTCCTGGAACAGTTGGCTCGACAATTGCGTGGTAAACCTAAATTGAATTTCAAAGACGTTACTGATACCATTGAGACATTTAGTGGTGATAAAGGTGAAAATATTCGCCAGCGGATCTTAAGTTTTGAAGAAACAGCGGAAATGGCGAACTGGACTGACGTGGAAAAAGTGGTAAATGCCAAAAGGAAGCTCCAAGGTTCAGCAAAATTATTTGCTCGCTTCGAATGTCGTGCCAAGACCTGGGTGAAGCTTAAAAAAACGTTAATTGGTGAATTCGCGAAGACTACGAATAGTAAACAGGTCCACAAGCAGTTAAGTTCGACTAAGAAAAAGTCCGACGAGACGTATCAAGCCTATGTATATCGTATGCTGGAGATAGCCAGCCATGCCGATATTGAAGTTGAAACTCAGATACAATATATCATTGACGGTATTCCTGATGAAGAGCATCATAAAACGATTCTCTACGCGGCTACTACGATTAAAGAATTGCGAAAAAAATTGCAACAGTATGAGATACAGAAAGCAAACGACAAAAGAGCATCACAGGCAAAGCAACAAAGCAGCGATAAAAATAAGAAACCTACTGAAACACCAGATGCAACGAAAGAAAAAGTGAAACGATGTTTTAATTGCGGAAGTAAAAGTCATGTGTCAAACAATTGCCCTGATAAGGATAAGGGACCAAAATGTTTTAACTGTGATCAATATGGACACGTAGCTCCAAAGTGTACACAGCCAAAAAAGGTTGAAAGAAGCGGTACCACGAAAAATAATTCTACTAGTGCCAAGGTGAGAGTCGATGCAGTAAAATCAAGACAATCAACGGATAAAAAGACGTATAAAAAAGTTGAAATTATGGGAACAGAAGTGACAGCCGTAATTGATCCAGCCAGTGATATTCATTTAATTCGTGCCAGCCTCTATTTGCAATTGGGAGCTCCACCGTTGGAGCCAAAAGTAGTGTCGTTCAACGGTGTTGGTATACCTGTTTCGCAGTATACCATGGGACGTTTCATAACTGAGCTGACGATTGACGGAATGACATTCAATTTCGCATTTGATGTTGTTCCAGATCATTATCTTGGACATAATTTACTGATTGGTGGCGAATTGTCCGAATTTGCAGAAGTTACGTTGAGAAATAAACAAGCAACGGTGAGCCAGTTGAAAGCTGAAGAAACTACAGTACAAACCAATGATCCGGGGTGGAAAGAGGTATTGAACATCAATGTTCTTGATGAACCGGACGATGAATACGAAGTGTCATTAAATCACCTGGTGGATTCAGAATTAAAGGACAAAATGCGCGAGTTGATTGAAAACTATGAACTGATAAAGACGAAAAACAGTGGTGTAAAATTACAGATAATGCTGACCGATAACATCCCAGTGCATCAACATCCCCGTCGCTTGTCAGTGAGTCAAAGAGAAATAGTCAACCAGATCATCGCCGATTGGGTGAAAAGAGGAATAGTGCGGCCAAGTACGTCGGATTACGCAAGTCCAATCGTATTAGTGGAAAAGAAGAATGGTGAATTTCGATTGTGTATTGACTATCGCATGTTAAACAAAAAAGTGATCAGGGATAGGAATCCGCTTCCCCTGATTGAAGATCAGCTTGATAAACTGCAAGATGCTGAAGTGTTTAGTACACTGGATCTTAAGGATGGATTTCTCCAGGTACCCGTAGAAGAAGGAAGTATTAAATATACAGCTTTCGTTGTACCCGACGGACATTGGGAGTTTTGCAGAATGCCGTTTGGTTTCGCCAACTCACCAGCGGTATTCCAGAGACACGTAAGAGTAGTCTTTAAAGAGCTAATCGAGAAAGGTATCGTGCATAATTATCTAGATGATTTAATTATTGCATCCAAGACAATAGAGGAGAATGTACAAAAATTAGCTACGGTGTTGAAAACAGCGAGCGAATACGGTCTGGTAATCAACTGGAAGAAGTGCCAATTTTTAGTCACCCAAGTTGAATACTTGGGGTATCTCATCAAAGCTGGACGTTATTACCCATCAGAAAAGAAGACAGAAGCAGTGGCTAAATTTCCAAAACCAAAAACCGTTAAACAAATTCAGAGTTTCTTGGGCCTCACTGGATATTTTCGTAAATTTATATTCCAGTTTGCTATTCGTGCACGTCCGTTATCAAATTTGTTAAGAAATAACGTCAAATTTGAGTTTGGTCCTGATCAAGAAGCTGCGTTTGAAGATTTAAAAGGTGCATTGATAGATAGACCAGTACTGCGACTGTACCGTGTTGGTGCAGAGACGGAGCTCCACACTGATGCATGTATGGGTGGTCTCGGAGCGATTTTACTACAGAGAAACCCAGATGACAACTTATTTCATCCAATCTACTACGCCAGCTGGAAGACCAGTGTAGCTGAAGAGAAATATACAAGTTTCGAATTAGAAATGTTAGCTGTGGTCAAAGCATTAAAGAAGTTTAGAATTTATTTACTAGGAATCCCCTTCAAGATAACTGATAACTGATAACACTGGTCAACGGTGATTTTGTTACACGAACCAGACCAGGTGATTCTTATAGATTTATGTGCGCTAAAAGCGAATCTGACTCTCAAATTTGCGTATCACGTCAGGATTTTGAAATAGTTGAGGTTAAATATACGAAAACGGGCGATTTTGGCCATATTCACGGGTTTATTACAATGAAACTAAAAAATTGTTCTTAATTGCACTTACTGCATTTGAAAGTGTCGTTTTTAAACTTTTCAATACATTACTTTATTGTTCCTAAACGATTTTACAAAGCCAAATTTCAGTACGACAAGTCGATCATGTAGGTCCACCGCACCACGCGCCTGATACAGTTAGGCGCGTGGCGCGGTGGACCTACATGATCGACTTGTCGTACTGAAATTTGGCTTTGTAAAATCGTTTAGGAACAATCAAGTAATGTATTGAAAATTTCAAAAACGACACTTTCAAATGCTGTAAGTGCAATTAAGAACAATTTTTTAGTTTCATTGTAATAAACCCGTGAATATGGCCAAAATCGCCCGTTTTCGTATATTTAACCTCAACTATTTCAAAATCCTGACGTGATACGCAAATTTGAGAGTCAGATTCGCTTTTAGCGCACATAAATCTATAAGAATCACCTGGTCTGGTTCGTGTAACAGAAAAAAAATGTAATTTTGTTGACCAGTGTAACTGATTGTCGTGCCTTTGCCATGACCATGAAGAAGAAGGACACCTGTCTACGAGTGTCACATTGGGTGTTACTGCTAGAACAGTTCCAGTACACTATTGAGCACCGACCAGGAACGGCAATGAAACACGTCGACGCACTGAGTCGCAACCCTGTGACAGTGTTATGCATTGACCAAAACCAGGACACATTGATTGTTAAAATTCAGAGAGCTCAACAAGAGGATTCAGAACTTCTAAAATTGATCGGAAATATTAAACAACAAAACAGTCAAGAATTCAAGTTGAAAGGGCAAAAAGTTCTTTATCGAGAAAGCAACGGCATTGAACAGCTGGTAGTCCCCAGGAGCATGCAGCGTGAGGTCATTCACCAGGCTCATGACCGAGGACACTTCGGGTGGAAGAAGACAGAATATTCATTGATGCAAGAATTTTGGTTCCCCAAAATGCGTGAAAAAATCCAAAAATATATTGAAAATTGTATACAGTGTTTGTTGGCAGAAAAGAAAAAGGGAAAAGCTGAAGGCTGGCTCAATCCAATTGGAAAAGGTGACAAGCCATTGGACACCTATCACGTGGACCACTTGGGCCCCATGCCGTCTACAAAGAAAAGTTACAACCACCTATACGTCGTCGTGGATGCCTTCACGAAATTTGTGTGGATTTATCCAACGAAGTCAACGACTGCTGAGGAAGTTATTACACGTATGAACAGACAAGCAGTTACATTTGGTAACCCACAACGAATTATCTCAGATAGAGGAACTGCTTTTACATCCAACGCGTTCAAGGAGTACTGCAGTGAGGAGAAAATTGAGCATGTATTAATTACAACTGGAGTTCCAAGGGGAAATGGACAAGTAGAACATATAAATCGTGTCATTATACCCATTCTGACAAAATTATCCATTGAAAAACCAATGGAATGGTATAAACAGGTTGATACAGTACAAAAAGTGATTAATTCAACATTCAATCGAAGCATCGGTAAAACGCCCTTCGAATTACTGATGGGAGTGAAAATGAAACTTAAAGATGACCCAACACTACGGGAAATAGTAGACAAAGAAATCGTTGAAATCTTCGAAGAACAACGAAGTACTCTCCGAGATGAAGCACGTGCAAATTTACTAAAAGTACCAGAAGAAAATCGCAAGACATTTAACAAAAAGCGCAAGAGTCCAAAACAGTAGTATAAAGCCGATGATCTTGTGGCAATTCAACGAACACAGATGGCACCTGGGCTGAAACTATACCGCAAATTTCTAGGCCCTTACCGAGTTGTCACAGTACTAAGGAATAATCGCTACCTGGTAGAGAAAATCGGTACACACGAAGGTCCAGCTAAAACAAGTACGTCAGCAGACCACATGAAACCCTGGTCAAATAACATTGACAAGCTGTTCGGCTGGGAAGATGGTGTAGAACCAGAGGATGACGACTACGCAGACTATATGGAGGAAGCAGGCAGTATCGAGGATGATACTGAAGAACAGGATGGCCGAGTGTAGAAGTGCGTGCGGTTCCGGGTATTTAGGCGAGCGTATCGGGTGATTGGGTAGTGCGTGGCAGGGCGTCTGCGATTCCGGGTATTTAGGCGAAGGTATCGGGTGATTGCGTAGTGCGTGGCAGGGCGTAAGGATGTGGAATGAAACAAAGGCGTGATTGAGAATTGGTGAAGAAGGTGGAGAAGAGTGAACGAGAGGCATTGTATGGTTTAGAGGGAGTCAGATGAGCGAAGCAGGAAACGAGCAGGCAGTCTTAAACGGAGAACGGTCGAGTATAGTTTGAAGTGTCGCAAAATCGGAATGATCCTACATCTATATTTAAGGATCATGTTAATCCACTCTATGAGAGTTTGGTGGAGTAGTACAGGAACTGTTCTGCCTAATTTTCCTCGTATTGTAATTCGAATATATTGTTTTGCAAAATCCTGAGACTCTTTAGATAATTTGTTATACATATCTGGATTAACATTCTTGTCAATAATTTCTTGATTTTCAAAGTCGGTAATGAGAAGTCGTTCTATTTCCCCCGCTCTTCGTCGGTTGAACATTTGAACCAAAATGAGAGTGCATTCAGATAATGTTTGCCATGCCAACTCATCGAAACCTCTATTTAAAATTTGCATGGCATCCAAGCATTTATTCTTTAAATATTTGTGTAAGCATTGAATGTCTTTCGTTGATGGAAGAACTGTCTTCTTTTTACGTTTGTTGCTATTTTGATCTTCCATTACTTTTTTATTAATGGTAGAAGGGAAATCGTCATCAAATAAAAGAAGAAAATCCTCTGCACTTTTTTTCGCCTCTTCATCTTTTTTTTAATGCATTCTGCTATGCGTTGACGACCACATTTTTTTAATAATGTGCCGAGCATACTTGCAACAGCCGGTGCTCTGAACATCTGTGTAGTTGAATTGTAACCAGCGCATTCTTTTACCGCTTCTATTGCAACATCGTAATATCGAGGATCATAAAGTGATCCAAAATCAGTAAGTTTACTATCAATTTTCATTATGCTGCATTTGAGGCGTCCGAGCAGTCTCAAGTGGGCTCGTATCAAATCGTGTTGATGCGTATATGTATACTTATTACACATTTTGTTCCCATATAGAATTAACAATTCATCATATTTAATTGATCTTGTGACATTATCATCTCTCAGTACAGGAAATATGGTTCGTCGAAGAACATCATTCGCGCGATTGTGAATATAACCCGTAATTCGTCTACTCGTAACAGTTACGTACGCCTTTCTTATGTTTTGCATTACATTTAGGAAAATAAATTCGTAAGGTTCGTTTTGAAAAGTACCCCTTGCAATTAACACAACAAAGATAATCTTCAGCTGCTTTTTTAAACTTTGGCATACGCCGCCTACAGACAATAAGAGAGCCCGTATTCAAATTATTATGTGTGTTATGTAAGAAGTCGCCATATTTTCGAATACTGTCAATAATTTTTAGTCGTTCTGGATTACCTCTCGGTAGAAGTATGTACTTTTGAACATCAGACTCCGTTTTATGTTTTGCTTCTACGTGCCGTGCAAATTTCGTTTGCAAAGTTTTGCAATATGGGCAGAAATGTTTTTTCACCGTTCTTTTTTCATCTTCCTTCGAGACAGATATATATAGATTACGACTATCAAGGGGGGATAAGTCTTTTAATAATGAATTGTCAAAACTTTTCCTGGTCTTGCATATTGAAGATCGTCTGGAACTATTTATAGTAGATTCAGCAGTTTTTGATAAATACTCCAGGCTTGAACTTGGTACGTAATCGGAATCTTCGACTGTGGATCTCACGGAATTGTTAATAAAATTACTGTGAATGTTATGACTATGCTTGTTAATCTCTCTATTACCGTGATTACTTTCGTCATTGCTCATACTGCTGCTATTGTTTTCTACTCCAACGATGAAATCCTTATCGCTGTCACAATTCTCATCTTCGCTGTAATTTATATTATTGCTTGTGTAATCATTATTATTGTCTTTCTCATTAGTATTTCTGTCATCATAGTCGAAATTATCATTCTTCTCTTTGTAGCTTATCTTATTGTCAGTATCTACATCGTTATTGTTTTCGTTACCATCTTCCTTATCGTTATTATAAATTGTTTCTCTAAAGTCCTCCTTGTTTGAGTCGAGAATGTCTAGTATATCTGTGAGTCCACTAGGCGGTAAGCTACTATTCTCACTATCGCTGTTATTGCTATTATCTGCAGTAGAGTTGTTAGCCAAGATTGGTGTCAACGACATTTCATTTCTAGTGCTTTGTATTAAATTTGGTTTTTTTTTGATAGACGTTGAAC
This sequence comes from Xiphydria camelus, assembly GCA_963678675.1. Classification (NCBI taxonomy): domain Eukaryota; kingdom Metazoa; phylum Arthropoda; class Insecta; order Hymenoptera; family Xiphydriidae; genus Xiphydria; species Xiphydria camelus. The sequence goes on along the minus strand of OY783193.1, from coordinate 21,644,702 downwards.
TCTCGACGCATTTTTCTGCTATTAATCTCTTTCTTTTTCGTGTTACAAAGGAAACGGTATGCTCAATCTGCTCCTTTGTCGACTGCTCATTTTTATTACTGGCAATAGGTCGTGTTAGAGGCTTTGTGACACTTAACGAAGCGGTACCGACTGTTGATTCTTGTATCTCTAAGTTTTTCTTCATTTCCTTTAATGTACTTTCTGTCTCTGCAAAGTATATTAGATCTAATATATCTAAAGCTGGGTCTTCACTGCGCGAAACTGTCTCGCGAAACTGTTTCGCGAAACTAGTCTCGCCTCGTGTATACTTTGTACTCACCCCGAAACTTGCTTCGCGAGTATGTTTCGAAGTGAGCCAAACGTCAATCGGTTTTCGATCGCGCATCAAAGAGCTTCGCCTTCCGAGTGCCGCCAGTGTGAACGTGCACCGTGTGTTTCGCCGGCACCATTGTCTCGCGCAAACTGGCGGCTCACCTTATTTTCGCCTGGAACCCGAAACGTTTCGTCCCGACACTCGCTGAACATTTTCGCGAAACATTTTCGCGAAACAGTTTCGCGAAAGAGTTGCGCGCAGTGAAGAGCCTTAAGGGGGGCACCCAGTGTGGAAGGTCGAAAAACAACGCTTTTTTCATTCGTTATTTTCAGATATTTTATTTTTTTCGCATATCAATTACGGTCATCTGAAAGTAAATGTATTAAACTACTCAATAATATTTTTTTAGATTTAAAAAAACAATGATTCATTTGTAAGCATTGATACAGGACGTCTCCAAATGGCGGTGTCGTAATTGTGCGACTTCTACTGTCCTTTATAGTAAACCTGCAAACATGTGGAATAAAATTTTCTCGTTAATAACATTTATAATTCGTCGGTAAACCAGTAATATGTGGAAAAGCATGGGAAAAAATTAGATTGAGGTTTGATGTAAAAGTCCAATGTAAAAATTTACATCAAACCTCAATCTAATTTTTTTTCCATGTTTTTCCACATATTATTAGTTTACCGATGAATTATAAATGTTATTAACGAGAAAATTTGGAACTACTTTGTTATATTTTTTCTTTATTTATATATTTCCTCTTTCGTATTATACTATCACAAGTTCGAATTTATATACCGACCTGTCAAACGTGAAGTGTATATATACCTCACTTTTATTTCATCTCTTCTTCGCCTTTGGTATAATCATTTACACCCCACAAAGCACGTTTTTGCAAGTAACTTTTCTGTAACATTCCTGCGATATTTTGCAATATTCGTGAATACTACCGTATGTTAGAAATATATATTTCTCGATAAATTCTCGAATGTTGCGAAACATATCATAGAAACATTTCGGAATCATTACATCGAAAGACCTCCTCGATAGGGTACAGCTCGATAAGATTGTACTTGTCAGGGCTGAATTATATGGGGTTTTTATAATTATTTTAGGAAGTCTCAGAAGAATACAGGTGCAGCATAATATAGATCTGTGCTAGAAAGAATAAGGAATAACCTTCAACGAGCATTCGGGCTGTGGCAACAGAGGTTAGAATCAGCAAGACCATGGCAGGGAGGATATTGAAGGATGGACGCATGTCCATGCACTCGAGGCAGCAAATCTAACTCGCGGAATGAACCAATGCAGCTGGTTCTTGGAACAACAAGTGGACGATCCTTCGTTCGAAAGAAACCCCCTCGGGTTCGCACATGATTTGGAGTCCTTCTGGGTGGAATTGAATAGCAGCACGTTTATTTCTGTAACAGATTATAAATAACAAAATTATATCCAGCATTTCACTATTTAAAATATAGTACGAAGGAGGAAATATATCAATAGAGAAAAACTAATGTTAAAGTAATTACTTGATTGTTGTGATCCAATTCAATTGCATCTACTATTCTTCTGCCACGGCTTTGATGGAGAAGAAACATCAAATTTATTTGTTAATCCATCGATTCACCCCATGCTCGCATGGCGCTGAAAACAAAAAATAGAATGAACACAAAGATATTCGTCCTTCCATCGAAAGTGAGGTTAAAGTTGTCAGATGGCAATTAAACTTATCTGATGGGAATTCTTCTGAGGCCGTCTCCTTTCCTGCTCTTGATGCACAGGCACAACTAGAGAAAAATACCACTGCATTCGTTGATTATCACGATTAAACGAAAAAAATACAAACGATTATTAAACTATACGGAGCGTCTGTCACATTCACCACTATTGAGATTCATTACTCCGATATTGCACTGAATTATCACTTTTTATTAACAAGCGCGTCCGAGGATCGAAATAAACGCGAGGGAAATCGTTACGCGAATGGAAATATTTTATTCACTTTGAAAACCATGACCAACATTCAAGGAATATATTCTCTGACACACTCTCGCATACATTTGATAGCGTATGCGTGTACCCGCATCTGTGTAGACATTTCCGATCATGGCCGACTATCGCCGAAGATAGGCGGAATTAGAGTGACATTTTGACATATATATATTGCCCGAGAAATCGGATTCTCGACTTTCAGGCGGCAGGGGCGTGGCTTAGCGTTGCTAAGGGCGAATTTCTGTTAATATTTAAGCCCGCTGCAGACTATGCGCGATGCGTAATGCGCGATGCGCGATACGTGATTTCGTGCATAGTGTGTAGGGACTTATTCGTTAAAAATCGATTCGTAAACAACATGATTCGTGTGGTTCGCAGTGATTCGCAGTGATTCGTTCTTGGCCAACTCGCTATAAACTATGCGCGATGCATGATGCGCGATGCGCGATGCGTGATTCGCGGCAGATCGTGAATAGTGTGTAGGGACTTGTTCGTTAAAAATCGATTCGTAAACAGCATGGTTCGTGTGGTTCGCAGTGATGCGCAGTGATGCGCAGTGATTCGCTCTTGGAGGCGGTAAATGGACGAATATCAAAGGCTGCGCATCAACCGCTGTTTCGTTGAAGTACGAGCTGTGTTCATAGTTAATTTGTCCATTCTTTATTCGCGCTATTTTGTTTGCAGGAATTTTCCGTTGGTTGAGGGGCTGTAGGTAATCCTCCGCAGGTCACCTTCGGGTGGCAGAGTCCGAGGCTCATTTATGTTTCTGTTTTGAAAGTGACGGCTCTGACTTTCGAGAAAACATCGCAACAAAATAATTCGCCGACGATTTGTCGCAGGCCGGCCGATCGGCGCCGTGGGAACATAATGCTCGCGGTAGACTTATCGAAGATTCACGAAACACTTTGTATTCTTATTTTTGCCTGTCCGGAAGGGACAATTTCATGGCTCTTTCTCGAAAGTACAGAGAAAGGGGAAAAACATTCTTACTGGGTTTTTTTTCCGAACATGTGATAACCAAACAGTCGATGTATGAACCCGTGCCCTTCGGTGCGCACCCTTAATGCCTCCACCGATGTCTTTTTTTTTTATTACGGAGCGGACTCCTACGCTAAAACCCCTTTCAAGGAGCCTTGTCTTTTTCCTACAGGGAAAACTTTCGAAGCTGTAAATCTCACTTCCGCTTATCCTTGACGCAGAGTATTTTCACTAAATTGCGACGATTCTTCCATCTGCAATTATTGGCGGAACCCAACAACACTTTCATGCGTTGAGATGGATGTAAAAAAATGGAAGCGATATTGTGATTAATTACGATGAGGATGAAGCAATGGAAGTATAATTTGAAGACTATTAAGGAGGTTCGACTATTAGACGAAAACCAACTTACAGCCCTAATTTTTTTATATGATATACACGAATACTTTACACACCTAATACGAAAATTTGAGCAATATAGACCGACTAGTTTCTTCGTTATTTTATTCTAAAGTTGACCACTTTTAACATATCGCCTCATGGGAGACGATTGTACTAAGGTATATTATCACTGACTTTAACACACATTCCGTTAACTTTAGACTTTGAAAGACTAGTAATTTGACAGATGAAATATTAAGGATTATATAAAAAATAAGTAAATTAGATTTTACCGTATGGTTGCAACGTAATATTATCATGAAATTCGTTTTTACTTCGCAAACCATTAGCACGCCATATTAACGGTGAGAGACTTGGCAACACGGCAGCGAAACAGTTGTAAAGCTGAAAGACCGAATCTTACCTGGCCTCTATTCAAACTGAGCGCGAAATTTGAAAGATTCGGAATGATAAAAAAAATATTGTCCCTAAAATCTTTATCCAAGTTGAATGATTGATGAAACGAAATCATGCCTTTACTTATACAACTATTTTTCTTTTTTGACAAAATTTGACTTTATACCGGCTTTGCTGCATTCTCGCGTCATCCGCCATAGCTGGCCACTGTAGTTCACGCGTCACTGCAGCCAATATAAAATATCGCTGAGTACAACGTTGCCAAGAATACAATGAAAATTGCAACGCACAATAAAAAATGTTTAAACTATAATCATATATCCATGATACTGAATTATCAATCGAATAAATGTTTTATGTCTTCAGCATTCTCTATGAGTTGTTTTGATAGGTTTTTACAGATTATTTGTAATTTTTTATTTTTCTTTAAAATGTTGGACAAGAAGCCTCTGACGACGATTCCGGAGTCATTGACACTTTAATAGTCCGCCATAAATTTTCCAATATTTTATTTACTAATGATTTTTGGCATGAACGATGCATAAAATGGGTTCATAATTCATTTAATTATTATTACATAACGTTTCAGATCTCGCTGTGAAAACATTTTTTTCAAACACATTTTTGACTCCAAAGAAACAGTCGATCCTCCTTAATATGTATTCAAATCATAGTATTATGTTTTTCACTTTTTCATACATAATGTAAGTACATACAAAATTAGCATAATTTTAGAACTGGTAACTGAAACAATGCAAGCAGAAATACTACGAACTATAACGAACTGCCGCGAATCACGCACCGCGCATCGCGCATCGCGCATAGTCTGTATGGCTCTGTTTACGAATTGCTACGAACTACAACGAACTGCCGCGAATCACGCATCGCGCATCGCGCATCGCGCATCACGCATCGCGCATAGTCTGTAGCGGGCTTAACTTATAACATTTATTCTGGTCTCTATCAATAGAGAATAGTCGATTTATATGGCGTAACTAAGCACAGTCTTGGTTATAACCGTATATTTATTGAGCAAATTCGATGTAAAATTTGAGGGTTGAAGGGGGCAGACATTTTTCCTGTAAAGATACACGGGTGCTTGCTAGCTGCGACAGCGCTATCGGCGTCGTTCTGACGAACTACTTGAATGAACATGCCGCGAGACACTATCGGGTCTCTTGATTGGAACTTGTGATAGTATAATACGAAAAAGGAAATATATCGATGAAGAAAAAATAATAATAAAGTAGTTACTCCATTATTTTAATCCAATTCAATTATATTCATTATTTTTCTGCCACGACTTTGATTGTTGATAGTTGTTTTGTTAGAAAGAAGAAAATACGGACCGGTCCGGTTTTGGCAACGCGAGAAAATCGAATACTCCTAGAGCGCACGAGCGTACAGAAACTCTTACGAACTAGTTGAGAAATCCGCAATGTTCAGCCTATTCGAGGTGCACAGAATTTAATGGCTACGCCGAACCGAAAAGAGCACACGCGGAAGCGCAACTACGCGATACTCGACTACTCCGGAGTACGTGTCGGACGGCAGTAGTCAGTGTATCCGAAAGCGCAATTACGCGCGACGCACGGCGCTGAATCCGAAGTACGTTTCGATCGTACGTAGCGAACACACAATAAATCCGTATATGCGATGCACCGCGATTATTGTCGAGCACGTCGGTCGGAAATCGCGAGTACAAGAGAAAACGAACGCGATCACACGTTACGTAACGACTCGTTCGATTCACGGTTCGGACGCAAGAGTGGAGAAGTCTACGTGGCGCGAGACTTGCGAAGTGCCACGTAGGCCGACGGGAATCTAGCCAATGACTACGCTATCGGTCGCGCAGCTTTGGCGCGAACAATAGTGGATGGATCAATCAATAAATTTGATTTTTCTTCACTATCAGCAATTAAAGTCGTGGCAGAAAAATAAGTAATACAATGTTATTGGATTACAATAATGGAGTAACTACTTTATTATTATTTTTTCTTTATCGATACATTTCCTCTTTTGTATTATACTATCACACACAAGTTCCAATTTATATACCGACCTGTCAAACGTGAAGTGTACGTGTACCTCACTTCTATTTCATCTCTTCTTCACCTCTAGTGTAACGATGGAAATTACAAAATATCATAAATTTTCTGTAACATTTCTGCGATATTTTACAATATTCGTGAACACTACCGTATATGTTAGAAATATATATTTCTCGATAAATTCGTGAATGTTGCAAAACATCATAGAAAAGTTTCGGAATCATTACGTCGAAAGATCTCCTCGATAAGGTACAGCTCAATAAGATTGTAGTTGTCAGGGCTGAATTATATGCACTGAAAAAAATCTTTAGTTTTAACAGCAATACATTTCTGGCTGAGACTTTCTAGCCATTCCCCCCTAAAAATATTTTTATTTTAGTAATTCTATTAGTTGTATTTGAGATACAGCATTGCTATGTTAGCAGTCCAAGTATTGCTAACAGATATGTTTGATGCAGCAATATGGCATCTGATTGCTTAATATACTAGAAAGGTTATCCTAAGCAGATGATGTATTCTTACCCCAACTGTATGATTATACGTAATATAGGTATATAGGTATAGTTAGCTGGACTATAAAACGTATGTTTACACCAACTGTAAACTTATGTGTAGTGTGACTGAACGGTATGGCTGGGTGGACTATACTGGATGCCTCGCGCAGTTCCACACAGTTGCAGGGACCCCTTCGGCCGGGCTTGGTCGGTATTCGAGCAATTTTTACCGGTAGAAGTCGAGTCGGTAGTTAGAGTTGGTGTCAATTCGGGAGATCGAAGCGTCTAACTTCGAAATCGTGGATTTGTGAATTATGGTGAGTAATTTCCATTATTCACAAATTCACGATTTCGAGATTAGACGCTTCGATCTCCCGAATTGACACCAACTCTAACTACCGACTCGACTTCTACCGGTAAAAGTGGCTCGAATACCGACCAAGCCCGGCCGAAGAGGTCCCTGCAACTGTGCGGTTCTGTACCCGAGGCATACGAAATACCGGTAGAAGTCGAGTCGGTACCCCGATAGCAAATTAAATATTTATTTAAATATTTTTGCCGAGATATCTCAGTGTTGCATTATATAAAAAGGCCTGTTTTACCTAAGACCACTTGAAGAGTCAGTGGCGCAATTGGTAGAATGCGAGCATTCCCAGTCTCGAAGCATCTCATCTAAGGAACGCAGGTTCGAATCCCGGTGTGGGCCCCGCGACATTGCACTTTCTCGTCGCGGGATCACCCGAGCTCCACACACCTCCGGATTTCTAGCCAAACCTGGGGATGGTGCGTAAATGCATTTCCCCTTCTATAAAAAAAAAAAAAAAAAAATCGAATCCCGGAAGGGTTGGAAAAAAAAAACCGACACCAGTAGGCGGGTTGGCAGGCGGCAGGATAGGCGTGCGCGCCCCCTTTTTGCAAAATCCTACTTGCAATTTAGCAATACGGTATAGCTGACACAGCTATACTGCTTGTCTAAACGAATCAAAATTCCCGCGCAATTTAGCAATACGGTATAGCTGACACAGCTATACTGCTTGTCTAGATGAACCAGAATTTCCGTGCAATTTAGCGATACGGTACAGCTTACGTAGGCATACTGCACGTCTAAATCAATCAGAATAAATAACTGGCTCAACAGTACAGCGCAGCTTGACACAAACATCACGATATTGTTACTTTAAACATATTAGCTTAGCCATACTCGTCTGGCTGTCTTAAGAAAACTTCTGGCTGTGGCCACGGTGGCTAGAAATTCTGGTTGGTTCAGCCAGAATTATTGCTCAATTCCCTGAAAATTTTTTTCAGTGTGGGGTTTCTATAATTATCTTAGGTCCCAGAAGAATACAGGTGCAGCAAAATATCGATGCTGTGCTAGAAATTTATTTACGAGTAAGGGCGAAATTTCAGCGGTGCATGCAAAAGGATTTCTTAACACTATTCCAAAACGTCTCGAGTTAATATATGTAACAACATATACCGAATGTCCTCTGGCAAACTCTTGACTTTTTGATTTTCCCTGACATTTGGCTGGAAGTGGTTGGCTCGGTGCTTTAAGAGTTGGCTTCGGGAGAGAGCGTTGCGGTCTTACGAGCTGAGCGAGAAGTGTCAAAAGTCTGATCTCCCGGTAGCTGTCAATTCGGGAGATCGAAATCGTTAATTTGTAAATTAAGAGAAACGGTAGTGTCTCGCGGCATGTTCATTCAAGTCGTCAGAACGACGCCGCTAGCGCTGTCGCCGCGAGCACCCGTGTATCTTTAAGGTACGTACAAACCGGCCAACAAAGTGTTGGCAACATGTTGGCAACATATGTTGGTAACATGTTGGCAACATGTTGGTAACATGTTGGCAACACGTTGGCAACAGGTTGGCAACAGGCGGAACAAGTTGGCAACATAGATGTTGCCAACATCAACTCGTATCTGAATACAGTATTACAACGAGCTTTGACAAAGGTATATTTATTTTACAGTTTCAAGATATTAATTTTCATGAAACTCGTACAATCAAATAGGTCGGTTTTGAACGTATAAAATAAAGTGAAAAAACTGTTTTCATGAGAAAAATGTATATTTTATTAGCATGGGGTCCACTGGACTCCGTGTGACCACTATGGATTAATAAATTATTAATAAATTGTCTGTCGTATATTCGCTCAAATGCTCTTCGCATTTCGTCCGTAGACCGGCGTGAGGGAGAAATTCGACACTCCTCGGGCCGTTAAAGCCATAAATTAGATCCGGGAAAGTTCCTCATTACCACAGGGTCGAAGAGCGACCAGTTAGTTTGAAAACTTGCGAGCGACCGGAACAGTTCGCAAATAAAGTTAATGCATTGTTTGTTTTCCCTTACCAATTGGTATAATTTTATTTATCCTAAACCCACCACGCAAGATTAATTTGGCGCGTAGTCCGTCGCGCAAAGACGGAACATTGTTTATTAGAATAGATATTGCGGGAAACGGCTTATTTCGATTCGTCCGTTAATTAACCTTTTCCGGAAAGGGTGTGCGACGGAAAACAGACTCTAGTCTTTATGACTGTCCCGTCGTTTGACGGAAAGGATCGGAAGCGTTGAACCCCGTCCGCGACGGTCCCTGCCACATGTGGTCCCTGCCGGGCCGTGTCAAGTGGGCGGTAGTATATTTATTTGTATGTACTAGCTTTGCTCCCCAACCCCCGGGGGGTAAGTACCTGGCTCCGCGCATCGGGTCCCAAGGTCGCCGGGGTTTTCGGCGACATGGTTTTATCCACGCATTTATTAAAAAACTATTTTATATAATAATATATAATAATAAAAAAGGAGAAGGAAAGGATTTGATCCAGTCAGTATTTTGACATACCGTGCCGATGACGCGATTAACCACTTTCGTGCGTGGGTCGGAAAATTTACCGTCGCCGCGGCGACGATCCTGTCAAGAAATTTGCGTAGCGGCGGCGACGGCGGGAGTAGCTGAGCAGACGAGGAATCCAATAAAAATTATATTATAGTCGCGGAGAGTTATTTATGATCGATGTGCTATTAAAAGTATTAAAAGAGGTATGAATCGACTTTCTGAAATTCCGTCCCTTTTGCGTGGATGTTGCGAGGATGTTGTCAACTTTTCCCATTTGAAATGGGAAACACGGATACCAGCAACAGGCGACCATTCTCTTTGATGTCATACCGCCCGCTGTTGCTAGTCGACGGGAGACACGTGGGGATGAACGTGTTGCCAACATGTTGCCAACATTTGTTGGCTGGTCTGTACTGCTACGCTGTCGACGAGTATCCACCGACGAGTTGCAAACATGTTGCCAACACCGATATCGACGTGTTGCCAACATGTTGCCAACACTTTGTTGCCCGGTTTGTACGTACCTTTACAGGACAAATGTCAGCCCCCTTCACCCCTCAATTTTAACATCGAATTTTCTCAATAAATATACGGTTATAACCAAAACTATGCTTAGTTACGCCATATAAATCGACTATTCTCTATCGATAGAGAACAGAGTAAATGTTGTAAGTTACATATTAACAGATATTTTTCCTTAGCAACGCGAAGCCACGCCCCTCGCGCCTCGAAAGTCGAGAATCCGATTTCTCGGGCGATATATATATATGTCAAAATCTCACAAAAATTCCGCCTGTCTTCGGCGGTATTGGGCCATAGTCGGAAATGTGTATACAGATGCGGCCATACGCATACGCCATCAAAAATGTATGTGAGAGTGTGTGAGAGAATATATTCCTTGAATGTTTAGTTGTTTTTCAAAATTAATAAAATATTTCCATTCGCGAAACGATTTCCCTCGCATTTTTTCGATCCTCGGACGCGCTTGTTAATAAAAAGTAAAAATTCAGTGTAATCGGAGTAGTGAATGTCAATAGTGGTGAATGTGACAGACGCTCTGACAGCTAGCTATTATCAAATCGTTTGGATTTTTTTTTAATAATCAAGATAGTGCACGGAAGCAGTGTAATTTTTCTCTGGTTGCTGGTGCATGAAGAGCAGGAAAGGAGACATCTGTATCTCGGAAGAAGTGGCATCAGATAAGTTACTTCCTAACTGACTGTCTTAACCTCATTTTCATCCCTTATGCAGAACAAATATCTTTGTGGTTATTCTATTTTTTGTTTTCAGCGCCATACGAGAATGGGACGGATTGATGGAAATTTGATTTTTCTTCGCAGTCAGAAGTCAACCTAGGTAGAAAAGAATTCTCTAGAATTGCGGTACAATGCCACGGTATGAATATCAGGATCTACCGACATGAGATGCTTCGACAAGGTCTGTATCATCTTTAGCGGTATATTGGGGGCACTGCACTAATCCTGTGGAACATTTTTCTATCTGGGAAAGCATATTATTATGGTAGTACAGCTGTACAGCGTTCCGATAATATATAATTGGAACTTTTGATAATACGAAAGGGGGAATATATCGATAAAGAAAAGATAATAAAATAATTACTTCATTATTGTAATCCAATTCTATCGTATCTCCTATTTTTCTACCACGGCTTTCCCAGATAGAAAAATGTGCCACAGGATTAGTGCAGTGCCCCCAATATAATGCTAAAGTTGATACAGACCTTGTCGAAGCATGTCATGTCGGTAGAATTTGATATTCCTACCGTGGCATTGTACCGCAGAGTTCTAGAGATTTTTAATTCCGGCATATATTAGAGGTAAAAAAAAATGCATGTATACTGTCAGTACGGGAAGACGGTATATTATCGGAACGCTGTACAGCTGTACTACCATAATAATATGCTTTCCCAGATAGAAAAATGTGCCACAGGATTAGTGCAGTGCCCCCAATATAACGCTAAAGTTGATACAGACCTTGTCGAAGCATGTCATGTCGTTAGAACCTGATATTCATGCCGTGGCATTGTACCGCAATTCTAGAGAATTCTTTTCTACCTAGGTTGATTTTTGACTGCGAAGAAAAATCAAATTTCCATCAATCCGTCCCGTTCTCGTATGGCGCTGAAAACAAAAAATAGAATAACCACAAAGATATTTGTTCTGTATAAGGGATGAAAATGAGGTTAAGACAGTCAGTTAGGAAGTAACTTATCTGATGCCACTTCTTCCGAGATACAGATGTCTCCTTTCCTGCTCTTCATGCACCAGCAACCAGAGAAAAATTACACTGCTTCCGTGCACTATCTTGATTATTTTTAAAAAATCAAAACGATTTGATAATAGCTAGCTGTCAGAGCGTCTGTCACATTCACCACTATTGATATGACCGATATTTTTCGGACTGAAACGTCTATTTGGTTCGTGTCCCTGCTATTTGGTTCAAATCTCTGCTATTTGGTTCGAGTACCGGCTGTCGGTATTATCACCGAATTTTAGGGAACCATCTTGGAATTTTAGGGAACCATATTGGAATTTTAGGGATCCATATTGGAATTTTAGGGAACCATCTTGGATCCGATGGCGCCAACCGATATGCAATGTGCTACGCTGGCGTGTATTGAAAGGGACAGATTGTATGTAACAACAGACATACAGGGTCAGTCGCACTATACACGCCAGCAAATGGGTTGCATATCGCTCGGCGCTTAGGAGATACCGATGATTCCTGTACCTAATTTAATGGTAACTTCGTTAGCCCGGACTTAAACCCCGATAGCCCGGACACAAACCAAAGAGACGTATCAATTTGAAAAACATCGGCTAACTTTTAGTGTAGGTGATGGGTGCTCCGAAAAATGTGACAGCTGTTTGTGTTTTTATTATTAATAAATAGAAGCCGTGCTATTTTTCTATAGTCATTCATCGAACATAGACAACAGAAAAGGAGTCGAAATGCAATCAGATAAGTTAATTTCTGAATTACTTCATTTAACCTCATTTTGATAACCTGTAAAGAATACATATCTTTTTGTGGTCACTTCTTTTTTTCTTTCAGCATTGCACTGAGGACTGGACGAACTCTTTGAGGACTAAGCGGAATTAATCTTTCTACATATTGGAGAATCCAAGTCGTGGGAGAAGAACAAAAACATCGGAGTAACTACAATATCGGGGTAACTATAATACTTTATTTATATTTTTTCTCATCGGTGCTTGCCCTCTGCCTTCCTACTACAAGTGTCGATTTATAGACTAAATTTTATTTTATTTTTAGTTCATCGCCTCCACTCCATCGCCTTCGACTTCTTCTACCCAGTGAGGATTTCTCACGGACCAATAGTGGGCGTTGTGATTATTCACTAATCCTTCGTTGCAGAATTTCGATTCATCTGTGAACAAAATCTTCTGACGAACGAGGGATCGTCCACTTGCCGTTCCAAAAACCAGTCGGAATAGTTCATTCGTCGAGCTGGATCTAGCTAATTGTACGCTGAAACATGCCCAAGTCGTATTCAGCTTTGAGAAGATTTATTTTCAATATTGGACCAAAGGTACGGCAATCCTGTTGCTTCAACTTCCAGGTATATTAATTGTAAGACTCACGATTTTCTGATATGTCATTTCGTACAGGTGCAACCGAAGAGGATCTAGCTCGTGTCCTGTCCGTAAAAAGATGACTCGATGGACATCGGAGAATGTCAGGCTTGTCACCGAGCGCCTATTACCCACGGTACATTAATTGCAATACGCGCTTCTCGTTTCATTCAACTATTCCAGCGTTAAATAACTTTTACTTCTTTCAAGGTAAACACCTTTTATGAACTGTTCGTGGTAGGAGCCAGCGATCGATAATAGAGACTCGTCGTAGACAAGTTCGTCTATTAAAACTAAAAGGCAATTGGTGTGCAACTGGAACATCATCGCAGGAATAATTTGTCTACGATTAGTCACAATCATTGATCGTTGCCCCTTACGATCAACAATTCGTACAAGGTAAATGCTTTGAAAGAAGTAAAAGTTACTTAGAGCAGTAATAGTTGAAACGAAAATCGCATATTGCAATGAAAGTACTATGGGTGAAAGGCGCTCGGTTACAAGCCTGACATTCTCCGATCCATCGAGTCATCTTTTTACGGACAGGACATGAGCTAGATCCTCTTCGGTTGCACCTATACGAGATGAAATGTCAGAAAATCGTGAGTCTTCATGAAAATCTTCTAACCTACTCGTTCTGCAATAATACACAGTAATAAAAAGCTATTCTCCTACATGTACGTATTCTCCTCATGAATAAATTCCAAAAAGTAGTGAAATCCCCCCACAAAAACAGATTCTCTGTAAAAAAGGCGGCATGTTCATTCAGTGCCAACAAAAATTGATACGTAAAATACTCTCCAAAAAAGATTTGAAATCAATTAAGATCGCCATGTTCAAGTTATATTTAAAAAGTAAAAGGCATCATTTGAAAGGTAAATTATTGTAAATCAAGTGACTACAAAATTCGACTAAAAAAATGTATACAAAAATTTTAATAAAAAAGAACTTGCCGCGTTTTTTCCCTTCAAAATAAAAAATTCAGACACAGAATTATACTCGATGTTTATGCACTTATGATTTTAAATAAATTCATACACTTATATGATACCACCAGTATACCGAATGTCGTACGAGAAACCGATTAGGCGGGGGCCTTCTGAATTTCTCTGAATTTGACTTCGGCAGTGCAATTTATGAATCACTCTAACACCGTCCAAGCACTACCAATTATTCGGTATAGTGGACAAAATATGAAAACTTAAACGCGGCAAGTTGTTTTTTATTAAAATTTTTTTATAAATTTTTTTTGTCGAATTTTGTAGTCACTTGATTTACAATAATTTCCCTTTCAAATGATGCCTTTTACTTTTTATATATAACTCTTGAACATGGCGATCTTAATTGATTTCAAATCTTTTTTGGAGAGTATTTTACGTATCAATTTTTGTTGGCACTGAATGAACATGCCGCCTTTTTTTTTTACAGAGAATCTGTTTTTGTGGGGGTAATGATTACTAATATGTAGAAGTGGTAAGAAATAATCATTCGGGTTTCTTCGATGATATTCCCCAAGTGTTTAAAAACCAGTGTCCGATTTTTGCCAATAACTGTTGCTTCAACCTCCAGTGATATTATTAAGTATTACTGCAGAACGAGTAGGTTAGAAGATTTTCATGAAGACTCATGATTTTCTGACATGTCATCTCGTACAGGTGCAACTGAAGCGGTTCTAGCTCGTGTCCTGTCCGTAGAAAGATGACTCGATGGACATTGGAGAATGTCAGACTTGTCACCGAGCGCCTATTACCCACGGTACATTAATTGCAATACGCGCTTCTCGTTTCATCTATTCCAGCGTTAAATAACTTTTACTTCTTTCAAGCTAATAACCTTTTATGAACTGTTCGTGGTAGGAGGCAGCGATCAATAATAGCGACTCGTCGTAGACAAGTGTGCCGAACTACCACTGCGATAATGTGCCCAAGCTCACGGTCTATTCTGCGATTAACGTTAACGTAATCGTGATTATGCTCGGGTGATGGGTATTCCAAAAGAGGTAAAGTTGATACTAAACATCGGACGCTGTAAGCTGACTTGCTAGTGTATGCTTCGCAACTGGAACATCATCGCAGGAATAATTTGTCTACGATTAGTCACAATCATTGATCGCTCCCCCCTACGATCAACAATTCGTACAAGGTAAATACTTTGAAAGAAGTGAAAGTTATTTAAAGCAGGAATAGTTGAAATGAAAAGCGCATATTGCAATGAAAATACCGTGGGTGAAAGGCGCTCGGTGATAAGTTCGATAACGTCTGATGTCGATCGACTCATTTTCTTCAGGATAGGACAGGAGTTACATCCTCTTTGTTTGCACCTTATGAAAGGGGACATGCAAGAAAACCGTCAAAAACTTCATGAAAATCTTGTAACCTACTCGTTCTGCAGTAATTACTTACTTAATCACTGGAAGTTGAAGCCACAGTTATGGACACCGATTTTTAAACACTTGGGGAAACTCATCGAAGAAACCCGAATAATTACACAGGTTTAAAAAAAAAAAAGTCCGGACTATTTGACCGGACCATGGTATTCCGAGGTATTTTTGCGTCCTGAATCTGATCCCGAGGTCATCTGAGCCCCATCACGTCAGGAAAACGAGATTTCAAGTTCATTTAGAAGTTAAAATGACCATTTTTTGGAACTGGATCCGGGACAATTTCTCAACCGACCTGTATGTTGGAGGGTGGCTGTTTAGGTCTTGAATACCTTCCAAACATTGGAATGGAGTCCTAAATCTCGACCGGGACTATCACAGAACCACCCCAGTGGATAAAATGTTGCCATGATCGTTGTATCTCGCGGATTACGATTTCCCTGTCAAGGCATCCAATTCCGGCGATCCGTTCACTGTGACATATTGACAGTGGACCCAGCACTGACCCTAATGGCCTTAGAACCTTGGAGTCATGCTCTGGGTGCTGCTCAGGACAGTCCCATTTCCTTATTTATTTATTTATTTCGAAATCTCGTTTTTCTGACGTGATGTGGCTCAGATGACCTCGGGATCGGATTCAGGACGCAAAAATACCTCGGAATACCATGGTCCGGTCAAATAGTCCGGACTTTTTTTTTATAAACCTGTGTTATTTATCACTTCTACACATTATTCATTATTATTTACAAATTAACAATTTCGAGGTTAAATACCCCGAATCCCTTCGATCTCCCGAATTGACATCTACCGGCAGATCAGGGGCCCCTTTCTCGAACTCGCTCGTATCTTTGCGTGCACGCATCTTAGCGAATAGACCAATCAGGATCAAGTATTCCATATCAGGAAACGTATACGCATCTTACCGAGTAGATCAATCAGGACCCCCCCACCACAACGGAATACTTGATCCTGAATGGCCTATTCGCTTAGATGCGTATACGTAACTTTGCGAGTGAAATTTATGAGAAATTTATTTACGAGTAAGGGGGCAAAATTTCAGCGGTGCATGCAAAAGGATTTCTTAAAACTATTCCAAAACGTCTAGAGTTAATATGTAACAACATATATACTGTCATAACCCAGGTAACAAACTAACGTGAAATTAACGTCATTTTTTGGTCAGATCTGGTCATAGACGACGTCAGTAAAAGACGTACAAATGACGTTAAAAGTACGTTCGAAAGTCACATCCCACTAACGTCATTTAAGGAGGATCGTCAGTGCTCTTCGGGGTGAGGTAGAAGGTGAAAAAGAACAAAGAAATCGACGTGTGTTGCCAATTTCAAATAGTGAAATTTTAGGTTTTATAAAAACTGCAATAATAAATATAGGTGCTGAATTCTTTTTCCTTTTTGTTACTTTCAATCTAAAAAATAAGATAAATATTGGAAAACAATTTTATAACTTCAAACTTAATTTATTTTAAATATGTAAAATGCATGCAAAACGTGGCAACATAGCATTTCAACATTTGTAAGTTGCAAATCGTGGTAGCAAATCGGTAGGTAAAACAGTATTCTTAACGACGGACAACGCGTTGAAGCGATCATGACGTCTGTTTATAACCTCAATCTCGAGTTCATGCTGTTCAAATTGGCAGGAGCAAATATTGAATTTACAACCTTTTCAAAAGCTTACTTGAAAATTGGAAAAGAGGTATTAGAACAAGTTTAAAATCGAGTTAATGCACGGTCGGAAGTTCTTAATAAATTATATTCCTTTTTTAAAGATCGAGCATAATTTTCGGCACGTAGTTTAAATTTTCAGTTATTAATAATTTCATATTTTTTAATGCATATCAGAATTTGATGAACTCAAAAAGAAAAGTGGCTTCTCAATATTCGTAGGGTTTTTTACTTTAATATCATTTTGAAACGATCGTGTTCATTGAAATGTTATTCTTAAAAATCGTTTGAAAGTATTTCACAGTGTATATCTAGTTGTACTTTTTAAAATATCTGAAATTTTATATTGTTAATTATTGTCTGTAATAAATCTGTCAATACATTATCCTATTTGTACTATCGTACTTTTAAATTTACCAGCACGCTTCGCGCCAATAGCTTATGACGTCACGTAGTGCGATGTTGCCACGTTTTTGCATATGGCGGACGATGCACATGAAATATTTGAATTTTTCGACAGTTTTTCCTTTATATTAAAAAAACTGTAGAGTGAAAGTTCTTTATAATTTAGTAAAAACAAGTTCGTGTGGTGATAAAACTCATTTCATAGTTTCCAGAATTTTTTTCGGTTGAAAATCGCAAGTTCTATGCATTTAAAATATGCTCTCCATAAGATTCAATGCTAATCTCGTAAGTTTTAAAAATTAATTATGAGAAAACTGTAGAGTGAAATTGTGTTTGATTTTTTTCTCTTACTAAAATGGGTTCACAAGTATTTTAAAAAATTGTCAACTACGGTTTCTGAGAAGTCATTTCTCTGACGATCCTCCTTAATGACGTCTTTCTAACGTTCTTTATGACGTGAAATATGACGTTTAATTTTAGCGATTTTCCAGGTAGCACACTAACGTCGAAATGACGGTTTTTGAAGGTCAGTTTTGACGGCAGATAACGAAAAATATAACGTGATTGTGTAAAAAATGACGGTTCTGAAAGGTTACGGCTGACGGTTCATCGTGAGCGGTCACCCATCCAACTACTCTCCGCACTTTTTGCTGCTTAACTTCGTCGATCGGTCGGTGTTTTCGAGTCCTCATCTGCTGCACGCTCCTGTGGTATTAAGTATTACTATTGGTGTTCATATGAAGTTTGATGAATAAATGTATGATGCTTTTCCAGTCAATAAGAAAGAGCTTAAATAAATAAGATTTTATAATTGTATTATTCTTTTCTCAACATTTTTCTAAATTTATGATTGCATCTTTTGATAAATATTCTTGCATAGACGCAAATTGATATTAATAAATAAATAATTATATGAATATTTATAGAAACGACCGCAATATAAAAAATCTTACTTTTATTTATTACAAAAAAAACGTGCTGGTAAATGGTACAGAGATATAAGAATCGAGAATTAAAGTAGACCGCACTATACAAATATTTTTATATTATACATTATAAAAAAATATAAAAATATTCACTATATATTGTATAATAAGTATAGTTATTTTAAAATTGTATTACGACGTAAAAATAACGTCTTTTTAACGTCATATTTAAGGCGTCTTAAAGACGTTTCTTGAATGACGACATTAAAACGTCATTTTTTGGTAGAATGACGTCACCGACGAAATATGCCCTAAAAGTGACGTCAAGTTTACGTCAGCTTGCTACCTGGAAAGTAGTATCTTTACATGTGATGAAACAATTCGTCACGGTTATTGGAAGAGTATACTTATTGTTAGAGTTAAAGGTAAAATGTCTACATGTGGCTTTCTGAAGACGACCAAAATATAAGAAAAATCCGATGGCCTGTAAATTCGAAAGCGAAAAAATATAAGGGCACTCTAGTTTATAAATCTCTTTCAAAATATCACGAGAATAAATCAAAAGTAACGTGGTTATGATTAATTAGCTCGTATCGGTATAAAATGTGAGATTTTAATGTGGTGGTAATAAAAAGCTATTCTCCTACATATAGGTACGTATTCTCCTCATGAATAAATTCCAAAAAGTAATGAAATTCCCCCACAAAAACAGATTCTCTGTAAAAAAAAAGGCGGCATGTTCATTCAGTGCCAACAAAAATTTATACGTAAAAGACTCTCCAAAAAAGATTTGAACTCAAGTAAGATCGCCATGTTCAAGATTTATATATAAAAAGTAAAAGGCATCATTTGAAAGGAAAATTATTGTAACTCGTTACTAAAAATTTCGATTAAAAAATTTATAAACAAATTTTCATAAAATTTACAGAGAATTACATTCGATGTTTATGCACTTATGTCATTTTAAATAAATTCATACACTTATATGATACCACCAGTATACCGAACGTCGCACGAGAAACCGATCAGGCGGGGGCCTTCTGGATTTCTCTGAATTTGACTTCGACAGTGCAATTTATGAATCACTCTAGCACTGTCCAAGCACTGCCTATTATTCGGTATAGTGTACAAAATATGAAAACTTAAACGCGGCAAGTTGTTTTTTATTAAAATTTTTTTATAAATTTTTTTTGTCGAATTTTGTAGTCACTTGATTTACAATAATTTCCCTTTCAAATGATGCCTTTTACTTTTTATATATAAATCTTGAACATGGCGATCTTAATTGATTTCAAATCTTTTTTGGAGAGTATTTTACGTATCAATTTTTGTTGGCACTGAATGAACATGCCGCCTTTTTTATAGAGATAGTATAATACGGAAGAGGGAATATATCGATAAATAAAAAATAATAAAGTAGTTAGGTACTCCATTATTGTAATCCAATAACATTGTGTGTATCACTTATTTTTCAGCCACGACTTTAATTGCTGATAGTGAAGGAAAATCAAATTTATTAGTTGATCCATCCACTATCAGCAATCAAATTCGTGGCAGAAAAATAAGGGATACAATGGAATTGGATTAAAATAATGGAGTAATAGGCCAGGCGACAGGTCGGAAAAAAAAACCTCAATAAGGAAATTATTAGTGGAAAGCTGGAAATTGCTTTAATCGATTTATTTGGACCCAGATATTACTCTCCCAAGTTTTCCCCCTCGAGCGAGGTCGGCGTTGGCCCTTCTGGCCCTAAGAAAGTACCATTTTTCGTTTTTTTTGCAAATATCTCCCAAACCATCAACTTTATCAACAAAATACCTATTATGAGAAATAATCTAGAATACATTTTCTACAAAAAAGTTCTTACCTTTTGTCTCTAATGTGAACCGTTACAATGCTGCGACAATTCAAAGTGGAGCCCTTTTTGATTCTTGCGGAAGTTATGGAAATCATATGCCGTATCAAAGTTTCTACATGTTATAAATATTTGTCAGCATTCCAGGTGCACAAGCTGTTAACTTGTTATAGTCCAGGACATTTAGCTTGAAAATCATGCAATCTTCTAAAAATCGAACTCACCGAAATTTTTTTATTTTAAACTGCTTATTATGATGTACCAATATATGCCTGAAAGTTACGCCATCGACGCACTGGAGCTTCATGACATATAAGAGGTCAAAGGTCGCGGATTTTGTTATCTTGCTTCCTATCGCTCCAACGTGAAAAATACCTGTTACAAAAGTTAAAGATCTCAATTTTTAATACCTAAAAAAATATATTTGACGTAAATACGCCTAACCGTTCTCGAGATATGTAGCTGAATATGAGGAAAAATGCAAAAATAGCCAAATTCTCAGGTCCCTATTTCCCGGAACGGTCTCGCTGTCCGTTACTCAATTGTTTCAAGAATAATTTCGGGTTTTTATTTGACTATATTCAGTCTCAACCGAGTTATATGCCGAGTAAGACGGAAAAAGGGAAAAAAACCTACTAGTTAAACCACATTAAAAAAACGCGCCGCGCATTCTACCTCAAAGGTGATGTGGAAATGAATGCTTCCACAAACTTCGCAGCATCGTATCTCGAAAACGGTAAGGTGTATCTGAAAAGTGTATGGGGCCATTTAGTTAGATAATTTCATGATCTAACAGCATGAGTAAGACGGGAAAAGGGAAAAAAACCTACTAGGGAAACTATATAAAAAAACGCGCCGCGCATTCTACCTCAAAGGTGATGTGGAAATGAATGCTTCCACAAACTTCGCAGCATCGTATCTCGAAAACGGTAAGGTGTATCTGGAAATTGTATGGGGCCATTTAGTTAGATAATTCTATGGTCTAACAGGAATAACTCTTCTTGTTTCATTTTTGTGTGAGTCATAGAGAACGAGATAATAGCGTTAAAACAGATGTAGTATTTTTTGACCAAAACTTATCTTTCGTGTCTCATATCTCGAGAACAGGTAGGCGTACGAAAACCAAACTGGACTTTTTAGAAGGGCGTTTATTCATAAAAATATAATTATATAGGTGTAATTGCCGTTTGAGTAGTAGGAAGAGAGAAGAATGCGGCGATACATGTTGGATACCCGAATTTAGCTATTTTTGAATTTTTCCACATATTCAGCTACATATCTCGAGAACGGTTAGGCGTATTTACGTCAAATTTTTTTTAGGTATTAAAAATTGAGATCTTCCACTTTTGTAATAGGTATTTTTCACGTTGGAGCGATAGGAAGCGAGATAACAAAATCCGCGACCTTTGACCTCTTATATGTCACGAAGCTCCAGTGTGTCGGTGGCGTAACTTTCAGGCATATATTGGTACATCATAATAAGCAGTTTAAAATAAAAAAATTTCGGTGAGCTCGATTTTTAGAAGATGATTACTAAATGTCCTGGACTATATTACAAGTGTAACAGCTTTTCAATGTAAATAGCTGTGGCAAAGTACCTACGATTAGTCTTATTATTGAGTAGTGTATTGACATAAAATCAATCTTTTCCACACCACCTGTAGTCCAGTCAATGGGGAGTTTTACCTTGCATTAAATCGGGGAGTTTTGAAATTTGGCATGTTAGTTCAGTTTTACGTCCTGAATAACATATTAAGTTTGCGACATCGTACTGTTGTGGGAAACTCCGCCATTTTGTTAAAATCCGTTTTTTGGCATTATCTCCTTTTTGGTTGCTTCCATCCAAAAAGTACCTATTACAAAAATTATAGAGGACCAAATTCTCTACAAGTTCTGTCTGAAATATTTTTCTATTAAATAAATGGTTTCTGAGCTATATTATATCAAAGTGGGGCTTATTTCTTAAAATCGCAAGAACGTGCCCTTTTCACAGGAAATTGCACTTATTATTTACGTATTATCTACTAGATCAATTATACTCGTTTTCACACCACCATGAGGTAGAGTAAACGATCGCAGAAGTAGTATCGCAGCCACTGAATGTGTGCAAAAACAGTACGTTATCTACCACTGCTTGTCCACCTTGCAAACTTTGTGAAGAAAAAACTACTTCTACAGTTTTAAGCCAAGGAAAAGTCAAGTTATTTAATGTTCTCGAAAAGTCCAAAGCATTGCATCGGCTGTACATTAAAGAACTTAACTTTTCCTTGGCTTAAAACCGCAGAAGTAGTTTTTTCTCCACACAGTTTACATGGTGGACAAGTAGTGGTAGATAACGTACTGTTTTTGTACGCATTCAGTGGCTGCGATACTACTTCTGCGATCGTTTACTCTACCTCATGGTGATGTGAAAACGAGTATAATTGATTACTAGTAGATAATCCGTAAATAATAAGTGCAATTTCCTGTGAAAAGGGCACGTTTTTGCGATTTTAAGAAATATGCCCCATTTTGATATAATATAGCTCAGAAACCATTTGTTTAATAGAAAAATATTTCAGACAAAACTTGTAGAGAATTTAGTCCTCTACAATTTTTGTAGTAGGTACTTTTTGTATGGAAGCAACCAAAAAGGAGATAATGCCAAAAAACGGATTTTAACAAAATGGCGGAGTTTCCCACAACAGTACGGTGTCGCTAACGATTGGACTACAGGTGGTGTGGAAAAGAGTGATTTTATGTCAATACTACTCAATAATAATACTAATCGTAGGTACTTTGCCACAGCTGTTTACACTGAAAAGCTGTTATACTTGTAACACACACAAGTTAGCAGCTTGTGCACCTGGAATGCTGACAAATATTTACATGTGAAAACTTTGATATGGTATATGATTTCCATAACTTTTCCGCAAGAATCAAAAAGGGCTCCATTTTAAATGGTCGTAGCATTGTAACGGTTCACATTGGAGACAAACGGTACAGAACTTTTTTGTAGCAAATTTATTCTAGATTATTTTTTATAATAAGTATTTTGTTGATAAAGTCGATGGTTTGGGAGATATTTGCAAAAAAACGAAAAGTGGTACCTTCTTAGGGCCAGAAGGGCCAACGCCGACCTTGCTCGAGGGGGAAAACTCGGAAGAGTAATATCTGGGTCAAAATAAAGCGATTAAAGCAATTTCCAGCTTTCCACTAATTATTTCCTTATTGAACTACCTGTCGCCTGGCCTATAACTACTTTATTATTATTTTTTCTCTTTATCAATATATTTCCTTTTTCGTATTATGCTATCACACAAGTTCCAATTTATATACCGACCTGTCAAACGTGAAGTGTACTTGTACCCCACTTCTCTATTTCATCTCTACTTCGCCTCTAGTGTAACGATGGAAATTATAAAATATCATCATCACTTACACACCCCACAAAGCACGTTTTTGCAAGTAACTTTTCTGTAACATTTCTGCGATATTTTACAATATTCGTGAACACTACCGTATGTTAGAAATATATATTTCTCGATAAATTCGCGAATGTTGCGAAACATCATAGAAACGTTTCGGAAACATTATGTCGAAAGATTTCCTCGATAAGGTACAGCTCGATAAGATTGTACTTGTCAGGGCTGAATTATATGGGGTTATTATAATTATTTTAGGAAGTCTCAGAAGAATACAGGTGCAGCATAATATCGATCTGTGCTAGAAAGAATAAGGAATAAACCTCGACGAGCATTCGGGCTGTTGCAACAGAGGTTAGAATCAGCAAGACCATGGTAGGGAGGATATTGAAGGATGAACGCATGTCCATACACTGGAGGCAACAGATCCAGCTCGCCGATTGGACTAATTCAACTGGTTCTTGGAACAACAAGTGGATGATCCCTCGTTCGAAAGAAACCCCCTCGGGTTCGCATACGATCTGTAACAAATTGTAAATAACAATCATATGGGGTTTTTATAATTATTTTAGGAAGTCCCAGAAGAATACAGGTGCAGTAAAATATCGATGCTCTCTGTGCTAGAAAGAATTAAGGCGAACGCTAGTTCGCCTGGTCGAGAGAGAAAGAGCGATAGCCTTGGCGAACAGCAGAGCCTTATTTACAGTAAAGAACGGAAATTTAACCTATACGATATTTCACTACCGTTTTTCCAGCTGACAATGGTTATAGACAACAGCGGGCGTTATCAAAAATGCTCTTATGTCATATGTATATAAATATTGCCAACACACGCGTTAAAGATGCTTGTTAATGTTTATTATCGTACTTGAAAAAACCCTCTCCGTATTTAACAATTACAAAACCCGTTCGGAATCTCGTGTTCTTTAGTGCCATGAGTTTAACACAGATGGCGTTTTCTCCGATGCTTTGTGGCGTGGCGATCGCTATCGAGACGCCACAGTAGATACGAGATCGCTGTTCTGTCAGCTGTGCTGGTAAAACAGTGCCTCTCGAAGCATTGATTATCTATCAGCTGTCAACCATCACGATCCGACAAAATAATTAATGGTATGTATTTGAATAATCCAGCTCTGTTTTGAATTAAGGATGAATCGGTTGCAAATTATTTTGGTTGCAAATTTCTCCTTTCGTTTCCAGATTATCGTTGATGATAGAGTTTGATAGAGATTGATAAGCTGATAGAGTAAGTACACGCGGTATAGGTAGTTTAGTTACTGTAAGGGATGCGAAAAATACTAATTTTTTGTGGAGGTAAGTCCTGAAACTCGATGGAATATCAAGACCAAGACGCTCGACAATGATACGCATATCGTTGATGTTCTTAACGATTCGTTCAGTTTCGTAACTTCAAAATAATCTATAGACGTTACGCTGGCTTATATTTTTGTATCTGTGTCGATGTCAATGATAAGCCTATAACATGGGTTTCCGTTTGACATACACGATTCATCCTAATTCAAAACAGAGCTGGAAAGACTCGACTGGTTAAATGGTTAAATGGTACATGAACTTGGACGATGATGACGAACAGAAGCTGATAGAGGAAGAACACGCGGTATAGTTACTGTAAGGGATGCGAAAAACATACTAATTTTGTGGAGGTAAGTCCTGTAACCCGATGTAATATCAAGACCAAGACGCTCGACAATGATACGCATATAGTTGCTCTTCGTAACGATTCGTTCAGTTTCGTAACTTCAAAATATTCTATAGACGTTAGGCTGGCTTATATTTTTGTATCTGTGTCGATGTCAATGATAAGCCTAAAAAATGAGATTCCCTTTCACAGATACGATTCATCCTAATTCAAAACAGACCTGCAACATTATTTTCTACTTTACAGAAAGTATGCGCTGTCACTTACTAAAAATGTTGACCGATCGCACAATCACGCATTTTCCTTTATATTCTGACCCAAAAAAACATTTCCCAAATGTAGAATTGTATAATAAACCCAAAAAAATATTTCCATAATTTAAAATGGTGGGTCGAGAGAGACAGAGCGTCCCTTTTTTGCCTACACAGGGTGACTTGAATTAACAAAAAAAAAAATGATATCCCCCCCAAAAAAAACATTTTCCAAATGTAAGATGGTGGGTCGAGAGAGATAGGCGATCCTTACCTGCCTAAAAAATGAGATTTCAACAAACAAACAAAAATGATATCAACAAGCTACAGCTTTTAGTCGCGAAAGATATGATCACATTAAACAATTTCTGAAGAAAACAAATTTATACCACTCTCACACCACCCTACTAAACTCACTCAACAGCCCGCTTTTGTGATTTGCGATAAAAAGAAGAATGCTCAACGTCCATCGCACCAATCAATAGCTTCGTTTGCTGTTACAGAAGCGGGCTGTCGAGTGAGTTTAGAAAATAACTGTTGCTTCAACTTCCAGTGATATTAAGTATTACTGCAGAACGAGTAGGTTAGCAGATTTTCATGAAGACTCACGATTTTCTGACATATCATCTCATACAGGTGCAACCGAAGAGGATCTAGCTCGTGTCCTGTCCGTAAAAAGATGACTCGATGGACATCGGAGAATGTCAGGCTTGTCACCGAGCGCCTATTACCCACGGTACATTAATTGCAATAAGCGCTTCTCGTTTCATTCAACTATTCCTGCGTTAAATAACTTTTACTTCTCTTTCAAGGTAATAATCTTTTATGAACTTTTCGTGGTAGGAGGCAGCGATCGATAATAGAGACTCGTCGTAGACAAGTTCGTCTATTCTCTCTATTCTATAAAACTATCCGAAACCCACCCCTCCAATCGCCCACTGACGCATCGGTCCACTTATCGCCTACCGCGGCGTCTTCCCACCAACCGCGTCCCCCCACCATACGTCAGCCGCCAATGGGATGCAGTATTCTATCGATCGTCGATCGGTGCGGAGCAAGCCAGTCGAGCAGAGGTCCGTCTACCCGTTTGGCCGGCGTTGCAAGCCAGTCGAACAGCCCAGCAGATTATTACATAGCGTCTGCTTCTATTACCATGACGGAAAAAACTCTACGACAATCTATATCCTCCTCCTTCTCTTCCACCTCAGCCACCTCCACCTCTTCCTCCTACTTCACCAACTCCTACAGGAGTTTATTTCTTTTGACCGGTTTTTGCCATAATGCCATAATATAATTATATACATACATACATATATACCTACTTATGTAATACACGAAAGAATGGTCAGTGCTCATTTACGTAGGAAATGGGCGTTCGGAATTAAGTAAAAGCACTCTCTGTGTTCTCACTACAAAAAATATTCTTTATCAGAATGCGCTTGGAAGAAACTCTTCACACTCTCCATGGAACTAACTAATGCTGGCCATACACGCTATGGTCTATCGTACGGTCCACCGTACGGTGGCAGACCTGCGCAGGCAGACCGTACGGTAGACAGTAGCGTCTATGGCCTGCATAAAAGAGCATACGGGGATCATGATATGGACCATCGATGACTGGTTTCTTTCTTTCGTCCTCAGTAGAAATCCGACACGGCGTCGCCTCATGAGCGGTGGAATGGGGTACGTAGTCCAGGGAAATAAGACTTCCTCTGCGGAATGAGAGAAAGCAAGCTGGATTTTTACAGAGATCTTCGTTTTGATGTTCTAATGAAGCACCAAAAAGTCTCATATGCTCACCCTTGTGCGTCTCGAGATATCAAAGGTCATGAAAATCAGTTTTTTGCGAAAATCTCGCTTCCGGTTAGTCTGATGTCTTAAGAAGTTTTAACAAAATTTACGTAAAACAGCATTCTCTACAAGTTTGGTTGTATACATTTTTTTGTACGATCAACCATTTTCGAGATATAGTGTGAAGAAGCGGGAGCGCGCATTTTTGAATAGGTAATACTGTATATACTGCCCAACTATGGAGAAAGGCAGTAACTAGCAAGACGAATCGAAGTGCGTTTTTTGGTACCATTGAAACCAAGAAAAGTTCTTATCAAACCGATGCAACAAAAACATTTTTATTGAAATGCTTATTGAACAACTACAAGCTGCTAACATCGCTACAATAACTTCAGTGGCCATGAGCCTGAAGAGATTTTGCAATTAGATACAGCGGAAGCGTATGATGATGAAGACAAAACTACTTGAGGAACCTGAAGAAGACGAGGACGAAGAAGAGGAAACATAAAGCACGCCGGCAACTGCGAAATACTTGAATCGGTTACTGTTCAGAAACTTTGGTTTATATCGAAAATATGGATTAGAGGCCAGTAGGGTAAACATGGATTAGTGTAGTAAGTACATGTGGTTGTAGTAACATATCTTAAAAAAACGCGCCTTCCAATCTACTTCAAAAGTAGTGCGGAAAAGGATGCATTATTTGTTATGAATTATTTATTATATTTTTTTAATAAATGAACAAACTTTTAATTGAAACAATAATAGGAATTCAATTTTTTAGTAACTACTAAGAAAAGTGCATTTATAGTTATAGCTAAGCAGTATATACAGTATATTACTTATTCAAAAATGCGCGCTCCCGCTTCTTCACGGTATATCTCGAAAACGGTTGATCGTACAAAAAAATGTATAGAATCAAACTTGTAGAGAATACTGTTTTACGTAAATTTTGTTAAAACTTCTTAAGATATCAGACTAGCCGGAAGCGAGATTTTCGCAAAAAACTGATTTTCATAACCTTTGACCTTCGATATCTCGAGACACACAAGGGTGAGCATATGAGACTTTTTGGTGCTTCATTAGAACATCAAAACGAAGATCTCTGCAAAAATCTAGCTTGCTTTCTCTCATTCCGCAGATAGGGTTTTTATATACCTTATTTCCCTGGACTATACGGTCGAGAGCGTTGAGTGAGACAGGGTGGAGAGCGCTAGAGTGTGTATTTCGTCACACGTCGCGCGATTTCACTACCCTTAGCAAAGAAGTTTCACTTTAAACACAGTTTTCCTTCAAATGATTTCCCGTCCCCTGCAGCGCATCGGTCATCAATCGGCTGTAGTATACTATCGGTCGTCGTTCGGCGCGCTGCAAGCCAGCCGAGCAGATTACTATATGGTAATTTTGTATTACATCATTCGTCACCCACGGTTGGCAGGCCGGTCTACCCGTTTGGCCGGCGTTTTGTCGAATTCGAGCGACGCGAAGCGCGTCGCGAGATAAGTCCGTTGACCGACCGCCGTCCCCTACAAACTTGGGGGAGCGCCGCGAGAGCGGCGCGGGGGCGATAGCCCCCCGGGGGTTGGCGAGCGAAGCGAGCAGGGGGCGGATGCCCCCTAGTAAAACTAAAAGGCAATTTGGTGTGCCGAACTACTACTGCGATAATGTGCCCGAGCTCGCGGTCTATTCTGCAATTAACGTTAACATAATCGTGATTATGCTCGAGTGATGGGTGTTCCAAAAGAGGTAAGTTGATACTAAACATCGGATGTTGTAAGCTGACTTGCTAGTGTATGCTTTGCAACTGGAACATCATCGCAGGAATAATTTGTCTACGATTAGTCACAATCATTGATCGTTGCCCCCTACGATCAACAATTCGTACAAGGTAAATACTTTGAAAGAAGTCAAAGTTACTTAAAGCAGGAATAGTTGAAACGAAAAGCGCATATTGCAATGAAAGTACTATGGGTGAAAGGCGCTCGGTGACAAGCCTGACATTCTCCGATGTCCATCGAGTCGTCTTTTTACGGACAGAACACGAGCTAGATCCTCTTCGGTTGCACCTGTACGAGATGACATGTCAGAAAATCGTGAGTCTTCATGAAAATCTTCTAATCTACTCGTCTGCAGTAATACTTAAGGTTTCTCGAGCGTTATACTAAAAATAGTGAGAAATGCTTGAAAATGATTGCATTCGGTAGATTGAAGTAAAAAAAATTAAGTCAAATTTTCAAGTCTTTTAAGAAGCTCGTTGCAAAGATTTTTGAATAACAAAATAACATGTATTCTTATGGGTTATAACCAACAAACCGCGATATTTCTGAGAAAAATAGTGAAAAAATTCTGAAATTTTTTGAACAGCAAGTTTAATGAACTAAATCTCTCTATACCAATGTTCACGTTCATTAAGAAGCCCGTTATTTTTTTATTAATTGTTCTTTATAAATTTAACCTTTGATAAGTCAATGTGGCAACGTGGCATGACGTACAGATGCATGACCAGATGTTTTGGGCTCCATTTTTGAACTCACATATACACACACATACTACTGTACATCAAACATTGTTGCCACATCGCACGAAGAACATACTTTAGAGTATTACTGTACTTCTGTGGACTAACTTTTAGCAGGGAGAAGCCCCTGTACCGCTCGAGAAACCTTAATAATAGAAAGCTATTCTTCTACATGTAAGTATTCTCCTCGTGAATAAATTCCAAAAAGTAGTGAAATCCCCCCACAAAACAGATTCTCTGTAAAGAAAAAGGCGGCATGTTCATTAAGTGCCAACAAAAATTGATACGTAAAATACTCTCCAAAAAAGATTTGAAATCAATTAAGATCGCCATGTTCAAGATTTATATATAAAAAGTAAAAGGTATCATTTGAAAGGAAAATTATTGTAAATCAAGTTACTAAAAAATTCGACTAAAAAAATTTATAAAAAAATTTTAATAAAAAAGAACGCCGCGTTTTTTCCTTCAAAAAAAATTCAGACAGAATTATACTCTATGTTTATGCACTTATGATTTTAAATAAATTCATTCACTTATATGATACCACCAGTATACCGAATGTCGCACGGGAAATCGATCAGGCGGGGGCCTTCTGAATTTCTCTGAATTTGACTTCGGCAGTGCAATTTATGAATCGCTCTAGCACCGTCCAAGCACTGCCTATTATTCGGTATAGTGTACAAAATATGAAAACTTAAACGCGCCAAGTTCTCTTATTAACATTTTTTTATAAATTTTTAAGTCGAATTTTTTAGTAACTTGATTTACAATAATTTTCCTTTCAAATGATGTCTTTTACTTTTTATATATAAATCTTGAACATGGCGATCTTAATTGATTTCAAATTTGTTTGGACAGTATTTTACGTATCAATTTTTGTTGGCACTGAATGAACATGCCGCCTTTTTTTACAGAGAATCCGTTTTTGTGTGTACTTTCTACAAAGAAGAATTTCGATGTTTCACATCTAATAATTTTTCTGTAAAAACTGTTTCTATGCATGGTGGGATATTTGACTCTGTACTAATGTTTCAACCACAACTGATCGATCCGTTGGGGACAAATTGATAAGGGTGATATAAGAAACTTTTTGTCTTGGATTATTGTCTTCTATTACTTG
Organism: Xiphydria camelus; assembly: GCA_963678675.1. Classification (NCBI taxonomy): domain Eukaryota; kingdom Metazoa; phylum Arthropoda; class Insecta; order Hymenoptera; family Xiphydriidae; genus Xiphydria; species Xiphydria camelus. Next base: position 21,613,630 of record OY783193.1, on the reverse strand, counting down.
ACTATTGAATCCCGCCCACATAGGAGTATTTGGTATCCCCAGGGCTTGACTAAGCATCCAAATAAAATCTATTTCCTTTATTTTTCAAAGACGTATTCGAAGTACTAATTGACCTTCAAATGACCTTAATCCTGACGTGTAGGGATCATACGGACCACGGATTCGTGACCAGCGCACCCAAAAACATATAGACCAGTCGATTTGGTAAGAGGATTTTTTCGATTTCATTTTGTGGTCCCGT